>OY727109.1:16172258-17372258 GCA_963402855.1 Ormia ochracea
GTGTTTTATATTTTGCACCTTTAGAGAAAAATTAAAATACATATATTTTACACTTGCATTTATAAAGTTTATTCCAAAGGAGTTTTTAACTTTCTACGTGTGCATTTGCGGCTAACGATACGCTACAACAGTTGCAACAACATTTTAGACATGACATTTATCGGGTATCTCTCCTGCGAATGATGTAAAAAATAATTTCAAATTTTTTACCCAACATTATACATATAACTTTTAACTTAATAAATTTGAATGGCTTTCATAGTTCAATGGCTCGTATTTTTTTTTTTTTTTAAGAAATGAAAAATTGCCGTAATACAATAATTTGTACCGCAGTTAATTTATTCAAAATATAAAAATTCAACACAATTATAACTTAATTCAGGCTTTGTTTTTTTTTTTTTTTTTTAGGTTTGCATGTGCAATAATAGCACTGCCCGCGGAAATGTCTTGGTTAAAATACTCACTGGGTAAGTGTATTGCTTTTAAGACATCATCCAACTTAATGAAGAAAATATATTTTTTTCACTGTTTTATTTTATTATGGAACAATTAAATACCAATTACTTATAATTTTAAATATGTAATAAAAGAAATTTTTATTGAAAGCAGTACTTATGTGTTTATTTAAGGCTATGCTTCACTATCCTATACAATCGATAGATTCATTCATATGAAAATCTTTTTTAGTTCCATACTATTTTAAAAAATTCGCATCAAAATAGCATTGTTGATGTTACACTCTCAGACAAATATGTTAGAAGCAGATTTTTTACTAGCAGCTTGAAGTAAATGCAACTCTGATCGCATGAAAATGTTAATTTTGTGACCAGTCCGCAGACCGTCCGCTTTGACAAAAAAACCCTTTACACAGATGCATTTTTAGTATACATTATCCTATTTTTCAGCACCTCTGCCACATTTGACAGATCGTACGATTGTCTAGGAGAATGAAGCATGACCTTAAAAAAACACTTCTTTGAGGAAAATATTTTTAAAAATTAAAATTCGCCAAAATTCCCTAAAAGGAATTCTGGTAGTTGGTTGGATAAAGGTTTTATTCATTGCCGGCAATAAAATATGTATGCAAAACAATGCCAGGGATTATCATGGGCGGGGTGTAACATCGTATTGGCATATGTACGACGGCGTAAATGGCTTCTTGGAAGAAACTCTTGTGTCAACTGAATTTTAAATGACAACAAATCAAGCCCTAATGCAAAATTATAGGCAAAGTGGTTCTTTGAAGACCAAGTTCCTCTGCACAGATCATATGGATGTTGCTGACGGATTGTTGTGAACACATTTTGAGCAGCAGTAATTTTTTCAGCCGATCTTGCATTACTTTGTGGTCCATGCGTGAGCCTAGTAGCCACAGTCCCTCTTTCTCCGAAATCACTCTCTGCACGATAAATAGTGTATCATGTTGGCACATTGTTTCTCCAAAAATTTCTCGTAACTTTCTCATCGTCAAAGTAATCGATGATTTATTACTATAAAATGTTTTAATCGTTAAAATGCTTTAAGGATTAAATATTTCTTCATGATAAATTTCTCACGTCTTTACTTCATGACTATCAAATGTGAACTGCCAAGACTAATGTTTACCCAAGTGGCGGCAAAATAAAGTAGTATACCTTCCCGGTAGAAACCCTATATTTGGGTTTTATTTACTTTTACTTTGGGTGCTAAAGAACTTGTACCCAAAAGAGGTAACGGCTAAGTACAGTTGAGCACAGCTTTAAACATATTTGATATGCCCATATGACTGCTGTCGAAAGTAATGTAATAGCCGATCCTTGACCATTTCCTAAATATTATTTTATTTTTTATATTATAATTATAGTGATGTAGTGTGAAATTCTAACTGCGTTGCTCACTACAATTTCTTGTTTCATATTAATTTTTTTCCTTTTCACAAACTAGATGTTTTAGGTTATTAAGCTGCGATAATCAACAGGCCCTAATTTTGCAGGCCTTTATAATTATATACATATATTTTTTTACTTTACATCGTTATATGTGATAACCAATATGACAACAATTTTATGCAGATTTTCGTCACTAGAAGGTGTTGAGGATGTCTTTTGTTTGATGTCTTTCGGTGGACGACGAAGGAATCGTTTATTATAAGTAGCATATAAGAGCAGGCAAATGCACTGAAAAAGTTATGAATGTGATGGTCCGAAAATTCTCTTAAAGTAAAAAGATATTATAAATTATAGGTGAATCCGTTATCTGTTCTATTTCATAATTTAAGTTAGTGAAAGTGGAAAAGACTGATTTTCAAGGACGATTTCCAACCCAATTAATGTGCATTTTAATAAGCTTAGTGGCAGTGAGTCAAAAAAAAAAAAAATTTACTGTAACAAATTTAAGTTATTAAAAATTAAAATTAAATAAAATTATTTAGAATCGGTTCAGTCATAAAATATATACGAGGGGTGATAAAAAAATCCGTTATTTTCAATTTTTCCAAAAGTATTTATTTATTCAAAGTAATCCCCTTCACATATAATAAACATATGGCGGTATGTTTTTCAATCCTCGAAGGACTTCTAAACGTGTTTTGTGGTGCCTTCAGTTTTGGGCAGAGGAAAAACTCAGAGCGGGCCAAGTGTACTGAATACGGTGGTTGGGGTATGATTATGGTTTTCTTTTTGGCCAAAAACTGACGCGCATGCATTGTTGTTGTATGAGCTGGTACGTTATCATAGTGCAAATTCCATGAATTGGGTTTTCCACGATTCCGTGCGTTTCTGACAAATTGCTTGAAAGTAAATGGCGGCAAAACCAAGTATTCCTGGCAACCAAGAATTCGCGTTGCCCACGCCATTGCAAACGAAGACAAAACTGAGCAAAACCTTCACATTCGACCAAACTTGACGTGCCTTTTTCGGTCTTGGCTCTTTTGGTTACTTCCATTGAGATGCTTCTCGTACACATACACCCATGATATGTCATGCTCAACAGCTCCTGAGCGATATCTATGCTCTATCTATTTTGTTCAAAATTTAGCAATCGTCGCTGCAGCACGTTTCATGCCTAAAACATCCGTAAGAATTGCTTGGCATAAGCCGAACGATATGCCAACCGCATCAGCAATCTTTTTAATAGTGAACGGATGATACTAAACTAATCATTTGGTATCGTTCAAGCACGGGCCTTCCCTCCTCCTGCTACAATGTGCGATTCAGGAAAGTGTTGAATTATAAAATTGCAGAAACTCCAAATAGATTCGCTCCCATATAATAGCTATTCTGAAGAACAGAACGTAACAAAATAAACACAAAGGAACTGTGGAAGAAAATTCATGTGGAAAGAGACAAGAAAAATGCCAACGCCACTTATTTGAGGGCGTACTAAGGCAGCGAAAAGCAACATTATTTAGATTGCATATGGCACGAGGTTAACAATGTTGACGCTGTAAACACAAACTCTACTTTCTTCAACTCTTTTTTTTACTCCCAGTATCTCATTTGAATCAATGCCACTGCAACTAACTCATGTTGACATTTTGACTTTTTGGCAACAGTGGTTACGATCTGTTGATTAATACAACTTTTGGCTCAGATTTTTTTTCTTTAACAATCACAAACTGTGAAGCTTTCTGCTTCAGTAACAAAAACTTGCAAGGTTTAATCAGGATTAAGATCGGGCTTCTGGCTTATCTTATAGCTTGTTATCTAGACTAATTAAACGGAGCTTTTTGCTCAATTATCAGGACGATGGCTATTTATTATATAGAATCTCTTAGTTTAATTGATTTGGAAACTTTTTGTATATATATTTTATTTAAGTACAGTTAAACCTCAAACATTTCTAAACTTCTGCAGAATATCAATTATTTGGTTTTCAGGCTCATCTCTCTGCGTACCAAGGGAAACCTCTACCCCTTCCATTTTATTTTTACATAAAAAATTAATATCCTTCTGTGTATCAACTTTATTTATTAAAATTTTAAATAAAATAAAATTTTTTAAATAAATAAAATTTTTATCTAAAAATATTATGAATTCCACTGAATAAAATGCACTAAAATTTAATGCACTCAAAATCAGTGAAAGCTAGAGAGTGGCAATTTCATAAAGTGAACGGCCTTTTTTGCATTTAAAAACTGCATTTGAGCACTAAACACGCTGATGCGACTTTTTCAAGTAATTAATTTCATTATTTCTAAATGTATAACATTTGCTTTAAGTACAAAACTGAAGTACACTTTAACGGGTCTTTTTTAATACCATGGTTTACTCATTCACCAATTATAGTTCTCAATTAGCTTTACCCAAAGGAAAACGAGTAGTTAAATATAAACATGCTTTAGCAATAATTAGGGCATCTCAAACAATAATAAAACTTACTATGGGGAATTGAATGTTGTAAAATAAACTAGAACTTTTATTCTGAAAGAGACACATATGAAAATAATGTTTAAAAGCCGTATTTAAAACCATAAAAGCGTTTTCTAGCCAATAATCCTGTTGCTTATAAGAACTAGTTTTTCACAAAAAAAAAGGAAAAAAACCAATAAATAACTATTTCTGAAGGAAAGTTTAAAATCTAAACATTTTTTTTTTTTTTAATTGACACTGTACTTTCTTCCATAGTATTAATCTTTAAATTTGATTACTAACTGCCATTAGATAATTGTTAGATGGCTTTCACTCTTGCTAAACTTTTACCAATTTACTAGTTAGAAACTAAACTAATACGACAACAAAAAATTTTTATGTACATATATTTTTTCTCTATTGCTACGCCACTGGCATCGATTCATTATTATGTGCTTGTGCTTCCTCAGGATTCTATTGCTTATAGTGCTGATTGCAGTAATCTTATTCTCATTATAAATATTTTAAAGTTGGTAAATATTATCAGTGGCCTTGCCAGCAGTAATTTATTTTAGTTAGTTTTGTTGTCGACTGTACTAAAGACGCTTCTAGATGATTCTCTAAAAACCTAAAACTTACTGTATGGAAAAATTAAAAAAAATTACGTATCCTTATGCCAGCAGGGATAAGAACATTACCAAGTCCACAGAGTATTGAATATAAATTGATTTAATTGTAAGTTAAAGAGTTTGTAAATAATGTCAAGGAGACAGTAAACTCTAATGTAAACGTTCAAAATATAAATGAATCATTTATATTTTTTTTATAATTTTTTTTTTTATGGTCTATTAATTCCTTATAAAATCTAATTTTTAATTTCATTTCGCTTCGTTAGAAGTGAAAAAATTATATTTTTGCTTGTTGGGAAAATTTACATGATTCGAATGATACCACTGTGTTTGCATTTAGCGAAATGCTAAAGAAATACATTAATTTAATTTTTGCCACTAAGAGTTAGCATAAAGCAAAATTTTATTAAGTAGGTTCACAACTGAATCGCAACACAAACAAAAATCCTTGAACAAATCCTTTTCAACAAAATAAGGCAAACAGTGTTGAAAAGGAATACGCAGAAAAAATTATTTGGCATATAAAACTTTAAATAGGGAAAGAAGAAATCCTGCAGAAAATAATATCAAAACAATAACAATTTGTTTTACAAAATATGTCTGCTTAAGGCGCTTTCGCATAAAACTGTATGCTGACAAAGCGGGGAAAAACTTTAGAGCGCCACTAAGCGTGCGATAACCTATAAAAAAAAAATGAAATATTTTTTTTCCATGTTTTTAGTACAAAAATCTCTAGTGGACTATTTACATTTTGTAATGTCAGCTATAATTTTATTATAAAAAAATGTAAAAATATTATTAAAAGCAACAGCATGATGCGTATGAATAAATTATATGTAGAGTCCAATGACATATAAACTCTTTAGTGGAGGTCTAAGAATGTGTTATGGAAGACTGCCAGGGCGCTCTAGGAATAACGAGGGAAGAAATAGAGAACAACAAGTCCAGTATAATTTTGAATTGAAGTTTATAATTTTATATAAGAAATATTTTATTGCAACTTATAATAAGTGTTTGCCGGAACACAAAGCCACACCCAACCGTAACTCTTGTAATAATTGCTTTATGTTGCCTGTTTGATTTTCTTCATCCCAAAAGCGATAATTCTGCTTAAAAGTGTAGGCATTGAGCTGAAATAGTCTTTGCCGGTTTAGATTTCTTGTTAACAAAATTCTCGTATTCTTCCTGGCTTTTAATGTCTAGGAAAGGATTTGCCGGCGTAATGTGCGGTCAGCTGATTTTAATTCTTGGCTCAGCTAGATCTTATAAGCCTTTAAATGGGCACCACGAAGCCGAATTTTTAATAACGAGTCTTATTTGAGGTTTAATTTCTGCGAACGATGACGAAAGCTTGTTCCACTTTTAATTTAAAATCAATTGAAAATCAGGTAACTTAAAAGTAAATTAGCTTTTTTAAAATAGATGAGAGAAATATTCTATACGTTTCAATGTTTCATAAATGGCTGAATAAAATTTTAATAAGAAAAAATTGTTCTTGGAAACGCTTCAGATGGTGGCTTGTCAAGATTTATTTTTGAAGTAGTAATACATGATAATAATATATGAAACGTTTATTGAAATCGCTTTACAGGTGCCATTACTCATATGTTTTTGTGTAAAAAATCTTTTAATCTAAAATCTCATAACTTCCTTATATTTCCTTTCTTTTAAGTCCTCACTGAGTTTTTTTAAATCCGCATTTTACACATTTTAAATGTTCATGATAGTTTTGCTTTTATATTAAAGAAAATGTTTCACCAACAGTGAATACCCCTAATGTGCATGCTGAATATATTGTTTCTCAATGTTATCGTTTTTACTGCATATTAATTTCCATTACTTGAACGTATTTTACATAATAGAATAATAATGAATTTCCTGCAAGTGACCTGTATATTTTCAATATGAAAATCATTAAAAACTCCCTTTCACAAGGATAATTATAAATCTTTTGATAATGAATAACTAATTTATTTGCTACTTCTTAGCGTTGATTTAATTAAAAAGCTTTTATTCGTTGACAGCATTCATTTTTTTTGTATTTGTAATTTAAGGTCGTCAGAATAAGCAAAGATTCGACTTGTTAAGAGGAGCTGGAAAATATTTATTTTATTCATTAATACGAGTATGTTGAGTTATAATTTTAATTTAGAAGATGACTTACATAAAGCTTTTGCACGAGAAATAAAAAAGCTTCGAATCCGACTGATAATAACTTTTAACATAAAACATGCTGAATTCAAAAAGAAACACTGGAAGGTAAACAGTATTCATTTTAAAGACAAATAGCGCTACTAATTATAACTTCTACATTTTATTTTAATTATATTTTAATTATTCTAAATTTGTCTTGTGCTTATTCGTATTGCTTTCCTCCACAAAAAAGTTGCTGTAATACGTACAGCAGTTTCTTCAATGTTGTTGAAGTGCTGTATAAAGTCATGAATGAAACTGTTGAAAGGAATGCATATACAATGCACACATAAGTGAAGACCTTAAAGTTGTTTTTCCTTGAGTGAAACAGGAATTGAAAAAATTACAGGAAATGCTTGCCATCTCTGTTTATTTTCTGGCAGGCGAAAAAGTGTGACCAGTACATAATTGCTTAGATTGCAGCGAATGTAACACACCTTAAACGAAGTTGTGGAAGAGAACTCATTATAAAACTTTCAACTAATTAACAGTAAACGTAAATAGTTAATATCGATGTTAAACTTCATCCCGTCGTTCTTCCGTATGTTGCGTTTAGTAACGAAAACTTTTAGTTTGTTGGGTTATTGCTGAAGGGTGAGAGATCATCGTTTTTGTTTGAGGCGAAGTTGTGAAAGAGAGCTTTTTATAAATCTTTCAACTAATTAACAATAAAGGTAAATAGTTAATATCGATATTAAAGTATATCGCAGCACATACAGCCTACTTTGTTGCCCATCCGTATGCTGCGTTTAGGCACAAAAACTTTTAGTTTGCTGGGTTATTACTGATGAAGAAGAGATCATGGTTTTTGTAATCGGTTTCATTTTAAGGAAAACGTAAAGCAAATACATATAGCAATAATATATATTTTTGGCGACAACATGTTCATTTTTAAGAATAAAAGAGAATGAATTTCTTCCATGAAGTTGCTCGCTTAAACTCGACAAAGTAAATGGCTACAAAAATGGCTCAACATCACCTACACCAATATGAAAAGGGTGCTCAAGGCCCATCTCATCTTCAATAATTTTATTTTAATAATTTTATTTCATATCAATTTATTGGAAATTTTGACGGTAATACCTACCGCCTACCGCTCTTGGCTAAATGGAATGCAAATAAACACAAAATATTCAACAGCCATTCCGCATTTTTAATTCAAATTAAAGTTAATTTGATTACATGAAAAGCTTTTTAAAATAAAAGGAATATTATTCGTAAAGTAGAATGACACATTAAATTGATTTTCGGAATTAAACTCATAACAAGAAAACTACACAACGTAACCTGTATTAGAGAGAAATATTGTATGTCCATGTACATTGAAATTAATGAAGAGCTTGCCCACTCGCCCCATAGAAGTATGTATGAAACATCCAAAACCTACTTCCCTGCAGCATTTTCTGGAAAATCTTAGAATTCTCTTCAAAGCTTCTTGTTTATTGAAATTATTGAATTGGTGAATTGATGTTGCTGTAAAAAGCAGGACACGCTTTTGCAAGTACATATTTTTAGGTGTAAATTTTTTCTGACGGGAAAACTTTAGCCCTACTTCTTTCGTACAGTTGCTAAAGGTTTTCAAAAATGACTGGGAATGTTTATCTAGAATTTTCACAAATACAAACACGTTCGAAGGATTAAAAGTTAATATAATTTGAAAAGGGTTTTATTTGGGTTTAAAAAATTTTTCGTTTAATTTTAAAAAGCCTGAATATGAACTGAAACTTAATGTGAAACGTTAATGTGGGCTGCCTTGCCTCTCATGACTTGAAAATACGAAACGTGCAGGGAACTGTTTGTTTATTTAAAAAACTTTATTTGTGATTTATCGAGAAAGAAGTTGTACCGCTTCGCATATGTCAGATACACGTGTAAACCGTTTTGCAGCAGACGAGAACGTTAATTGGGAGAATGTTTTTTAATGAAATATTAGTAAACTGTTTTTTATAGCATTTCATTTTCAATATAAAACATATTTTTCTTTTATAATTATTGAAAAATGATTTATTTTTAATTTCCGATGTAAATGAAAATTGTTTTTTTACTGCAGCTTTAAACACATTCAAATATAATTGCTTATTATTGTAATCCAATTGTTGATTGAATAAATATTATTCGATGCCTTTAACCCTCTATAAGTAGACAATACAGGGTCATGTAAAACGTAAATGCAACACTTTTAATGAGAGAGCGCACCAACTGATAGTGAATTTGTGGTTGCAGAAAAAAGCTATTGAAAAGCAAAGCTGGAAAGGAGTTATAAAGATGTTTGGTAAAGCATTTTAGTATTCAACATATAGAAAAATACTGAGTGTGATTGGCTGAAGTCTGGCTGAACTCATACAGTGAAATCACGTAAAAAAGTATATTGCAAAAAAGAAAAAAAATATAAAAAAAAATGCCACTTAGGGCCTTTCTACTTGAGACTAACGATATATATTATATATATTATAATTATTCATGCCAACAATGGTTTAATGTATTCCTCTTAGCAATCCTCCCCGATAATCCTTATTTCATTTTAAAGTTCCGGTGAAAAATGGTTTAATAATTCACATTCATATTTCAGATGCAGGTGTAGTTGTGGGATCGTATTCATGTGTTGTATGCGTACATGACAGCGTATGATTGTGGATTTTTCCCTGAAGCCATTATTAACGCTGTTTATTAATACAACATTAAATAATATAAAACTATTAATGTCCATTTAAATTAATAGTAATTGTTGCAATAATTAATTACGTTCGTTAAATGCAATTTTTATTACCGATTTAAGTTGCATGATGAAAATTTCCTTTTCAGAAACATTTACATACTCATTTATGGATCCTTTCATGTGTGTCTATTGTTTTAATAAATGCATCCAATAAAGAGGAAAATTTATGCTAAAAGTCTTAAAACGTTTTCGTTATATGTGTTGTGCAATACATGAATTAAAAAGCTTATAAAAAAGTCTGCATTAACTGCCTTGAGCGACGTCATTCACATTTAAGCTACTGATTTTATTCGAAATATATTTTATTGAATTTAATTGCAAAAAGTACTTTTTTTTGGAACTTCTTACCAGATAATAAATAAGTTTAGCTAAACTATTCTTATATCTGCTGTAATTATTTATTTGAATCAACAAGAGAACTTGTGCTCAACTTTTTTATTCTGTCATTCAAAACCTACGAAAGGTTAATTACATAACGTAACGTAAATCTTATAAAAATCACATTCTACGAGAAACTTTTTGATTTTACAGATGTTCTTGTTATTCAATCGGCTGCATGCTGCACTGCCGTATGAGAACAAACAAGGATTCTTTTTTATATAAACTTTCGCTTCTCGTCTATCATCATGCAGGCAAGCACTGCAAGAAATCATTAAAGTTTTCTTTTCACTTCTTTTAGAAAAAATGTGGAAGCAAACAAGTTTTAATGATGAAAAATATCTATTTACGGATATACGAGTAAATCAGTAATAAGGAAAATGTATATTTTCGAAATCACTATGATTTAAATTACAAATGATATTAAGTAATAACTGAAAATTGAATAGAAGGCCCATGTGAATTTAAATGCGTTATGCGAGTGGATATAAAAAATATATATGTATATTAGTTCATCTACTTCATATGAACTAATATATCTAGTACATATATTGCTGCTAATTACTGGACGGCTCCGCAGTAGACATTTTCACTTTGTGGGCTCTGTTAATAAATGGAATTGCTAACTTTGTGAAATTGTTCGTTTGGTATACTGCTGCTGGAGGGATTGCTCCGCTCAAGGGGTTATACTGTGGATAAAGAGTGGATAATGTCTTTACATCGATAAGGTTGAGATTTGAATCACTTAACCATTTGGTTTTTGTGTTGTGTGACGGAAAAGAGAAATGTTTGGTTGCTCAAGCAATTACACATGGCAACACCATTTTTCATTTTGTTATTTTGTAGGATACTCAGCTCTTTCTTTTGAGCTATGCTTTTCTTCTCAAATTTGTCTGCTCTTTTGTAAGCGCCCACTCAAGGGAGACCGTCTTTTCCAAGCAATGCATTGTGCCGCAATTAAGCATAGTCGCAGAGAAGATTTCAACTCTGATATCACACTAGGCGCTACTGAGCCCTTTTGTAAGCATTTTATTAATTTAATTTGTTGTCAAATGTATATTATATTAATAAATTTTATAAGTGAAGGGCTATGCGATAACTTTGCTTTATGACTGTGGTATTTTTGGTATCGAACCAACAGTCTTAGTCTTTTGGTGCAGTGACCAATACATTAAAATCATTTTTAGTCTGTGCTAGCCTTTGATCTAAATTTGGTTACTATTGTCAGAGATGCCGTGTAAGTTTTAGTATAAAGTCATATATTTGGTTTGAAAACCGGAAGTTGAGAGTTGTAGTTTTAGTTTCCTTACGCGTACGTTCCTTATAAATACGTAAGTATTTAAAAATATTCTTTTCTGTTGTCCAGACATTTAAGCTCTAATTATGTAAGTTTTGAAATTTGTAAAATATTCTGTTTTTTGGAAAATTACTAGAATTTGGACACCAGTTTTTAATAACTCAATTAAATCCATTTTCGCTGACAGCTCCTGAAGTATTAGAAATTGGTTTCTAGAAAAAATGTATGGTTTTTTTTTTAAATTTTTTAATAATTCTCTGGTTTTCCCTTTTTACTTTCCTGCTTCCATATTTTCTTTTTCGCTTCAAAGAAAACCTTTAATAAAATATCATTTCCTATTGAGTCTTTCCATGTTTTTTTTCCATTTTCTTTTTTTTTTTTACTCTATTATTTTTTTCTGAAATCTTGTATTTTTGCTTGTGCTTGTATTGAAATAATCTTGAACCCTTTTCCAGTCACAAGTAGATTTTGTTTTCTTCTTTGTGTACAAACTTTATACACGAGTTTTTCATGCCGATGCAATACTTTGGGAGCAGTAGTGGGACCTCTCATCAGAGCAAATGTAGATGGTTAAGTTGGTTTGATGAAACTACTACAAAAAATCTGAAATTGGCAAAAAATATATTGAAAAAAGTCACTCGATCGCAGAGTTTATTTGTAAAATATCACAAAATTTCATTGGCTAATAAACCTCTTAGACCACATAGAGATTTTCTTGTAAATGGATCGTATGATTTAGTATAAAAATCGATGAGGTGCTTAATGAGCTTTGCCTTCTTGGAAATCGACAACTTGAGCGAGAGAAAAGTGCAAAAAGATCAGCTAAAAATTGGAAGTTTAATTTGTTGTGCTTTAGAATAGTTGATCTCGAATTACTTTGTAATATAAGATTTTCATTGTCATTATCAGGATAAGCCACATAAAGGACAAGACGGCACAAAAAAAATTATTAATTTTTATTTTGCTGGAATAAAAAATAATAAATTTGACTGATACAGATGGTAAGCTATTGGCTGGAACCGGTATTGGCAGCTACTTTCTTTAATATCTGTGTGTGTAGGTGGCTAATTCATACCTCGCGTCTTGCAGCAATATAAAGAATGGAATGTCGGGATACTTAGAGCAGGAGTTCCTGCGAATCCCCCAAAAAGAGAGGGTCTACAATATTTGCTTCATATTTAAAGGAAACCTCGCTGGCATTATTCTGATGGCTTTGAAACATTTGCTAACAACATTGACCGCATTGCAAGACTCGGTAGCTCCTCTTAAAACAATTTAACTGCCTTTCGGTTATGAGATGGATATTCTCAGGGTACGATAATGTAACAGTTTAAATGAAAATGCACCTCTTCTCTCTCATATGATTTTAGATTCAAAATCATACTCCAGTCACCATTCAATTGCTACAAATCGTCAGCAACTTTGGAAAACATGTACAAGCTTTTCACGGAAGTTGGTGCCATACAGACTTCTGGTTTGACAGGAATAACGACAGGACTCACAGACCGAGGCATTACTGCCTTGAAATGTTTTTCGAAAGTTGTCGTAGCCGGATTAGGAAATCGAAACTCACTTTGTGCTAATATTTTGCTTCTTATTAGAAAAGCTGTTCCATTCCCCTACAGAGTACAGACAATTTACTATTTTGCTATTTGCCTGTTGGAGATATAGCTTACAAACATCCAGTTTGACTCAAGAACGTCTTATTTGAATAACTATAACAAATTCCGAAAGTTTACTTTGTTTTGCTGTACCCTGTAACACCTGCTTTATTAAGCATTACAGAGATTAGAAAACTTGATTTGCATTTTGCTAAAGAATTTTAAAATGTGTACTTCATCCATATTGAAATATTCTCTTTCATAAACTCGACTTTATTAATTATAATTTTTCGGCAATAATAATATTGTTTTAACAATTTTTGTTTTCCTTGGGAATAGATTGCTGATAATATTTAAATTTCATTTTGCTGTCTCTTTTCCTAAAAGTTGCATGTAAATGAATATAGAAAATGTTAAATTTGTAACTTTTTCCTCCTGCGGCAGTGACCGACTGTAGGGCGTCTTTTATAAAGTGAGCAAACAACTGAAAGTAAGGTTAAGAAAAGCAACCACAAACGGATATGTATGCATAATCATTGTGTAGTACAATGGGAAGTACTTTAGCATTTTTATTTTTTTTTTTTTTTTTTTTTTTTTATATTCTTCTTGAGTAGGTTAAAGGAGCAACAACAACTAAAAGTACAAAAACCACATGCATTTAAATAAAAGTCAGGAGAAACTGCATAATGCGGCTTTAAGTATTTTCCTTTTTGTCATTGTTGTAGTTTTCTCTTTAAAGGAGCATAATTTCAGTTTTAAAACTGCATAAAAACAAAACAAACAAAAAAAACAAGAATTTTTTATTCAACATTAATGAGTGTTTTGCAGGACTTGGGCAGCAGCTTTTTCGAAGTTGGAATTTAAGTATTTTGCCGACAGCAGTTGCACGTGTGACAAGAAATCTCGTAGCTGGTATCTAGAGCATTTAGAGGATTAATGGCTACTGATTAATGGAAACAGTTTATAATGTAAAAAATTTTGGTTAATAATAAAAGGATCCATGTTTATCACTACTATTCCAATATCAGGGATATTATAAGAATTTTATGGCTTTTAATAAATTAAATGGAGGAGTTTAGCAGAAAGATGGCATGACATTGCAAACATTCCAATTCAGTTAAGTCATTGTGCTTTGAATAAAGACAACACCCGAATAGTTTCCCCATTAAGACATAAAACACAAAGAACTTTCAAAAGCAATTAAGTAAAGTACGGCAATCTTTTGCTTATAAGGATTCAAATGGTGTTGTCGAAAGGACTTTAAAGACATTCACAAACCAGTTAGAATTCTAAACCGGGTGTGACATACCCTGCCACTTTTCATCATTTTCTTGATCTTAGATCTTTATTAGGAAACTGAACTCTAAAAGGAGCAAAAATCATTGCAAGTGATCTCTTTCCTCCACTCGCTGCACTTTATAAATTTTTAGTTTTTACAATTTTACAATTTTTGACATTTTGTATAAAAATTTCAAGAAATAAAACAAACTTTAAAATACTTTAAGACTACCTTAGGACTTATGAATTACAAAAAAAAAATTACTGGCGGTCTGTTTCCGTGAGGTAAACAACAATTCACATCAACTGACAGCTTTTCATACTAATTTTTGTACTCAAATTGATTACTTGCCTTGTGGAAACTGCACATTAATCAAATACAGCAAATCTGATAAAAACTCCGAGAGTTTAGTTGAATTTTAAAAAACTAAGGCCTTCAGACTGGTTCCTGTTCTAATAAATTACAGAAATACGAGTATGTTAAAGGGAAAAATATGTTCTTTAGCTCTCGAGAGCAGAGACGCTTCCCCGATGGAAATTCAATGTCTTTAAAATTTTACCCATAAATGCCATTATCGTCTGGTATACAATTTCTCACATCTATTTGTCAAAATGCCAAGACTAACAAGCTAATAAAATTTGCTGGCTTACAATATATGAAAATTGTATGCATTAGGCTTGAGGTGATTTATTACATGCAAACATAATCTTTTATGTGAGGTTTTTTACTAGAGAGTAAAACATAATTTATGTTTTAAACTTACAAATGGTTTTAAGAGTTTTAAATAAACAATAAGAACGCACTGTAATAAAAAATTGAACAAATGATTTAATGGTAAAATCCAATGATTTAAAACTCTGTATTATTTTTACTTTAAAATTTACATCCTGGGCTGCCTACGTACATTGCAGTTGTTCCCAAAAAAGGGCATAAAAAGTGAAATTAATGCAGGCCCACTGTCGTTATAAATCAAAGGAAGTAAATATCGATTAAATTAAAATATCCTCTTAATATTTTGGTATTTATTACGCTCCTACATCATATTGTGGAAATGAACAGCAAAATGAAAGTTTATTATCCTTGTACAAGTACACGCATTATATTTTGTGATAACAACAATTGCCTTAACAGCTCCGATGTGAGATCAAATATTTTGTCTTATTGGTATTTGGAAATAAATTATTATTTTGTTGTGATTATTTTCTATGATTATTATATTTAATTTTAAATCTTAGATCCTTCAGGCAAACTAAGAAGGATCCTGTCTCTGCCTACATGAATACTGGGACATTTTTTTAGTCAATATTTTAATATTTATACCACTCTACACTCTTTTGATTATATTGAGAAAAATAGAGCATTTGGTTTTAATGATATTAAATATGCCTAAAATTTTTTTTAATCTAAGGTCCTTGAGGCAAACTAAGAGGAATGCTATCTCTGCCAACATGAATCCTGCGACCTTTTTTTTTTTTTGAAAGAAACTACTTTTCTTTAGAATATTTTAGAATAAAAAAAAAATATATTTGCCACACCATTTATAATTTTTACTTACGAGTAATGAATTTTCGATTTCAAGGATGCTATTTATTCTGGAGCCTTAAGAGAAGCAACGGTTGTACTGATATGCCTGGTAAATGCTTACTAGAAAAGTCAGTTTTCGAATGTTCCCACTGCAGTTCTGGTTTCAAGTTTTTTTACGAAAAGTATTTGTTTGAAGCGTTCACTATACGCACTTAAATTCATTCGATTTGTGTACGCCGTCAGTCTTTCCTGCAGCGAGGAAGCAAGAAACACTTGTAAGCGAAACGTGTTTAACGATTAAGGCAGAAATTCGTATACGACAAAAATTTTAATGTTTACAGATACAGTATAGACGTAATAATAGATTTTGTTGTTGCTAAGTTTTTGAATGAGACGGTTCATCTTGTCTATACTGGCCTACTGGAGAGGTAGAATTTTGAGAGAGTTTTCTTTTCTTTCTCTGTATTCTTCTTTTTATCAAACTTTAAAGCTTATGTGTTGAGGAATTTGAACTTCACCTTAATTTTTTCCATTTCTCTGCCATTCAAAATGAGCATAATTTTTACTTCAAATAAAACATATGGGAGATTAAAAGGATATTACTTTCTCACTTAAAAAAAAAAATACATTGTAATTAATTATCTGGAAGTGTCAGTTGGCGGCGATACATGTTTCAGTACATGCTGGAGGCAGTGTTTGATCATAACAGCCTATTTGGAAATAAAATTTAAATCTTTTTTATTCTTGACATACCAAACTCTATAAAATTGGATAATTAATTAAAAAAATAACAACAAATTATTTACACTTCACAAGTATTCAAAATTTTTCTTTAATAAAATATCGTTTCTCGCCAGTTGAACTTAATATATGAACTGAATATACAATGAAATCACTAAAAAAAGAAAATGCTAATTAGGGCCTTTCTACTGTGAGCAACGATATGTATATGTGTGTAAGCTAAGATATTGTATGTTTGCAATATTTTTTTTAAGTAGCATTTAAATGTTATTTGCAAGCCTGAAAAAGTAAAAAGTTTTGAATTTCAAAATGATGAAGTAAGACATTAATTTCATAAGTTCCGTATGCGATACGTTAACGACATGCATGAACAGCGTATTAAAGAAGAAGTTTGTGAATAATTTAACTCGGCATTAAGTTAGAATTTTGGGGGAAAAGAATAATAAAGTAAAAATATTTTATTTAATTTAAATAATCACGCAACTTTTAATTTGTATATGCGTTGCGTACGTGTGCGTTTAGGGGGCCAGAAGTGATTTTTATCTGTCAAACGGCTGTTATTACTTTCATGTTAAAATAAACAGTTACACGATAATATATGCAAAAATATACAACTGAAAAAACAAGGCTGATGTGTGCCACACAAAAACACACACACAAGAACACACACATTCGAAGCATACATTAACGAATGTGTGTGTGTTCCAGCATAAAAAGCACTTTCAAATTTAAGAGACATTTCATAATTTTCTTTCATATTTTCAAGGAGTATGAGACGAAGAGCACACTTTGATTTCAAATATTCTTTTTTAATACAGATATTAAAGTAAAGCACAATGCCAAACGAGAACTGTTGAGGAAAAAACTTACTTTGAACGGGTGCTTGTGGTTATACAGTGTTGCTACCGCCCTTATCTTGCAGTGGGTGAGATTTATGTGTTACAGAAAGAAGAAACGAAAATCTTCCATGCATATGTTTTCTTCTTTTGCACTTTCTTCCACAACAGAAATTTACTGCTTTTTATTCTCTAAATTTTCTACTAGTGATAGTTGGTAAGCATTTGCTTTTCGGCTTAAATTAATCACTATGGGACGACGTATGTGTGGTTGTGTGCAAACACAAAGTTTCTTTAGTTAAGGGGATTTCAAATAGAGTCATTTTATTAAGAAATAAATTTATATATAAGTGATTAAAAACCTTTTAAAATATTCGAATAACTCAAGCAGTTGAAATTCTTTAAATCATTCAAGGAAATTTATTAGGGCGGTACTCATTCTCCTGCATTAAATGGGAAATTGGTATGAGAAAGATCTGCGAGCGGAGATTGCTTTGTTGAAAGATGGCCAAGGAAGAAATGCATTCTCATTGTAATGTGTAATGCGAATGTGTTGGGCTATCAAGCACAAAAGGATTTGCTTTTAGTAAAGGACATTAGCAGCCCACAAAAAATACGTATTTCAGCTAAAAGTTCCTTGATTTTATTGGAGCATAAGAAGGATAAAATCTCACTGCATGCTAACTTTGCAACATAAAATTCCACATATAACCCTCGTACATTTCCCAATGTATATTGAAGGTCATGCAGTATTGCAAAATTATCAACAATTTTCGATTCATTTGATTCAAATATTTCCAATTTTTTTTTAATTTAAATACTCCCAATTTTCCATTAGTCTTTATTTTTCCATTTATATTATTTATTTTATTTGAAATATCTTATTATTATTTCTACTCATTTTCAGGCTTAAAATCATTTAATTGAAAATACTTTTATTTCACATTCATTCGAATAAATTAAATAAATCGGTTAACCGAAATCAAACTCCTCTGAGGCACTTCACTAGTTGTGTCTCAATTTATGTACACGGCTCTCATATGCGGTACTACGATGCGATATTTGTATGTCAATATTTCCCCCCCTTTTCTTGGTTTTGGTAAAGAAAGAATAAATTTTAATGTTGCCACAACAACAGTTGTTACTGGATTTTGTGATTTAAAAGAAAGGATATAAGGCTGAAAAATATAAATGCATTTGGGTTGAGTGTCGTTTAAACTTTGTAGATCTTTTCCAATTTTTTTCATATATGCAACTTTTTCTCACATTTTCCATTAAAGTGCAGTGTAAATGTGGTTTCTAAAAGCTTGATATTTTATAAAAGAGAAACAAAAATTTTCAAAGGAACCAACGGACCTTTGCATGTCCTGATAACATTTGACTGTATGTGTACTTGCACTGCACTATAAATGACAATAAAAATGTTCGTTTTTCATGCCACACCAACTGAAAGTTGCAATAAATTGGCTTTTGCTGGTATTTTAAATATGAAATTTTGCATTTATTTGTACATGGAAAAATAATGATGCCGAAATATTTTGTTGCATTTATTACGGACTAGTTGTGCTCAATTGATTTGAATGTACAACAGACTTGTGGCACGTAATAACTTTTATTAGGATTGAACTCGTAATGCTTGTATACACAAGGACTGCGACAGTAGACAAGTGAGCAGGGATTACTGTGAAACTAATTGTGCAACTAAATACATACTCTACGTAGAATATGGAACAACAGGATTTTGGGTAGACTTAAAATTGTAGTGGTTTTCTATTTTTGTTTTTTTTTTTTGTGTGAATACTATTATGGGGTTTTCATTTAATATTGATGCTTCAAGTGTTACTTGCATTGAAAGTAAAGACTTCTGGCAAATCGGTTGCAATTCTCAACTTTTGCTTTAATTACTGACTTTCTAATGGCTGCCAGCGCTTGCTACATACTAAGAGCTTTTATCAAAGCCATGATAAGGATAAAGTAGTCCTTAAGTATTCTTAAGTATCTGAGCAAAGTATGAGACCACATTATTTGTAAGCCATGTATTCCACCTTAGCAGTAAAAGGTCTCATGTAGTATGAGATCCGCTGTGATGCATCGTCAACAATTTACTCGCGCTGCCTTCTGTCTTACAGTAACATAGAATTTCTAATACAAGGACATGGAACCAAATACATTATTGGGTTTTTGAGTTTAACTATTGATGGCCACTGGAACTTGCTTAAGATTGTAATTATCTTTAACGCATGAGAATGAGTGTATCCTGTCCAGGGTTCGTTAAACCGTTATCTTCAATACCACTTTAAATTCAATGAAATCGATGGCTTGCAGACTTGGTGGCAATGTGTACGCATGAGAATGAGTGCATCCTGTCCAGGGTTCGTTAAACCGTTATCTTCAATACCACTTTAACTTGTACGAATGTATTAGAAAAATTATATCAAAGTGCTACAATGATGATACAAATTTCAGTTCCATTCATAGTCTGCATCGCCAGGAAACCTGAGATTGGGCTTATCCGAGTTTACATCCATAACCTTATATATTGCTACCTGTTACAATGCTTCGGTAATTGTTCATCCTCTTTTACTGAGCAACTTCCGCTAGCCAGTGATTCCAAAACCCGCTTAACTTGAAAATTGCCGCCATTTTATTTAATTGCTTAAATGAATTTTATTTCGATGGACATTTAATGGTAAATTTTAATCATTCTAGTTAAAAGGACAGATACCACTTGGCATAATTAAATCACTTTTGAAGATCCTTTTTGCAACTTTAAAAAGCAATTAAAATTAGTTTGGCTTGAAAGTCAGTTTCTGTACTGCAATCAGAAAATACATTCATGGCAGTAATTGACTTTGACTACATTCGGTTTACATGTGTAACACTTGAATTCAAACGAGCTCATGCTGCTGTTTGTAATAAAATGTAAAACATTCGATTAGGATTTTGTTTCCAAAAAAAAGGTTTTGTTGTGTTGCTTTGCATGTTTATAGTGTTTCAGTTTCAATAAAGCAAAGCGATTGAAAGGTAATACAATAATTTCATACATTTGCAACGTAAACTAAAAAATTTTAATTAAATAATTTAAGCCGAATCATTCATTGAAAATATTTGAAAGAAATTTTATTACAATACGAGCTGAAATTATATACTTCACAACTCAGAGGAACAACTCTGGTTAACTTAGCGGTGCCCGATTTGGTGCGGGCTAGCAAGCAAAGACAGCAAAGAATTTCAGCTTCAGTTGGCTAGTCTTGGATTTGGAAGTCTGTGCTTTTAATATTCTCCGAACGATGTGCTTTGCAAGTAATTCTATTTCATCAATCGAAAACCTGTTAAATGTTTTATTTATTTTAGTTTTTAATTAAATTCTTAAGTTTTTGATTTTTTCTTGCGAAACATTTCGTTGCTTTGATTTTGTGGTGCTGTCAAAAAATTTCACGTAAAAAATGTTTGTTTGCAACAAATGGGTGGTTCCATTATTGGTATCGTGTGTTTTCGTGTTGTGGAACTTATCAGTTTTATTTTATTGATTTTCCTTTTAATTATTAAAAGGATAGAATTTTTGTTTCCAACAAATGGGTGATTCCATCATTATCATCGTGTGTTTTCGTGTTGTGCAGCTTATCAGTTTTATTTTATTGATTTTACTTCTGGCATAGAATTTTTGTTTCGAACAAATGGGTGGTTCCATTATTGGTATCGTCTGTTTTCATTTTCTGTAGCTTATCAGTTTTGTTTTATTGATTTTCCTTCTGGCATAGAATTTTTGTTTCCAACAAATGGGTGATTCCATCATTGGTATCGTCTGTTTTCATTTTCTGTAGCTTATCAGTTTTGTTTTATTGATTTTCCTTCTGGCATAGAATTTTTGTTTCCAACAAATGGGTGATTCCATCATTGGTATCGTCTGTTTTCATTTTCTGTAGCTTATCAGTTTTATTTTATTGATTTTCCTTCTGTCATAGAATTTTTGTTTCGAACAAATGGGTGATTCCATCATTGGTATCGTCTGTTTTCATTTTCTGTAGCTTATCAGTTTTATTTTAATGATTTTCTTTCTGGCATATAACTTTTTTTGTAACAAATGGGTGATTCCTACATTGGCATCGTGTGTTTTCGTGTTTTGCAGCTTATCAGTTTTATTTTATTGATTTTCCTTCTGCCATAGAATTTTTGTTTCCAACAAATGGGTGATTCCATCAATGATTTAGTTTTTGAAAAATTTATAAATCATTTGCATTTCGTGTAGCATATAATTTTTGCTTCAGTAACATCTCTTTAGCAATTAATTTTCTAGTATTTCGTACTGCATCATAAAATTTTTTTCGCTTATAAAAAATATCATTTAATTATGAAAGTTGCATAAATCACAGCAGCATATCAAATAAATGTGGAAAATTTTTAGTCATTTTTTATATGATTTTTTTTTTGACTTTTTTAAGACTAAAGCCGATCATTTGGTTGTATTGCTTTGAAATGTATATCAAATGTGAACAGTTTGTGGTTCTGTTTTGGATTCGTGTTTGAGTCCACGACAAATATCTACAAATATGAATATGAAAACTTCTAAATCAATCAATATGCCAACAGATTTTGTTTGAAAAACTTTGAAAACAAAATAGAAAAACAACTGAAACATTCTGTGACATTTTATGGCAAATAAAATTGGGAATACAAGCAGTTTCGTTGTTCTCTTTCGATGTTTTTGTGTGTGCCCAAAGCCAGGAGTGCATAAAGATGCAACATTATTTAAGGAATGCTGATTGCTTAGAGAATAGGACCTCCTCAACTCGTTTTCAAATTTTCATTTTAAACAATAATTAAATACATGATTATGTTTCAAAACGTTTAATATTCTGGGGAATAAAACTATTGTAAACTCCTTAGTAGGTCGCTTCAAAATCAAGTAACAAAATATTCTGATATTTTTTTACTCCTTTTTAAGGACAATAGCATGTATTTTATTAGGCAACAACAAAAAGAAGCAAAACTTAAATCCGAACTGGATTTAGGAAATTCTATTTTACATACTGAATTGACAAAGAACTCACAGTATTGCGGACTGATGGCTGAATATTTTAAAAGCTTGTGAAAAAGGAGGAAAATATAAATAAATCGAATTTTTTTAAACAAAACTTTATACAAATAAATATACAGAGTTATTCATGAGGATGACCAAAATATGTACATGTTTATTTGGTATTCAGTAAAATATTTCTTTTATAAATTTAAAGCCGCTTAAACGTCATAAAATAAAGAAAATTTTTGTGATTTAAAATGGAAGTTTTCTAATATTATTTATTTTTTTATGTGTTGAGTGCGATTAGCTTAGTGTGTTGCGGTGTATTGATTTGGAAGACAGGAGTGGAGAACTAATTCAACCCTATTTGGTTAGTGTTTTCGTTTAGTGGCTAGTGTTTGTACACCGTATCCTTAATTCGGAAAAAAAAACGTACCAAATTCTTCAGATGTTCAACGTTTATTTTATCTTACTTAACGCCAATTCACCTCACAATAGAAAAGAAATAATCAGGATGATAATCGTGTTCACCAACAGACAGTAAAGTAAAAATGTTGGAATAAAAAATGTTAAAAGTAATTGTTTGCCGAAAGCTTGTATGTAACTTGTATGTAGCTTTATAAAGTCGTTATTTTACTGATCAAACAGTGATCAAAAGTTTTTTTTTTAAACTAACTTAACCAAGCAAAACTTTTGGCTTGATCGCAAGAAAACTTGGAGGCTCCCAAGCTTAATGTGCAGACTATTAAGGTGGGAACAGAGTGAGCGGTGATGCCGAGCGGAAGCGAGCCGAGCTTATTGACGCTTATTTTCATACGAGAAGAACATTTGTATATAACACAGTGAATGCGAGAATCGGTGCTGAAATTCTGCTTATTTCATGTGTTTTGCTTTTATGCCAAAAAAAGTATACATGAAGAATACAAACAAAAACTTTCAAATTGTTTCTCGTACACGCAGGTTTTGTCGGCTATCACTCTTTTATACAAAACCTTATTTGTATTCACTTGTTTGTAATCAGTTTTATCGTACTGACAATCTTGGCTCGGCTTTCAGCACTCACTCTGTTCGCACTCATAGGGTATGTAGCATTAACAGTGTGCCTTGCACAACAAGTCTTAAGCTTATGATTATCCAGCACGCTCCACTAACTATTCAAATCAATATGAAAAGGTTTGGAGTATTTTTAAAAGCCATGTGACAAATGTATATGTAATTGTGTTATAAACAGCTCCTAAATCCTGATTTTTTCAATAGTTCAATATTAATATTGCAATCAAGGATAATCAAAAATTAAAAAATATTTATTTACTGCAAATCTTTTACGTTTGCTAACACAATTTCTTTAAATTTAAAGGCATGTGCAGGTCGTTATGTTTGATTAGATATTGTCACTTAAATCTTTTTTCGAAAGTTTGCCTAGTTTGACTTTAAAATCGCGAATATCCTTTTATAAAATTTCCACTTAAGCAAAAGCATAAGGATATTCAAGTATCCCCCCATTTAAGTTATCCTTCTTCAATAACACTCATAATTCATTTCATGTAATTGTTTGCAAGATTGCTTCTGCTCCCCTCTCACTCTATTATTTTAATTGTTCTTGCTTATATTTTATAATAAATCAACATTATTAACTATACAGAGTTGCGATTATCGTGATTTTTCCTATTTCACGTCTATCTTCCATGCATTAAGATTTATTGGCGATTTTGATACTAAATGTGAGAAGCTTTTGAATGTGTATAGAGAAGCTATCAATTTAAGAGTGCAGGCTGAGCCCTGCACTTTGAGCCAAGTGGTTTCTGCATTTCCACTTATTGCAATTGCTTGCACTCGTTAGCAACCTACAATTACATAAATGCAACCTTTTTTTTTGTATTCCTTATACGAACAAAAAAGTAAAGCAAATCAATAATGAGGATTATTTATTATTTTGCTTAGAGCAATATTTAGCAACAAATAGTAAAGTGATAGGAAGGCAATAAGCAAATTTATATCTAAAACTAATGAGAAAGTTAAGGTTGGACATTTTGTATGGATAGAACTGATAAGCTCATGAGGACAATTTCTAATTTTTAGGATAACAAATTGGCGAGAATATTAAGTTAAACAAATCAAATTAGTGCTTTACTGCTTGCTTAGTAAACGTTTAAATTCAATTAATGAAAGGAAAAACCAGTAGCAAAAAATGTTCTTGTTGGCGCTTACTTGCCTTCTGTAAAGTATTTACACTTGGAGCTCATGATGTGAGGTAAAATAAATTTGTTATTAACGGCAAGAAAGGCAAGTTAATATCGGATATAAAAACTGAAAGTGTTATTTTCAACTTTTCCAAAAATCGCTGAAAAAAAATCGTTTTATTTTGTATTCTAAAACTGCACTGCATTGAGGTAAACTTTAAGAATTTTATAATTTGAAATAAATTTTTTTCAGCTTTTGAAATATTAATTGAAAAAACGGCGTTAAAAAACTTGCCAATATTTTGTCATTTACGATAATTTGGCAACGAGAAGTCTGTGTATGTGTGACCGGCAAACGTATTGCATAGTGTATACAGACACTTACATTTTATGCCGCAGCAATTAATCTTATTTAATATTTGAATATATTTTCCTCTTTTCTTGTAAGCGGAAATAAATTAATACGGAAGCATACAGCTGTATCCGCATACATGCACACACATGTCTGCGATTGCAAGGCTGCAAACTCATCTGTACTGCAAATATACGAGACATTCATGCACATGAAATATGCTTTCAGCCATCTGTTTATTGTTGCATTTGTAAATAATTCGATATAAGATAATAAAAAAGGTTACTGGTAGTAAATTTTAGAAAGGACTTTTAAGTTGTTATACATGCTCAACTACATTGAAGCGGACAATAAATTATTAAATAAAATTTCTTTCGGTCATTGCATTGAGCAATAAAATTAAAACTATTGAATTATTTATGAAATAAGCCTTTAATGTATAGCAAATTTAACAAATTAAAAATACATCTGATACAGGATTTGATTGTTTTCACAAGAAGAGTCATTCTGCAAATTAAATGCTTTTATAAAATTAATATATAAAATTTATTTGTGAGCTAAAAATATTTAATTAAATAGGATTTTCATTTATAATTACTATTAAAGTTTTTTTTTTTTTTTTTTTTTTGACATACACAAATGGAAATTAATGACTAAACACTGACTAATTAAGAACAATAATTATGTTATTCATTTTACAGAATAACATTTTTAAACAGGAATATGAGAAGCAACAGTAACGACTCTTAAAGCAGGATCACACGGTTGCTGTAATGCACCAATTTTTATTCTTTTTTTGTGCTCCAATTGTGTGTCTCTCCAATCAAGTGAACCCAAGTGACTACCCACTAACAAATTTTTGGCCTGACAAATTCTAAATAAAAAAAATTTTTTCAGAAAAATGGGAGCAAAAAACTTTAATTTGATACAAAATTACATTATATTGCTTTTGTATAAAATTTATTTTCAAAATTTCAAACATTTTTCTTTCTATTAAACCTTTAATTAAATTTTTTTTCCTATTTTTAATAAATATAAAACACAAACAGCAGTTATTTTTAGTTATTTTTATTTTAAGGAAATTATTTTATGTACAGAAACAAAGTTTATAAAATATATGTTGATAGTTATTTGCTGGAAAATAAAACAGCTGATTGTTGGTGTTGCCGCATGCAGTGGCGGACTAAGGTTAAAGCGGGCCCTAGGCAATCTTGTAATTTCGGGCCTTTTTTTCAGTTATAACATATACATACTTTGCGTTTGGTAGTTTGGTTTTAAAGAACACAATTTAAAAAAAAATATACACGTGCAAAAACTGATTAAACATAATTTATTAAAACAAACAAACATAAACATAATTCATTAAAACAAACATTCTTAAACATGGCTTATTAAAAAAAAAAACAATAATACTTAAAGAAATGTACTCAGATTGATTAGTTAAATTGCCTTTTTTCTCACTTTTAATTCTGCAAACTCGTCAAGGAGCTTGTCATAATTAATAGAGTTATTTAATAACTCTTTTTCTATATAAAGCAATGATAAACTATTTAATTTTTGTTGCTCTAATGTGGATCTTAAAAAATTTTTTATTCTGGCCATTACTGAGAACGATCTTTCACCGCTGGCATTTCTTATAGGAAAGGTTAAATAAATTCTCAGAAGTATATTTAAATTTGGAAATGTTGCAATAATATTCTTTTGCTGAATAAATGACCACATGGATTAGTTACAAAATATGAACCTACTTTTCGGGACCCAAAAATTACGGGCCCTATGCACGTGCCTATAATGCCTAGGGCTTGCCGCATGTAAAAACAAACTCGTGACTGGGTTGTGGCAATTAGTGGGACAAAATTGTTTTTCACAATCTTGCGGCAATAAAATTTCTAAAAATTGGGGCACTCATGTGACTGCAGAGTACTTAATTGGTACAATTTTTTTATTGTGCACTAATTTAGCGTAATGAAAATTGGCCCAGATTGTCGTGTTTGTGATTCTAGTTTTAAGATTAAGGCATATTTGAATTGTCTTTCTATGTGGAATATTTTCGCCTTTAACTGTGTTTCTATTAATTGAGTTTTAAAAAATTGCCTTTTCATTGAATCCCCATTTATGGAGGGAAGTTACACCAGAAACACAACTTAAGTAGTCGTAAGGTTGCTGGAAATTATTAGAGATTGTTTTATGTTTGAGAAAAAACGTGATTGAAATCGGTATAATAATTCTGGAGTCATTACGTGACCTAAAGGAAAGTAATCGAAAGCATAACTCAGTAGCGGCATTTTAGTGAAAACCGTATTAATGTTGCCATAAACGGCTAACGTATGACCATACTATCCATGTAAACATGGTTTTATGAAATACAGTCGTACTTGTGGAATGATTTCTCGAAATTTTGTTATATATAGTACATTTTCCATTATGATATTTGTGTATAGATAAATCAAGGTTAGTGATGATTTGTGTAGTGTGAATTCTTAAAAGGATTTACGGAAATGTAAGGAAGTAGCCATTCAGAACTTTTTTGTATACTAATACTTGACATTTTGGATCGTCACTCTTCCTCATCACACAAATCCCATGTAGCAAAAATATGTTCGATCGTTTTAGTAAGAGGGAATCACCATATTGGAGACCAATGCAAGAGACCTCTGTACTTAACTTTATGTCAATTATAATACACAATGAAGAAGAGTAACTAATTTTAAAGGCACTTTTGTCACTCACGGCTTCGTTGTAGGAACATTTTTATTGCTCACTGCACTTGCCTTCAAAAGGCTGGTAGATTTTTTTCCCCAATTTCCGAGACAATTTGAAATAAATTGAAAATTTATAACTTAAATATTTAGTATGATAAAATAAATAGATTTAATGGTTAACAATTTTCTGAAAATGTTTTAATAATTTAAATTTTACATTCTCTAAGTTTATTTCAAATATACTTTAAACTTTTCAGTTTCTTTAATGCCTTTCCTTCACGTACATCTGCTCCTGCTCCTTATTAATTATGAAAATGGTATGCATTCATTTACTGCATTTTGCTAATCTTTGTAGCTCATTATTTTTTAATTGTTAGTTTTAAGACATTTTCTAAATTCAAGCAATTTGAGTTATTCTAATTTCATCATTGGCTAAAACTTTATTTATTTTGGACAGTATGGTCACACAATAATTTGATGTGCTTTCGGTTGCTTGTATTTTGCCTTGGCTGCACACAATGCAAACATAAATAAAGCAAATTTGTATTGTTGACCTTTTTGTTGGTCGTTGAACAAACAAGTCCAACTAACCGAAAATTGTGTAACGCACGGTAGGCCTGCATTGGATATTATTATTACAAATATATTTAATTTCCAAGTGGACCATTTTCAATACGAAAAAAAAAGATATTCGAGAAAAAGGATATTCGAATTTGCCACACTTATTAATATTAACTCCAACAACAGTTGTTTCATATGTATATGTCTATTACGAATAGAAGGGTGTTACTATGCGTATGAGTAATTTATAAAACCATAATAATTTTTATTGCTCATACGCCCTCCGTTGTTGTGGAAGAGTGCGTGTTAATTACAGTCTTGCACAGATTTTAATCTGCATACTTAATACAACTCGGGGGAAAGTTATAGCCAAATAGTGAACACTTTGTTGCACGTATGAAAATTATTGTTATTATTATTTTACTTTGCTAATAAGGCAGAAAAATTTTATACATTAAAGTAAAAATTCAACATTCACTTAAATTCTTAAACACACAAAAAAAATTAAAGCTAGATCTGCAGATTGAAAACATTATAAAGTATGGTATGTGGTGGATCATGCACTAGCCCGTTAGTTTCCGAAAACTTTTCAATCATGATTTTTTATTTAAGATCTCTTACCCAAAAATAGGAGAGACTACGAATCATTCAACAAAATGTGTTTATCTGTCCAGTTTATTTTTTTATTACTCATTTGCTGTGCCCGGCAAGATCTAAGATGGAAACATGGAGGCCTGGAATCATTTTCAAATTGATAATGAGTTGCTAGAACATTATACTCTATGACCTCCGAAAGCTATATATATTGAGATGTGCTTATATTTATAGTCAACTTAATTGTAGCAATACGATAATGTTAGCCTTATTTTAAGTCAGTAAGCAAATCTGTAAATAACTAAATTTTCTCGTAAGCATGCATATCATTATTTTATTTATGGGCATGCTAGTTTTCTGGTGCTATTTAGCCACAGAACGTGGCCTAAAGAAGATCTGAGGAGTAACTGGTTTTTGGTATTCGGACGAATACCAAGGAATGAATGGAAATGAAATGAAAGCACTGTAAAAGGAACGGCTGAGGCTATGAAAACAACACAGATTTATTAACGAGTATTGAAATATTGTAGTCTAAAACTCTACTTCTCTCTCTCTCTCTCTATCTCTCTCTCATTTGGAACGATTCACGAACTTATGAGAACTCAATTGTCTGCAAAGTTTAGCTGATAAATAAGTTGTCAAATACTCGTAGAAAACAACTGCAAATATACTGTTCCTTGATAGGTCATATATTACCAGATATTGTATATCTGATGTTGATATCCTTGTTAAATATTTCCTCTCATCGAGAGTACAGCCTTTCTTAAGAAATTTTTAATATTTTTTATAAGATCAGAAACCAATCTTTAAAAAGCTGCATTTTATTTTAAATTAAGTGAAAGAAATAACGATAAAGAATAGAGTTGGTAAGGAAGTGGGCATAAAAAGCCATAACAGGGCCAGGATCTTAAAGTAAGCACTTGACCTATAAATGTAACAGTTTTTTATCTTCGCTTTTAAGGTATTTAAGGTGTATCGCTAAAATTTAACAACATCTAATAAATAAGTAGAGTGGGGTATTCAAATGTCATGGAGGTATCGTTGAAAAAAAATTTTAATTGCAATAACTTTCTGAACTGGACAATATCTTAAAATTCAATAAAATTTTTTTTTTTAATTTCCTTATTATTTTTTTTACATTTTTTATCTTTTTTTATGGTAAAAAGAAGAAAAGAAAAGCCGCGGTTTCAGATACTTCATGACATTTTAGCCTTCAAACCAAACAATTTTTTTTGAAATGAAATTTCCTTAAGTACGGTTTGTTGTTGTCTTCTGAAGCATCTAAGCATTAATTGGAAAGTAATTTCCTTAAGTACATTTATTTTCCACTTCGCTTCACTGTGAGCTACTGTTTTATAAAAACATTTCGTATACATACAAAAACTAACTAAAACCTCTGACAATAAAAAAACATTAAACAAATAGTAACAAACAGTAACAAATAGTACACAAAAGACTTGCAAAGCGAGTATGAAAAGCAAACACTCTGACACAGAAACTTTTACAACACACACAAGCATACAACGAGAGAAATGTACGACAGCAACATTTCGTTAAATTTCTGAATTCTTCTGACCGTCCATACTTGTGTTGAATTCTACAATTGAAAGACTTTTTCATTTTTAATTTTTAGCTGAATTTTCGTTGCCACACTTGTTAGTGGTAGCGGAGTAAAGTGAAGCAAGTAATTGAAATATCGTGGCAAAATGACAAAATATTTTTACCAAAATTAGTTATTTTCCCTTTAGAAATAGAACAATTTACTTTGCTTTTATTTGATGGCTTTCATAAAACGAACATTTGCTTATATAAATATAAAAAAGCAGAAAAAACAAAAAACAAAAAAACAAGAAACAAATTAAAACAAACAGAATCATTAGGAAATTTTTGAAGAGATTTTCATTAAAATATTGCACTAGAAATTGTTGTGATGAAAATGACAATTTTACTTGTGTGCTACCGCAAATCATGGCAGCCGGAAAATTAACTCTTCTTTAGCAAACACTGTTGCCGACGTGCAAAATATTTTCGCTTACGGTCACAATTTTTATATAGAATTATCTAAATGTAAAGAAAGTGGTCATAATAAATTTTCAATTTATATTTAAATGAAAACAAAAATTTAATTAGAAAAGTCTTTAGTGATCTTAAGAGCAACCAATTGGAATATCTTTTAATAATATGCATAAAGGCAATCTGTAAGAAAAAAAGGATTCTTCTTGAACCGCTTACACTGTAAAATAATTTATTGTGAAAGACGATGTCAAGAATTCAATTTGTACTGGCCTTTGCCACAAAGTTCATTCGAGAATTTTCTCATGCCATAACTGAAATTGAATATTTTATTAAACATATTAAAGCTTTAGAGGGAAATTATACCAGAGCAATTTTTCATTTTATTGGAATTTGCCAGATAAATAAATATCACAATGCCAGTTTATCCGATTTACGGACAAATATTTAAGACATTAAGCCTCCGGCGTACATTTAGGTCTGGCCAGACCTTTTCGCAAGTTTTTTGCTTATCACTAGAGGCTTAATTATTCAGATTCCTTCCTAAAATTTCCTGGTCTTTATATCCGTAACACTCTAAAGTAGAATATATGTGTTTTAGTTCCTTAGATTCATAAACTTCTGAATTCTTCGTTTGTTATGAATTAAAATTAAACTTAAGTCAGACAAGTATATATTAAATTTTTAATTTTTCAATCAAATGCTACTAATGTCATTGTGCGGTCTGGCCACACCTCAAGTGGTACTAATGTGACAAATGACACATGTGTATCACGGAGGGTTAATAATATGACCACCCAAACTAACAAGGAGAAACTGTCAGCTGTTAAAGGGCTAACCATTTAATTAAGCAGTGTTGCCAACTGAAATTTATGTTCAATGCGTTTTAAAAATATTTTTTTGTTAATGTACGATTCGTTTAGATATTTGAAATATGTAGGCAAGACTCCGCTGTTCTAATCAATATCTTAACTTATAACTTAACTTATCTTATTGTTTTATTATACTTATAAAAAAAGGCGTAAAACCAACTACCCTGGAAGTATTTAAGGTATTTAAAACGAGGATATTTAAAATGATATTCAGTATTTTAACTATTGCATCTAACGTTAAGCTTATGACTAACTTTATAGAACTTTAATAAAACATGTGAATAATGAAAATATTTTATTGCTTAAGGATACATTATTAATTTTTGATCCGTCAGACTTCAATAGTTTATAAAAAACTTGTTTTGCTGTATTTAAAAGAGCTCTTCTCAATTTGGCGATTTTTGTTTTTATTCAGTTTTAGTTTTTAAGTACGTTTAGCTATATGAAAATGATCTGGCATCCCTGTGTAGAGTTAATAAAGTCCCTGCTTAATTATGACAATAATTATTATGATATGAAATCAAAACCTATAGATACTTGGAAACAATTAAATTTCTTCCTGTCCTTACAATCAGATGCAAACAATTATTGTTGTGCGTGCGTGTGTTTGTGCACATTAATGGAGAAATAACAATTTAGTAATAATACTGGTCAACAAACTAATAAATTTACACATTAGTTTAATTGCAATTACCTACAAACGTAGGATATCATTAGAAATTCATGTGTTTTGTTCAAGGAAGCATTCAGGCAGGATCAAAATTAAATTTAATTCGTTTCGAAAACTGACAATAGAAAGTATTTAAATTTCTTTACTTTTTATTTATAATCAATAACGCTTTGATTTTATAATTTTATAATGTTATAATTTTTTTTCTTATTATTTATCATAAATTGTATTTTGACTGAAACAAAATGCCATTGACATTTTTTAAGTATTTAAAAGAAAATTTTAGGGCTTTTAATAAAATTTCTGCAGGGTCTTTGTTCGATACCTACTCCTTTATAGTTCTCTGTGGCGAGCTTTTATAATATTTATGTGACGGAAGTATTTTTACTGGCCACTTATTGGCAAAATTGCTCTCCTTGGCAGGTATTTTTTTTTCCAAGGACTCGAACATTTACTACACTTCTTCCCTATCAGTCTTCTCCACTAATTTTCATTTCTTATTTAAATTCAATAAAACGGAAGCTAATTGAATACTATCCCTAAATGATAAATTTCTCACTCGTATTAATTTCACATTATTTATTTACAAAATATATGAAAATTATTCCATATTCATTTTATGACTTATAAACGTCTATGATGAATGTTCTGAATAAAAAAAAAAAACTGATTCCCCATAGTTTTTGTTTTATTTGTTATTATTATTATTGTTCTTTAAAAATAATTACTAATTTTAAAATATTAATACAAAATTAAAAGATTTACTATAATTTTTTTGTTTTGGTTATTCTTTCATGACACACACTTGTTGTACACAAAAGGAACGGGAAATGCTGTGGAGCTTTTCCTAATATCTCTTCATACAGCTTTCAATGTAATACTATATCGGTAGCTAAAATACATTTAATTGAGATCGTTCAGGAGGGAATTTAATTCCTTATTTAACCTTGAGGTATTTAGTAGTCAAAGTAATTAATCATGGAGTGACCATGAGGAAATATTAATGTGTGTCAGTGGAAAGAAGGCTTTTGGTTTCTTTCTGTATACGAAGTACAAGTGCAAAATATGTAAAGGAAAAGTAATTAAGCTTCTAAAATAGTACGTAGTGACTTTTGTTAAACCCTGTACTTGTGACACAAATTCAGTACTTCTCAGTTTATTTGTCGTATTAACAACTTCTACAAGTGGATTTAATTTCATAAAATAGTTGCTCAGCTCTCGGATCATAGGCCTGGGCTAGTGGTATGGATCATACAGTAAATAAAGTAATACTCGCGTGCAACAAACAATCCTTCAAAGATCTTTCGAAGATAAAGGTGGAAACCTCACTGACATTTCTCCACTTCTATTCCACATTAGAAAGTCTTCAAATAAGGGGAATTTTAATAAAGCTACACGGTTCAATAAAGTTAAGTGCGCTTAATGCGCCCAAAATGTGTTCAGAAGTTCCAGAATATTTTATTACGGAACAATATTTTACCGAGTTGCAGGTGTAAAAAGAGTGCGGTGAGCCTTCTCATTACTCTTTTGGTAAATTACAGGGTATTAATGGTTATTAAGCTTTATATATCCAAATTGATTAAACACCCTGTGCGAGTAACTTCAGTTGGATATTAAATCTCCGTTCATCAGCTCTATGACAGTTGTGGCAGTAATAATTAGGAAAACATCTCCGAGTGTATTGAGAAAACAATAAATAAAAACCGTTATTCCGAAGCCATGCAATCTTCCCAGGCATCTACACGGAATGTAGATATATTACAGGTTAAAACGTGGTACAATAATTGTATATTAATAAGAGAGAAAATACTTAATTTATCTTAATATCGTTGTTTCCAACACACATTTGAGTCTTAAATTTAACAGCTCCTTTCGCCCAGAGGAATATAATATATATAATTAAAACCAGTATTTATACATACATATATATACGAGTATATATCCATATATAAACGAGTATATATCCATTTATAAACAAGTATATATACATACATATATACACGAGTATACATACATATATATACGAGTATATATATATATATATATATATATTATTAGAAGGAACGGGAATATGTATATATATATCTATATATATATATATATATATATATATGTACAAGTATAATAATTATATATATCTTACAACTTATCTTACTGAAAAGCTTGACAATGGAAAGCAAATATGGTAACATTTACAAAAAAAGAGTACACAATATGGAGTCCTAATAGATCTTTTGGAAATATAGATAAGTATGAGTAATACCACCCAAAAGCCACAATTGCGGGTTTTTTAAAAAATTAAAATAATATTTAGCGACACGAATTCGTCATTCCTGCGTATTGGGTTCGCATCATAAATCAGATTTTTGTCTAGTTTTGTGCTCATTATTGTTACTTGATCTCGTCTTTTGTCACGTTTAGGTAAGATATTTTATGTAAACAACATAAGTAGTGATGAACAGCAGTGTAGTTACTTCTACACGTACGATATAGTGACAAATTTCCCATATGCCCCTTTATAAGCCGGTAAGCCTGTAGCGGCCATTATAAAACTTACAAGCCCTAAACAACACTTTTTTACATAATTTATCGGTTTTAAAAATCAAAGGAAATATTAATTGAAATATATTTAAACGTACTGTGTACACATAGAAAGAGTACACTTGAGCCTAGACGAACTGTTCTTAATATTTTTACACCTGACATAAACTATGTACAGATCATTATGATCTACAAATCTCACATCAGTCAAAGAGGCAGCCGTATATTCCTTTAGAGTGACTAAGAATGAATACTGCAGTTCCATCTGTACTATAAGGAATCACCTAGTTGGTAAAGCTTCGACTTTTGATAACCAATTGTAAAAAAAATCACCCTTTATAAGAAAATTAATGTACATGTTAAATCATGTGAGTTTTTCTCCAAATTTCGTGTACGATGTGGGCTTTACGTTGTTTTTGTTTTTGCTTCTAATAACACTGTTTGTTTGTGTTGCAGTTAAATTAACTTTATCTCTAAATGTAGAAGGAATTTTAGATTAACATCCTCTTTTGCTTCTCCGAACTTTTTTTTTTTTGCTTCGCTTACTCGTATGTTACCATTTTATTCGAAAAGCATTTTTCTTTTCCTTTTTTTTTGCTTTTTCTCTCTTTGATAAATATATTTTGTTTTCTACATGTCTGCCTTGTTGTGTTGTTTTTTCTCACACATAAGTAAAACATTAATTTTCTTGTTTTATTTTGCAACTTTTTATTAATGCTTTTCTCGGTGTTTTGTGCAAAATAACTTTGTATCCTTCAGCCAAGTACTTTACTTAAGCCCTAGACCGGAAAATGTAATAGCATAATACAGGCAACAAAAACGTTATACCTGAAAAATGAGAAACTGTATAATATATATATATATATATATATATATGTATATATGTTTTTTTTCCTGTTCAGTTTAGGGTAGTCCTGTATGACAATTTAAAATTTCATATTATTTATTGCTGATAGAAAAGGAAAAATTCACAAAAGGGAAATGCCATCAAATGTGTTGACATTTCCAGATCTGATTAATCGCTTTACTTATCATGGGGCCGTAAATAAGAACTTTCTTCCGCATAAACTTTCATAAATATTTATTTTACTTCCTTTAAATGAAAAGTCCAGCAACTTTGGATTTGATTAGCTTGAAAAAAAAAATTAATGCAAAAATGCATGTGTTCTGAAAATGAAATATCTCATTGTGAGGCACACCCTTACATGCTTCAGTAGATTTTCTCTGAAACTTATATGACAAATATTTGGCATATGGTCTCTAAGTATGTTAAGTATGGTTGATATTGTAGCTTTGACTCATGCAACATATGAAACGAACACCTTTTCGGAATCACAACAAGGAATATTTAATGCCATATAGTTTTTCTTTTTACATATAATTTAAGAGAACAATTTTAATATCTAAAGCTTATAAAAAATGAACAGATTTTTAGTTGAACTTTTGTTGTAACAATGCCGATATGATGTTGTGTATGATGAGCTTAGAAACTAGAGGATTCCAGTTTATTTTCATTCCAAATTGAATTCAGCATGGAGAAATCTCATGAAAAATACTTGCAGCTGCTATACTCAGGCCTCTTTTGGTATATTGCCTATAAAAGCTCTGTTTCTCTTTCCTCAGCAGTTCGACAAGGCGTCAAAGCTCAAGGCTTTTAAGCTGAGCATTTGTTTCAAGCAGCTGGTGCCTACAGTTACATTTCGGAGCGTTTATTTTAAGAAGTTTCTATTTCAGTTTGATTTTCTTCTGAATACCGCATTCACTACGAGTATGGCGTATGAAACCTTTTTGGGGAGGCATACGCTGCTTTGCGTTCGAACCAAGTTTGCTTTACAACTATTTTTACAAAACAATATCGGAACTTGCAATGTTACATCAGAACAACATTTTCTTTCCGCATCTTCTCAGTATTTTCTTTATATAATGTTTTTCTTACAGTGTAGTGCTTACAATGCCATTTTGAGGATATTTTTTCAGGTCGTCCACACTTCTTGTGTGTGTTTGTGTAGTATGGTGAAACAGGCCATAATATATTATGAGACTAAATTCATTATCCAACTTCTTTTACAAGTTTTATAACGATTCAGCTGAAACAGCTGATTTATTAATAATCAGCTGTTTTTATCATTTTATTTGGAAATCTGCATGCCAGTTTAGCTTGTATTCATTATACTCTATTTCAGAAAAATCTCTGCTTAAAATAGAATTTTACGTTGACAGAATACCGAAAGAGTCCGAAAAAAGGGTTTGATGATTACCCAACATATTAATTCTTAACTGTTCAAATGCATATTTCTTTCCTTTCAGCAAAGGAATTTTTATGAAAGTTTTTGCTCGTGTAATTTAAAGCCATTGGATTATTATCTTTGGAGTTATATACAGTAAAGTCAGCTTATGTTGCTGATTGTGCTTTATATGAGGCACCACATGCCCCAAGTTTTATATAAATATTTTTGGAATAAAAAAATTTCTCTCTGATAAAACCAGCTCCATTGATATTTAAAATATATAATTGCCCGTCATCAGTGAACCCACTACATGTGCGTGCATCAGATGCACCTGCTTGATATTATTTCCGTATATTTGAATTTAGAAAAATATAACAGAATATTTTATGTTTGCTCTTCTATTGGCATGACGAGCAGTCTATTATAATTTGGAATAGAATCTGCTAGTGACCACTTGACAATTCAAATTAGTTTATTTTGTTTCTATCATTGGAATTTTTATTAGATTTTACACAAGTTAGTTAAGCAAATCGAATTAATAATTTGATAAATGCAATTATTAAACAGTTTTGTTTATATTTTCATTTTAATTTTTCACACATCAGCAATTCTTCTGAAGTTAATTTACATAAACCTCTGGTGGCAACGTCATATGAGTAGTCGTCTAAGGGGAAGTTTGACGTTTAGTGTATTTTATGTACTTGAATTACTTTAGATTAGTTCGGTACGTGTTAACAGTGGATGTAGATTGCTATTTACTTGCTCATATAGTATTCTATATATTTGAGTGTAGTCCGATTTAGTGCCAGATTATGTATTTCAATGAAGATCAGTGGTGTTTTAAAACTTAACGGCAAAAATTAGTATTTTTGCTATTTAACGATATCTTAAAGCTTTTCGAACTTGGCAACTGCTTTTCATCGGTTATAGAATTAAATGCCCATGACTTCAGTTTGGTTTTTTTAAATCTCAAATCAGAATTTTTGAAACTTTTGTGCAGTGTTTTGTAAATTATTCCTGGTAGAAGCCTCGTTTCACTATCCTATGCAGTCGTGCGATTCATTGGGCCGAGTGAATAAAAAGGTAGCTCAAGCTTATTCTAGTAATTTTGCAGTTTTAACTAGTTTTAAGGTGAATAAAAAATTAATTTAAAACTTCTACTTTATGCTAACTAGTAAAAGCTAGTTTTTCCAGTGTTGGATTAAAAAAGGTGTGAATAAAAAGTAGTAAATGCTTAAAATTAGTAGTTTATTCTTTGATTTTTGTAAGCAGCTGGTTGAGGTGCTGGAATCTTGTGTTTTTCTGCATTATATTAATAAATAGTGTATAAAAGTGTATTTTTGTATATTTTAATTTAAATATAAATATGGCTGTTCTTATGCGCGTTGCTGTTTTAACGGCTGGCAGCTGAGATTTTTTAAATAAAACTTTGTAAGTTTTGAGTATTTGGAAAAAACTACCTCTGCCTTTATCAACCATATTTTATTATTTGTTTATAATTTAAGAAATAATTTTAAGTATGTATGTAATTTATGGTTATAATTTATGAAAGATATGTATTTGTTTGATTTTAAAACTGTTTTTAAATAATAACAAATGTCATTATACAAAGTTGCCACTATGTTGAATTTTATAATCTACTTAGGAAATACATTTAAATTGAATCCATATATGGACCGAATGCATATTCAAACAATTTTTATGCTAAAACTAGTTGAAAATAGCATAACTATTTCATACTTTTACTTGCGAGCAAAATATCAAAATCCTGATTAAATTATCAATATTTTAAGTATTTCTGAACACTTAAGTACATTTTTAAAAAAACTTTGTTCGATACTGAGTAGTTATGTTCCAGAAAAGGCAACAAATTATATTTAATTTTCAAACTTTCTATTTTGCAGAGGTATAGGATCGCTGTTCATTTTAAACTGCAACAGCAAAACTAATTTTGAAAAAGCCTTCTGATTTAAAAATAAGACTAATTTTTTAATGTTAAAATATATTTACAAATCATGCATTTAAATTCCGTAGACAATATGCCGGGATTTAGAAGCAAAGAAAGTGGGAACTCCTAAATAATTTCGGCCAGCTGTTAATTCTTCCAGCTTTTGCTACCGCTTTTCAGTACTAGGTATGTGGCAGTAGCAAAGAGTTATTCACGCACATCCTAGTTTTAACTATCAGCTTTAGCTAGTACTGAAAAGAGAATGCTAGTGCTACTACTTAGAACTACGTAGTATAAACTACCTTTTTATTCACTCGACGCATTCACACAAAATTGTGTTAGTGATCCCCTCCTATTTTAAAAGGTCGCATCAAAATAGTGTTGCTGGTGCCACACTAACGTACCAATATGGTGCAAAAAAATTTTTTTCGCTGGTTAAAGAAAATGCAACTCCGTCATTTTATGAAAGTTTGCTAATCTTTTTAGCCGTCTTTTACAGATCTTACGATTGTGTGGGATAATGAAACGAGGCTTTTAGTTAAATAAATACATTAACAATGCGGAAATTTTTTTCGTTAAGTTTTATTTGCAGTTTCAATAACAAAATTTAATCTCTCTATGTCTCCGACAAGCTCACAATTACAGTATACTTCTTTACATCGAGTTTTAACACCTACTTCAGCACATTTAATTATGTAATTGCATGTTATATATTATGGAAAGTTATTTAGATCAGATTGAATAAGTTCTAGTTATATAATGGATCACTGTAAAAGTCGTATTCTCTTGTAATCGGTTCTCATTAAATATAATATGTTATCATCGACCCATATATAAAAAATATTGAGAAAATAGGTCACAGTGAAGCAAAAAACTGTGCTGAAAGAAATTTATGCTACCGATTTTGTAACTTTGCTACAATATTAATTTTTAGAAACCATCCGCGGGATTAAAAATAATTACAGCAGTCAAATTAAGCACAACTTTTTTTCCCGTGCCAGCAAACAAGTTGTTAATCTATTTTAACATCACAAAGAAATCACATCATCAAATGCAAAATATCAATATGATGATTGTATTAATTAATTAAACTTATTAAACAACATATAGCCATGATAAAGTAGAGCTGCCCGTAGAAGTAAAGAGGACAGATGCCAATATTCTATCTATACGCCTCTCTTGTGAGAAATAACTTTTTTCCCAATCGCAGCTCATGTTTAAAAAATACTTTGCAATCTTTTAATTTTTCTGTTGCTGACGGCGGCTTCTGTCGGACCAAGTTGGCTAATCTTGTAATCCCCTCTTCCAATTGCTTAAAAGTAATTTTCTGTTTAAAAGAGAATATCACCTCTTTCTGTTTTTCTTGCTTAAAAATCTTTAAAATATGAAACGTGAGAACAATAAAAAGAAATTGGCCAAACAGTGGAAATCGCTTCACTCTATTGTGTCATTGCTAGCAGCAAAAAAAAAAAAAAAAAAAAAGCTCTAATAGATTTACAGTATTTCTACACTTTTAATATTTTTTCTCTAGTCTGTTATTTAGTTTCCTCTTCGCTTTGTTTAATAAATAATAATGCAAGCCCTTCTGCTGAATTGTTTATTAAGCATGAAACGGAGCCGTCAATCAAACTGTCATAAAATGTAATGCTACCTACTGTTCTCGTTTGACGGACACATGCAGAGTTGTTTCCAGATCTTATAAAGTTGATGACGGATATGTTCAGACATGCTACACTGTTAGCTTCTGTTATTCTTCTTGTATGTATGATTAAAGGATGCAATCATTTAATAATCTTTTTTAAGTCTTTTTTTCCATTCTTTCTTTTACATTTTATGCAGTTGTGTTGTCATATTGTAACACAGCTCTCCTCTCGAAAGCTTCAAAAGTATATGATTGCATTTCATAATCGTTTGACAGCTTTATTGTCATCAATTGATTTATACTTCAGCAGAATTGCTATAGAACATTATGGGATCAGAAGTGAAACAATAGAAAGAAAATACGAAAAGGATTAGTGGAAACTAATATTTATTGGATGTTTATTAAACATGTAAGCGATAATTAAATTGCATTAGAAGTGAATTTAATTAATTTAGAAACATAGTCTGTAAAAAGATCAGGAATATCACGTCTTACACGCGACAATGATTACAAGGCACATTTACATCTCAGAAGGACATGTAGTTGAGTGCCTCAAATGTTGCCTTTGCGCAGCCCTCTCAATTCTCTGTTTAAGCTGATTTTTATAGTGAATGCTCGTTTAACTAACACTCGTAAATTTTTAATTGCAAATTAAGTTTATTGCTCTAGTTATATTATCCAACAATGTGGTTAAACAATTTCGCCCAAAAATTTGCAAGTTTAAATATTATTAGGCTGAAAGATATTTAATTTGGACTTTGAGTGGGATTAAACTCGAAAACTATTGAACCAGAATTCTTTGAAAGACTACGAAGGAGATCGGGAAAATCTACTACCGAGTGTTTTTGTTTTTAATTTTTTTTTTGTTAAGTTGAATTGAATTAGTAGGCAGAGTAACCTTGGATATATTTAGGATTTCTGGTTCTTTGTATTGATGTTTCACTGCCCTTAAACGAAGTCGACCAAATAAGATATAATTGATTTAATTGAATACTTGCCCAACATCACACTGAGTTGAATTTAGAATATCGCTCGGTTTGTCAGCTCGATATAGTTTTTCCATTATTATTTCGCAGTGAAAATATTTTCATAGTTTCCATTATTTCTAATACACTACTGATAACCATGTATATGTATCTAATAATAACAGCAGAAGTTTACCGGTAAACACAAATTGCTTTTGTACAAGGAGAGCATTCGTCCACTTTTTCTTTATGCCTTTCCCATATGGTTTGCCATATCAAAAACCTTAATGGAAAACATGGAGATTTTTGAGAGGGATATTTTAAGGAAATGCATAGAGAGGAACTATAGGCATTTCGGTAAAAGGTTCTCGAATAGATATGTGTATGAAAAGGCAGGATTGGATCCAAATTTCATTTTATGCGTTGGGTTCAATGAAGAAGGTTTACCCTCATTTTGAGGGTAAAGTGATTAGGGATATCTTATCTATCGAGAAAGAGTTCAATTGGTCAAAAACGCAATACATATCCAGTATCGGAATTTTATAGGAACATTTGAGTGGTTATCCCAGTCTTAACTTCTAGTCTTGTATTACTCCCGGTATGCGTAGATGCTGAATACTTTTTTTTTTATTGATTAGTTTTTTTATTTTACTTTATTTTTATTATTAATTTTTGATTTATTAGCTATTTGTTTTATTTTTAAGATGAAGTTTTAGTGTAGTATTGAAGTTTTTGTATTAAGTTTATAAACAATAAATCCAACTCTATTAGTATAGTTAAGTGCCGGGAGCAAGCACTGCTTAGTCCATTAATTAATGTATTTATAATTATAGTTTATAATTATTCTTAGATTGGATAGACAAATTGCACTGGCTAGAACTTGTAATGTAATTAAAATAATACATAATAGTTTTAGGTTTTCAAAAAAAAAAAGAAATATTTATAAAAAAAATTCTATGTAATGGAAAAAAAGAAGCCTCAATAAATAAATAACTATCTAATAACAATAATATATTTTCCGCCAGCCTAAAAATATGCTTTTGAAGTTTCTTGTTTTTAATCCAATAATCTCTACTTCAACTTTTGAAAAATATTTCAATTTGTTCATTTAAAGCTGCTTTATTTAGTTAACATTTTATACTTTAAAATAAAATTTTTCATTAATATTCGTACATTTCCAGCCGTTGTGACTTTTTATTTTAATTTTTATTTTTTATTTTTTTTTTTTTCCTCATCATTCTTGTGTATAAATCATATTAGAATTTTGTAGAAATTACGAAACTCAGAAGAGATTTTATAGTAGCGAAAACAATGATAAAATGAAAGAAAAAAAGTAGGAATAAACTAGAGTGATAAATGTGTGGCATATGTGAGCATGTTTATACACATGACTTGATGTGTGTTAAATCACATTTGCGCTAAAGCTTACCAATGATATATTCTCACAAAAAAAAAAAAAAAATAGAAAAAAAGATACATATAGAGAGATGTACACAGATACAATTTCATAGGTAAATACAGGGAAACAGCTGCACATACACCTAAATATGTATTTATTCCCATTCAGTCATGCGTTGCTCTTGCCGTTTTCAAACACAAAACTAGGTTGTAGAAATTAAGCTAATTCGTACACTTCCCCACTTGCAAAGGTATACAAAAGCGGTTCCCAATATGTTAAAATTGCCAAACCAGGCGTCAGCCATTAAATACGCTAGCTTAGCTGTTAATATTGGATTACTATTGTATGGATCACATTGTGCTAGAGTTGTCTAGCAATCAAGTTAGGAAGCCATCAAGGCAGAAGGATAAATTTATGCAACAAAAGCTTTTGTCTTAAAAGCTTCTAGTTAACTATATTAAGTTGATAAAAACGACTCTGTAGGTTATCAACTAGACTGATTTGGCGAACTCTGCTATAAAAAAAAGTGTGTTTACTGGCAGTGTGTAGAGTGAAATGTGAACTTAGAAGTTTCCAATCCGCACAAACTTCCCTCTCATTCACTTTCTAGGGTATTGCAAAAATGGCATGCAGTTGGAAGAATGACATGCAAGCAAATATGACATAATTTAGATGTTAATGAATTCTTTTATTTCTGAAAAAAATTCTTATATTGCTTTGCTTACAATTTAGTAAAGCGTGTGCAAATCTTAAAGCTGTCATTTAATATAGTTCATGCCATTTAAAGGCGAAGAGAAGAAAAGTTGAAGTTTATCAAGCGTTTAAAAGTGACCGAACTTAAAAAGAAAAAAAAAATCTGCAATTGAGTTTAATACTTGTACAGTTCGAGTCATATGGATAGAAATAATCTCCTTCAATGTATGAAAACCTCAAACAAAATAAGCTCATCAGGATCACTATTTTGACACCGGTTTAGATAAGTCTTTGCTTCATACGATAAAAATATAGAAGAAATAAAGAAAATAATAAAGATTTTTATTATCATCAAATCATAATAGTGTTATCCTGGTGCAATATATTATATGAAATCTAAAAAGCCTTTAAAATATATTATCAGGGCGATCCTTTTCCTTTCAACAGTGTTACCTTGATGCAATATTTTGATTAAAATATAAAAAGGCGGTAAAATATATCATCACGGTGATCCTTTTCCTTTCATCCATTGTTACTTAATATATCTAACCATTTTCCATAAAAAATTTTGACATCGACTCTAATAGTTCTTTTATAGTAAAAATATTGGATTTGGCGGTCTCATAGGCGGTCTGTATAGCAAATGTGGTGATACGAAAATTATATGAAATGAAAGTTTATTTAATGTGCATCAGTTTCTTGCTCACTTTCATAAAGGCCACCGACTAGAAATACTGGAGAGAATAACGAATTCATACCTGCCTTTAACAGTAAAGCCAATAACAAATTTATAATTTATTCCTTAAAAGTGTACACAAATAAATATATATTTGGCATAACAATACATGTAGTGGTTGGCGTAGGTTTTATACCACTTCCAAATTTTCTGGACTATATGTGCAGAAGATCTTCCTTTTTTTTTGATGGTTTTATCCAAACTTCAATGTAGGAAATCCACATATTAATAAAAAAATAATAATTTCCGCCAATAATACTCGCCATACTCAAGCTTTCTCCTTTAACTAATGAATTTGTAAGTACATAGTAATCCATTACGCAATCATGTGCTACCAGCGCTAATTGAACAACTCCGTTTGCGATTTCAGTTACTAAAATGTTTGCTAACTACAGGATACTGCGTATAAAATTCATTGGAATGGCGTCGCTGATAGGACCAGTTAGTGATTTAATATTTCCATGCTTTAGCTTTTAAAATATTTGAATAGAGCGTGCGTACATTTGCAGCCCAATACATTACATACAATTGTCGCACGTGGAGCTGCAATGCATTGAATCATTAAATTATTATGAGTTTTAAGTATTGGCACATATCCCACAACTCGTTCAAATGTAATATTTGAAATTGAAATAATTCTCGGGTACGACCTCACATAAGAATAATAATTCTTAATAAGAATTGTCCCTCAAGTCTGGCTGATACGTGCGATTATTTATGTTTTTAAATGTTATAAAATATGATGCGGTTTAAAGTGCTCTCAAATCCCAAAACTACTATTCAGTGGAATATTAATTCTTTTCTCAAAAAATATATAAAGAAAGGCATTTGAATTGACTGCTGACTCTCTTATTACAACTTGGATTCTACTAAAGTGAAGGTGCTTAAATCTACAGTTCTTTTAATAATCCATTTGGCCAAAAGCTCCCCGAAGATCTGGATTTTCACACAGTGAATATTTCGCAGGGGCCAGCTGATATCCCATAACATTTAATTTCAATAAGTTTTTAAGTAAAAAATTAATATTGTAATAAATAAGATTTTTCAATCCGGTTATTTTCGACTTTAAACAGTTTGATAAAAATAATAAAACTTTTAAAATTAAATTGGTGTTAAAAATAAAAGGGTTTCACTCTGTGAAAGTAAAGTATGATTTTGTCTTATAATCTGAACCATTCCCGATGTAACAAAGAATGCAAATCGAATAGTTTTTATATCACGAATATCTTTTTAAAAAATTTTTTAATAACTTTACACACACAAAGATAATTTTTTTATGCAATTCTAATAAGGATTTTACTAAAAAACATTACAGATTGTTTTTAGATTTGTAAAGCTTTTCCCCTCAAAAATGATAGTTTTTTTTATAGTGAAATAACAGGTTTGGTAATTAGTTTGCACCGCTATATATTATAAATATTCTGGATCCATTTAAGAAATGAAGTTGATTGAGCTTTGTCGGTCTGTCTGTCTGCCCTCTCGATTTTATATCGGGTTTTGTTGCGCTTTAAATTGAGCTTAAATTTTGCTTAAAATTAATTTTCTCAATATTATACAGCATGAAAATCGCCAAATCGGCTAAAAAATAAAATTGCTAAGACGGCAAAAGTAAGCCTTGAATATCAACAGGTATCAGGCCGCGAACGCTGGAATTGCCAGCCACTCGTTATGCTCGAATGGTGTATATTTAGTTTTCAGTAAAGCGCTGTCTGAACGCTTGTCTTGATTCGTTCTTACCGCCATAAGATTCAACGTGGTCACGGTAGCCGAAGCCTATAAGTACTTTTCATATTAAAGTCATATTAAAGTCCATAATGGGCTGGTAATTACCGAACAGCCAAATTTGAAATCATATCACAAGTTAGTAATGTAAAAGACCAAGTCCTTACAAAGCTCTTTAGTAGTTTTGGTTTCATAAACGATATATATAAAAATTTTTATAACCAATTAGTGAAAAAAGTTCCCTTGTGACTTTTCTAAACTATTTTTCATAAAAAGAATCGGATTAAGTTATTTTAAAAATTTTTTATTGAAAAAAAAGTCATAGTCTAGGAGTTAAGGGCCGTCTTTTATAAGGGACTCTGTGCACTAATGAGTTCATTTGGTAAAAGTTTAAGCGAAACTTTACTATATATATTTTATGTTTACGTTTATTTTTATTTATATTTATTTAATTTTTTGCTTCATTTCTGAAATTTCTGAAATAGAAATAGCAGATTTTGAGGCTGAAATTTAACAGAAATTAATTACGCCCCCAGACTATTAATGTTGCTTAAATATGTAACACTTAAATTGTTTTCTTTTGCAATAAAGATTTATTACTAATTTTTTTAAGCCCATGTTTGGTCCTTTTAAGCCACTATTCCTGCTGCTGCTGCTTTACCAAAAATATTTTTTTACATCTCATGGATCTTTTAATACCTTGTATAATTTGGTTATACCATTCTTATGCAAGATTAGTGAACATATAATGGGACGATGCCTACATGTAGCTTCTCGTCAACTGGGAATTCTTACGACTAAAAAAACTCTATTCTCACCGTGGGACTGTTTCGTGTGATTTTCGGTCTTGCCGTAATTGATATTGATCTAGACATTAGTTTTTTTTGTGAAGTATCAACAAATAGAAAAATATTAGGCTAACGATCCAGAAATATAAATATTCAGCATAATATAAAAAATTTATTAAAATTTTTATTTCGGGATATCAGATAGTTCCTCTATGCTAAATCACACTTCAGAGCCAAATACTGCTTAGAACATCTGGAAATTTCCATTGCTAAAAAGTTCTTTGGCCACTTGAGCATTTGCTAAGGATAGAGCCTAACCAACTCACCATCACCCTTTTAATGCAACTCATCGAACTGATAAGAAAACTTTTCAATAAAAGGATATTGAACTACCAACGAAGCGCGTCAGTTGATTTCTCCACTAATAATTTCTATCCGTTGATTTTATATACGGTTTTCCATTAGGTGCCCACACGCTTTAAACTTAAGTAAAACTACAACTATATAAGGTATCAACGTAACTGTCTTTTTTATTATGACAAATGAAACTACTAGACTATTAATTTAAGCTTTGGAGACAACTTCCTGCAAATAACAGCCACGGCTTAACATATGGCATATGAATCCTCCAATCGAAATGTCTCGGTGAACGTCATTTCCTTGCTTTTTCTTGTGTTTATTATCTCCCTTGACATAATTTAATAAAAAAAATGTATACTTCCTCCTAAGAATCTCTTTAAATAGAAGAAAAGCTTTGAGGAAATTAAATTCAGAAAAGAATCGGTTTGGTAAGAAGATCCTTTTCACTATTCCTAACAGAGATGACATTTAACAGCGACCATTCCTTTTAACCTTTAAATGTACATTTAAAATTAAAATGAAAAAAACTTGTATTTTTAATGAAAAAATGATACAAAAAAAAAAAAAAAAAATTAAAGTCAAAGAGTTTACGTTATCACACCGGGATTTGGATGATTATACAAACGTATTCATGCAAACATAAATAAACGAATTTATGAACTTAAGGATTTTCTCTTTATTGTATATAATAAATTTACTGCCTTTGTTGCTCATATTTGAATTATATTTTCTGTTCTGATTTTTATTTAAAGCAGCCGTAAACCGCCTTTACTGTGGACTATATTGCAGATTTTTCTGTTGCCTTTTTCGTTTATTGCACACAAAAACCAATTTTGATGATATTGACGCCATTTTTTTTTTTTTTTTTTTTTTTTTTTTATTAGCTGTAATGTTTGATGCCGCTGTTTGACAGGTTAATACTGATACCGGCGTTGCTTATGCGAGTATGCACAGTTGTGGCACCAATTGGCTTGGCTCTTCGCTTGTATGATGATGGGGCATCCACATATAAATGCCGTTCGATTATGCCACTATTATTATAATATTATACAAATGCACACACTCTCATATATGGATGTTCCTTTAATAGGTCAGAGGTGACAGCATTTTATAGAACAAAGTGCTTGCCTGCATACATATACATGCTCGCACATGTATGGTTTTCCATAAACATTTTTTATATTTTTTGTTATCGATTGCTGGTTGGAAATGGTGTTTAAAAGCTGTTGATGATGCAACTGTCAACAGATAATTTGAAGAGCAAAACCTGTTGGCTTACGTATGGCTTAAGCGACTTAGTATGTTTGTTCGCATCCTTTATTTTATAAAGAAAATTTTTAAGCCCTTCGCAGGTTGTAAATTTCACACATTAAAATGTTTTTCCATAATTTAATTAATATGAAGTCACTGGTATTGTTAAATGATGCATGTCTAGCATATCAGTTCAATGGAGTTCTTCTGGTGATTAATGTTCTTTTTTGTTCAGCTTTCTCATCCCACTATTGCTATCTGTTTAAATTGTTCTTAATAAGCTACGAGTATTTAATTGTTAATAATTAAAACTTTTACAGAATGAATAATTTGCTGTAATAGCAAGTTGATCGACTATCACTTTGTCTGCGTATAAAAAGTTTTTCTAGTTTATAAAGGCCTTGTTTTACTGTACTCAACCAGTCGAACGACTCATTCACACGAAAGTGTATACCTTATATACTTTATACCCTTTGAGATGAAATAAAAATGGCGTATATGGTGCTACATCATATTTCGAATGTATTATGTATTAAATGTTTTATGTTTGTTACATACAAGGAAACTAATTTATTCTATTTGGTGCTGTAGAGAATAAAGATAAAGAAATTAATATATTGCAAAATAATAAAAAATAAAAAATTAAGGTAAAATCAAAGCTGATCAGATGAAATCTATAATTTTATGCAAATTTTCAAAAATTTTTACAATTGGTATTCAATTGTCAAAAATATAATAAGGTTTTAGGTTACACTATAATACTTTTTCATAATACATAGCAAATTTTAAATGGGATAGTGCCATGTAAATAAAAAGAATGAAAAATGCTGGAAATTCGCATTTGTATCTAATTGCCAGTACTTACATTAAACAAATTGCTGCCACTGTGATATTTGAATTTTATTTACGTGAAGTTTCTTAGAAAGAAATTGGGAATTCATATCTTGTTTGGTATTGATTAGATGGAAATGTCAAGCTAATCATACATATTGGCAAGTCTCGTCTTTATATGTGATACAGTATTCCCTCCATAGTTTTCAAATCAAAGATGCCGGAAATTCTTTGCGTATTATTCATCATTATATAAATCCATCACTGATATTAAAAAGAAAATATGAATTTTTAATAAAATATTTAATAAATTTTGATTTTAAATATTTAATTTATTAATTTCTATTTAATATTTTAATTTTAAAATATTTAATATTTACGTTCTGTTTGAAGCTTAATATATAAGTTTAAATATATTCCACTTTCAAAGAAGTCCACAAAATCCACTTTTACCAGTAAATCCCAGAACAAAAAAAAATCTCTTATACATACGCATGTACGCACGTATAAGATTGGAAAGTCAAAATATTAAAAACATTCCCCTTTACTTCTCGCCTAGACTATAAATTCCTTTAATATGCTGGGCGTCCTTCTGTTATGTATACATAAACAATTGAAAAAAGTCTCAAAGATTGCATAAAAAAAAGGATTCGTTTGTAAAACTGAAAATCTTCAGTAAATTATTAGAAATCATTGAAATTGATTATCTTATATTTGTTCAAATAAATACAATGATTTTGGTTTTTTATTTATTATATTTTGGGTATAGGTAAAATAGAATAGCTTCATATTAAGTTTCACTACGTCTGCGTTGCTTTCACATTATCAACTGATTGATGGCTTTTCAACTCAAGAATGTGAGCATACATTACAAGCTTTGAGATTATTTTCTACTACTGTTTGCTTGAAGGGGTACTGCCTAATTAATTTTTGGCATAAATGAAATGCAGGGATCTAGACTAGCTTAACCCCGTAACAAACCAAAGCAAATATTAATAACCAGCTGGGTCCGGCCTGCGTTGAGCAGCAAATTTTTCTTTTATTTTGAATTGGCTTCCAGAGTAAATCAAAATCAGTTTTTTAGTTATTTATAATAGAAAAAAATTTTATATAGGATACACACCGATTAAGCAGCCAAGGCTTTTAGCGAAACAGAGCATAGGGTTATCGCGAAAATCTCTACCTGGTAAAACGCAACAAAACTATTGCGCCATCTCTCGGACAAACTTCAAACTACATGGAAATACTCCTCACTAATTTTTGAGCTTATCGATAACGGACCTAGACGTAATTTTTATATACGTATATAGAGATATATAGTCCCATATTTATGCACGATATTATTGAATACAATGTTTTTACAGAAAGAAAATAACAAGCATAAATAACCTCTTTTCCCCTTTTTGAAATTTTAATTGGTTTCGTGATTTTACATTTTAGCTAACGGTTATATATTACGGAGTTGTTATGTGTATTCATAATACCGGCATGAAATGTTTCAAATATAACAAACAACGGCCACACTGGTCTACGCGTTCTTAGATGCACAGTATATGTTATCATTCTTTTTCTACAACGTCCTTCACTGTCAGTTTTTGACAGTTAAATCACATTATTTAGAGGAAATCGAAAGTTGGACATTTTTTTTAGTGCAAACTGAATGTTTTTATAAATTTTTAATAAAATAGTTACTATTTGACAGGCTTTCCGTCAAATTTCTGGTTTAATTTTACCCAGCTGATGCACACTAAATTAGTTGCGCAACGAAATACTGCCCTCTTTACTGCTTCACCTGCATACATATAGTCGTACATATGTATGGATATGTATGAATATATCTAATTATTATATATTACTGATGTGTGCGAAATAAATAAGTTCTAAATGGCTGTTTAAAAAAATGGCAGAAATTCATATTAAATAACTTTGATCCAAATTACTCTTCTGTAGAATCTACATTTTCTTTCCAATATTATGAAAACAAACATTGCAAAACGATATAAAAATTTTTCCTACGAGGGTAGCGTATACAATTTTCAAGATTCTTAAGAATGAAATCATACAAAATGCAATTAATGCAGCCAAATAATTTGAAGTGTCATCCGTGAAGTGATTTTGCATTTCAGCTAACGATTTTATAACGGGGCATGTATATGTGCATGCAAATCTTGCATTCCTAAACGCAACCATGTAAATATTGACAATGTTACACATCCCTAATTGTATAATGACAGTTATCGATACGCAAACAAAAGCAAACTATGTATCACTAATTTTGTTACTGCTTTCTTGATACGTTTTTGTACTGGAATTAAAATTTTTGAGCTGGAACATAAATAGGGAATTATTGCTCCCCTTGAATGTTGAAATTCCCATACGGAAATGGCTATGAAAAATGTCATCCGCCAGTTCTCCAATTTTTACATTTTGGCGGATGTCTCTGTACTTTTTTCTTTGCAATTGTATGTAAGGCAATAATGCATTTGTTTTCCTTTACTTTTTATGTATTTTTGAGCAATTTTATAATTGCTTTGAGGGGTTGCTTTCAAATATTATATTTTTTATTGCTGACATCGCCATCTTGAAAAAAACTGATTGCAATGAAGTGTTTCTAAATTTAAAAATTTTTTTCACGTTTGGATGTCAAGATGCCAAACAGAACACAAATTTTACCTAATGGTCACACTGTTCAGGAATTTACCAACTAAATAAATCCAAACACATTTACGCATACTCACACACCTGCATACATATGAATATCGATAACTTTGATAAATAACTTCCTCATGCGGTGTTATCTCTCCTACAATCTTCAGTTCTCTTAGAATTGTCTGATCTGTCGTATCGTAGTGATACGTCGTATGTTATTATTAAAAAAATCGATCAAAGTATGTCTTGCGTAAATGAAAAAATATTTTGATATAATTATGTACTCGTATAGGCAGGAATGTGATGAGATGGTGTGGCTTCTGAGAGACTCCAAAAATTTTGTGAAATATAATAGATATTTATACTTGTTTGGTTTTATTTCTAAATACACTGCTATGCGCAATATCGTTTTATATTTATGTATATATATAGATATGCACACATGTATATAGTAATGTGCACATATTTCATTCTGTGCAAAATCTAAAATTTCTTAAATATAAAAAAAAAAAAAAAGTGTAAAATGGGAGATGTGTGGTGTTGATACAGTTTCATCTAAATAATTTGGTTTCGCATGGTATATACACTCACTCATACATATGTATTTGCAAGAATGAGTATACTGAAAAATGTAACGAGAAGTGTGACCAAGTTTTTTGTTATTGTTATAGAATGTGTAGTCTGTATACATTATTGCCAGAATTGAAAATTTTTTTGCAAGTTGACGATTTCCACCTCTCAAAACACACTAGTGAAGATTTTAGGCCCAAAAATGGCGATTTTTATAGATTTATGGCAACTTATTTTCATATTGCATTTCTAGATTTCGTTTTTGGTATTCTATGATTTTTTTTATGTCCAACTGAACGAAAACAGCAAGTCATGGTTTTGGGAATTGCAATTTTTAGATTTTAAAAGTATTTTTGAAGGAAAAAAAAATAAACTTTAAAGAATTTTTGGGGATATATAACCGAAATGAAAATACGTGATTCTGGCTTTTGCAATTGATTTAAAATTTAATTCGCCTTATCATGATTTCAGGACATTCATCAAAAAATGTCGAAAGGATATTTAGACAGGTGAATTTAAATAAAACTAACGTTCGCAGTCATTTGGAAAAGGAAGTAGGGCAAAAAGCTTTCACTATTTTGCGGTCTTAATATACAGTGGGTAACATTCAAAGTGAGCCGCAGTTGGTTTTTAGATAAAATTGTTATTATCTAATGTAACGAAGAATTTTTCGAAAAAAAATAGAACTTGTCTTTATCAATTCATTAGAAAGCTTCTTTTATTTTAGTTACATATTCGTATAGTGTAAAAAAACAAAAAAAAAAAAAAATATCCAAGTGAATTATCTAAACTAAATTCACTTTATATTGGATATTATTTTATTAAGTCAGATTTCGCCGGAATTATAGTTAACTTTTATATGATTAGGCATCGATTGCAATAACTTACAAGTATGTGTGGAATGATTTGCACTCCATGGATCCTATAAATCATGTACAAGAGGTGGTTTTTATGTTACACTGTGCTTTCGAATATTTTGTATAAGCTGGGCACATAAATTTTCAATAATGTTTTTGATCTATATTTATGATCGTTATGTTAGTAGAAGTAGTAGTAGTAGTTAGTAGTGGGGTTTATCAGATACTGGTTTTTGCGCACAAGTTTGAAAGCTACTTCAAGCTTTTCAACTTTATGTCAGAAAGTTATGAATTTGAAATTGCTGCCTATTCTTTTCAAATTTCTGTAAAATTATTAGTGTTGTTTTTTTTAATTTTTTTTCAAGTTAATCATATTTAAAGACTTCTAAGATTTATTTTGATAATAAAAACTATTTCTTGCCAGTTCGTTACGGAAATGCGAGAACAAAAAAGTTATCGTGTCTTAAATATAAATTGGGTTTTTTGGAGCAAATCGTCAATTTATTAAAACTTCCTTCATAAGCAGTAAATCAGCGTAAAATGATATGAGAGTATAGCAAATGCAAAGGTGTAGGGGCAGAGCTTCGAAGTACAATTACTTTGAAAGAATTACAGAAGTTTTTACTCAAATCGCTGGAAGAATCAATATAATAGAATTAATCTACTGAGACCTCTTATGAATGATTTCTTTCTACTAATCACTGTATTCAATGTATTTTTAAATAAAAATAATATTCTGATAATATCGATCACTAATGTGGCAAACAATATCACTAAAAAACATTTCATATTAACTCAACAAAAAGAACAAAATAATACCCAACAGGTCCCCTTACGCTTACCAAACATGTGAAATAAAGGACCTCAGTGTGGCAAGATACATGTGAAAAAACAAAATGAAAAGTGTCAGCTATTTGTATTACGACATCATTGTATCAAAATTAATTTGATTTAGTATACAAATACGAAACTTTATGCCAGCATGAGCATTTTGTTTGACCGAAGTCCTTTCGCTAAACAAACACTTGTAAACTCAAATGCTCATTTTCTCAAGAGGACACTTTGTGTGCATGGACTTGAAAGGATTCCATTGCATCCTTTTGATTTATTTACTAGAAACCTTAAACATCGCTCTACCGTTTTAGGCAGACATTCTATTAAAACATAATTAAAGTATAATATGTAAATTTGTTCCTGATAAATATCTACGATCTACAAAATACATTTAAAGTGTTCATGTAAATCATACTTTGTCCAATATAGTAAATCTAATTGCACAAGTTAAATACATTTTAGAATAGCAAAGAGTGCACGTTCCATAACCAGTAAACATTCTTTAACAATTCGAATTGCAGTTGGCTTAAAAGTACGTCTGTCGCATTTTTTATGACTAACTGATGAGAATGGGAATTAATTTGTGTGAAAGGAAGAAATATAAAATTTAAATTCATGTCCAAAAGTTTTTTTTTTTGTAGTTGGTTCTATATTGTTATTTTCATGCAGCTTGCACAATGTCGAAGTCTATCCCACAAAGCAATACAACATGTTGCAAACTTGTCAGGATATGAATATAGCACTATCAGAATCGCATCAAAACTATTACATAAAACTTGACAACCTCTGATAATATTCCAGTAAGTTTGAGAATTCCGCCTATAAAAGGGAACATTTTCTTTCATACAAAAACGAAAACAGTGGAGGAAAAAGTAACTGAAATGTAATTCGGCAGTGTTAAATTCCAACACTTGTAGTCAAACCTTTGACTACTGCCTGCGTACAACACGTCTGTTCTCAGTTGGCAATGTGGAAGGAGACTGAAGTGTGTCAATAACTAATTTTAACCTCTTCTGATTGTACTATAAAGTGTCAAATGATTTCCGCCTTTGGAAATATTTTCAACAACAATATTTATTGGGTATCGCAGAATACACATTTATACGAAGTGTTTGCTTGGAAACAACAATTGGAAGAATAAAGGATATAAGGATTATTCGTATTGTTTGCTAAATTCATTGCAATTGTTATTTTTCACATTTGCCATTGTGGCCATTATTAAAGTAGGAATGTCTGTATTTACTCACGTATGCTTGTAGTTGGTTTATGTAATTGCAAATCTGGTTTGATGTAAATAAAAGAAACAAAGAATGGGATAAACTTGAAAAGAAGTATAGTATTTTTACGAATGAATAGCAGATGTAAGTTTGATACTTATTTTTCTTTTAATTGGTAAATCAAATACATTTCAAATGATGTTCAAAAACCTATTGTAGGATTTTAAGGTAAACAAGTATAGAAGAGCATGTAATTAAATTGTTGTTTGTAATTTTAAATTATTATACGGCGAGTACAGTTTCTCTTGTAAGTATTTGCAGAAGGCAACAACATTTTGAATGGGCTGCATGAAACTTGCTATACAAATATTGTAGAATTTCAGAAATAAAACTAAATTAAGCAGAACATCGTAAAAGGGAATAAAAAGACATAAGAGAGAATATATGAGGCACTTCCACACAAGGCACAAGTAGGCATAGGAGCTTCTAAAGTGTGGACAACCTTCAACTTAATTCATTGTTTATTTCGTTGCCTGTGGTAACCGTTAAAGGTAACGTGGCTATAACTACTCGGCGATTTTTCCCTTTTGTTGTATCACACATGGTTTTCATAGAATGCTTAAAACACCGTTTGAAAAAGGATTGTGCGATTAAGGAAGAATGTATATTACGTATGTACAATTTTAATCTGTCCATTGTTGTTATTAGTATTTGAGCCCAAAACATTTGCTTTAATTTGTTTTATATGCAAATACATTTTTTTACAAATTCATGCAAATTAGGGGATCTTATAAATAATGTAGCTAAACTCCTTAGCTACTCTTTATTGGAACCAGATAGGAGTTCTATTTTATATAAGGGTAATAGAATATAATTCATCGGAAATGGTGTATTGGGCCTAACTTAATTGGCTAAATTAATCTTGTTTCTTTGTTTCTTTAAATCTTAAACAGCTTTCGTAGTCATGTCCTTTTTCCTTGCTATCAAAAGTATTATGTGAAGTGAAGAAATTGTTAGTTGCTATATTTGTAATAAAATCTTAAAATATTTCAAATGAAAGTGATTAATACTTAATATTATTTACGTTTTAATATCAAAGCGTTTTATTCTCTCTATACTTTGGGGAATTTCCGGAAGTAGTATAGAAAGCAGTTCCGGCAAGGAGTTTGCTTTAGAAAGAGGGGTGATTGTTTCTAATAGAATCCTGACACGAAATAGTTGTTAGCAAATGTTAACTACTGCAAAGTCCGAAGGAATTTTTTAAACCTTCGCGGCGTCAAAAAAATACTTTGGCGCAAAGTTTCTTTTACCGTCGGAGTGACAGTAATTTACTTACTTATCAGTTGTTATCAGTTTCGTCTTTTTAAGTACATCCTCTCTAGTACTCCTGCGTTCATTTCTTTGCTTCTACTTCACTCATTTCCCTACTCGCCACATTTATCTATTTTTACACACAGCCAAAAGTATTCACCTACAAGTTCTGGCTATCTCTAGTTTATTTTACACGATGAAACGTTAAATCCTTTCATCTGATAAATATGGTAAAAAACGGCATTTAAATTTTATTAAACAAATTTTTCTCTCTCCCCCCAAATAGACGATCTAACAACAATTATAGGAGGATATTGAAATGAAATATTTTTTTTTGCCTTTTGAAATCCTCCTGCAAAAAGCTAATTTCGTTCGCTACAACCTGGAATTCTGTCTTCTTTGTAGTAAGACCACGACCGACGGACATGTACCCTTTCCTACATAAGCTACGCTTTCAGAAGTAGCACCTTTGACAATTGTTCAAATAAATTAAATTTTTATTCAAGAATGGTAAAAAATTTTCAAATTTGTATTATCAAAATGGTAGGACTATGACCTTTTCGTTCACAATAAGCGCTGTGTTAAAAAGGCTGCTAAGGAAACGGTTGCTATATATTTTGATACTTAAGGATCAAATATCACTGCCGTTTAGCAGTTGAATGGAAGTAATTCGAATTCAATTCAACTTGTGACGAATTTTTGGAAAAGTATGGCTTTAAAGACGTATAAAAGGTAAGTCGTATAAAAAATACACCACAATCTTGAATATACTGAATACATTTCTCGAGATTTTTATGCTGGAGGATCCGTAGCGCTGAAATGGCGTTGAAGCGCTTTTTTGGTTGAATTAACCAAATTGAAGACATCGAAAATAATACTTGGATATTTTTATATATTTGGGTTCGCCCAAGATGGTCCAGAGTCTGTCTAAACTTCTTCACTAAACCTGCATTCTAATGTATAAGGCTGGCAAAACCGAACTTTTTTTTATTGTAAAACGTTTATTAACAATATTTCTTTATTGTTAATAATAAATAATTATTATTAATAATAAAATGATCTTTTTAATTATTATTAAAATCACATTATTATATTATCTCTTTCATTACTAACAAATGCACAAAATACTGGAATTGTTCATATTTCTTGTGTGTGAAGTTACATTTCCAAATTTATCACCCCCGACAGCAACCATATGATTTAACAGACTGCTGTTAACGTAATAACATAACTCTGTTGGATTTCTAAGATTCAGACAGTGCAGATTGTAAATGCAATTATGGCCACATATATTAGTGAAATAACAAAAAATAAATGCTGGCACCAGTAGACCATTCCAAGCACTTTGTAAAGACACCCGAATCCCTTAGAAACACTTATCGATATTTAAGTTCTTGTACATTTAGAAGCTATACAAATCCTTAGGGAATTCCAGGAAGTTGAACATATATAAGCAGGCATTCAATTTTGGTTGTAATATATTGAAGCTCCTGTGATGATACCTAATCATCAAAATCTATAACATTTGCCATTTTAATTTTTTTTTGCATTTTATTGAAGTGGCAAAATTTGGATTACAATAAATATGTATATGGGAATCTCTATCCTCGTAGCCATGTACCAAGTACTTATCTGGCGATGAGTTCAAATAATAATAACTTTAGAAAACATATACGTATGCACATACATACTTGTATATTTAAGTAATAATTAACAATGTTGCAGAAAAATATACAGTCACAGCCTAACAGATCATGTCTAGAACGGCAATTGCTTTAAATTTATCCGAACATGTGATGCAGTTTGGTAGGCGGTGCTAACCTTATCCAAATCAAGTATAAGAATCAAGTATAAAAACAAAGTATTGATAAATCGTGGACGCGCACCTCTAAATCCTTCGGGATAATATTTAATTGTATGGATAAGTTTAATCCATATTGCTAGAACTACTTGCAACCACGAATAATTTCGGAAGACCACAAAAGAAGGAGTCTTATGGAAAACTTTTACTTTTCTAACTGGAGGTCGATGATTGAAATTTCTTTATGTTTTTTTTTTTTTTTTTGGACTCCTACTGTATTCATTTTGCATACATTATTTGAATTTAATTTCAGCAGAGGTTATATTTACCTGGCATAGCATTTGAAAATAAAAATTAGTTTGTGCAGTGCACATATTTGTGCTGCTCTACGAGCATAAGCAAACAACTTCAGCAATTTGTATTTGCTTATAAATCTTTAAGAAGTTGTGCACATAAATATTTTAAAAATTAAGAGCTATTTGTTAAAATAATTTGCCCTAAATTTAACCAAAAATATTTAAAATATTTTTATGTTGCTTAGAAAATATATGGATTGGAAAGAGTTTCCTTAATAAATAAATTAAATTTGTTTATTTAGAAAATTCTAAAATCTTCAGTCTTGTAGTTTAAATTTAGGACAATATGAAAGAATTTGTTATCAAATATTTATTTTATAGCTGAAAGTCAACAGAAGATAAGATCGATGAGGTATTTCTCTAATGAACTAAAGATAACAAAAGAGTTTGAAGTTACTATCGAAATTAGGAAGCTTCCAAGATATTTGGCCAGCATTTTGTTTGTGCATGATTGAATGTTATTTGCCATTATTGTGGTATTTTAAAGTATCAGCATATTTAATTTGAAGTAAAATTTTAAGAAAACAGTGTATTTGACTCCCAGTTAAGTAAATTATAAAGCTCTTGAATAAAGCTTAATTTAACCGGAGTCTTGAAGTTGGCAGTAGCCTGGTTGTATGGCGTTAACTTTCTACTAACAACTGCGATCAAAAAAATCCGTCAAGAGGTATAAAAAATAAAACGAACTTTCTTTTGCCAAAACAGGCATACAAATATGTGAGTATGAGTTTCCTTAATCTTCAGTATTTAAGTAAAATGATGCAACTCTCGGATGATGGAACTGTCTCTGATAATGAATTCTTTGTATATCGGAGAACCACAACTTGTGTACTGGCACTAAAAGTAAAATCGTACTCAAATAAGTGCCACAAAAGTAATGCGAATCATTCTATAAGTAAATAAATACCTTTAAAGGACTGCAATTAGCGTTACAAAGTTAGCAATCGATTAAACACACAACTTAATGTTATTTTGTATGAGAGCTCTCTGATTACAGCTAAAATGTTAATGCTTAATGCTTGTCATAGAATTAAGTTAGTTAAGCTTTAGAAATAAAGATTTAAGCTTAATTACATGTATGGGAAAGAATTTGGGAGAAGTTATAAAAATAAAAATTATTTTTTGGCAAAACTTTAAAATTTATATCTCATGCAAAGTTTTCAATATTATGTCACGTACATTGAAATCATGTCTGTCGTTGTCCTTGCATTTGAGGGCATTCTATTTTCTGCCAAAGTTATTATGATTACAGTTATACTAAACTCATAAAGTGGCAAGCAGCTGCAGCTGCAGCCATAGATAGTCGCACAACTAAGTACTGTTTAGCTTAATTTGCTCTTTATTTCTTTTTTATGTCATGAGAAAACATGTAGGAAAAAATATGCTGAAACTGCAATTGTTATTTCTAATTTTATTGACACACATACTTGTTTTTATGCCTGCAAAATTTATCTGTCAGCCAAAGCAGGGCAGGGCAGTCCTACTCGGGCACGAGGTGAACCAGAACTAATTTAGCAAATAATTATGTCTTATAAAGCAGTGAAACTATGGAAATCCTTTATTACCTGAAGTAGTTATTTTATTTAAAACACATTTGTGTCTTAGTTTTTGCTCAATAGAAAACTACTTATAGTTGAAAAGTTTTAACGTGTCTAAAAGGAAAACCCTCTTCTTGTTTGTTAATTATTTTCTAATGATATGAAAACATGAAGGATTTTGTTTCATAATTATTATAAATTTTTTATCATTATTAATTTTATATTATAAATGAGAAATAGCATAAGTCTATTGGTATATCACCTGATCCCCGAAAGATTTAATCATACGCGCTCGTTGTGCAAGGGAGTACTAAATTAACTACTATGCATACGTTTCTAGCAGTTCATAGAAGCTGCAGCAAACGACCTCAGTCAATTGCAGCTTTTACTTTCTCTCCAGGATCCAATCATCCTCTGTATATGAGTATTTTTTTAACACAGTACACCCAAACCCTGCTTTGCGTTGCTGATTAGACCGAAAAAACGCAACGCAACTAGAAGTAGACACAAAATATTCAGTATTATTTGCATTATTTTTGATTTAATTGCTTATGAAATTTATAATTTTAGTTAAAAAAAAATTTTAAATTTTTTCTTAATTGCAAAAGCGTTTTTATTAAAGCAAAACTAAAACAGCTGATCAGAAAAACTTTAAAAAATATATACTCACGCAGCTTAGAAATCATGTAGTTCTTAAGAAGAAACCACCTCGAAGCGATTCAAATTGAAACGACCTAAAGCGAGCTATTGGTGTATAGTAGAACGACTCAAGTTTATCATCGCTATTTGCTTCCCTTTGTTAAATATGCTGGAAAAGTGTACATTGAAAGTGTGCCATATTTCGACGGTTTGAATAAATCTAGAATAGTTAAATATTTTTGTTGCGGCTGACGGTGGCACATTATTTACTTTTTATGACATTTCACAAATGGATGCATGTTTTATTGCTACAAAATGTAAAGTTCATAGTTGTAAATATTTTATAACAACAATACAACTCAGCATTTTAAGAAGAAAAAAAAAAAACGCATATAAACAGATCGTTTGCTTAGTAGATGGCAGAAAAATATAAAGCATTAAACGAAATAAAAGTCAATGGTACTGTCGAAAGGTCAGCAGGTAATTTCAGTCGATGCATTAAGAATTTATTTGCATTTTTTCTTGCATTGTTGAACATCATTGCTTGTATAAAATTGTTAATCATTCGAAAGAAATTAAAAAAGAAAAAAGTTTTTAACATTAAAGCATCCATACAAGTTTTAAAAGGATTCTAAATGATTCTAAAAGTAATAATTCTTACAATTTAAAAAATTTTTTTTTCTTTTTTTATTGCAATAAATCTGCTAAAAGTGAAATATATGAAAAAAATTGCAAGAACTCCTCTCATTATTTAATGAATATTTTGATAAAATCTATCACATGGGATCGTATACGTCAAGTAGCTTTCAAAGCGTAAAAGCTTCACTTTAACATTAAATCTCGTTTAGCAAGCGGCCACTTTTTGACTCTGTATTTAAATAAACATTTGTAATGGTCAATTAAATTCATTTTGCTTCTTTTTACACTAATAATAAATAATTCTTCTAATTCGTTTGAGGTAAAAATTATGGAAAATATGGAAAACCATGAAAACCACTTCTTTTGTCAAAGAAAAAATACATTTTTATACAGTATGAATGTACATAAATTGATATGCGTAGAAGAGCAGGCCTCAGTAAAAAGCGTATGGCAATTTCTAAAACAGAAACGATATTTGATTTGCCTTTAATGGTTATTTATATATGATTTATATTTGAACAGCACTTCAACAGCAAATGGTACCTGAATCAAAGGCTGGCCATAATCTTTTCAATATTAAGTATCATTCACTTAACATTTGAATATGAATTTTTAATAAAAATATTAATCGGAATGAGACATGTTTGGGAAAATAGAAATAATTTCTCCATATTGTATATTTAAACTGAAAAGTAATAGTGTATTTGATGATATTACACTATATTTGATTTTTTATTTAATTTTTTAAAAGCCAGTGATGGCTTGTAAGTACGCTTTGGGATTTCTTTGCTACTTTATTTTGTATCAAACCGGAAAACATATTATTTTGTGCAATTACGACATCATTGAATACGAGGCTTTCATATCGATTTCCTATGATATTTTTCCTCTCAAATTAATATTATTTTATATTTTTTTGTAAACAGGGGAGAGGGGGTATGTACATCAAAGACTGATCTATACGAAAATGGTGAAGCAGGATGTACAAATTTGTACGTATCTTATCATCGCAAATATTGATTGACCAAGAAACCAAGATTTTTACAGCTTCGTCAAATGCTTGTTCAGTATCCTAATATTGTTCCCACTTAAACACCTGAACCCCTAAAAGAATTTTTAAAATCGTAAATCAGCCACGTTGGAGGAGTGGTGGAATATACCAGCGAATTATAATTCGTCGGTGCCATGCTTACCTGCCAATGGGGCCACAATTAATATTTTAAAAATAATTTAATGAATTTCATAGAACTTCAAGAGATATTGATCGTGTGCTTATAATTATTTGATATTATTGTTTTATCATTTTTATGATTTCGTATTAATCCTGGTTGTTATTGCGTATATAATCCTTGTAACCACATAAATGATTGCAATCAAACTAAAGAAAATAACTTGCATGCCAGCACATGCATTACATACAGTGCGTATGTGTAACGTTATGTGAAACTGCACAAAAATATTACTCATACGCACTGTGTGTGAAGAAGTTGGCAGGCAGTGAACGTGCCATTACCTCGTGGGGTCGCATACGTATACTTAATATCATGATATCGCAAATATGTCAATTACATAGAAAACATTGTAATTAGAAGTTTTTTGTTAAAAAATCAAGATCTGTAATTCTACATTTTATCACTATTTTGTTACTTGTGTCACTTATGGAATTGATTCTAGAATAACAGTTTTAGATAAGTTTTATGATAAGATTTTAATGGGAGCAGTTTATATATATATTATTATATTATACACATATATAATACAATATTTTACTTAAATCGTAGGGAACGAATAACATATTTGGGCCCAGGCATAGGCTTATTGAAGCTTATGATCCTTTATAGAAGGATATTCTGGTATTTCCCGAACTGAAACAGAAAGTAGTTTTAGGAAGAAGAACCCCTTGTGTAGGGTATCTATAACCCTACTTTATTAGGACGTAGAATTGTGTATTGGCTTTACCTCACTATATTAATTTCTTTTGCCATTGAAAGGAATATAATGTTCCAAAATAGAATATAATGTTCCACAATGCAAATAGAAAGTAAAATAGTTATGCAATTTTGTATCCTTTGTTGAAGGAGTTCCTTAAAATTGCCATTGATAAACGATATTCTATATTGTTGGTATTGATATAATGATATATATTTTCTCTTTTTTATACTGCAATTGACGTGAATTGAGCTCTCACTTGAAGAAAAGGGTTCCTACTTTCTACGAAATTCTTGCAAATTCTTTGTAGGAAATATTTTTAATTTCTAATTCTTATTTTTAAATATTGAATACAATAAATAACTGTTGAAATATTTACTTGGTTTGAGTAGCTAAACTTAATCTTCTGGGGTGCATGCAAACCAATAACAGCTTTAGTGCTGAGTCCTTTGATGCTAAGAGAATAAGAGTTGTGCACTCATCCTGTACAAATTTTTTTTCTAGGTTTTGTTACAGTCTCGTTTTAACATCGGGGCGATTATTATTGATCTTAAATTGGTTGAGAGTGCTTTAATATTAAAGATAATATTAATGAAGCATGAGGTTAATGAAGAATATGTGAATGAATTAGCTGCCGGTATCTGCCGGCTAATATTCAATGTCTTTTTAAGTAAAACATTATTATCAATTAGATATTCATTTTGGGATTTGGTGCGAGTTATATATCAAATAAAACACTTTTTCTATAATTCCCTCTCCTTGGCAGCTTTCGTGTACAAATTAAAGCTGTTATTACGAATTCTAAGAGTTGAAAGCCGTTTAATCCTTTTCTTTAATAAGATGTGTTCTTACATACAATTTGAACTTAATCAAGTATTTGTTACCGCTAAATTGAATTTCAAATTTTAACTTACTTACAGTTGTTTATTTTCTATAAAACATTTTACAAAATACTTTTGCATATCACATTTATAAAGCAAAGTTAAGGACTGTAAAAATATAAGTGTGTTTGCAAGAAAAACTTTACGTATTTTTTTAATAAACACAAGTTTTAAAAGTGAGTTCTTTTTGATAAATTTGACACACTATGTACACTCGTGAGCATAACAAAAAGGTAAAACTTATCAACTATTCGCAAAAGCTAAAAATATATTCACAATTATGGTATAAATAGTGACCTGGGCAAGCATAATCAAATTGGCTTACCATTTGATTATGGCGACTTTTTCAAACACTTTCGAAGTGATGCTTTATATTATAGAGCAACAGCAGAAAATCTAATTAGAATATTTTAAAACTGAATAAAATTTATTGATAGAACATCGCTGAAGTGCATAAGAAAATACAAATTCAACATACTAAACACAAAAAGTGTGATCTGCATATGGCGTTGCTTTTAGTTTTACCATTTTTTAAAAATTATCATATTTTTTGTGTTTTAAAAACTTTATTGCAAGTTTAATTTAAGAAAAAAATGATCAGCAAAGCATTTCCTTTCCAACATATAAGAAAATATTTATACGTATCGTGTAAGTGTGTACAGTTGTGTGATATAATACATATGTATATATGGATTACGATTTTGCAAAAAGCATTGCAATCAGTTCCAAGAACACCCTTCTAGCAGCCTTGGGCCTTATTTTTTGTATGATTACTAGCTTTACTCTGCTGTCTCATAATAATCTTCAATAGCACACCACTGCAAAGAACTGTAGCCAAATCCTTTCTAATGATCCCTTGTTATGTTATGGCTTCAAATTAAGCTGCGATTAGTTAAATTCGTTAGAACATCTTGTGCAGTTATCTAATAATCTATAATACTGATGATAAGGATGAGGTATATTGTATGTTGTATTTGTATGTATTTATTTTTATACAACTGAAATGGACAGGATCGTTCCATGAGTATTCATGCCCGATAGTTTTCTTCAGTTTCATATTATAAGAGTTCAGAGAATTTTTCTATTGCTAAAACTTTTTTACTTTCAAAAATTTAAATTTATTGTAGGGTTTCGTGTTTAAATAAAACTGAAGTCCCATTGAAAACTATTAAACTATAAAACTTCAATTTAATTACAACACATAATAATAATGCAGGAACTCCTAATAGTGAACTGTATGACTTACTATTGATAAAGTCACCAGGAAAAACACCAGAAAATACTGTTTACTACAGACATTTGAAATGGGGCTATCTGTGGAACTCTATTGCCAGCATTAGTAGCAGCGACCACGGATCAAAAGAAGATATTGAAACTTGGTGACACTTTTGGTAATTTCCGGAAGTGGATGTCGTAAAGAAAAATTCACATTTTGTTAACCATTAGAGTTTTATCTAAAGAAAATAAAAAAGGAAATATTAAAAGCTTTTAAATTATGGTTCGACGGCATTCATTGACAGGTCCTCTTCAGAAAAGGACCTTTTTTAATGCAACAGTTAATTTGGTATACAGAAAAAATAATTAATGTATTGTCAAGTACGAAAAAGTACTTTAAGTTCTTGATGATCGCAAAACAATTAAATGATAACGAAAATAAAATGGCCACAGTACGTTTACGAGATCCTTCAAGAATACAGATAATAATTTTAGATTTCAGAACAAACATATGACAAAGTCGTCAGATACAAAAATATGTACTATATGGAAAAGTACGTCTTCTGTTACTGCTCACTTCTTCCCTTCGTAAAGTAAATCGCTTAATTCTAGTCGTATCTTTAAGAAAAATATATAAAAAATAAGTAATAAGGACATAATTTTTTAAAACAATAGAATTTTGTTTGAAGTTAAAATTTAAATTGCGTCTCACAAATTCTGTTTTTCATACAATTTACTTAAAACTCATATTCCATACGCATCGTATCCGATGATTTCCTGACTAGACTCGCATCTTGATGCTGTTGAATACGGTTTGCTGAGTAATCGGTATGATATCCGGCGATAAGACCCCTGGCTGTAGTCACACTTGAATGCCCTTTCATGGAAAGTTTTTCTAAATGAGAAACACAGAAGAACAGAAACTCCAAAAGATTTTTACAGTCTGCACTTATACGTGAAAACGTTTGTAGGGGAAACATCTTCTAGTACGGGGATATGCTTCGTTGACATTCGCTTTCATTTTCAGCAAAATATAAAACAAATAAGAATAATGATAATAATGAATTGCCAACAACATATTTGCTTACCTGTGATAACTTGCATGAAAAAACAAAAGATCTTTCGAGATATATTAAAGTCTTGGCATACTTTTCTTTTACCTTTCTTAGCAAGAATTTCTTCAAAATATTGTACACGAATATTTCTAAAGAGAAAATATTCAAATATTGGCATTCATTTTTTATATGAATTTTTGAATTTTAATATCATTCAGAAGTACGAACAAAGCCGTACCCCTACTAACTCCTCGTAATGCATTGAATGAAAAAGAATTTTTTGCATACTCGTAAGTCAAAATGAAAGTTTATAGCAGTTCTTTGAAAACAAGAACTAAAGTTTTTTAATAAAATAATTTCGCATGCATTTACTCGTAAGAATGCTTTAGAATACAGAAACAGGATATGAGAAAAATAATTAACTTGAAAAACTAATTTTTATAATATTAAATTTATTTATTTGTTACAAAAACATAATAATAAATGAAAAAAGTTAGTTTCCTTATTTTTTTGGAAATAAAAGCTTTTAAGTAGAAAATGTATTATTAGTTTTGCAATTATGATCAGCAACTTAATTTAATATTTCTTAGGCAGATAATAAGCTTTTGAATTTGTTCAGTAACAGCAAACTAGAGGTGCCTGCTGAGATGTAATTTAATTCTTAACTTTCGCCATCAAGTGTGATTTCACGTTTTTATGTAGACTCAGCGTAAAGGATGCATTTTTCAGGTCAGCTGCCAAAATACATATCCTTTGAGAAATCCAAAACAATATTTCATTATTCATAAATTACATAAGAAGTGTTTCTTCTGAAGTATGAAATTTTATTTTACATAACAGTTTAAACGTCGACATTCGTTGAGTACATTTAAGGAAGCAGGTAAATTATAATACAAATTGCAACGTATGTAATTAACGCGGGGGATAAGTTCCGGGTCTTGTGTTATGAAATGTAATGTGTAATGTTGTTGTTGTTGTAATGTTTCATTTTAAAAATAAACAATAAAATCTGATACATATGCAGACCATATATAGGGTTTTCCATTAGGTGTCGGCATACTTAAACCGAACTATATATAAGGATTCAACGTAATTGTTTTTCTATTTTGAAAAATTAAACTACTGGTTTATGTTCTGGAGACCACAATCTGCATACGATCCCTCTTTAAGAGGGATCACCAATGACTCGTTTAATATTCAATTGCAATGCGTCAATTGTTTGTGTATCGTTCGCATAAGCCAACTACTTTACGGATCTCTATAAGAAGTAAACCAATAGCGTTAAACCACAAGATCTTGGCGGCCAACTCAATAATTCAAAATGTGAAATTAATGAACCGTTGAATATCCAACCCAATAGATCCATTATATCGCGATATTTGAAGCTACACTGTCTTACTGGAAGAACATAATATTAAGTCCATCTTCATCACTTTTGGACAAAAATAATTATTGTTTCTCCTTTGGTTTTAAAAAAATTTGGCTGAGCAGGCCGTCACTTTTCAAGGTTGTCTTAATATTTTGCTTATTAACAGAACCATTCAGCCAAAAATGGATTTTATCCGAAAAACAAATTTTTCATTGACCAATTGGAACTACCTCAAGCTGCTGTACAGTTCAATCGTGTGAATAAAAGTGTATCTTACTTTTTCAAAACATAAAGACAATTACTTTTGCTACCTTATAGTGTTCTCACACTGAGGATAAAACCTGGTTTTAAAACAAAATTTGGTTTTAACTTTAAAAACAATCCTGAAAACCTGGTTTTACCATACAAAATAATTCTCATAAAACCATTTTAAAACCTTTTTTGAATTGGTTTAAAGTAGATTTTATGAAATACAACCTTGCTTTATACACTACATATTCAGTGCTACCAAGTTTGAAAGATTGAAAACAGCTGATAATTCATTCACATTCACAAATATTCATTTACAAAATTTTTAAAATTTCTTATTTTTTATATAAACAATAACAGCTGTCGTACAGTTTGTCAAATAAATGTTTGAAGAATAATTACAACAAACACACCTATTTCTTCAGAAAATTTATTTTCTTGTTAACAAATTTATTTGACAAACTGTATTTTAAAACCTGATTTTATCAAAATTGTATGTGAACACAAAATCAGCTGTTTGTAGGTTTTAAGTTAAAACCAGGTTTTAACTTTAGGTGTGAAAACACTATTACACAGTTTTTGTTTTATTTAAATTTAAAGGCCGTAGCCTCCTCTAGGATAATCCATAAATCCATAATTATTTAGGCTTGATCCAGCCAGCAAAACAAATCTTCTCGTGTGGTAGCATTTCATCGTCGAAGCAAAGCAATGAATGAAGTGGCTACCAATAATGAATTAGGAGTGCTTTCTATGACAACAGAACGCCTACACATGACTTTTTCAATCTCCTGCTACAAAAGCTATTTTTTTCTGCCAGCTCCTCTTCATAGTGGTCTGGTCGCAATACTCGTACATGCATTGCTTTAATTTGGTGGTGTAAGATTTAAAGGCTGAGTATCTAAGCAAAAGTTACCGCCAGAGGAAACTCTCGTATGTGCTTAGAACAGATTGTGATTTGCTTCAAAGGATCCCTGTTGTCTTTATGTAAAACCGCCGAAGGCTCATTCCAAAAGGATTATAAAGCATTTGCAAAACTGTTCCTTCAAGCTACTAAAACAATTGAAAATAAAGAAAATTTAATTTAGTTACAAAATTACCAAAAATACAATTACTCGTAAATTAAGCAAACACGTTTGTGATTTTGTGATGGCGTTTGTTTTTTTATAATCACAACAATAAACTCTTTAAGTGTACTTTTGCCTGCGTGTTTTTTTTAATATACGAGTATTAATGACTATTTCTGATTGCTTGAATTTAATTACAGAAACCACTTATCAAATTATTTACTTTAAATATTAATGCTTCTAATACACATGAGCGACAATTAGTGGTAATGCATTTGATAAATGCAAGACAATATCTTTTAGTAATAACAGGTTATTGGTCGTTGATGAAATATATATATAAAAGTTCTAGTAGAACGATTTCTCAAGTAAAACACAAACGGAAAATTCTATTAATTAATTCACTTTACTCAGTGGAAAATACAGAAAATATAAGATACGAATGTAAAGACAAGCATTAAATTTAATTAAATTTACCTCATGAGACATACAGTTGAATTTTGTGTACAGCAAATTGTGTTCGTCTTTCTGGTGTATAGCGGGGGGTGAAACATTTTTCGCTTTTTTGGTTGTCTCTCAGTTTTCTATTTTGAATTTATTTCTTTATTAAAGTCTGGAAATTATGTCCCGCGTATCTGGTTTTCATTAAGAAACCATGAGAGATTCATGAAGACCTGTGAAGCTCCTTGAACTCCTTGAACTCCTTTAAGTTCCAAGTAAAATATATAAATAATCAAAAGGATAACATTTTACTAAAGCCAAATTTCATATTTTTCTCATTACACGAAAATTATATTAAGGATAGTAAACAAACAAACCAACTAGAATGTACTCGTATGTTATCCAGAACTAAAAAGTTAAGTGTAGGGTACAAAATTACAATCCAAAAGAAATGAGGTCCTTGTTGCCCACCGTTTTACTACGGGTTTATTTCCGATTGGCTGTGCTTTGCAAGACTTTTAATAAAACACTCGTACTTTTTCATCGTATTGCTTATAGGATTCTGAACGAGTACTTAGCGGGCTTGACGAAGCATTACTCCCCTACACACTACACACAACACATTTAATGTTATTTATTTAATTTACTTTCTTTTATCAATTAAAAAATGTTTGTTCCTTAAATAAAATAAGACAGTTTATTTTAATTAGTTTAAACCTTTTTTGCCAAATCGTAAAGAGCTGTTGTTCAGGAGATCACATTCCGTAAATGCCGCATTAAAAAATCACTTGTGTGTTTGTTAGCTGTTCCATTGAGCTTTAAGGTAACAAAATGCGGGTTGTAAAATTTGGTTATATGAACCAAATTATATCCAGGAAAATGTAAGAAAAAGTTTTAAGGTGAATACTAATGTGTTACACATGAGGGTGCTGTGTCACACATGCTAATTGTGTAACTGGTTCGATTACAAGTATGTAGACAAGATTTTTACTACAGAATTGTAAAATCTTTATTAAAACCAAATATAATTCTCGGGAATTTTTGTTAATGGATTTTTTTTTGTTAATGATTCGTTATATGTTGCTGAATCAATTTGCAAAAGAGATTCCATTAACTTTTTTTAACATGGAATAATATATAATAAAATCGAAATAAAACGAAACATTTCGTCACTATCCCTGACCCTATTTTTAATAATAACAATTTATATATTTATATATGTTATTTATTTATAACATATAGCAATAACTAATTAAACCTTGTGTTAACAACATTTGAAGATATATTGAGCTTAAGATATCGCTTACTCTCTTGAGCAAATACGAAGCTCAAATCGCAGTCCGAAAAAATTTCAATATATAATTTTCAATATAGCAAATCGGAATGAAAAAAATCTATTGAAAAGATTTTTAATTTCTTGCTAAGAGAGGTCCTTGATAGTATTGTGGTTAGTATGCTCGCCTGTCAGGATGTGGAACGGCATTCAATATCCGGCGAGGAGCTTAGCCGATGGCCTCAACAGCAAATACGAAGCTGAAATCGCACTCCATACAAATTTCTATCTTTTATTCTCAATGAGGCAAAGCCGAATGGAAATAATGTATTGAAAAGATTTAGGACAATCCCGTGCGGAAATAATACTAATATAATATTGAGAAGATTTTGAATTGAATTAAATATGAATTAAAAATAAATAAATATTATATAATTTAAGTATAAAGTGGTCGTAGCATTGTATTGAAAAATATAGATATTTTTTTAAATATTTTAGAGGAATTTTTTTTTAGTGAAGAATTCATCGTTAAGCAATTTTTCTTTTTTTACTTTTTTTAAGTAACTCAGTGTGGAAAGCTTTCGGCTTGTCCGCAGGAAAACAGTCGGGGTCTATGCAGGAAACGTACTTGTTACCTAAGGTTTAGCAGCCTGTGCATCATTCATTTGCCTACGGAGGATGAATTGATTGAATTGATGTGTAAAATAACGTTGAGTTTGAGTTTTCATAAGTACTCCTTAAAGAAATTTGAAGGCCGTTCAGCATATTTAACTTTTTCGCCGCCTTCAAAGCTATCTTGGAGTTTTATATACCGCTCGTACGGTATCCTTTTACTCAAAACAGGCTCACAGGCTTCGCGAAATTTCCACTTTTTGCTACACTTCATTTAATTTTTTGATATAAACATTTTGAGCAAAAAGTAGCCGACCACATTTACGCACGCATAAATTTACCGGCTGTAGCAGGTAAAGGAAAAAATCGTTAAGACTAAAATTCTCATCACAAATTTTAAAAATCCTTCGGTCTCGTAGGAGTACCCCGAGGGTAGTACAGTATGCACCTTGGTGAAATTTACATGTTGGTGGGATGCACTTTGGAGAGAAGGTATCTTGGGTTTCTAGACCATGACCTTTGGCAGACACCGGTAAAACTTGTCTGACACTACCCAATCCATGAAAAACATGGCAACGGGCGCGCTTATAAGTAATTAAAAAGTAGAGGCATGCTATGCTTGTTGGTCTGGGATTAGGGGTAGCATAAGCTAATCGATTCAGGGTTGAATACTGTAAGAGAGTTCTCTCCTGAGAGTTCTCTCCGAAAGCATCACCAGTGGCTTTATACTGGCACCACGGGTACCGGCAGCCCCACAATGGAACCGAACTGTTATCGGTGACGGCCTTAGTTTACACTGCACGGAGTTAAGAGAAAATGCTCGTGGATAAATTTGTACGGCTTTAGTGACTTTGTTCATAGACTAAGTTCGTTCCAACCTAATAGCGTTGAATGAAGTTGTGGCTGGTTTATGGTGAGGTAGCTGGTATCGCATTGATGCTAACGCTCAATACGATCTGGTCAAGCGATTAGTTATCTAGGTGCTGTTGCCATTCAACAGACGCTAGTAGGCAGTGAGATGGTTCTCCCCTCTGAGGGCGGCGTCTCTGCAATTGTTACACTTGTATCAATAATTGTTACACTTGCATGAATTGAATAGTCAGGTGTGGTTTACCCCGAAGATGGCGGGAGAGTTATTCTTGCGAAGTGCCTATTGGTAAGGCTGGGACAAAGCCGAACGTCATAGCAAGGCGCTTGGTTAAAACTGAAACTTTTAATCAAGAATTACCACCTTGCACAGGCGGCTTAGTAAACTCATTAGTTTATATAGTGCTAAGCGCACCGTGAAGTTAAGCCTCAAAGGCAGGAATTCACGTACACTGTAGCACACCTGTCTCGTAGGAGTTGCAATTGAACTAATGGCGGTGTCTATCATCATATATATCAACGCCATACAAAGTTTTAGCAACTGTACTTTTCAACCGCCTGAAGTTTAAGGATATCCTTTATTTTTTAGTATACCTCGTAAAGCAAAGACATCCCCAAAGAGTTTCAAATACGGAAAGTAATGCAATATCAATGCTATTTTCTAATAATTAAGCTATTAGATTTACATTAAATAAAAACGCATGTAACAGTGTGACTATGCCGAATATTACTTGCCCTATACTAAAGCAAAGGAAAGCGAAGTTTCAATAGACTGTTTGCTTTAATAGAATCTTAAGACTCCCAGGGGAATCGTTGTCTAAAAGTGATTTTGTATTTTTTGAACGTTAGTAGTTAAATACACTTGTATATTAATGATGTTTAAACATTATATTTGCTGTCCTTTATTTAATTCAATCCTTTTTGTTTATTTTACTATTTGCCTGTTAAGCCATTTAAGCCAACCCTATTTTGATTCTAAGAATAAGGGAAGAGCTTGATTTTTCATTTCAATGAGGATGGTAAAATAATTCACTGACCCCCAGACAAATCAAAAAAGATATGTATGCACTCCTAAGCCTCGCAACAAAGCATTTGGGCTTTCTAAGAAATTGGAGAAAAAATTGTAGCAAACATTTAGTGACAGACAATAACATTTTTTAAAGCTAAAGAAAAAAAAAATCTGTATGGTATTCTTATTGAAATATAAAACAGATTTTCAAGAAAGGGAAATAAATGGTGTCACAAGTTGTAAAGAGTTTTAGTTAATGCCTGCTACCCTAAATTCACATCCGATTTCCTTTATGCAAGTTAAATATGGTAATCCCTTGAAATTGAGTGCAAAGCGAGGCGGGCCGAAATGGGAAAGCAACATTTATTAAAGCTTTATCGAGTTTGTATTTCATCATCAGTATTTCATTTAAAAGCTTCCTTAAATAACTTGCAGAAATTAAAGTCCAGGCAATTTTCCTTGAAAGTTTAAAAAAAAGGCAATTGTAAATTCAAACAGTTTAAGTAGGGGAATCAAAGAGTAATATAAAGGCATTAGTATATCTGGACCTGGCGGAGAACTCTGCTGGAATACTAAGCCATAAGCACGACAAAAGCCTACACTTCGTCTGCACTGCGTAATTCATTTCAGCGCTGTATCAACTATAAAAGGATATAAATGAAACGTCCTTACTTTAACCTCTCCTAGACACGGTCGAGTAACTTCAAAATGGACTGAGAAATGTGCCAGAAATCTAAACACAATTTGATATCCTGTTTATCCTTTTTTTTTTGCCTTGCTCACACAACAAATAAAAAAAAAATCGAAATAGCAGGGAAATAATTGATAACGTTGAAATTTGGGGGCCAGTGTAGTCTCTACTATTCAGAAAGTGGCCAGACAAAACGTATTTTCGTATAGAAGCCAAAAGTTTTGCCAGTAAGATATTATTCAGTTGAGTTGACGAAGACATAATTGTACAAACTAACAACTTAAGTTTCCTTTTTATTAATTACCACACTTAAGGACCTGTAAATTACATACATGCTTTCTAGTACGATACTCCTGTTGATGGAATATTTTACGCGTTTTAACTGTCTAAAGGACACTAAGTAAAGTTTCAAGGAGCGTGCACACGTTTAGTTGAATGCTTGTTAACGTTAAATGGATTGTGTCAATCGACAATACGAGGTATGTATTTAGTGTTTATTTCTGAAAGCTTATTTTAACACATTACTATATATACAATAGTGTTTACTTTCATGTATTGCAAATGTTTCTATTAAGCAAGTCTTAATAACACCACGAAGTATACTTGAATGCTACATAAATATGTGACAGCAAAAAAGCATACAAGTAGGCTAGAAATGGCCACATTTATTTTCGTTTATACTAAAAATAAGAATTATGAGACAAAAAACTAACTTAAAGATCTTTTTAAAAGTTCATTTCAATTTTGGAAGTTACATGAAAAGATTTACAGTGTAGAAAAAAAGAAAATATTGTTTATTTTTTTACAAAAGAAAACAGAAGAGTTGAATATTCAGTTTGTTATAGAGTAGTACGTGAAACGTAATGATATCTTTAAGTTATTTGCGTTGGTATGGATTTCTATCTATGCAAGATGAGAGGAGATACATTTTATTCAATGTAATTAACTTACAATGTTCAATGTTTACAATGTCCTTGTAAAGCTAATTCTCTTAAGGATTCAAATATTTAACAGGAATACTTAACATTGTGCAACTTAAAAACTACTTAATCTACAGAAGTAGTTCTACTTATGGATACTCACCATTTTAAACGACTCTTTTATCTGCTGCTGGTATTTAATAATTAGCAGTCCTTCTTGTTACGCATTTCTTTGTGTTTATTTTAAATTTATTAATCGGAAGAGATTTTTCCCACGAATTACGCATATAATACTTCTTTCTTAATATTTTGCTACTCCTGTATTAATCATAATCCTTATTAGCTTCCCAGCTCAACGTGGCTTCCCATATAGCTGGGGGCATATATATATGCTGCATGCACTCGTACGTGGCCACTCATCAAAATAATTTCCCCTAATACTTCAAAATATTTCAAAATTGAAATAAATGTTTTATATTCCGAATTAAAAGCTGTCATAGATAAGAGTTAAATACGTCTCGGAAAGACAGTTTTGAAATCAATTTCACATTTAATTATATTCTACCACTCGCAATATATTCACGAATTAAATTCAAATGTTGAAACAAATCACAGTCAAAGTCATTCAAAGTGAAGATGATTTGGAATGAAAATAAAGCGAGTAAAAATGCAAAAATATAAAAATAATAGGACTTTGTTCCAGGCACTTTATGCAAACAGTGGCAAGTAAAAGTAGTAAGAAAGTATATTTGTAAAGTGTTAAATTTTGCCAGAAAATTTAAAAAAAAAAATTAATTTAGAAAAATTTAATTTGCTTCTTTACAAATGATGGCAATAAGCAAATTACAGCTTGTAGGCACATAAGAGAGAAATATTTCTTTTCATCGCCACTGTATTCATAATAATGCCAAAAACTGTCAGTTTTAGCAAATACTGCAGTATTTTATACAAGAATTTCTATTCCTTCTTTTTTATTTGAATTTACTTATAGATTCCAACTACTTTTCCCTGATACTTTTGCTTTCAATTTTTAGAATTTATCCTGCAGTGGAAAATAAAAAAAAATATTTTCTTTTTATTTTTAGAAATACTTTTATTTATTGTATTTCAAATATAAATATAATGAATAAATAAAGGCTGAATTCTACGGCCTAATGAATGGTTTAGAGCAGCAGTTTGTATCTCTAAAAGCAAGTAAAACAGTTTTGCATGCGATGTCATTTCAGAAAATTAATTCCTGGCACATGGCGTGTTAAAAACAATTTCCGAATCAATTTTAGCTTTTATTTACGTTTTTATGGTAACAGCCACTTGACACCCGCCTACATGCTTTTACATTGAAATTAAATCCAGTACTCTTTACAAGCCGAGCGATTTGTTCATAGAGGTAAATAAGTTTTTCTAAATATTTAAGAAAAGTTTCTTGAATCTCAGAAAGTGTGGAATTCTGCAATGAAATTAGGAAATTTTGGGAAAAGGATCTCACTTGAAGACCTCAATCTTAAGCAAATCAATAGACAATTTCACAGTTCCTTTCAGTTCATTGATTCACCATTCAACAAAAATAATACTTTGCGGTGTCCAATTTATGTAAAACGTATTGCAGTAGAATACGCAAATTAAGGAAAACTACAACTTAAAAAGAAATCTTAAAAATCATCAAAAAAGTTTCAAAAAAATATATCATTTTCGGCACGATGCCACAACCACCCTATACTTAAATTATATAATATTTATTTATTTTTAATTCATATTTAATTCAATTCAAAATCTTCTCAATATTATATAGTATTATTTCCGCACGGGATTGTCCTAAATCTTTTCAATACATTATTTCCATTCGGCTTTGCCTCATTGAGAATAAAAGATAGAAATTTGTATGGAGTGCGATTTCGACTAAGCTCCTCGCCGGATATTGAATGCCGTTCCACATCCTGACGGGCGAGCATACTAACCACAATACTATCGAGGACCTCTCTTAGCAAGAAATTAAAAATCTTTTCAATAGATTTTTTTCATTCCTTACTGACACCTTGTGAGTTCTTCATACTACAGAAAATAAGAAGAGGGCTAAAGTAAAATTAAAAAGGACTAAAAGCTGTCCTTGATATCTCGTTTGAGAAGTGGTTCGAGGAGTTTTAGAACATTTGACGAAAATAAATTGACTATTATTTTTTAAATATAGTATACCTCGTATATTTATGGGATTAATTCTACGAAATGTCTACTTGCGTTGTATCTGAACTATATTAGAGTTCAGACGGATAGCACATTCCCATTTATAAAGAAATAAATAGTTTTGAAGAGTTTGAATCAGGGTTTGATGATTTCAGTAGTATTGTAGAAATTTGAATCTGTGCTGTTAGTTTAGTGTAGTATACGCATGCGCATGTAACCCAACTATTGGCGACAAAAATCTTTTTAAAATTTTCGTAAAATGCTTGTTGAATACTATTTTCAATAATGAACGCTTTTATTTGGTTGTAGGCGAATGAGTATTCAATGGCCTACTAAGCTGGAGGTAGTAAAAATATTTAAAACTTCAATTTGCTTTCACTAATTGCAATTTCCTGCAAATCGTGTGGCTCCTAAAGTATGTCCTTAGTGTGAAAGTTTTTATTCTTATAACGTAATATTTGCTTGCAATTTGTATACTTTTTATATCTACTCATTGTCTCTGGCAAAAAAAGGACGAGAAAAGTTTTCGTACACATGAAACATTATACCCATCTTAGTTCCCCTTTATTCTCTCGTCTTTCATCGCCAGAGTCAAAGACTCATTAGCACAATTTCGATATCAAGCAGACTTATGGTTTGTATATACGCATCATAATATCGTTTGCATTGCGATTCCGATATGCTCATAAGTATGTACTGCTTGATATATATTTACGTTTGGTGTTTTATTTTAATGTGTTGTTTTAGTTATCCCTCTCGTAATGGCAATATTTGCCCAATTGCATCAGCTCTCACAAATGGCTCCTACGATTGTTAATCCTATTTTCATTTGATATTTTTTTCAAGTTTTAATTTACTAATATATGAAAGTAAATGTAACAAGCACGACCCCAAATGACAATTGGCTCATTGTGAACGCTAAATAAAATGAGCTGGCAATAATACTGACCCGCATTCAGATAAATACATGAAATTGCTTCTGTAATTGTGTTACACGCCCCCATAAACACACACACTTAGAGCATTCTATACATTCTTGCGAAATCCACATTACAAATATACGCTCTAGTGATATAACTAATATAATTTATAGAAGGTCTCGAATACGAATATCTCGAATCATATTGACGAATACAAATGCCAATACGGGTACGAATATTTGCGAATGCGAATAAGAATATTCGTGAATATCCAACACGCGATGCCACACACACTTGTGTTTGAAAAAGTTCTTTCAACAAACAGCGGATGGCAATTCGGATACGATTACCGATTACTAAAACTAAGTTCGGTTCGAATATCTGAAATAATATTTGAAAGCGAATAGGAATGGCTGAAATACGAATTACTGAAACTATATACGCCAATACCAATTCAAATATATAGTATATGTGGTAATGATATATAGTATATGTAAGCGAACACGAATGTGAATACGAATACCTGTAACATCTTTCGCAAATAAAACAATTAAATTTGGAGCCAAATGCGGGAATACGATTATTTGAGCAGTATTAGCGAAACCGCCCATGAATAGAAATATCTGCGACAACATTAAAGAATACAAATACGAGTACGAATATCAGTAAGCAGAAACAAGTTATCGAATATGAATATTTAACGTAATGTGAATTCGCGGAAAAAACATCTAAAGCAGTACTCATGAAAGCGAATACGAATATTTGAAATCCATAAATGCTGATTTCGAATACGAATATGTGAGACTAATGCGAATGTGAATACTTAAAAAAATATTAGTTAATAACCATGCGAATATTCCAATATATTGCTTCAGATATTCATGATCAATAACTCGTTTCTGGTTTCTGATATTCGCTTTTGTATTAATAAATCTTGTTTCAGATGTTTTTATTCGTGGGGATATTCACGAATAGAAATCGTGGATATTTAAGAGATACTTAAACGTTAAAAAAAATACTTAATAAAAGCTAATTCACCAGCAACCACTTCAAGATCAGCTCCTTCATACCACTGCTTGGTGTTCCATTCTGCCACAACTGTGATTGCACACTGACGGAGATGGGCGAGGAAAATAAATTTTAGATAAATAAAAATTAGATTTTAGATTTGGATGCCTCCATAAGCAAATGACTGATGCACAGCCTTCTAAACCGGAGATCGCGGGTTCGATTCCTACTTCGTCCCTAAATTCTTGCAAGCGGAAAGCTTTATATATATATATTTTTTTTCCATCTGTATATTATTACTATATCTTTTTGATAAATATTCAGTTGAATTTCGCGAAAACCAATTCGTTTACAATATTCGAATACGACCAAGACTAATCGGCCCATCACCAGCATATCCATCCAAACGTATTTGTTTTATTGAGCTTGTAACCCAATTGCCATTATTATTATACTGCTGAAGTTTATGAGCATTTGTGCTCGGTATCCATAATTACGCACACACTCGTACATACAATGCGAGTAATTACAAAATCTGATTACTAATGCCATTGATGTCACAGAGTGAGTATAAAATTTAGCTAAGCATGACAGCAATGATGTGAAATATGTGTTACATCGTTATCATCATGTTACGGTCATCAATATGAGCCTAATTAAAAACAGATTTTTTGATTTTCGTTTGTCGGCTGCAATATTTATAGTGGTTAAACATGCCCATGCACTGATTTGGTTTTGACACTCTGAATTTCCTCACATACTCGTAGTTTCCTTTTTTTTCATCCTGTACTGCTGCTTTGGTATGGTGGAAACCATCCATATAAAATGGAGCATAATTGAAAATACTAATTTAAATTTTGGTTTTTATTGCCAAACTGATTTGAGATTTTATATTTCATATGTATTGAGGGAAATGTGAATAATTTTATGCAAATACTGTGCAAGTGCTTCAATTTGTGTCAGTTGCTGTTTATGTTTAAGTGCTTAAATAAACATAAACAAAATAAATACTTAATCACAAACTCGCAAATAAATTTATTTCAATAATTATGTAGGAGTAAATTGAAATGTGAGTAAAACTGCAAGAAATTAATTTTACGTGGATGCTTTTTACTCGCAATGCAGAGAGGAGCTTCCAAGAGAAGAAAAGTAAATAAAATCTATATAGGGCGGATAATGCAAGTCTAGCCACTTTTATATATGCACTTTGGGGACATGCTTACAAGTTTAGGCTAGAACTTTGGTTCATTCAGCCACAAGGAAAGCCATGCTACATGACTCCTAAGCTAGCAATAGAGAAGAAAACTCAAATTGGCCATCGTATCAGTATTGTCTACTGTACAGTCATTAACGAAGTTTTAACTGCTTGTAAGTTAATCTCCATCAGTCACTTTTGGGTCTGTACATAAATTGTTCTTCAACCAAAAAGGGAAAACCAACATAAGATTTTATTACAGCACTCAAAAAAATTCGACCAATTTGAATTAGAGTGGGAAACACAAGCCAGCGTTTTGCTTATACTCGAAAAAGGAAAACTTGTATTTCTTAAAATATGCTTTTACAAATCACAAAGGTTCAGGTCTGTTTAGCTCAAATCCACTTATCTATTGGGAATATATTAATACTCCACCAAATTGCAAAGTGATAACAATATGCGGGCCAATTTCCTCCTTGCAAGTGGCTTGTTTTGCCTGTGTGTATACTTTCCAGCAAAGATTGCTAAAGTGCCCAAAAATATTAACCAGAAAAGTAATATCATATCACAAATATATTTTTATCATCTCACCATGTGATATTGCTGGGGAACTTGCCAAGTTTCTTTCAGCGGAATAAATTTTATAATAACACATTAATGTCAAGGAGCAATCCAAAAAGGATTATTATCAATGAAAGAGCATACTGGAAATAATCCTTGTATTCATACATAAGTAATGATAAGTAGTACACAATACATAAAATTATATACACACACCTACATACATGCATTCATATATATATACGTATATGTGTTGGATAGCCAGCCCGCAAGTCGTGATATATATTGCAAATGCAACCAGACAACAACACAAATCAGACTTTCGCCATACATTATATAAATAATATATACATATCTAGAGTCATGTATACCTATATATAAAAACGCATCTCTACATGCTTTTATCATTCAATGTGGATGCTTATAAGTACCGCGAGGTGTGCCTTGTATAACTTCTCAATTATGTATGCGCACCAGTCAGAGTGTTTAGAAGGGAAAATTCAACTAGCGGAATCCCCTTCTCCCACAGATTATTTATATGGATTGAAAAAAGTGGAAAGCTTTAACGACAACACATAAATTACAAAATAAAATAATAAAAATATAAATTAAGTTCACGTATTCGATCCCAAGCCCATGCCCATTGCCCTATTGAATACATTTGTTAATGGCTTGTAATTATTCTCTAATTGTTTAAGTAAATAAAAAGAAAATATTTATATGGTTGCCTTAAGTTATGCTACACAAAACTGTATAAAACAATACTTGCACATGCGATTATTTGCTCTGCAATGTTTGTTTAAATAATTCCCCTCCCCATATATGAGACCCAAATACAGCTCTGAATGTACCATCGTCCCTGTTAAAAATATATCGTGATATTTTTATAAATATAAAGTATTTTATAGGGATCTTTATGCTCTAAAGGGGAAAAGAATCCATTTGAAGGATTTAAGGACATTTTGCGTGCTTTATTTAGCTGTTCTGTTTATATGTAATATGACGTTAAATATTCATCATTGAATATTGTAAAATGGCAAAGATACCAAACAAACAAATGAACATTTTTATTATACTTTTTGCACGACTTTAGAGGGATTTACAGGAAAGGCAGCATTCCATTTGGCTTTATTAATATTTTTTTTTTTGCGAAATGCGTCTAAATTTTGAAGTAAATGTTCAGAACCAAAAACTTAAATGCCGAAAATAACATAATTAAGCTGAAGTATTTTGCTTAAGAAAAATTGCTCTCGTCCTTTCGAAAAATAAATAATAAAAATGAATAAAATTTATATTAAAAAAATGTTAATGTAATTTGTTTGTGTATTATGATTTTTTTCATTTATTAATTATTTATTTTTTTCATATTTTTTTTCCATATAAAACAAAATATAAAAAAAACGAAAATATTAAAAATTGTAGTTATTAAAAATAGGAATGGAGAGGAAGAAATATTTACGTTTGAAACATAATACATTTATCTTAGCTGTAATAAGGACGATCTCGCAACAATATCCTTGCCGTATTAGATTCTCATTTTTTAAATAGGATCCATAATCATCTTGTTCAACCTTTGGTTTTTTTTGTTTTTTTTTTTTCAAATTTTCGGCCTTATTTTGCCAATTACTTTGCGAATGTTGACTGTCAGGTTATCACTTTTGCCGGTTTATGGACGTAGACAAGAACCGAAATTAATGGGGTACCGGGGGAATTAGGTATTTGTTATGTAAACTTAAAAATATTTTCAATAGTGTCACACATTTACAGCATTGTCGTAGCATGACTCCTTGCATGGTATGTAACTAGCCAGTCTGTACTGTTGAATTCGAATATTCAAAGGGTAATTAACCGATTATTGGAGAAGTAGATTCGGAACTTGAGCATATTTGAGGACTTGAGGGACAATAAAGACGTGGCCTCATGAATCCCGCCCGTCCTTGAATTTTGTGTGGACTTATTGCTATTTCGACAAAAACTTGCGGAATGCAGCCACTCCTCATGTAACAAGTCTGCTTATTTACGTATGAATATACCTATAAGGCTCTGGAAATCGTTGCTCTGGCCTAAATCCATTCGTAATGAGATGCCAAGCCAAACTAAGCAAAAACGATTTATCAGTTGACCACTCAAAGAAACTTCTTGCTCAAATTGGCTTAAGCTCGTTCGTCCATATCATGGTTGAGCATTTATTTGCAAATCATCTCAAGAAAGTTAGTTGAAGTGCCGCGTAGGCAAATAATTTTCAAAATTGTCTACATTAATAACAAACAATATAACGGCCATTTCCTTTTGTGTGCCCGATATGCATGTCATAATTTACTCCTTTTGTTTATTTCCTCTTTTTTTTTAATACCAGAATTGGCATGTGACAATGAGGAATTTGTAAAATTCAAATTTATTGCACGAATTGTCCTTCTTGTATAGACCCATAGATTAATTCATAGTAAATGGACAATAAAAAAATTGTTTTTTTCTTGACTGATGAATATTTTAAAATTAAAAGATATGAAATAATTTGTTATTTCAATCTACAAAGCAGATAAAAAAAGCGTCTGGTATGTGATATTAAATGACAAAGAATTTACAAATGTAAAAATATGCGCTCATAAATAAAATTTTAAAAACATGTTTTATCTCTGCTGGTGCAAATATTCGAATGAATGCGAGTTTATCGCATAAAAGCTCTTCCATTTAAATTTAAAATTTACATGAATACTTAAAAATAAATCTATCATAATAAATTCAAGAGTGTATGCAAGTAGGCACATTTGCATGTCCTTTACCATTCATTTCCGGCTTAACTGTACTTGACTGTCTGGTGAAAATATTGCTGATGGGTTAAGTACGCATACATACAAATATGCAGAAGAAATGAATGACAGGTATATTCGTAGGAATACACCGCCTTTTTTTGAGCTAAAGGTAGAAAATCTTAAGATATTGCAAGCCCGGACTTCCAATATGTACGATCCACTACATGCAGACAAATACAATGATGGTTGTACCATAGAGCCTACGGACTGAATCCCATCTAGTTAATTGTACTTCTATTCATTTTTGATCTCTGAACTGCCATTAAATATGACTTCGGCAGGGGTTCTTCTGCGAATGCTGATTTCAAGCAGTATAGATCTCCTTCTTTCTGCTATTCTCTGTAGCGCTGGTACCTCTTTTGCGTAGGTACTCGTGAAATTCCAGTTCCCAATTGAAGATAGTATTAGGTCAACTTTGTTGTCGGGCGTGATATGCTATTGTAAAACTCTTTTCAACGAAGTTGTCTCAGTCGTGTTTCGCGATCATTTGAAGAAAACATGTGCCGGAGTTTATGTTATACATACGCATTTTGGGCATATATACTGCCGTCCATACTTAAAGGGGTATGCCTCAAAATATGCATTCCTTTTCAGCAGCTGAGTTAGGTATAAATTTACTTGATTATTTTTCGATCCTGCCCAAGCGGCGATTTCCGGCATGAGTCTTTTGATCCATCTTGAGTTTATGGAAGTGGTACAGATATGCTCTCATGTTACTATTGCGTTATTGCAGGTTAGATGGATGGACATCGCCCACGTTGCTTTAGCAGTATATTTATCTTTTTCAATATCCTCGATCTGCAGACAACTTGCGGTGGGCAGAAATGAGCTTGGGGGCACTCTTACTTTATACTGCGTCCACGTGCGTATGGATATCTATGTCTGTATGGGATTTTCATCGCTCTAGGACCTAGAGACTAAAGAATCTTTTCAGGATACTATGAGTGATTCGCCTTACTTGATTCTTCCAAGCATTCTTCCCTCTGGAACTATAGGTAAGTATTTTCGGGAATTATGTGACTAATCGATTTATTTTTGATTGATATTTTGATGATCCAGGTTTGCATAAGCTATTCGAGTGAGATCTTCCTCATATCATATTCCATCCCACCAATCAAGTGATATCATGAGCTTTTTCTTGTGCGAACGCCAATCATTTGAATACATGCCAATCCTTTAAACCTATTTTAAAAAATGCACTAATGAATACTTCATTTCGCTATTGTATCTGAAAGATATGAAAAACTCATGTTGATTATGTGGTTAAGAATTTTATCAAAAGCATAAATTATATGAGATTTAAAAGAAAATTTATTCTTCGTATTCTCTAAGAATGCTAACGACGTTTTACAAAACTAAGTTACGACTTGATCGAATTTATAACGTATTCTAATTTCCATTGCATAGTCAAGCTGTAAAACTGTGGAACACATTTTAAGAATTTTTTTTATCAACTCAACGTGTAAAGCTTTGGGCTGTCCGCAGGAAAACACCCATGGTCCAGGCAGGCATCGAACCCACGTTCTCCATTTTAGTAGGCTGTGCATTATCTATTCGCCTATGGAGGCTTTCTTACATTCTGTTATTTTACATTTAATTTTGGTTGCTGGTGGAGGTCCCAAAGCTTGGGGACCCAAAACTTTGGGCCTTCATATATATTTGCAATTTTATATCTTGTTATATCTTGGCTTGTGTTCATATACAGCTCAATGAATTCCTCTTAAAAATTTTACATTAAAAACTGGAAAACCGTGGGCCAATTTGTCATTTTCTCTAAATATTAAATAACTGCTATAACTGCGATTGGGGTTTGATTAATGAGGTGCCCTTCAAAGTATCCAAATTTCGTTTTATATTTAGTTTATTCTATTGGCCAAGGAAAGGTTTAGGTTTAATTAATACAAGTGCGTCGCCTTTATTAGAAAAACGTATGGCATTTATAGATTTTTCATTAAGTCGGAAACAAAAATAATTAATCATTGTTTTCATCAACCACTAGACCAATTAAAGTTGTTTAATGGAAGATTTCATTGTTTAATGTTAAAGTTAATTCATTTTGTAAAATGCCATCCAAGTAATATAAACAAATAAATAATTCACGCACGTAATTAAAGTAGCCTTCAAATGTCACGCCAGGCCGAAAAAATAATCTTAAAAAAAAATTTTATTTTACTAAAGCGAAAACAATAAAGAGTAATACAGGGTGCCCGCCAGGAAGGTATACAAATTTTTTTGCTTACAATTTTTTATAAAATGAAAGATAAGGGATCTTATATTAGATGAAACTGGACATCGTCACTTATGATTTTTTCATGTAAATCGGGGTTGTCATGGGAGGGTTGTAACATCCTATTGGCATATGTACGAAGGCGGAAATGGCTTTCTTTGCGGAAATTCTTGCAATCACTGAATCTTAAATGAAAGCAAATGGAATTGCTTGTAGAAAGTTGTGGCCAAAGTTGTGGTTTGAAGAGAGGGCTTGATCCTTAATACCGGCGACCTTTCCACAAGTGCTTTAAAAACTCCTCATTTGTATAGTTCAAGGACATATTCTGTATACAATCACCAAATAATGAAAATAATAAAAATATGTAATGAGTAATATTACCGGTGGGTCAGATTTGAAAATATTTGATTTGAAGGCTTATAAGTACTGGATTAGCAGAGGGTTTACTTCGATGGTGACATTCATCTGAGTATATCCAAACTCTTGCGTTGTTCCTCTATAGCGATCATTTATCGGCAAAGTAAAGGAAAAAGCAGTTCTCACAACGCTACTCTGCCGTTTGTCCTTTTTCATTTCTGTGCCGTTTTTTTATTTCGAAACAATGCAGTGCTGGCGTAGCCCTGCTATCTGTATGACATTTTTGTCTGGCTTTTATAAAAAAGCTTATTTCACTAATTACTGCGTGTAAGCTCAAGAGAGCCCCTCGAAATCATTTCAATATTATGTTTGTACGAATTAAGAGTTTTTTAAATAATTACAAGAAAAGTGTCGTGAATGTTAAAATAATTTCTTTTTGTGTTTTCGAATTTCAGCTGAGAGGTGTGCGGCCATGAATTAAGCACATCTAATGGCGGAAAGGTCTGGCATAATGTTTACACTAAGTCTTCGCATCTTTTTTAAATGTCGTGAATACACACGTGTGCAAACGTACAAACATACTGAGGAAAAAAAAAACTTCCAACTTTCAATACGATGTTTGAATAATTTATCGGAAAAGGGTTGTTTTGCCCGCTTTTGTTTTACAATAATGATGTTTGGGATGGGGATGTTGAAGAGCTGATGCATGAGTTGCCAGTTATGTCACGTTTTGCACTCAACTTTCTTGATGCTGTTATTGTTTGTTCCTTACGGATTGCTTTTATTTTGATCTTAATTGTGTCATTGTCTTTTTTTGTGGCGGGGGAGAGAAGTTGTCTGTCAATTTTTATAAGCACGAACTAATTTTTTTAGTACTCAAATGCACATTTTCACTTCTGTTTCTTCTAAAGAATCGTTGATTGGATGACAAATTTTGGTGCTGCTACTGATTATGGTAGCGGTGATGATGGAGGTGATGTACGAGTGTGTGCCAACGCTTAAGTAATTGATAATGGTTTTGTTTGCTTAGACTATTAAACAATGGGGTTGAGGTGTCATCACATATCTAAACGGTTTCTGAAAAGGAAATGGCAAATTAATGGTTGTTTTGAAATTCATAAAACACATTCACTTACTTATGCATGAGTATTGTTATTCGAAATACAACTGTTGGGTGAGTGAAAAAATTTTTTCTAGCAAACTACTTTATATCGGTGGGATAAGAAATGTTAGTTCTTTTAATTTATTTAAATTGATATGGATTTAGAAGCCAAAACCAAATATGTGTTGCATGTGACGCGCATATAGGATATCTGCAACTATCAAAAGCAATATTTTACGAGTCCTCGTAAAGACTGTATTAGCCAATAGCCTCAGCAGCCAGTCTTTCTAACCATATTATAATTATTTTCATATAATTGTAATATTAAGTAAATAAATAAGTAAAAATTTTTCCTAAAAGGCATTTTAAATTGGTATATTTTTACAGATATTCCAGATATGTGAAGTAAAAAATACGTGTGGGGGGTTGTATACCTGAAAATATCTCGCATTGGATTCTATAACACAGACGTATGTTGCATTGGCGATTATGTTACTTAAACATTTTAATAAAAAAATTTCTGCATGAGTTTAAGAGGGAAGTGCATGCTCCTGGAGATAATGTTCACCATATGGTTGACATCGCCATATATGTTCTAGAGATGTTTGATCTTAGAAGATATTTTGCAATTGCTTTGCTTTCAAATTTCAATTACGTAAAGCTTTGAAGAAAATTTTAGACCTTCGAAAATATCTAAAACGATAAGAAACTTTATGTTGCAGGAAATTAGTTTTAAAAATATCTTACATGAAACTACGAATGAGATTTAGATATTCTAAAACATTCTGTTAAAAATATTATATAAAAATATTTTTAGTTTTATAAGGATAATTATTCGGTTCTGAAAAATATATTCAAAAAATGTCGGGCTAACACTGTAAAAGTTTGTTTTTAAATCGCTTAGAAGGAGCTTCCCAAATACACTACGCTTTTGTTATAATTCCGTACTTGAGTGTATAACGAACATCCTACTAAACAGGAGGTAGCAGGTTCGATTCCTGCCTAAAGGCTGGGTACTTTCCAAGTCGAAAGCTTTGCAGTTTAAGTCTGAAAATAGGATATAAAAGTTAGGATTCTGTATGACTATCTTACGATTTCTTCACTGTGGAATACATATATTTGGAAAGTGTAAGCAGGAGTTAACGGGTTCGATTCCTGCCCAGATCCTGGATGTTTTTCTGCGGACAAGGCGAAAGTTTTTCATGTTATGGAACTACAAATATATGTACAATGTAGCATATATGCTAGAAAAGTATAAACATAATTTATTTATATCCTTGTTATCCTTTTCAAGATGCGCGCCAAAGGTTATATTTTGAATCGCTTTCCTACTCCCGGTAATAAAAAATTCTCGTCTATCCATTTCTTTTCAAAACGAAGTCCACATCACATATTGTTTGTATGGAATGGTGAATCGGCGCGTTTAAACATTATAATGAAAACATTTCTCTAAATGACTTCTTTTCTCACCTTTTTTAATATTTAAAATCGTATTGTTAAAGTCTGGCACACTTTTCCCATCTGCATTAATATCTTTTGATTACTTCAAATGCTGTAAAGATTTATTTGCTAATTGACATTTTATTTGTTGTAAAGACTGCCTAAATATGAATTATTTATAAAGCCGGCATTGTTTTCTTAAACGCATAATTTATGACAAATAAAATTTTTAATTAGAACGAAAGGGGGTTTAAGAATTCACTCTGTTTTTATTTTTGCATGATTTTGGGGTTCGTGGGGGAGGCGAAAAACACAATTACTCATAATATTTGAGTACAGTGCATGACAAAGAATTGTTAGTTAATTAAATAATAAATGCTAGGAATACTAGGAAACGAAGCTTTAATACAAACTTTTTGCCAAATGTGCTAATCAACCTAAAGGATTTTTCCTGTTACCCCCGATATTACATTTTCTAATATTCTACTTTCGCAAAGCAAACAACCGAATACTTTTCATACATTTTCTTTATGCAAGTCTGTTGTTGGACTGCAAAAGGAGCAAGTAATCAGAAAATAATTGAAACCGGTCTTAGTTTTAGTTCCTACACTCAAAAAAAATTTTTATATAATTTTTATTAATCCATTTTTTTTTTGAGAATATTTTTGCAAGTTGGCGAGTTACTCGAGGCTGCAAGAAATCGAATTTATTTTCAAATAACTGCAAAAGGCTTTTCAATTTAGACGTTCGGCTGGAAAGATTGCACACATCTTATTTCCAAATTAAATTGCAATTCTGTAAAATATATCAGTAAAAAGATTATGACTGGACATGCCGTTTTCTTCTGAATTGTCTTCAAATGCTTTTTTATCTTCTCATTTTCTCGTCAATTATCGCTCATTATTAAAATGTATAAGTAATGAATATAAAATTGGATTATTTACAACTATTAAACTCACATCGTTCTCCAATATCCTTTCCCCTTATTGTGGCCCTTGACTTTGTATACGTTTCTCACATGGCGGTTACGTAATTAGCAAACTGTCGCATGTGAGGCTCGAAGAACACACAAGTGATTGGCGAAAGAAATTGCATTTAGACAAAATTGCTGGTTGGTGATTATTAAGGATTATCATCTAACTAAATCCTGCTATCCTCTCTTTTACCACTTTTCATTTTGGAGTCATAACAAAGTTTTTGCGCAGTATTTCTTTTAGAGTTGATACCGACTAAGCGGAGGATGTAAAAACTATTTATTTATTCGAGTCCTGTAACTTGAAAAAAATATAAACTCATTGGCGACAGAATCTTCCTTGTAAGCTTTCCCATTGAGCAATTTTAAATGTTATTCAAGTCTTCCACACATTGAGGAATGTCTGCCTTCGTATTTGCACATTCAAAGGAGGACAATTGAAACTTTGCCCATCCGAAAAGGACACTCTTATTTATTTAAATGTATTTATTTTTCATTGCTTTTTAATTTAATATTTTTTAATCATCTCTTACAATCGGAAATTTCGCTCAACGTTTTATTATTTATTTGCTTTTTTCCTTATATGCATTATCTGGCCAAAGTTGAAGTAAAATGAAAATGAATATCATTTTCCCTTTTGAATCTATTAGATGACAATTTAAACTCGGAGTAAAGGGGTTAAGCAATTATAATTCATATTTCATGATTGTATATCTTCTGCCCCTTAAAAATGTGAAATAAAATGAAAATACATAAAACTATTTAGCTTACAGTTTTTATAATTATATTTACTTAAACAATGCATTAAGGATATTTATACTGCAATTCCTGTTTTGCTTACGTTCATTTTTGTACGATTTCGCACTTTGCGCTGTCGAGCGATATATTTTTACTATGCAAATGTTCTTGGCTTTTCTGCTTTTTAATTTTTTTCTCTCATTGTGCTCCTGGAACATTGTCATATTTACTGACAATACAATTTCCCTTAAGGATACAGCAACGACCTGAATGTAAAATTGTATAAAATTAAATTGCATTTTGTTGTTATTATTCCCGTACCAGTTTGTTTGTTTTCAAGAAGCAGCACAAAGACGAGCCAGATGAAGACACACACACACATAAATATACTACCGATACAATTCAGACGTTTTTATTAAAACAAACGAGGCAAAGTAATGATAAAGAGGTTAAGATAAGTAAAATAAAGAAATGAAAGTAAAATAAGAATATTATTGTGAAGGCAAGTTGAAAGGACGAGTGTAAAATAAGTCTTACCTGCGAGACAATATCAAGTAGTTTCAACTTGTAAAACAAAAGCCTAAAAATATGTTGAGTCTGGTATAAGCCGTCTTCACTGCTGGGGTATGCGTTTGCAAACTTCAGGGGAATAAATTTCGAAAATTGGTACTTCACTTCCTAAAAAGTCCGGTATAAGATCGATTAAGCTTTGGCGAATTTCTGATGTCGATTTTTTAACCTTATTTGGGAAATAACATTATTGGCTTGTGCGATGGTCTAGGCTAGGTTTTCTGCGGTGAAGTGTAACTTATTCACTAAAATATTTCATAGTTGCGAATACGGATTGCTCACTAATCACAGAGCGCCTAAAAATAGGCAACATTCACTACTGAAGTTCTGCTTCAAGCATGGTTCGAGTGGTTTCTTTCATGATTCTAGTGCTTTCACAAAGAAGCGTAACGTTAACAATGCGATAAGTAGATACGCTTTATCGGAAAGATTCGTATTTCTTTTCACTTCATCATTGCAAAGTATATCAATATCAATTTAAGGCACTATTCCACTCAATCGCACGATTCGTTAAACACAACATGTCTGTTGGAAAAGTGTGATAGTGAGCCTTAAAAATCCATTTAAATATTAGCAAAAATTTGTAAAAATTTTCATAAAATGATTTACTTGTAATGCTATCAGAGTTGCATTTACTGTAAGCAGTAGAAAAAAAATTGGTTCGCCATTTTGGGATGAAATCACATCATATTAATTAATTATGGAATACATTCTGAAATTACATGTAAATCATTTCTTCCCTTTTACTTGGCACCCCTATTGACGGATCATATTTCGACGGATCCAATACATGTCAGATCCCATTATACATGCACAGCATTTGGCTTGAGGTGTTCCCTACAGATTGTCTTTTTTAGTCAATTTGAGCAGTTTCTACCATAAGAATCTCTATATTGCACAAACTTGTGTATGCTTGCCAACTGTAGCGTACATGTAGCAAAACATACTATTGAATACATTCCAAAATTGTTGTTACAAAATTTACTTGAAACAATAAAGGACATAAAAGCTCAGTAGCAAGAATATGCTAAAGATGAATGAAAAACAGACAAAAGCCTTTTGCTTGTTCTAACACAACAGGAATAAAATATATAGAGAAACAGACAAGACGGACAATTGTTATGATTTCCTTTCATACTTTACGTGTGTGTAACTCTGTTATACCATGACGATTTGATTTTTGTTATATTTTATTCTTTACAAAGAAATTATATTTGTTTTCCAAAAAATAATATTTGCGTAGAATTTTTCCTGTCGACTGACTGCAAAATAAAGTGTGAAAATGATTCCTTTAAGATAAGATTTAAATCAATTAAATAAATTAAATTTCGATACTTATCACCGCGGACAGAAACCACATGATTTAACAGACTGCTGTTAACATAATAACATAGCTCTGTTAAAGTTGTAATTCAAGGAGTGCATGTTCGATACTTAAGTTTTTATACATTGGGCAGTTATCCAAATCCCTATGGAAGAAATGCGAATTCCAGGAGAACGGACATACCTCGACGAGAGAAGATAGTTGGAAATAACATAAATTGAATTAGTTCCTATGGTGATACCTAATGTGAAAGATTAAAGATTTCGATGGTTAGGTAGGACACACATATTTCATTTAGTGTGTGTGTGTACGAATTTATATTCGACGCAAAAAGGGTGAAATCACAGTAACTTAAATAAATACTTTTCCTTATTCCTGCGATCGCGAGTGTGAAAGTTTGTTTATCGATTTTAACATTCCAGCCTACAGTACGCTTCAAAAGTAGTGAGGCTGTAAGGGATGTCTAACAAAAATATGCAAGTATTCCACTTCTCAAGTGATTAATTCGATAAAAGCTTTTTTAAGTTTTACGACTTGATCATCCACATAAAGGTTCGGGTTCCACATTGACAGCTTGAAGACTTTGAAATGAAGGAGTAGGAGACAGGCGAGTAAAAGATTTATAATGTTGTTTAATCGCAGTCAGTGAAGGGAGCGCGATGGAGGGGGGGGGGGGGGGGGGAGAGAGAGAGCAGATGCTTTAAAAAGGGAATTATCTATATTAAAAGCACACCTGAGTGTATACGAGTTTTGTAATAATAAAGGATCTACGACGGTGTTCATCCGTATATTTACTTGCCAAGGCAAATGATTCTATATATATGAAAATATAATGCTAACAGCATCGCTTCGCGGGAATCAGGCGGAGAGGAATATCTCTAGACTCTACGCCATAGTGGTAAAAATAGAATTAGCTGCAGTTGTGGTTGAAAAGCATAGACCGTTAAATTATCTTTGAAGGTAAAAGAGGAGGCTTTAATCCGAGGCCGTTTCTACTTACTCCCAACTACGAGCGCTACTGATACACTCCTCAAAATCTTTTTGATTTTTAGCTCTCGACATTCAGAAATACTCGTAGATCCATTGAAGTAGAGCGGGAAAAGTGTAGCCAAGTTTTGGCACGCTTGTGTTAACGCAATAATGAATGAAGCAGCCATTACTAGATTGGTAGCAGATGGGGGAGAAGACCAATGCCAAAAGAGAAACGTTAAATCTTTTCATTTTTTTTTAACTAAATTATTCCCAAACAATGATTATTCAACTATTCTGTTCTTCATGGAGAAATTTTTACATAATCAAAAAATATATTGCGGCAAGGAGTCCTTTAATGAATGATTGGTTCCCGGCTTCTTCTGAGCTTATTTTTCTTTATTGTTATTAAATTCTGAGACGTACTTTGAGTGTAAGTTTTCTATTTATGTGTGACTTTTCGCAAACGAAAAAGTTTCTTAAAATTTCTTTGAATCTGCCTGCCTCTTTGCAGGATAAAAAGATCATCATAAAAAAGTTAAACCTTTTCAAATGCATTATCCTTGTTGTCTGTAAAACATTTTATGTTGATTTACTTTTGGCAACTGTTATGAAGCAATTAAAAGAAAAAAATTTTCCGCGTGGAAAAGTTTCTCCTGCGAGTACGAAAGTTGTCATTTACACACTTCACATTTTTTCTTTCCTTATGGTTATCCTTGTAACTTGTGGAGCGATTTTTTGAATAATACTTTTTTAATAAACTCTTTCAATAAAATAAAAGTTTTCTGAATTCTTTTGCAGTTGCGTTTCATAGTCAACCCTTCTAATATTGTGATAGATTTAAGTTTTGGTAGACTCTTCTGCTTCAAGCGTTAAGAAACTTGGCTTCACTAAATGAATTGTGATGGAATATTTCGGGATATGATGAGTTGCAATCGCAGATCAATTCATGCTCTTAAAAAACTTATACGAGAATAACTCATTGCGTAAAATCGTTTCTACGTTTATTCCAAATGTCATACTTTCTATAGATGCTTGTAACGTTTTTTTTTTTCTTAGAAAATTTACGTAAATCGTAAATAAATAAATTAATTATGTTATTAATTTATTTTTAAAGTTTGTGCCAACTTTTTACATAAATTTGTCACTTGTGAAGATTTTTGGTGAAAAGCTTCCGCATTACCTGCGCAAGTAAGTAATGCTCGTACAAGTTAGCGCAAACCGTAATAAAACGGCGAAATTAAATAACAAAATTAATTCCGCCTTTAATGAAATTTATTATTTATTTTATTCATTTATTTTTATTTATTCTGCGATCAAACTATATGAAAAATTAAATATATTCATATCGAATAACATTTGTAGATTTTGACACTTGTAATTCTCAATTGCTTTTTGCGAACATGAACATAGAAAATTTTCTGTCATACAAAAAAAAAAAAAAAAAAAAAAATTAAGTCGAATTCTTCGATATAAAAGAATTTAAAAAGTTTTATATAAAATAAAAAATAATTAATAAAAGCATATACAGCCATGGACACTAAATTAGCACAAAACTTTTTCTCAAAAACAAATAAACTTAATTTTATTATTTTACTTCAAATAAAAAAAAGCTTTATCATAAAAATTTAATATATGTGTTCTACTTCAAAAATAAACAATATTTTATAAAAGTCCTCGGTCGTCTGGTAGTTGAAGCCATCTTTTAGTTAAATGTGAAATTTTAGCTGGACACTAAAATAGCACAAATTAAAATTTCTTAATTAAAAAACCAAAACTTTTGTTAATTAATAAAAATTTGGATATTTTTAAATAATCTGTTTAATATTGAGTAGAATAACCTCTATTTTCAATTACGGCTTGGCATCTACGTGGGGCTAACTTTTCATTATATTTTGGCAACGCTGTTTGGGAATCGATTATCATGTACTTTGTATTTCGGTCCAAAGATCATCAAAGTTCTTGTGTTTCTTTTGAGCGATTTTACGTTTTACTTTATTCCAAAGGTTTTCTATAGGGTTCAAGTCAGGACTTTGAGCCGGCCAGTCTAAAACACGGACTCCCTCTTCAGCAAACCACTCCTTTACAATTTTTGAGGTGTATTTGCGATCATTGTACTGCATAAATCTGAATATTATTGGCATTTGTGCAAAAGCATTTCGTTCCATTTCGTTCTTGAGAATATCCAAATACTGATCACGGTCCATTTTTCTATTTACTTTCACAATAGGACACATACCATACCATGAAAATTATCCCCACACCATAATGCTACCACCAGCGTGGTTAACGGTCTTTTTGTGTAGCGTGGATCTAGTGCCTGCCGTTCAGGGCGATGTAGTATCACTCTACCATCCGGTGCCATTCGGTTTACCTTTGTTTCATCAGTCCAAATTATTTTTTTGCAGAATGAGAAGTCTTTTGATCTATGGGTTCGAGTAAAGAGTAAACGGTTCGCAATATTTTTTTTGACAGGAGTGGCTTCGTTCGGCTCGCACGTCCAAAGAGCTGTGGATCGTTGAGGCGTCTTCGCACAAGCCTGCCCGACAAATTTAATTTAAATTCAGCGTTAATCTCTTTGGCAATGTCGCGTGATGATGCAAATGGATGCTCCTCTGACTTTCTGACGATAGCCCCATCCTCTGCTTCTGATGTTCTTTTTTGCTCTCCGTTACAAAATGATTGTTGCTTTTAATAGAATAAAGTACATTATATACTAATTTCCGCGATCGGTTCAGAGTTTGTGCAAGAATATTAATTATATTGCTCTTTTCCTCAGGCGTACAAACTTTCCGCAGTCCCTTTATTAACAGAAATTAGTTAAATTATATAAAACTTAAAAAAAAAATTACTTTCGATCAATAGTACGCACAAAAAAACTTCTTACGTCTGTTTTATTCCCTTTGTGCTAATTTATTGTCCATAATAAAAAAGGCCCATTACACATTCTAGCAGACCAAACAAAAACGAAGGGAGATAACGGTAAAAAATTCTTGTGTGAAGAAAGCTTGGAGGTCTGTTTTGACAGTGCATAACAAAATAATACACTACTCAGTAAAAAAAATTTTAAAAAATTGTTGATCACACTTAAGATCACTTTTGTGCTAATTTAGTGTCCATGGCTGTATATGAACAACAACAACAACAACAACTTCTTCATCCGGGGGCAACTTTCTGATAATCTCATAATTAGTGTTGGCTATTTAGAAATTGTTTTTAATAAGTTCTCATATTACTAATGAATTTTATTTAATTAATTTAAATTTACTTCGAGGCGTGCAATTTGAAACGAAATAATAGGGAAAAGTGGATATAAAAGCAATACAATGAAGTTATTGAAATGTTGGCAGTTCCTGCTGCCAACAATGTGAATTTTAAACAAAATTAATGCTTCCCATTAAACGCACTTCAAACTGGATTAAAAATTATTATTCCTTTTAAGGGATATTAATATTATACGTTCCTGTACTTCTCTCTGCTTTCCTTGGAATAATTGTATGCCGCTGCCAATGATAAAGTTGATAAAATGGCTGCTGTAATTGAAATATATTCTATTCTTACCGAGCCATTTGGAATTCCAAATGAAAGCTACGAAATTTTTAACTTTTTGGAATTATTTCACCTTTTTGAAAATGCCCCAAAACATTTCTTTTTTGTTTTGACTGAATTCTTCTGTTTCAAAAATCAGGCGGAGGGAAATTGGAATTATTACTTTTATAAAAATTTTTTATAACATTTTTTCGAAGAGTACTTTTGCTCAATTTAATTATTCCTATTGGAATGTCTTTATAACAGTCAAAGGTCTGGCAACTTTTACCAGCAGTATACGGGTATGTAAAAGTCGAATTTCACCTCTGGGATTCCCCACAAGTCATTGCGTGCAATTGTAACGTAATGAGTCTTACGTACAAATTTGATTTTCACGTTAATTTGTTTAAAAAAAACAGATATTCTCAAGAGTTTCTTTTGATTATTTTTGGTAAAATTTTAAATTGGAAAATTTAATTTCGAAAGAAAATATTTTTCCAGGCTTTTTATAGTTATTAATATTAAAGGCCAATCAAAACTCAGTTAAATGGTTCATAGTTCGATCTTGGAGATTTGCTAGTTGTTCACTACTCTTTCCGGAACTAAAAGAGCAGTAAAAGCTTTACGAAACTGTTTTTTTTGTTTTTCATTGAAAAGAAAATAGAATTGCAGTTCACAAATCCTTTAAAATATATTACCAACTACAAATCTACTATAAATCGATCCGACTTTCCCCCCCAAAATAAGATTGCCAGTTCATATTTGGCTTCCGCGAAGTGGTCACGTGGCAAATTTATTATGGAAAAATATTCGGTACACTAACTTGTTTTGAGTATTAAAACATTTTATCAAAATAAGTCATCGACTACTGTGACGATGAGAAAGTCATGCAGAATTCTTGGCAGAAACAACGTGCCAGCAAGCCGCACGGTTTAGAATGTAGTGAATGATTTCGAAGAAAGATAGGCGCAAGTGTGTACTCAGTGTACTGCAAGATCGGCTGAAAACATACTGCTGCTCAAGAAAGTGTTCAAAACAATCCAAACAACCACTTTGGCCACAATTTTGCACAAGGACTTGTATTTGTTCCTGTTTAGGATGCAGGTCTTACAAGAGCTTCTTCCAAGATAACATTTACGCCGCCATACATATGCCAATAGGATGTTACAGTTCGTCCATGACATCACCAATTTTCATGAAAAAATCATAATGAGTGACGAGGCTTATTTTCATTTCAATGGATGTGTGAATAAACAGAATAGTCGGCTCTGGGCAATGCGAAACCCGTCATCTTTACATCCATTAAGAGTGACAGTCTGGTGAGCAGTTTGTTTAGGGGAAATCATTGCATTATTTGTGGTCTCAACAACACGGTGCCACATTCCATACAACTAGAATTACAGAGTATTACTGCGAGTCCTGCTTCCTCAACAAGTTATTTCGAGAAATGGTAATGTTGGTTAGCCTCCGCCGTAGCCTGTTATCACTGCTCCGGACTTCTTTCTAGCGAGATATCTGAAAAAGAAGTTTTGTGTAAACAAATCAGAAACGCTTCAGCGTGGTGAAATAGCTCGTGGAAAGTATGAGAATGTAATGAAAAATGTCGTCAAAAGGGATCGCAGGCTTTTATCTGACATTGTATTCCATACCCAATTGCCCATTTATTAAAAATTCATTCAATTAAATTCATTTAATTGAAAATTATAAACAAACAAAATAGTTTATTTTACCGGCGGACAGCCTGTATATATGACTTGGTTTTTTTTTTAAGTGTTATAAGTCCATTTTTTAAACAAAATAAGTTGGCACCTCCTGTGTTTGTGGTTACAAACACAATTTCAATTGAGTTCTACGGCAGCATAAAATAGACAAAACCCGTATCCCTATCGCATAAATATTCTCCAGCAACACTTCAATATTCTAACTGTGAAGGAAAACTAAGTTTAAGATAATTTTTTTTTTATTTAAGCAACTAAACGAAGTAATTTTAATATAAAAAATTCAATTTCAGGAAAGCTTTTATGTCTATACAAATATGGGCTTAAAGATGCTTCTGGGTCTTGTATGTTTTAATAGTGTTTTTTGAAAGCTCCGTGTGGAGCTCGAAAATGGTTTCTTTCTTTCAAATAATTTTAGACATTTTTGTTGCGTGATAAAATTTAATTGGCAAATTTTTTTTTAAAATTGATTAAACCGAAAAACCGTTAAAAATTTCAGCTCATATATGAAATGGATCCGAAGTGTGGGAAATTGATATGTGCCACTTTTTTGCTATTTCTCATCAAAAACAACACCCTTTAGGCATTCCCCTTTAATAGTACAATAAATTCGACATTTTACAATTCGAAGACGAATTGAAATATTTTTACATGAAATCTGTAACTTAAAGACTCTTCCGTTTCCATTCCGCCACTGAACAATAACATTTCAAAAGTACAAACGCACAAGCGCACCCCGATTGCTCCTTTACAATTCCAAATGGTTATTTTTCATTTTAAATTCTTGCAATATTTCTTTCCATTCCTTCCTGTATATACAAGCAATATAAAATAATTCTGTTGAATGAACTTTTACGACATTCTTGCATTAAATGTGATGGCTGCTGTCTTAAATATTACTCTTGACTGTCACTCTGCTTCTCTTATTTGGTATTTCATTTATTAAATTTTATAAGAAATTTTCATAGAAAATATTTAGCACTGCAACGATTTGAAAAAAAAAAACAAAAAAAAAAAAGGAGCAAATCTAGTTAAAGTTTCCTTTTTTTTCATTACTGTTAAGCAGTTGAAGAGAATTTGCAATAAGAATTTAAATACATTGTGAAACAAATAAAGAAAAGGATTTGAAGTATTACAATTACTTGGAAATACATAAAAGTGCAATTTGTTATACCAGAGTGTACAATTCGGGCACAAGTATATAATAAATGCAGTCGTATGCAAACACAGATGCGTGCATGTTAGATAAATTTAAAATAACATTTCAAGTTTAAGGAGATGAAAAACTATTTTAGGTATTAAATTTCCATTACACATTAAAATTTTGTCTTTCAGCCATGAAGAGCTTTCAGCATTTACACAGAACTAATTTAAATTTAAATTTAAATAATGCAAATTTTCTATTCAAAGCCATAGAGCTTTTTGTTTTTTTTTTTGTTAATTTAGAAAATTATTTTTATTATGATTCAAATCATCCATAGCATTGAGTAGACTATAGGCCTTGCCCCCTAACTGCTTCCAAGGAGTTATAACAATAACGATTCCAATAAAATGATTCCATCACTATGATTCATCATTATTTGTATTAGGAAGTATTATAACTATCTTAAATATAATTCAATAATGACGTGATATTTCTCAAGAAAGAACATTTCAAGGACTGCAAGGACTATTCTAAAAGTTTAGTAAAGACGCCCCGCTCAGTGCAAATTGGCTCATGGAATTATTATGACTATCTTAAATATAATTCAATGATAACGTGATATCATTCAAGGAAGAACATTTCAAGGACTACGAGGACTATTCTAAAAGTTTAGTAAAGTCGTCCCGCTCAGTGCAAATTGGCACATGGAATTATTATGACTATCTTAAATATAATTCAATGATAATGTTCAAGGAAGAACATTTGAAGGACTCCAAGGACTATTCTAAAAGTTTAATAAAGTCGTCTTCCTCAGTGCAAATTGGCACATGGAATTATTATGACTATCTTAAATATAATTCAATGATAACGTGATATCATTCAAGGAAGAACATTTCAAGGACTGCGAGGACTATTCTAAAAGTTTAGTAAAGTCGCCCCGCTCAGTGCAAATTGGCACATGGAATTGTTATTACTATCTTAATTATAATTCAATGATAACGTGATATGTATCGAGAAAGAACATTTCAAGGACTGCAAGGACTATTTTAAAAGTTTAGTAAAGTCATCCCACTCAGTGCAAAATAGCACATGGAATTATTATAACTATCTTAAATATAATTCAATCATAATGTGATATCTATCGAGAAAGAACATTTCAAGGACTGCAAGGACTATTCTAAAAGTTTAATAAAGTCGTCTTCCTCAGTGCAAATTGGCACATGGAATTATTATGACTATCTTAAATATAATTCAATGATAATGTTCAAGGAAGAACATTTGAAGGACTCCAAGGACTATTCTAAAAGTTTAATAAAGTCGTCTTCCTCAGTGCAAATTGGCACATGGAATTATTATGACTATCTTAAATATAATTCAATGATAACGTGATATCATTCAAGGAAGAACATTTCAAGGACTGCGAGGACTATTCTAAAAGTTTAGTAAAGTCGCCCCGCTCAGTGCAAATTGGCACATGGAATTGTTATTACTATCTTAATTATAATTCAATGATAACGTGATATGTATCGAGAAAGAACATTTCAAGGACTGCAAGGACTATTTTAAAAGTTTAGTAAAGTCATCCCACTCAGTGCAAAATAGCACATGGAATTATTATAACTATCTTAAATATAATTCAATCATAATGTGATATCTATCGAGAAAGAACATTTCAAGGACTGCAAGGACTATTCTAAAAGTTTAATATAGTCGTCTTCCTCAGTGCAAATTGGCACATGGAATTATTATGACTATCTTAAATATAATTCAATGATAACGTGATATCTTGTAATATGATTATGAGTCGATCTTGTTTTACTTTTAATTTCTATAAGTCGAACATATTTTAACATACGGTGCTAGTTAAAATTCTTTTTTTATTTTCGGTTAAACAGTCATAAATGCATAAATGCAATTATGCACAAAATGACAGTCAGCAATTATTTATTATTTAGGTCTAACAGTTTATTGACCGCCCTTGAATTCAAGTATAAGCATATTCTGCACATGTGAAAGCATCATGTTACATTTGCCAAAATATTCATTGTAAATAATTAGTATAAATAGTTGTAAGAATTATTGATAAGCAACATTCACTTTCTGCAGTGTTCCCAATAAAGGTAGCCGAATATTAAATTGGCATAAAAATACAACTAAGAAGTATTTTCCTTTATTTGGGAACATAACCTCATTACAATCTATCGGGAAAGAACATTTCAAGGACTGCAAGGACTATTCTAAAAGTTTAGTAAAGTCGTCCCGCTCAGGAAAAAATATCACATGTGTTTGTGTTTGTATCGAGTCTGGGCAAAAATAATTTCACATTTTCTGTTAAGGAACTCTTCTTCGAGGCCGGTTGTTACTTGTGCCTTATACGCAAAATATTAAGCGAAAATTGTTTATCAACTTATGGTAAAATCTACTCCTTCTTAACACACTTTACGTTGGAGCGTGCCATTCTTGCTTTGCTGTCACTTTATAGACTTTTCTTGCAATGTCAGCTTCTCTCCTCTTAAGTTAATATTTTCCTCTTTAAAATCGTGCAAATATAAATATTTATTATTCTATCGCGTAAAGGCTCTTCAGCTGGCAGGCCACTTTGCGTGGCCCCACCAAGTAGAGAATGTTGATACAGCAGTAAATGTCAGTAACTCGCTCATGGCCTTAAGATGGCGGTGCTTCTGGCCATATTATAATTATATTCATATAATGTTAATACTTTTATTACTTTCAAATAATCTATAAGAAATTTGTCGGCAGCCTTTACGGATGCCTCCGTAGACACTAAACCTGAGGTCCTGGCTGCTTTCCTGCGATCAAGCCGAAAGCTTTGCATGATAAGTTAGTTTACAAAAAATATAAATATAAATTAATTAAAGAAATAAAAGCAATTCTGATTAATAACAACTGCAATAGAATTTCTAATAAATACATTGTGGCTTTAAGCCCCGGGGAGCTGGTGTCTACATGGCATGAAAACAACTTCACAGAAATGTTTTTCCTTATCATATGAAATTCCTGCAAGTACAATCCTCCCACCACACAACTGCTTTAATCAATTAAAAGAATGTTATTAATTTATAAGAGTGTCATTTAACAAGTTAAGAAACTCATAAAATATAAATACAAAATTGATTCCCATTTAATTGTCGTGCGAGGAAATGATTGCAGAATTTTATATTCATACAGATGTTTCCGAAGTTGGTGTCAAGCGTACAGCTTTAATAGTTTTTCGCAAGGCAAACTGATGGACGTGACCATACACTTGCATAAAGACGGCATACGAGTATGTAAATAAACAACGAAACAGATACAAATTGAGGGAATACAGAAAGAAGATTAAACGTGTGCCAATCTACATATAAATGACCAACAGAAAAAACATTCAAAATATATCACACAATAAAAATGAATCTGCAGCAGCAGGATAAATATGAAAAACTGAAACAAATAACTTGTTCCAGTTTAGGTTCATCCATCACTCCGGTTGTCAACATTATTCATCTCAAGCCTGTCATGTCGATTTTAACCACTCTGTCATTTAGTAGTGATTGTTGCAGTAACAACCGTAGTAACTCATGGCGGTGGCAGCATGAAACATTGTACGAGTAGTAGCGCCTCTGGGAGCTGCATTAGCGCGCACAGTGTTCAGTTATTAAAAGGCAAATGTGTACATTTTACTTGAATTTCCCTTTTCCAGTTATTTCTTCTCTTTTGTATTCTCTCCTCGGTGAAGAACGTATTGTTTAATTTGCTTGAATGGAAAGCCTGTCTAAACATGTTAAAGCTGATACACTCACTCATTCTCTCTGCAGTGACGAGAATGACGATGACGATGACGATGACGATGCCGATGACGATGATGATGATGATAATGATAATGATAAATGCGAATCAAGGATATAAAGTATACATTTTTCTCCTTTCACTTAAAGTGTAATAAATAGCCTGCTTGTTCATGGAAATGTTGGAATTTAAAGCTGTTGATTAAGAACAGATTGTAAATAAATAAATAAATAAAGTTTGTTTTCTTGAAGGTTTTTATTAGAAATGTATTTTTGATTAGTCCCTAATTGGCCTTGAATGGGTTTGCGCAACACGTTTTGTAATTCTCTGCTTATACACGTAATTGGACAACTTAAATAAATACACCTCACCCCAATTTTACGTATTCAATGCACTTGTTTTTTTAATTCTTTAAGCAGAAAATATAAATTTTTTTAAAAGAAAAATATTTACATAAATTCCCATTTTACCATCTGAAGGAATTTCAAAGAAAGAAATGTATAGTAGTTTAGCTTGATTACATCCTGTACCTTCGCTACTAATTTCATGATTTTTTTTTACATCAAAACATTTCTTGTGAAAGAGAGAACATCCTTTAAGAGGTTCCAAGTTTAAGTTAAAGGACAAGGCATTGTTTCTACTCCTTATATTAATGACACATGTGATAATCGATTACTGTAACAGTGAACTTCGATGGGTCCATACAGCAGTCAAAAGGAGATTCTACTTAACTCTTCTAATGTCCTTTAATTGTTAATGCCCTATTATTGCGATTTGTAATTTATATTCCTGTTTCAGAAAAAGCAGAAAACCCTTAGTGTTGTGGCCCTTGCTTTTCCGCTTCAAACATTCGAAAAATAATCAACAGCTGAGATATTAAAAACAGGACAAACAGAACAATTTATTGACAATTATTATGGCCACCGCAGGAATCCAACGCATTGTCTAAAAAACTTGTGATTGACCTGTCAAATAACAGCAGGAATAGGAGCTGCCTCGATGAAAAATCTGAGGAACACGCGAAAGTCGGAGCTGGACAATCGAAACGCTGAAGCATTTTCGACTAAGACCGATGTTAGCTTTATGACACATGCGATGATACAACGCATAGTTCGTAACAGTGATGCATCGATTCCTCATGTAAGTTAACGCCGGCTTTTTTGTCCTCGTTTTCTACACATCTGGAGTACTTGAAGCACTACAAGGATTTGTAAGCCTGAGACCCATGTCACGAGCTTGTGAGTTAAATTACCATCTCAGGCTTTTAATCTGCAACTTTTTTTTATTGTCTTTCAAAACGTCAGTTTGATTTTAAGGTGGAGATATAGACGACACTTCTGAAATCTTAAACTAATCTTGTCACTTAAAAAACTAATAAATATAGATTCTGCACAAGTTTCGCGTGAAGAGAGCAATAATCAGGCCAATTTATTACTCACAAAGTTTCCATATGGAACAGACAAATTGGAATGAAATTGTATCCTTTATATGTCACACATTTTTTTTTATCCCCTGTAAGAAAATTCATTTTTCTCTTCGTGCAAATATTATTCTGATTAAATTGTTTCCACTTCTTTGTTTTACACGTACTTACAACAAGCAATCTTTTATACGATTCACTCAATTTTAACCTGTGTGTGTGTGTGTGAGTCCTTCTTTGATTTTCCTATTGTTGTTTTGACAACGTCAATTTATCAACACATCTGTATTTGTAAGCTGGAAAGTTTACACTTCACTGATCATTCGACTCGCTTCAGGACTAGTAAATTTTCCGGCTAATATTTTTTTTAACGTATTTGTTCGTTTTTACAAGTTCATATATTGGAATTTTTAAGAAGTCTTTGGGTAATATATGTATGTATCAGGACGAAGGTGGAAATAATGGATTATCGTGGAAAGAAACGGTACAGCAAAAAATCAGAAATATGCAAGTGGTTCTAAGATTCTGCCTAACATTCTGCTTTAAAACCTTAAGACTACAAATATTTTTATTATAAGTGAAGTCCTTCTACAGGCATGACAACTATTTGGGTGAAACGAAATATGTTAATACTGGCCCGTGAAGGCTTTGCATCCTTTACTCCACTTTTATTTTATATATTTCTCATTTCCCCGACTAGGCATTGAACCCCAGTCTACCGCGTAGCAGGCGAGCATATAGTCCACTATACGAGGACCTCATTAGTTGCAATGCACGTCTATACAAAATATCAGCAACTTCACTTTACTAAGTTGGCTTTAAATAAATTGTACAGAAAAAATAAATTATTTTAAATATTTAAAAGGAAACACAGAACTCATAATAAAAAAAAAAAATAATAATATTCCTTTCTGTTTACGAGCTTCCCTTATTTTGCTTCTACTGTGTTTTATGTTCATTTTATTTATTTAAAAGTGTGCCATATTTTTTTTAATAAATATTTGCTTCCTGCGTTCATAATATCTCGCTTAATTACTCAAAACATTTGTTAACTTTTAACTTTTATCTCTGGGGAAAGTACTAAATGGGAACGACAGAAAACGCAAAAGAATAATTTATTATATTAAACAAAATCACCTTTTTCGGACACTGCAAGTCATGAGATTATTATTATAAAAAACTTAATATAATAAAGTTTAAATAAGTTAACGGCAAAGCAATTCTAAAGTGTAGAAATAAAATTCTTTTTTATTACAAAATATTTCTCCAAGTTAATTTTTCGTAGACAAAAAAAAAAAAATATCGACAATGAGGAATAGAACTCGCATTATTATTTAAAAATGAGTGAAGCTTTTAATTCAATTAAGCTTTTAATTCACTCTAACAATTTTAGATTAAGAAAGGTCGACAAAATGAGTATGAGAAGGATTTTCTTAAGAGCAATATTTCCAGCGACAGCTTATAAAGTTCCAAAATAATCCACAAGCTGGCAAACCTTTTGAACAAACTCTTTACAAGGACCTTCTCAAGTATTAAAGTTTCCTTTTATCTCGTAACCAAATATTTTTCCAAAAACTGCATAAAACATTTTTGATTTATTGATTCGTATTAAACCGTTCTTGCCTCCCTGCAAGGCAAATACATGTTGTTTGAAATTAGTTTCTTAATTTTTCATTTCAACTAAACACATGCTAAGCTCGATGGTTATACAACAACAAGAAATTGAATCGTAAAAGTAAATATTGAAAGCAGATGCAGAACAAAGTGATTGTGGAATTTTATTCCAGCATACAGTATTGTTGGACTTGGAAAGTAATAAATATCCATTAAACAGAGATTTGCACGTCTGGGGCCAGCATTGCAACATTGAGGGGAATATTTTCTGTATATCAATACATTGCCGTTTGGTATGTAATTTTCTTTCATTGCCTGATGCAGTTTCCATTTCTCAGTTATTGCTGGCAAAAATTGTTTAGAAATTAGAAACAAACCTTCTCTCGTTGTCTCAGGTAGCCGGCTGGCCAAGTAAAGCGATAAGCTTTTACAGACGGTCTTGGCTTGGCTGGTAATATTTCTCTGCCATTTATGATACACTGTAGGGCTACACTGATGGTACGTTTGCTTCAGCATAATTAAGCTTATGAAAGAAAGCAATAACAACTTTCGATAGCCTGGGAAAGGAGATTTAATTTTAGCAAAGATATTAATGCACTGAAATATGCTGGTTGTTTCAAATTCACTATTTAATTTCCGACTTTAAAGAATTAATAGAAACTGGGGAAATCTTCGTTAAAATGGTTTCAAACAGGGAGGGAACAAAGGACTCCGTGGTGCTTCGTATAAATGTCCTTGTGTAGGCAGCATAAATACTTAACCAGCAAGCCCTGGCGGTTTCTGCTTTGTCATTTTAAAGTTCCCTTATAAATTATTATATATCTTATATTATATATATTATATAGCCTCTTGTTTGAGGTCTTAAATTTTTCTTTTGCCAATAAAAAATTAAAAAGCATTTCACAATTAAAAAGGATTTACTTAATTTAACCAATTTTTTTTTTTTGAAATTTTTTTACTGTTCTTTTACTTTTTTACTCTCTTTTACTTTTCTTTTTACACTTTTAATTATACTTCCTTTTTCTTCTTTCTCTCTTCTCCGATAAATATTTCTGATACTTAAACTGGTTTCAATGACGGGCTTAAAATTTTTAACTGAATATCGGTCAAAGAGCAGATTCTTAACAGAACGGGGACGTTCAAACTAAAGTACTATTTTAGCGCCTCTCGCAATTTTTTGTTTTATCTTTTTGAATAAAACAAAGAAAAATTTGGAAAATATCTCGCTTTTCAGATACCTTCTGAGGTTTCTGTTTAAAGTCGTTACAAAGTCGAAGTTGTAGTGAATATTCTCCTTCGAAAGTGCCAGCAATATACCGTTTTATTGCTTCAAGCATTATATTTGATATAATAACAGGCTGATTGGCGGTTCAATGTAGGCTGTGTGGAGGCCACTTGAATGTAATACGAACAATTTCACATTATCCTGGCAGTAATGCGAAATAAATTAGTTTATACGAACACATGGGATTATCTGTGGTTTTGTTTCCATTCTTATTAATGAAAACTCCCAGAGCTCTCAGAGCTTTCCCAACCAGTGTCATTAGAGACCTGGAGGTTTATGCTGCTAAGCCTATACTACAAACAATTTCTTCTTAGTACAGCTTTTGTCCTGTAGCACTTTTAAAATTTGCATAAGACTTTCGTAGGAGAGTAATTAAAAAGTCAAAATAAATTTGAATACGAGTAGTCCTTAATTTTGTACGGAGGCGAAATTTGTAAGAGAAAAGTATTTATTTCCTAAAAATTAAAATTCAATAAAAGGATTTTTATTTCAGTTTGATTTGTGAAAAACATTTTTTCCACAATTTTGCTGTGTGAAACAAAAATGATTTAATTATTCCAATTCAAATTCATTGGAATTTGCAATAATTTTTTTTTTTAAGTTCATATGTGTTTGCTTGTGCTTTTATTGTGCTTTTATTGTGCTTCTGCGCTAAACAACAACATGAGTAAATGCATTGTAAAGTTTTGCTTGTTTACCTGCAAACTGTGCACAACATATATACGATTTTGGCCACAAAACTTGACTAACAATATTACGAAGGACTAACATAACAATATTTCGCAAACTGAGTTATTTTTTCAGCACAAGTTTTATTATATTAGATTTCATAAATCCTGTTACGAACGTTTGTGCTCTGGGGATATCCTTCATTTAACTTTTATTTTGACAATTTAATATGTAGTTTTTTGGCTTTTAATTACCAACCGCAGTAAAAGTTCAGGAAAATAAGCAGTAGTTGGCTACAGAAGCCGAATTTTTTATACACTCTGCCATAAAATTTATTAATAAATTTATGTACTTTGCAAACATGTTTTTATACTTTAACAGCATTTTTCAACTTTATACCAGTTGGTCTCGAGGATGTTGATCCACTAGTGATATAAAAATTATTTCCCCACCATGCCGGATTGAATCTTCTATTAAAACTCTACGGAAGGAGAAAATTATTACTTGGTAGTTCAAATTATTATCTCATAAAGGATATGCAGAATAACAAACATATGAAACCTTTCTGGCAAAAGGAAACTGCGATTACATATCACATGTTTGCTTAAATGTTTAATGTTTGAATGAATTTATTGTAGTGTGTAGTGTGAGCACTACAAGCAACTGTCATACTTATTTATGCATGTACGAGTATACGAAAATAACATAAAATTTAATAAAAAAAAAACGAAAATATGAGAAAAGTAAATATTTAAAACAGAAACTAAAACATGCCTAAGCAAACCGGGTGACCGCAGCATAGAAATTACACTCGTAAGAGAGAAGAGGGCCCACTGAAGGCAAAATGGCCAACTATATAAATCACACCAAACTAGAACTTTTAATATTTTCATTACTTAATTTGACTTAATAAAATGTGTATGTTGTGGGAGGGGCGCCAGCTGTCGATTTTTATTCTCTTTTTGCTTTGTTTACTTCAGGACTAGCTCTCTAGAAAGGACGGTGAAAAGAGAATGCTGTCTGGCAGTTTGTAGTTGAAGGTGCTATTCCTACAAAGCATTATACTTGATCTAAGTTTTTGTAAACCTTCACATATCACATTTAGTAAAACCATTAAGAGGTTTCCATTATTTACAAAATAATTATTCAATAGAATATAAAATTTTTACTTAAAAATACAATGAAAGTGATTGCTGAGGGCTGTATTAGAATTCCAGCTGTTTCACTTAGCCTTATGTAGTCTCTCATAGGCTCACCGATTGAACGTTACCGATGAATTTCTCTCAAGTGATTTATTAGCTCGCATTTCAATTGGTTTTGAATGTTTAAATAAAGAAGGCATCATCTCTGGCGTATCCTCCTTCAACCTTTTATTATAGCAGTATTCCACTTGCCAGCTTGACTGCTTGTAGTGTAATATCCTTTCTCCTGAGCCTTTCGCAAGGCTTTTCTTGTATGCTGGTCCTAAGATATGTTTTAAAGTACCTTTCACTAATATTTGCAACACACCGCAATTTCCAAGCCTTTATCTAAAAGAGAACAAGCAATTGCCAAATTATTGGGTAAAAGTGTGTACTTGAAAAGGAGTCGAAATGGGTTAAAGTCCTTTTGAGTTTATTCACAGTTTGTTGTTAAAAGTAGCCGTCATATCGCCTGCCAAGAATTTTATGCATTTTATTTTGCATGCATTTCATTACTTGCATGCCTAAAATCTTCTTTATCAAATTTAATTAAAAACGGAAAACATTTCCATTTCCAAGGACACGTATTTTTTATACTCTTATCCATTGAAAAGGATAGATATATATATAGGGAAGGTAATTTATATAATATTAGCTTGCAACCCTGTAAACATATACATGCTGGATCCATATAATAAAGTGCTTGATTGGATTTTGTCCATCTGTCTGTTTTTGTGTGTATCGTCGGTATTTTTGGCGCCTTGTAAGTTTCTCAGATCTGCTCAGACTTTTTTCATTATTATCCAGTGTGAAAGTCATTAAAATCGGGTAATAAATAAAAGCAATAAAGCCAAGAAATTATTTTATAGATAGAAATGTCGAATTAGCCATGAGTGATGAATAATTTCCAACTACGAATTACCAGGATTACCAGCCGCCTCACTTGCCTTGCAATCAAATTCGCTATTACGTTCCAATAGTATGCGGGAAGAAAAAATACTATTTAGTTTTATTATTCAAATTTTTAATCACCCCTATTCTACGTTTCGATTAAGTCTCCGCATTCAGTTCCGTTACGATCGAAAATTGGTATTCTGCAGAAAAACGGAATCGAAAGAAAAAGAGGAAGACAACAATGCTTACAAAAGTAATAGCATCACTGTGGAATGTGGAAATGAAATAGGAAAATAGACAAGTTTGTTATCATTTTCATAAACAAATGTCAAATTTAATGCAAAAAGTTTATTTATACATAATAAAAATAAGTTGTTGATAAAGTTAAATAAAAATATTCTTAAATAAAATAAAAAAATATAAAAACAAACTCAAATTAGTTGTTTGTAAATTTATTACAGTGCAAAGAATCTTGTGAATATAAAGGTACATAATTAACAAAAATTAATAGTGTTGTGATGAAGTATGTAAAGACAACAAAACTTTTAATAAAAATTTTAAATTTCAAGGAGGAATGGAGTCTATAACAGCTGCATTATTGTTGGAGAGGGAGGAGAACAAAATGAGAAATAAAGAGGCATTGTATTATTCGGTTGAAAAGTTCAAAATTAGAGATAGGTCCAATCCATTTGAAATGAGCGATCAATTGTATGTTTGTCAATTGTAATTTTTATTGTGCAAGAAATATGTAAATATTGAAAATAATTTACTTTTACAGATTCAAAAAGAACTTTCGTTTAAACAAAGAATTGATAAAATTCTTTTTGAAAATTTATTTGAGAATTTAATTGTTCCATTAACAAGCCCAAAGTTGTTTCTTTAGGGCCCTGTTTCTTTTTTTAAGGGATTGGTATGTCTTCAGAACGTGCGGAAATATCCATTTCTGAATTTTCCAGTGCCTGAACCTCACAGGCAACACCAAAGTTTACTGCACCGCATATGCCAGATGTACTGGTTACTAGCCCCGTCAACTCTACTGCTTTTTCTTCCAAAGTGCTAATACGCTGCAAGCGGCAAGGGCCTCCTCCGGTGCTCATCATTTCCCTTTTGTTTGCTGACAACTTCTTCTTTATGTAGCACTTCCAGTCAATCCAAACCTATAAATTGATATTAATTTCTGCAATAATTATACACAAACCATACCTACTTTTTTCCATGCACTGGCATTTTTTGTTGGAGGACCTAATGCATTGAGGATTACTATGACTTCCTCCCAGAATGATGCTACTTCTTCCTTTGATCGCTGGTGGTATCCACATGTAATGTCTGCTTTAGATGCCATTAAATTTGCCAATTTTTCATACTGCTCTGGTGTTGTTGTTTTTGACCTATAACATTATTAAACATTCATTTCATTAAATAAATTAATTAAAAATATTATTAAGTGTTTTTTTAATCGCTTCTGGGCATTTTATTTCATTTTCTACTTACATTTTTTTCAATTTCAAAGTTTTTAACTAAAAAACACAGATAAAAAAACTTCTCCGTTAACAAAAACACAACTGAGAAAAACGGAGCTACGATCGTAATGCAGAATACCTACAATCGAAAGAAACTGAGCGGAATCGAAACGCAGAATACCAAAATTGCCAGACGGAGAAAATTTCGATTCAAATCGAAACGCAGAATAGCCACCAATATTTTTTTTTCGTAATGAGTAGTAAAATTAAACTTAAACTCTACTTAACTTAACTTGCAAACTTAATGTCTACTTCAATACCGAGTAATTGTAAAGTTCAAAAATAGGTAGGGAACATATTCTGGGAGAAGGGTATATAAGCCACTTAACACTTACTCCTTGAAAATAAATTGGCAAATCGAAAATGTACACTAAGTTAAGCGAACAAAATACCTCGTGAGACATGTCTTCCCAGAACTCACGATCGGTAAAACTAGTTCATCGTCTTGAAAACTAGTTTGGGGAAATGTTGCATGAACACTCAATGGTTACAAACCGATCGACTCTGCTTTATTTGTGGGATTATCTGTGTTTCTGTTTAAAGATTTGATTTTCTAAACTTTTAGATTAATTGTAATCAGAAGTTTCTTAAATCTTTGGTTGCTTTTCTAAATGGAAAATTCGGATTAATGATGAAAAAACACAAACTATATTGTTTCCTTTTAATAAATCACCAAAGAGAGTTCCATCTAGACAATTGTCAGCTCAAGGTTGCATTATTCCTTTAGCAAACACCATTAAATATCTTGGAGTAAAAATAGATAAGAGTCTAACATTTAAGCAACACCTTGACTACACCACCTCAAAGGCAATAAGATGTGGCAGAGCACTATTTCCACTTCTGAACAGGAAGTCAAAATTAAACGTAAGAAATAAATTACTTTTATATAATATGTGTATTAGACCAATTCTCACATATGGTTGCCAAGTATGGGGTAGCTGTGCAAAGACACATAAAAAAAACTCCAAATTATTCAAAACAAAAATCTGAAAATAATATTCAATTTACGACAGTGGTATCCTACCGCCGATCTGCATCGCAAATCCGGACAGAAGACCATTGAACGCTGTATAACTGATCTAACTCTGTCATTTGAGAGTAAATGCAGAAGTTCAAACTATACGCATTTGAGAGGTTTAGTGTCACAGTAACTAAGAGATCTATATTTATCCATATATATAGTGTTAGTAGCTGTCTTATAAACTTACTCGCAATGATGTACAGATAGGTTTTTAACTACCTTTTTTCCTATAGAGTAATTAGACATAAGAAATTGATAGCATTTTTACTCTAACATATGGAACATTTGGTGCAATATATAATACATATAAAATGTAAAAAATTGTTACTATTATAAGCTGATATATGGTAGAACAGTAAATAAAAAAAAAAAAAAAAAAAATCGTTGGTTGCTCTAAGAAAACATTCCCGGATGATCTGCGTTAGCATACGGTGAAATGCTCATTGGAAGCAACTAACCCGACAGCAATCAATTGAATTTTATTTTTGGCAGTTCCAGTGCATTTTGAAAACCACTACAAATGGACTCAATTTGTATCTGAACAGGCTACTAAAGTGCTTGGGAAATTGGATTTGTATCGCTTCGCTTTGAATTTTAAATTAAGTTTTCCATCCTTGAGAACATTCTTCTACAAAATTTCCAATTAGAATGCTATTCTGCCATTTATAGAAAAGTTAATTTTAAATACTTTTTTATTTTAATATTTTTATAGTTCCAATAGAATGCTGAGTACGAATAAAAAGTATTTAACACCTTCCCCTTGTATACTGTAAAAAAAGGACTTTAATTTCTAAAAGTATTTTTGTCTCATTTCTAAGTAAACGTATGTACGTGTGCTTGTAGCTCCACCAATATAAGATAAATAAACATATTTTAAACCTCAAAGCAACTTAACAGCTATTTGTTGGCGATGTTCGTCTGTGTGAGCCATAAAAATATTTTATTTCCATTTTACTTTTTCTGGTTTAGTCTTGTTTTTCCCCAGAACAATATTGTAATACATTTTTTTGTGTCGCGTTGACCTCGTTACATGTTCAACAATACGTTGTGGCACAGAAAGCAGGAAAAAAACTAGAAACAATGAGGCAAGGACACGCACATTTTAGATTTTTAATAAAAAAAATAGCTTACAAAAGTTACTCACGCCATCCATCTCGAATAAGGATTTTTAAAGGAACTGCTACAGCAGGACTAAAGAGAAAAAAATTGTTCAATTGTAAAAAATTAAAATGAGAATTTAAATTTGAAATAGTTGGGAAAGACATTGTTAAAGATATTGTCAAAAGTTAGTTAATGATTTCGGCCCCTATTATGGCTCCTACAAATTTCGCAGCTCATGGGCAGCGATAAATAAAGAATGAAAAATATTACACTATTCTTCTAAAATAGTTTCCTTCATGCTGCATTATTTACCACCTTCAGCGTTTTGCATTACGCTCCAAGTAGTGGAAACTAATTAATAAAACAATGGAAAAAAAATCCTTGAAGGTAATGAAAAAATGGATAATGATTGGATAAATCCTCCTGAGATGTAATAAAAACTAATCGAAGTTCATGAAAGCATACAGTTCAGGTTTTCTTACACTTTAGGAAATAATTCTTGGCTTTGAGAAATGAATTTAAAATTTTTTTAAAAGATCTAGAAATACTCTATTCCATAGTCTCCCTATACCTTTCCCCTTTTCTGATTATACAATAAATTATAAAAATATTTTAAAAACTTTCCCTCGGGTATATCATCGTCGGGAAGAGATAACAGTTAGAGAACAAAACCCTACTTTTGGGAAAATAAATATACTTTAAGCTGAAAAATCAACACATTTTTAAATATATAAAAATAATGGAAAAGCTTCAGAAACAAAAAAAAAAATTTAATTTCATTTAAACTTCAAAAATTTAAAATTTTTTAAGGGCTTCAAAAAACAATTTATTGGTTTTTGAATGGCATATCTTTTTTTGCGAACTTTTATTGGGAATAATGTTGAAATATACAATACATTATTTAAAAAAATAATATTTATTTGGTTTATATTTATATACGAGGTGTGATCAAAAGGAATCAGCTTTTTCCAAATTTCCTAAGATCCGTATGTTCAATCTTGGCATTGGCAAAATCAGCTGTTTTGAATTGTCAGTTGGTTTTTGACAGAAAAAAAGTTTCGTCGTGGTTTAGTGTGCAAGGATATCGCTCAGGTGCTGTTGAACGTTGAACGGAAAAGGTCATAACTGGTAACGGAAGGTGGCTGTTTTGCTATGACATTGAAACGAAAGTCCAAGCAATCCAATGGAAGCGTCCAAGACTGAAAAAAGCACGTCAAGTTCGATCAGTTTTTCTTTGATTGTAATGGCGTGGTGCATTATGAAATCTTGCTGAAAGGTCTCACGGACAATGAAGTTATACGCCCTTTGAGCGAAGCAATTCGTCAGAAACACACAGAATTATGGAAAACCAATAATGGATTTTGTACCATGAAAACGCACCAGCTCATACAACGAAGCTTGCGCGTTAGCTTTTGGACAAAAACAAAACCGTAATCATGCCTCAACCATCATATTCAGCGGACTTGGTCCCCTTATTTTCCTCTTCTCAAAAATTAATATACCGATAAAGCAAAGAATTTTCCTACAATTGAGAAGATAAAAGAAAATTTCAAAACAGTCAGCTGTTGGCAATACAAAAAGACGCGTTTCAGAAGTGTCTCGGGGATTGCCATAACTGTATTATATCTGAGGGCGATTGCTATGAGGCGGACGAGTAAACAAATACTTTTGGAAAAATTTCAAATAACGGTTATTTTTTGATCAAGTCTCGTATATATGTACAATATACTTTGGAAAGGATCTTACAAAGACGCCAAACCAAATAATAATAATATATTGCAAATATTTATTTCCAAGTTTTAAATAAATACTCGTGTAAAATAAATTTTTTTAAATCTATTTCAGTGTAGCATTTTTACAAAACCCGTTAGTCGTTAATGCTTGCGAGTATATCCGCTATAAGGCGAGTTATTGAGTGGACTTTTCCAAATGTTTTGCTGGGTTATTCATTCACTTAAAAAGTTTTTTTTCTTCTCAATTTTGCTGCTCCTTTTTAATCCTGCGAATTTGTTTGGCATAATAATTAATCGCAAGGATAGAAAATTGTTTAGTTTATATTCTCCAAGATATATACGAAAATATAATAATAATAAATATGTTATGAATAAGAATTATAGCTGAGAAGATTCTGGCTTTATCTGGTTGCCACGTTTTTCACTTGTACTGCCTTTATATGTGACCTCAGGAGTACCACATGCTTTCCAAAGTGATCCAAAATGCGATCTCATATTTCTCCTGTTACCCAACCCGACATAAATTTATATAACACCGCTTGTATATATTTCACATACTGCTCTTAAAATATTTTTATTATAATTTTATAAAACGAAAATATGGTGAATTAAATTATACTCGCATGAGAGCCACATGGATGACATGAAATATAATAACCTTTGCAGAGCATTAATAGTTCATTTGCCTTTTGCTTACGCATGTTACATGAATGTAAATGTCCTTACAAATGTATGCATTAAAAAAGTTGTGACATATCCAGTACAGTACACCGAATTGTTACATGATGCTACTTAAAGTGAAAAAATTAATGGGTTTAACCACTGAAAGTAATTATGCTTCTAAAAATACCATATAATTATTCCACAAGTGGAAAGAGTTTATTCACTAGTACGATGGCCTATGAAGTACTCATACAGCTGCGCTGAAAGTATTTAAAGCACAAAAAACAACTAAATTGTACATTTAATATATTTTATACAATTATATATGTGTAATGCACAGAAGAAGGCATTAAGAGATATTTTATATGGCCAAACTTGCACCACCAAAGGAAATTAATTTTTTGATTAAATTCATGCGCCCTGAACAGACTATTCCCAATTCCTAATGAATTAACAGGAGTTTCCAAGTAATAAAATTTTAAAGGCAAGCAGAGGTATGATGGTCTGGCTTCTTTGACAGATTCTGTTCAGAATTAATTAACAAATAAATTTAATTCAAACTAAAATGTTTATGGTTTATCAATGCATAATATTGCTGTCAATAACATTTATTATGTTATGCTACGTTAGGCAAGTCATACAGACTTCCTGGGTTACACTACAATATTTAGTCGAGTGGTGATATTTCCAATGATAACTCGCCAGTTTGATTTCGTGATAGTGGCTATTTTGAGCAAAAACAGCTAAAAATCTGTTTACAAGATTTGAGGTTATGGCTCAGTAAAAACTGGCCAGATGAGTTACTTCCTCACTTTTTGGAGGCCGAGGCAAGTTAAAAGAGTGTACCACAGCCATACTGATACCATGTTTATTGGCTTTTCAGTTCATTCAATTGCAAAAGAAATGAATACTGAGGTCGGGTGAACTCAGCAATGAGCTCGTATTTCCACTCTCCATCTCTGGCATTCAATTTTCTGTAATGCTTTAATACCTTTTCGGTTTATTATTTTGGATTTGTAAGCATTAAAGCCACACACACACACACACATCCACACTTAATACTTAGCATTTACCAGCATACGATTCGCATCGTTGGTAATAAAAATCTCAGTACGCACACTTTCCTTTTCCGGTATTTCGTGAAAAAATGAATGAAAAATTACTCCCAAAAACAAACTGCTCAATATGGCTCATCGTAAATTAATGCTGGCATTTGCCACAGTTCAGTCTTGCAATCTTAAAGAAAATTCCTTACAATGAACACAACACTTGATTACTCCTTCTGCAAACATGTTGAAAAGGATCTCATTCCTCCTTCAAATCTGTTCTTGTATTCACTTGTATTCACTTGTGTTAATATATTTAATTATTTTGTTCTGTTAATTATTATAAATTATTCAGTTTTCGTTCAGCAGGTGTTGCTACACAGATTTGTTGACGTTTTTAATATTAATTAAAGAAAATGTAGAACATCTCCTTAATCCTTAAATGTGTGTTGTTTTATTTTAATCTTAATTGCTAAACCAACAGACGAGTGTGTAATAAAATAAATTACTCTTCCATATTAATAATAGAACCGCCTCAGCTTTAACTGGAACGTCTGTTTCCAGCGGAATATTAATTACTTTACTGTTATGTAAGAATTTTGCCATTAGCTTTGAGGTTAAGCTTTTGTTATTGCTTTTCTGATAAAGTAAATTATTTATAATTATCATTAGAAAGCTTAATACAGGTGTAACTCTCGAATAGTTTAAACTAAATCATCTCTGTTTAATGCGGGCTATAAACTAATTTACACGAATATATATGATAAATTTTTATATGTCATATATATATTGTGATTTCTGTTCATGTTATCCTTTCCTGCATGGTTTTTGGGAAAATATGACCTCACGGTACTAGCAGCAAAAAGAGAGCACCAGACTGTCACTTTTAGTGGATACAATGGTGTGTTGAAATTTTGAACTCAAATGAGTTCCTGTTTTCTAATGGTGCACATGGTCCACAATAAAACCAGTATTAGTAGTGAAAAATAAAAATATTTGTAATATATCTGTATCGAGCCTATTGGAAGATATGAACAATCGAAATGTGCATAACTCTACCGGTTAACCCTTTACAAGAAATATTTCAAATCAAACGTTGCTTATATGGGCCAGAGCTGTAGAGAGCTTGTATCTAAGGAAGGGAGTACAGCTTAAGATATTGTATAATTGTAAGAAAGTTTTTTTTTTAATTTTTGAAAGTAATTTTCCAAGTGTAGATAATTTGAGATATTTATTAGGTAGTAGAAAAAGTCTTTTCATAGTTTGTCAATAGACGTAGTTGCAGTCGTATATCTTCAGTGCTACCAATTACATTGTGTCATGCAATATGGTGTTGAAAAGGTGAGATATTAACGAAAAAAAAAAATTAATTCGGGAAAGTTCAAGAAAATTTACAACCGTTCAAAAATAAGTGAAAATTATGAAGACATTTGCTATATTTTGAAATTTTTGTGTAAGAAAGGTAAGAATGCCACGTAAGCCAGCAATGAAATTTGTGAAGTTTACGGAGACGATCCTGCACCAATTTATGTAGCACAACAATGGTTCGATGTGAAATATGCACTTCGCTTTGAACGGCCTGTAGTTGAAAAAGTCGATGAAATTATGGAAAAGAGTAACCACGACCATCACACCAGCCGCCATGACATCGCTAAAGAACTTAACATTCATTATCAAACTGTTTTGAACCATTTCAAAAATGCGGGCTGCAAAAAAGCACCTCAATGTTTGGGTACCCACATGAATTGCCTGTGAAAAATTTAAGGGACCGAATTAACATCTGCGATTCTTTGCTGAAACGAAATTAAATCGAACCATTTTTAAGAGGGATCAAGTGCGAAAATCATATGCGAAAAAGATAATGGTCCAAGCGTGCTGAAGCTCAAAAAATGGTCGCAAAGCACCGATTGATACCTCGAGAGTTTATACTATATTAAAGTAAAAAATATCAAAAAAATATATATATATATATATTTTCCGCTGGCGAGCCGGTTTTAAAATCTTTTGAATTTGCCACAAATTTTTTTTTACATTTAACATTTAACTCTGTAGCAGGACTATTCATTTGTATTTCTTATATAAAGGCTTTTCCATTAGGAACCTATACATTTTAAATTTAAACATAATAATAACGGTCAAGATTTGTGAAAAATGAAACTTACAGTCATTCGTATGATTGGCCTTTAGAGCTGCTCGCAGAAGATCCACTTTTTTTCGAAAAATTGTATTCCATATTTTTGGCTGAGTGGTTCTGTTAATATGCAAAATGTACGCATGTGGTACAAAAGTAATCCACATGGAGTACGAGAGACACTATTGCATCTATAGGAATGGCTCTCTGGTCCGCTGTTCATGCTGGCGGTGTCATCGGGGCGTATTTTTTTAAAAACGAAGCGGGAAACAACATTGACGTTAATGGAGTTCAGTACAGGTGGCTGATGAATATTTAAATTGTTTCCAAAAATCGATGAAAATTTTCTTAATGACATGTTCCTTCGCGATATAATGGATCTACGGGTATTGCATGGAAAATTCAACGATTCTTTAATTTCACGTTTTGAACCATTTAGTGGTTCAACCCCTTACATCTTGGGATATAATGCCACTGGATTACTTTTTATGGAGTTATGTGGAGTCGTGGGTTTATGCAAACAATCCACAAAAAATTGAAACATTGGAATTGAGTATTGAACGTGTCATCGGTAAACATAAAAATTGGAAAGATCTTATTCTGTATTCCCTACCGGGCTTTTGAATTAGTACCAGTGTTTAATTTTCCAAAATAAAAAGAAACCATTATATTTACGCTTTATATAGTTGTTATTTTATTTAAATTTAAAGTGTGTGGGGACTTAATGGAAAACCCCCTAAAACCGCAGTTAAGCTTTTCTTCCTAGACTTGCTGTGCACAGTCACAATAATTAGTAGATTAAAAATGCCTCATGCATTTGCTAGTCTGAAAATATTTAAAAACCCTAAAATATAAATTACAAAATATTAAAAAAATATTATATTTCAATACAAGTCTGTGGCATTTAGCCACGTCGTTACTTCTGCTTTACATCTAAAAAGCATCCATAAAATAATATCCAAAGAGGAGACAGGAAATGTAAAATTCAGTAGTAATAAGCAGCAGCTGAGACTCATTCATAAATGAATGTACTTGCAAATACTGAAACACATTCCAACTAACACACCCACACACAGACACTCAGGTGTTAACATTTACGTTAGAGTTTTTACGTAATCTAAGTGAAGGTCTTCCTTTAGTAAAAACATTTATTTCTCTTTATCCTTTTTTCCTTTTGGATTTCTTTCAATGGGATTTTTTTTTTTATTTAAAATTTACACACATTTTTCACATTGTAAAACTAAATGTGGCCCAGACAGCCTTCACCAATTGAACATGTGTTTGTGTAAATATGCCTGATATGCGCAAATGTATGCATGTGTGCTCTAAGTGCGGAATATTTAATAATGGCAACTTAAAATTTATATAGGACAAAACCGTAGTGAATGAAAAGAAGTAAAAGAAACAGCAGACTCACTTTTCAGAAAGAATCTCTTGTAGTAGTGGTAGTCCCATTTTACCACAAAAATTAGCTCGGGTTAACGGAACAGTAAAAGTAAATTTTTTGTCATTATACCACTAGGGACTTAAAGCATTTTCCTTTCTTTTCTTTCTTTTTTCTTTTGCTGAATTGGTGCCTGAAAGAAATTTTGTAATGTGTTTCCGGTTGTTTGTTTGTTTTTCGTAATCATTAAATAATATTGTTTGCTGTCATCGTCGCTGTGTGGTAAATGGGATTCGTTTAGATATTCTGAGGTAAGCAATTCCTCAGTGGCAATAAGAAAGTTTTCTTATGACTTTTACTAAATGATAAACAAAAGGACATTTTGCCAGTTGTAAAGTTTTTTCTGCAAAATTTTTAAATAAATAAAACTTATCGAACAATTATTTCACAGACTCATGTTTTATTACTCTCCAGTATTATAAATTTTTTGGTTTTTTTTATATATAGTTTTGAAATTATACAACTTAAAAAATTATGTTGCACCCTTTTTTTAAAAAAAGAGGAAACGCATTTTTCCTCATGCCCTAGAAATAGATATATTACATACAACATGTAAAAACAAGAATGAAGCACAGAATTAAAAGTTTCACAGTATTAATAATTTTTAAATGTTTTCAAACTTAATAAAGAATTTTGCTCATCAATTTTCTCCAATAAAGTAATAGATTTACATCCTTTAGTGTATAATATGCTTAATACATCAAAGTTGCTTAATATTAACGAAAGATTGAAATTGAATGCAATAAATTTCATTACACCTGATTATTTGCTGGAACAGCCAAGATATGTAAGAGAAACTCAGTCATATAACCTTAGAAATACTAATGATTTTAGACTACAGAAAGTTAGAACGGCAACACTGAAAAGAACGTTATTTATAAAAGGGCTAAAGCTATACAATCAGAGGCCGATTGAAGCATAAAATGAAAAAAATAATATTATATTTCGCAAAATAATAATTAAAATAATTAAAAATAATTAATTTCCGATTATTTAGAATAATTATTTAAAATGTATTTTATATTAATTGATAAAATTAAAGTATAAATAATAACAATTAATAGTAATAAAAAAAATAATTTGTTCTAATAAATCTACATGAGCGGCCATCCAGTCGTATGAGTAATATTACGTATACTAAAGAATATTGATTATATTAATCATACGCCATCCCTTTAAAAAAACTGTAGCATACTTTTCGGTGCTTTCTAAGTGAGGATTCCGTATTCTTTGTTAATACAATGATCCAACTCTATTAGTATAAATAAGTGCCGGGAGCAAGCACTGTTTAGACCATTAATTAATTTATTTATAATTATAGTTTATAATTATTGTTATATTTTATAAGTAAGTTGCGTAGGAAAGAACTAGTAATGTAATTAAAATAATACAAAATAGTTTTAGTTTTTTAAGTTTTTTTAAAAATAATTCTATGTAATAAAAAAAGAAGCCTAAATAAATAAATAAATAAAATAAATAAAATAAATTAATACAATGATTGATAAATTATTTAAATCATTCGTGTTAGAGAAAAATTCTATAAACAATTAAACCAAAAACTTAAATAATATAATAAATAAGCCAAACGCAAAGCATATTCCTGTAATATATTTAAGTACAATAATAACAAAACGCTAATAACTTTCATTTATAATAAACGATAATTGCAATAATTATTGCAATAAGTGGCACCGCGAGTGGAATATTGTTGCTTCAATACTTGGGAATAAAATTATTAATATTGAGAAGGCTTTCAAATATTGTTCGATCGTTTGCGCTTTCTGGTTTTAGTGCAGGATCTTTAATTATTTCCATTTCAAAAAAAATATTCAATTCAAATAAATTGTTACATTCAAATAAATTATTCAATATAATTTTTTAAGAATTTTGAATTGATTAATATAAATTTTTAAAATGGCATTAGTTTTTAATTTGCTTTTATTGCTTAAATTTGTAGGCTGTAACAAAATGCAAATAAAAAAAATTATAATTAAACTTGTAAAATATTAAAATAAATTAAATTGTTTATGATTTTTAATTTAATTTTGAAACTTAAATGCCGTGTTTTTTATTTTATTTTTTTTTTTGTACATTTTTGCAATATTTTGCTAATAATTTACTAATATTCTTAAGGAATAAAAAAGGATATCTAATCATGCTTAAATATTAAATAACGTGTTAAATAAGGACCTCAAAGAAATGACAAAGGAAATTAATTTCATCACTCAACTTTTTAATGAGCAATTGCTAACTTATTTGAAATTATTTGAAATCTCTCTGATGACTCTTTTGAAGTAATTTTTATTTCATTTTATTTTCTATGAATACTGTTGAATTCCCCCCAAATCGCATTTCTTAAATGTTAACTTTTGTTTTGCTTTTTCTCACATTTGTGATAAAGCAAAGCAGTTTTAGGAAGTTTCTTTTTTATTCTTTTACAAAATTATTAGCCCCTTTTTCTAGATTGTATCCCCTTGTCTCTGAAGAACCGTAAAGAGACAATGAAAGTATCTTTTATAGAAGCAATCTTACTTACTTACTTACAATCTCCACGTGTAGTTTTTCGATAAATGTTTGAAAAAATTATCATATTTTGCTAATAGCGGAAATGCTTTTAAAGCGATTCCTTTTTTAACATATCTGGTTTACTGTTGCTGCGGGTTTACTACAGAATTCATTACTTTTTTATTACTTTTATTTGATAAAAAAAATTTATTTTTAGTTTTTATTGTATTTTCAATCTTCAAAATTTTTTGCTAATTCTTTAGCTGTCACATTTTAAAATTAAATGTTAACTAAAAAAACTAAAAAAAAAAAAAATAAAAATTTCCATTTTTTTTTGTATGAATTTTCGGAGGAAACTAAATAAAATTTTATTCAATTTAAGCTTTAACGTGATAATGCACGGAATAGCGATTTAAAGTGAAAACAACAATGTATGCCACTACGCACTATTTGTTTATTTTAAAAATTGTAAAAATAAAATTTAATTTTACAATATCGGCACAAACTCATTTTACTTTATTGCCAATTTACGTTTCCATACATGCAGTTTGTTGCTTCCGCAATGCCGTACTCGGCAGCAACAAGAAATTGCAGTATTTTTATTGTTAGCAATTTAACAGGTTCTTCTGCATTTCCCTTTAAACTGCATATTGGATGCAGTGAAAAAATGCGTTTTTTTTTTTTTTTTTATTTAATATGCTGCATTAAAAACACTGATGTGCTTTTGCGGAAGTTTAATATTCTATTTATCTCCGTTTTTGTTCGCATATTACTAGAGCTGCGTGGGACGTAGTGGCGGTTGCTAAACATTGCTCAGTTCATTTGCATTTTGTTTGGTTCCGGCACACTGTATTCTAGTGTTGGTCACGTTAATGCTTGTCTTTTTCATTCTTGTTAATTCTTTATTTTGTTGTGCTTCTTTCATAGCCATTGACAAAAACCGCTAAAGGGCCATACTTTAATATAATATATTTTATGTCATATTATATTTATTCGGAGGTAATACCCACCGCACCTCTTTATCAAGAATATAGAAAATAATTCGATTTTGTTTGCGAGAAGAAGAAGAGTTTTAAGGTATCTGGCATGGCATTTTCTATAAATTATTATTTTCTAGTGGTTTTATGCCAAAAAGTAAGTAATTTGTATAGAAATTATTATATGAATGTGTCTAATGCAGTCGAACACGGTTACAACGAACTCAAAGCGGCGGACCTTTTTGGTTGTTATAGAAGAAAAAAAAACTCACACAAAAAAAAAAAAGAAATAACAACAGAGGATAATATCGATTCCGTAATTTTATAAACTTCACAGAGTTATTGTTTAGTTTGCTGTTCTTTCTCAACTTTATAAATTATTGCATTTTTGTTGCAACCGAAATGGAATTTCTCTTATTTTTAGCCATATTTCGCTTTCACTTTTGAATTTCTTAGAACTTAAAAGCAATCATCTGTTTGGATTGTTTGTTCGAATGGTCTGAAACAGCTGTGAAGTGATGTTGCATGCGAGTGCTGCCTTGTGGCGATTTTTTTTAAATACGATTTTTCTTAGTTCATTACAAACGTTGTAATGTGTGTTCGCAAATTCATTGTGTGGCTCACAAAAACTAGTTCGCTATGAAAAAAAAACTTCGTTATAAACTTGTTCGACTGTATTAGTTATAAAATCATAGGAATTTTAATATAAAGGAACATTAGCTAATGAGCTTGAAGTGTATTCAGCCCTGGTGTGTTCTGTATTCAAAATGCAATTAGAACCATTAGAGAGGCAACTTCCTCTTTCAATAATGTTCACCCCAGATTCATTATAAACCATGAAAGATAATAAGATCGCACACGATTTTCGCTTGTTGTTAATATTTTATTATTAATTTTTTTTTTGTTCTATTTAATTTAACCTGCAAAGCTTTCGGAGTGTTCGCAAGAAAACAACAAGGGTCTAGGTAGGAAACGAACCCCCAAGCTCCGCTTTAGTAGACTGAGGATTATTCATTCGCCTACGGATGCACCGTAGGCGTTCTCTAAACTAACTTTAAAAATTGTTATTATTTGAAATTCTATCATGCTTAGACGTTTTAAAGTTGGCTGATGCGAACTTGATTCGTTGGCTTTCAAATTCACAATTTTTTAAAATAAAATCACATCCTTTTGTTAAATTTTTCATTAGATATATTTTTATTTTTTACTTTTTCCTTTGTAATTATTAATTATGTAGATCTTATTTCAACTATTTTGTAATTTTTATAACTATTTCTTTATTTTTAGTTGATTTACTTAAATATTTATACATACATACAAGTATAAAAGGAGAAAAAAAATATATTAAACACATTTTACATAAATTTGTCATTTTCATTAGTTTCGTGGCTAAAAAATAAATGCATTTACAAACGTGTAATAAACAGATTTTATTGCAACTTTTATTGCATTGTTTTTAAATACTTTGAATATTATTTTTTATTTTAAAAAAATATACTTTTACAAATAGATTTTATTTCACTTATTCGTAATGCTATTAAGAAACACAAATGAGAAAATTGAAATCAACTACGAACTACATTCAGAATAAAAGAATTCAAAAACTATTTACAAAGTAATTTTTAATTCATAACCTAAACTTTGATGAGACACTCTGTTCCCATTTCCTTGTCATAAGCGATCAAATAAAGGCAACGAGATCCTTTAGGAAAGCCGTGCTTCTCACATACAATATTTTAATAGTGTTTCAAAGCCAAACTTTTTCCTTATTTTTCTGTCTTTATAATGATTTATGGGATTTTCCTGAAAAGGTTTATCCTTTGCTTGGGATATGGCACGTGCGAGTCTGCCGACGCTACTGTTCGTTTTGAGAGAGGATGGCAGTGAGGAAATGCTCTGTAGTTCTAGCTGATCAACTACCTATTGCCACTGAAACTCTGAAAAATTTACTGAAAAGTTACCAGCCGATCATAATGAATACGCCAAGAGGTTACATAAAAACTCAAAAAGTAATGCATATTTTTGGGCGCGATATTTCTTGGAATCTAATGAAGGAAGGAGAATAAAAGTTATTGATTCTTTTAACTTCTCCAGTTGTTCAGTGAAAACATTTGGGTAAAGGTTCTCCGAGGATCTACATGTAGGATGCGGACTGGCCATAGCAGCCAATTAACGCCACAGTACTTTTAAATCTAATTTAATTTTCATGTGTATTGAATGAAATATTAATTGTTTGGATTTTTGAATTTCTTTGATTAGGAAGGAGGCATGTGCTTTTGTTTGAGCGCATCGCAAATGTTGAATGGCAGATTTGGATTTTAGCAATTTTTTATACTTTTAAATTAAAGCTGTTTGTAGGATACGCTAGTATATGTCGTACAACTTGATCCTTGAAACATCTGCACCATTGGATTGAGCGTAGTCGTTTAAGGGTTGTGATTGCCTCGCATCAAATTCCCGAGCATTGTTGTTATATAACCAATTGGCATAAAATAAACGAAAAGTCCATTCCCGCACCGCTTCTTGAAATGAGAAAAATTCAATAGAACGCTTGCAGTCAAAGACATGTTGCTGCAGTCTATATCCAACTGATAATTTCCTTTTCCTGCAGACTGATCGGTAAGTGGTTGCATGAAAGTTATAGAAGCAGCCATATTTTTTTAAAGATTTTAACAATAAATATATTTCAAGAGTAAAATGTTTTCTGAAATAGAGTTGGAAATAGTTGAAAAGGAAGCCGAAAAAATATCATCCCTCATTTATACGAATTTAATTTTGTAATTCTGAAAAGTTTTTTAAAGCTTTTTTATGTGCGGATCACTCAAATGGCTGTACAAATTCCCAAAATAATGAAAACTAGTTGAGTCGGGTTTTTTTGGTTGCTCTTTTCCAATCGGATAAAATGATTTGCTATTTCTTGGATTATTTTAAAGGCTTAAAAGATTTTTGCAGTTTTTTCATACCCTCTCTAAACTCTCGTTGACTTTGAAAAGCGCTTCCATAACAAGGATTCACATTGTTGCAGTAATCATAAGGAAAGGTTGTGCTTTTTTTTTTAATAATAATAAAGTTTAATATTTCATATTTTGGTCTAATATTATTAGGTATACACAGTTGTTATATTTCATGCTCTCCATATTAATTAAAGTGCCTTAAAAGTCCTTTTTTATCTATTTATTATCAACAAGTTGGTTTACATATTTTTGTTTTCTTTTTAATTTTTCCCTTTCACTTTCTTAAAATACATAATTTATCTTTTATAGTCTTTTCGTATTTGAATTTATTTAATAATATTTTCATCTAACTAAGTTGTTGCAGAACAATTCGCTTGTTCAGGTTGTTATCCTTTTCGTTAATTAATATTTACAAGTGATAACTATTTTTACATCATTTTTAGGATTTAATTCTTTTAAATTAATTACACTATTCAAGTTTGCTTTAAAGTAGTTGAAGCTCTCAGAACTTGTCACTTACACATAAACATTCTCCGAAGGGATAGTCATAGATGATATTTGAAAGCCCAGCATAAAATATCCTCGTATATATTTGTACATAAATTAAACTAAAGAAGCATATTTTAGAGGTTAATTCTTGTACTTTGCTTAAGTTACTTAGAGTCCTTTGAGAACAAATATATATATGTGTATATATACTCGTATTTTTAAATATATTTATTTATTATACATGATAGTAAATGAATCTGTGCCTCGATATGATATAGTTTTTTGTATTATCCTGGCTTTATTCTATTTCTGATCAATTTAGTTACACTTTTAGGTTCATTTTCCTTTTTGCTTGGTTTCTATTGGAAGTCTTTTTGTAAAAGTTTCTCTGTTTGGTTTATAATGTTCAATGAAATAAAAGTACTGCTGGAAAGTGTGTAACCAAATAAGGGTCCTTAAAAGCAAAGTCTAAGGCATCAGAGGTTTTTTAAAAAAAAAAAATAGAAATACAAAAATGTTTAAGAGGTCCTTGCTCTCATAAATTAAATTGCATGATCAGGGAATGCTTCATATCATCAAATGCTTTAGCCAAAGAGCAGTCACACCGGTCTAATACGAGAGGAACTGCAGATGACGAATTTTGTTTCTTATTTTTGGCAGCGTACGAGCGTGGTTAATTTAAATTAAATTAAAAGCTCGCTGTGTTCATATTGTATGAATTCGCTCCAACTTTGCCGGCATTTTTATATTGAAAGGATACAAATTTATTCCTCTATTATTATTATTATTATTATTATTAATATTATTATTTAAAAATTGTTTTTAGTTTTCAATTTGAATTTAACTTTAATAAATAAAATGAAATTTTTTTCTCATGGCTCGAATTAGTCAGTCCGCTTGCATTTCCCAACAGCAGACATTTCCAAAAACCATTTCGTAAAATTATTTACATTAAATATTTCTTTCAAATAAATCCAGAGAATATCTCAATTGTATAAATTTACAACGAATTAGAAATCATGTATTAACAACTATACAAATAATTAAAAGCTCAGCTGAAGAGGCAGTCTGTAAAGGCATTAAGACAAACCTTTGATTTGTCTAATTTAAAGACGCGCTTAAAAAATAATTCACATGATCTCAAATGGCTTTTGGTAAAAGTATTTTAAAATCGAATAAGATTGACGATTAGTGGAATAATTTTCTTTGATTGCAGTCGGAAAAGTGTTGTTGCTCTGTGTTAACATGCAATGCCCCACAATGACACAGGCGTTCTCCAAACTAACTTTAAAACGTCTAAGCAGGATAAAATTTGAAATAATAACACTTTTTAAAGTTGGATGATGCGAACTTGATTTGCCGGCTTTCAAATTCACAATCATTGCAATGCCCAACAAGGACACATGAGTGCCTTGGCCAGAGTTGATGCCAACTTGAAACCATTACACGAAGGACGTGCAATGTGGCTTGTGCTGAACAAAATTCCGAAATTTTGAGAAAAAAGTTTCACCAAATGCAGTACCTACAACGCCACTTTCAAATAATTTTTTCAGGTCAGTCAAAGTTCTTCAGGATTCTCTTGTAATGATATCATACGATTACATTGGAAATACTACATCGTGAGTTCTTACTACGCGATATAAGTCTGTTTCAGGAAAAGCTATTTTTAAAAAAAAATTTTCTTCCTAATCGTGCTAAAAGTGTCAGATTATAATAAATGATTTTTTCAAATCACACCGCTTGCCTTGAAATTGTGTGCTGGTTTGCTTTAGCCAATCACGATCAGGACTCATTTTCCTTTTTGCTTGGTTTCTATTTGGAAGTATTTTGCAGGCGATGTATTAAGATCAAAAATGGAATTGTTAATTGTAGAATAAAATAAAAATAAAATAAAATATTTACAGAAAAAGAATTTCGTCGAATGAAAGATTGCAAAACATTTATTTGCCTTTCCACTTGCCCTCGCAGTATGATTTTGAGTGCGTTAGTATTTGCGGAAACAGTTTTTAAGGAAGTGAATTGTAGATTAATAAAACGGAAATAGAATTTGGTTTGAATGAAATTAATATTTAAATGTGTTTAAGGACCTGCACTTGTTCACAACAAAGTTTCCTGTAACCAAAAATAAACTAATTGTTGTTGTTTATTAATTAACAAAATATTTAATTACCCCCTCCAGTGTATTATTGTACGCAGAGAAGGAGGAATGAAAGGAAAAGCATGATAATAAAAATGTGGAATATTAAAATTATAGTTTTGTTATTTGTTCGCTTTTATCTACACTCTAAACAATCGTGGTACGCTCCGCCGAGGACGTTGTTGTACACGTACTGCTGCCACCAATGCACACAATCTGACATTTAATGTCATCTTTCGGTAATTCTCAGGAAGATATCGTTTCATAATTGCCATTGCCCAATAAAGTGCTTGTGGCTAATAGTGGTGATTGTATTGTTGTTGTCGTTGAGTTGCTGTAAGGTGAGTGTGTGCGCGGTGACGTGAGAAGGGCTGGTGTGGCACCAATCGTTATATTCCCCGATGTCAGCGATGAAGTCAACGCTGTTGAAATGGGATTTTGGTGTTGATGTTGTGTATTCGAATGAGGCAACGTATTGCAGTGACCCATTATGCCGCCGCTGCCACCACCTGCGGCATTACTGCCAACCATGCCAGTACCTGCACTGCTGTTTGTTTGCAGGGACACATTTGAGTGACCACCTAACAGAGGCATAGTGCAAGTTGTTGTTGATCCGTAGGGAGACGTGGGCGACGTGCGTGTTTCATAAGCTGGCAAATAGGTGCGACCTGGTATGCGTGTATAAATATTTGGCGGTGTTCGTGTAGACAGCAGTGGTGGTGGGGCAGTATAGACAGGCCTTTGGGTGGCCGGAGCACGTTGTGGTGTATTGTAAAGACTAAAGGCGGGGTTTGTTGTCAACGACAGTTCGCCATACTGAAATAAAAAAAGAAAATGAAATAAAAAAAAAAAAATTTTATATACTTTTTGTTTGTTTTGTAACAAATTTTCCAACATATTTTTATGAAGTGTAAAAGTGTATGTGTATGTGTAAATAACACTCATTATGCACATAAAGGTATCTGTCCCTGCTGGGCTGGTTCTGTAAAGTGAATAAAACATAAATTAGAAGTGACGTGACCGTAACCATGGTAACCCATTAAGGTTTTGCTGGTTGGTTATACTGATATCACCTCTAATTTGAGTTTAAGTTTCAGTTTGGCGAAATAATTTGAAATTGACAAATAAATAATGGATTTTTAATTATCAAAGTATTTAATAATGAACTTAATAAAGGATACGTATAGTTACTACGAAGTTCTTAACGAAACGCTCTATATCTATCGCACTTCTCAGAACAATTTATGGTCTAATAAAGTTCCAGTTTTAAACAAGTTAATAACTTAAAAAGAAGTTGATTTAACGAAGTTAAATGAATTTTTTCAGCGCAAATGCAAGCGAAACAAATAAATGAAAATATATTTTTTTATATTCGAAAGTCCGTAGATATTAAATATAAGATTTCCTTATGAATTGACATTCTAATGCGGGCTGAGTTATTAAAATCGTATTCGTTTTGCAAAAGCCCCAGTCATAAAATCAATTGCTCGTACAACAAAATGCATTGAAATGAAGGAGACTCATAGCAAATGACAATATAAAAAATATTAATTTCAATTATTGGCAGTCAGTCCATTTCGCTTGCATACAAATAAGTAATAAAATTCATTAACGTTCCCTTTTAAAAAATTATGTGATAAAATTCTGACATAAAAATTGCTGAATGTTTATAAATTCATGGATTTGTGCAATGCAATAAAAAATTATAAATAATGTAACTGAAAGGCATAATAAACATTAAATGTAATAAAAAAAATCGGATTTATTTGTAATGTACGTTTTGCACAAAAGGTATTAACGTACTTTTTTTTATTTATTTGCATAAACGCAATTGAAGGAAAATCGAAAAAGTGTTGAAAAATTTCTTATTGCGAACGGAGTGTTTTGATGACAACACGGTACGTATAATATGTAAATACGCATAATACGGTATAATACGGGAATTTATGGTGTATATGGTATAATACGGGAATTTCAATAAAAATTGTTAAAAATCTCTAATTCTTGGGAACATTATTGGGCTTGGCCGTTGCAAATAAAAACCTTATTAAAGCCGATATGGAATTTCTTATGCATGCAGATTTATAATTCAGATAAAAACGATATAATATATATTGAGTTTTGTTGAGCACGTAAAGCTATAATTGCTTTTCGAATGCCAGGATATCCAAGTGATGAACTTTTCAAGAAGAAGCCGTGATTTTTAGAAAATCTTGACGTCCGATCTATATATTTCTTCAGGTGAAATAGATTGAAAATAGAAAGCTTTTCCTTTTTAGATATATTGAACTATCACCGATCTATGGAACTCAACTTATGCTCAAGGAACTAGAAATGAGATATGGAAATATCTCATGTAGCTCTATGAACACTCCTTATAATTTGAGACTTTTATTAAGAAAATTATCAATGATCTACGTGACATTCCCTCTGCCTTATTCCAAGCAGAGCTCCTTCACAAAAGTACAAAGCAATTAGTTCAACAAAGACATGTAACAGGTTGCTCATGCGCATACTACACTAAACGCAACTGTCATACTCTATTACTCTATCAAGGACTGCAATCATCAAATGTTGCAATGTAATAAAACAAAGCGCTGAATTTCGGAATGTGCCCTTTCAATAATTAGGACCACAACTGCAATATACAATATTATATGTGATATGTGGGGTCAAAATTATATCAAAATTTGCGATGGAGAATTTATGAACTATTACTAAAAAAATGCCTATGGGAAGCGTAATGCGAATAACATTCCGACCATTTGATGAAGATAAGTAGAGCAATTAAATCATATAAAGGATCGGAAAATTTCTCGGAGGAATGACTATAACTTGCATTTACTATAAGTTACCATACTATAACTTCTGCTCCCAGCTTGAGTAAAATTATAATTATTTGCCGTACGACTTTAAGGCATGCGAGCACTTTTTTTTAAGTTAAAACCCCTCAGGTAAAACCCTTTCCGACCGTATAGGCACAATTGTGCGGGTAAGTTTAAATCTAAAAATGTAGATAAATCTACCATTCTGATTGGCTACCAGTCGGAAAGCGATAACATAAATAAAATAGGCGCAATATTTTTGCAGACTTTATCGATATTGGATAAGCCACAGGTTTCTCAAGGGTTAATAGCAAAAGTGTACAGCCATACTTTTCTTTCAAAAACATATTAAAAAGACTGCGCATTTTTTGGGGTAGATCCTACACACTTGCATGATACATTGCTTATCGACAAAACGATTCTCCGATTCCGAGCCCACATTTGTCCAGCTCAAAATGTTTTTAATGTTGGTCGCACTTTGTTTAGTCATTATTTATTTCTGTTATATTAACGACATATCATTTCTGCAGCCCAATCATTTGTGTCCTTTTTTTTATTAAAATGTCGCTAAGGATTATTTTTTTTTTAGAAATAATTTTTTTATTTTTTTTTTTAAAACTATAAGATTGTATAGCAATATTTTGTAAAACATACAAACGTTTGCACATGTGCACGGTCACACAATTCTCTGCCTTTTTTCCGAGCACTACCAAAACCATTAAACGCCAGTACACGTATCGTTAACTTGACATGTCAATTTATTATAAAAAAAAGGAAAAAAAAAACTTATCGATTTGACAACGAAAAGGCTGCAAAAATAAAAAAAAAGAAGAAGAAGAAAAGAAAAATGACAGAGACGTGAATTGCCAAAACAAAAAAAAAAAAAGAAGGAATTTAACCAAAATGTAAAGTTGGAAATATTCCTGCTTTTAAACTAATAAATGTACGTAATGAATTTTCACAGGTTCTTCCCAGAAGCGTGGTAATAACATAAAACAAATGAGTTTTATTGATTTAATACCTTTACATCTGCCTTCTTATCAGCTGTACGAGATTATTATGCACATCAAAATTTCTGTGTTAAAGTCATTTTTATTTTTGTCATTTCTGAACGTTTTATATTTTTAACTTAAAAACGATAAATATAATTTATGTCGTAAACTACAAAACGGGTGGTGGCTTTTAAAGAAATTTTGCGAAGCGTCCAATTTTTGTATTGCAGTCACGTTTTGTATTAGACGTATTAGCTGATACCTGCAACAAAAGCCATAAAAGGTAACCGAAAACAACGTGGAAAACTTACTTTTATAGTTTGAACACTTTATTTGCTTTGCGCTATAAAGCAGGTCTTGTGTGAAAATTTAAATCTGCTGCTTATTAGGAATTGGGAAACATCCAGAAAAAAAAATAAAAAATAAAATAATATAAAATTTAAATTGTCAAGGCGGAAGATATGAAACCTTAAAAAGGTAATATACAGGGTGTATATACATTTTAAATTGATAAATGTTTTATTTATTGTCGGCATTTGTGTATGGAATACAATATCAGATAAATGCCCACTTCTGTCAGGACCACATATGCGACTCCTTTTGAAGACATTTTTCATTACATTCTCATACATTTCACGCGATATTTCACAAATTTCATCACGAATATTTTCTTTGAGTTGCTCAAGCATTTCAGGTCTGTTTGCTGGTGAGATGTCTCCATAGGAAGAAGCCTTGCGAAGTCAAATCAGGCAATCGTGGAGGCCAATCAACATCACCATTTACCGTAGTAAACGCAAGCGATGTGGCACCGTCTTGTTGCAACCACAAGTTGATCAAGCCCAAAGCATACATACAGTTTCAGTCATATGACGATATCGCTCCATAATTTGAGTCACCATTACGACATTCATAATTTTAAAGGAATAACGCCTAATGATTTCTCCTGTCACTTTTTATGGATACAAAGGTGACTGAAGAATAATTTGAGGACTTCCATTGTCCAGAATCCACTATTCTGTTTATTTACACATCCATTCAAATGAAAATGTGGCTCGTCACTCATTATGATTCTTTCATGAAAATCGAGTTTTTCATGGGCGAGTTGTAACACCCTATTGGCATATGTACAACGGCGTAAATATTCTCTTGGAATAAGCTCTTGTGTTAAATGAATCCCAAATGGGAACAAATACAAGTCCTTGTGCAAAATAGTGGCCAAAGTTGTTCTTGGCAGAAAAAGTTCCAGTACACAGCGAAGAATTGAGGTGGATGGACTCTTTTGAACGCTTTTCTGAGCAGCAGTAATATTTTCAACCAATTTGACAGTAGATTGTGGTCCATGATTGCGCTTATCAGCTGCAATCCCTCTTTCTTTAAAATTATTCAGCAGGCGATAAATAAGGCATCTTGTTGGCACAGTGTTTCTTCCAAAATTTCACGTAACTTTCTCATCCCCGCAATAATCGATGATTGGTTAAATTTGCCAAGTCTCCACTTCACGACTGCCAAATATGATCTGTCATAATCAATATATTGTATACCTTTCCGGCGGATACCCTGTATTTACAATAACCGCAAATTTGCCTTCAAATATACACACATATACGCGCATGCCAATATGAGAAAATTGTCTTTATATTCAATAGAATATTAATATATACTTAAGAATGCACTGAAATTAATTGCTATGGGGAGTCATTGGCCCGCCAAATTGTATATCCTCTCGCCGGACACCCTTTATATTGTGAATCAATCAAAGAAGAGAAGTTCATTGATCTTTATCCGTCTGTCTGTCTGTCTGTCTGTCTGTCTGTCTTTCCTCTTCATTTTTGTCACGGTGTAAATTAGCTAAATTTTTTTTAAATTTAGCGGACACCCTGTATAATGGTAAACGCCTGTAATCAGTTTTCGTTATGGTTCTTATTATAAATATTGTTTTAAAAAAATAATGAATAAGCGCAGCGAGTGTGATGCTAATTATGAGATGGCAAAACTTTATAATCTTTATTAAGTTTTGGAAGAACTTTAACCCTAGAACGTCATCCTTATTTTTTGTACATTAACGTCCTCCTTCGTCATATTGACTACGGCTTATTTTAAAAGACTATAAAATACGTCTTAAGCCTAAATATGTTCCGAAATTAATTAATTATGTATATTTAGTTGATTTTTAATCAATATGTAAAGAAATTCATATATTGTTTCTTTTATTGTCTAACATAAAATTAATATTACATAGCCTTCCTTCAATTGGCAATATTTTTAAACATAACATTATATAATATAAAAAGTAAAGCAAATAACACATTTTTTTCATTCAGTCACATAGTTTCCTATAATATACATATTAAACTAAAAATGGAACATTAGTTTCATTTAAAGCACGAAGCAGAAACTTCAATTTTGTGCTCGCCAAACAGCCTTTTATTGCATTTGGCACAAACTAAGTTTGTCATTCTTCGTTTTGCTGTCGGGCAAATACCGCATATATTTCTTTTGCAAGATAGACTAATTGCAAGCGTAGAGACTTTTCGTGGAAGCACAAGCAAGACATGAGAAATTGGATATATAATAAGACCTACCCAAAAGTTCCCCCACAGATAAATACTGATCTTTTTCAACAGCGGTCAACACCAATATTCTTCAATATAACTTCATATATTTCATTTGCATTAGTGATGGCTATTTGCAAGTAAGACGGACTGACGTTGAGCTATTTCAGCGTTCGTCCACTTTACAATTTCATCAGCGATATCTCTAGCTATGAATTTTTTGAAACATTCAAGAGGATCAAGTACGTTTTTGCATTGTCGTGTTGGTCTCCGAATTTTATGTACGATGTGTCGTACCTTTGACTGACGGCCATTTATGACCATTTTTTTCCTCGGAGAATAGTTTTATCGCACGTAATAATATTGGATTTCTTTGGCAAAATATTTAACAGACTGTCATCTTCATTAACATTAGTTGCCTCGTCTGATGAGCTGGTATTTACAACGGATTCAGATTGCTCTGCTTCTGATTCACAACCTATTTCACTAAGATCACTCCCGAGTTCATCGTTGTTGTCGCTCCACGAAAGTAACTGCTCAATTTCCTTATCTGTTAGCGATCGTTGATTCGCCATCTCACAAATACGTTATAGGAAATTTATTAAGTAAAATAGAAGAAACACAATCTGAATATGTAGTAAAGGAAGAGGGGGAAAATATGCCAAAAAACTTAAAAGTTACACAAACGTCATGCTTCGTCATTTTGACTACGGAAAAAAATTAAAGGCAAAAAAAAAGAACACTTACGATATGCGCACTTCGCTACATTTCTTCATCCAACAACAACTTGCGAGTGACTAACGCTATAAGGGAAATCAGACCAATACAACTACAAACAAATGGTTTTAATTCGAAAATAAAATTGCGCGACGTCATTCCGACGAAGGATGACGTTGTAGGGTTAATATTGTAAACAAAACATTGGAGGACAAAAAGGAAGAGGAAAGTGGAAGAGCAGCGTTTTAAAGTAAAGAAAGGATCAACAACTAAAAAAATTACAATTAATTTGATCAACACCCACAAAGTGGTACCGCTGACAAACAGCGAAAAGAAAGAGATAGAGGATAGATTTTTCGTAAGAGTGCTGTTACACGAGCAAGTATTGCAGACAAGTTTTTGACGCATACAAAGGAACTTAAATTGTAAGCTGTGACGTACGTTAAAAATGACTTGGATATTACTTGGATTTCTTTTACTTGAGAAAGAGTTTTTGCGAAAGGTTTTTGTTTACAATTTTATATTCTATTTCAGATTTTATTTTATAAAACAGCTGATTCCTTCATAAAGAAATAAAAAAAAACTTGTGATGACTTTGATTACACTTGCAATCCTCCATTGAGGATAATTAACTATTTTTATTCTAGAAGCCACACCCCTTCTATGACAAATTTCAAATTGCTTATGAAATGTTTTCACTCTTTAAAAAAGGAATAGAGAAGAAATTTAACAACTAAATACGAACGTTCTCATGAACCCCAGACAAAAAAGTCGCAACCGGAAAATATTTAATTTTTGGAAAACGAAGGGAAGAAGGCAAAGTAATTTAATTCATTATTTTTGGGCGGATTTTAGAAGTGTTCGTTTTTCTCTAAAGTTAAACAATTTCTTGTAACATAATAAAATTTATTATCAAGTACTTGAGAAGTAGAAGTTCACTGTGAGCATATAAACTTAAATTACTGCAAATATACTTTTAGAATTCAAGTTAATATCTTCTTAGTTTAGTTTAGTTTAGTTTAGTTTAGTGTGTATAATCAAAACAAGTAATTAACCTATCGCAAGAGTGCCGACTATAAGCAAGCACAAGTGTTAATTAAACACACGAAAATTTTAGTACTTTTCTTCGTATAATTCCAATAGCAACCAATAGTGTGAAAGTTTATATGTGAACACCCTTCAAGTATTTAAAGTAACGTAAAATATAAAATATTATATTATGACATTACAGATAAAAGGAAGGGAGGTTCTAAGTATGCTATTAAAGGAAAACTAAATCATCAATTTATGGCAGAAAGTTTATTATTATTTGGACAAGTTGTTTTTCCCCCTCTCCCTTTACTCCATGTTCAGATTGTGTTTCTTCTATTTTACTTAATAAATTTCCTATCACTTAAATAGCTTGTCATTTCATTTGGCAGGATCTCTTTTTGGCCCTGTTCATGGGAGACCACACATATATAGATGAGGTTGTCTAACACTTTACATCCCAGCAAAAGAAAAGTTATGAGTTATTGAAGTTTCATTTTTCTATCGCTGTTACGTTACCTTGAGGATACCTTGGAACAATGAATGAAATTTCTAATCGCTAATACGAGTCCATACATTTTATAAATATTAATATATAAATAATATAATAATTATAAATAATTTAAATTTCACTAGTCAGAGGCGAATACTCGTTTGTAAATTCACTCACTTGCTTAAGGTAATGGGGAGCAATTTTACTTTATCGGAATTGTTGTAATACGAGTATAAATGATTGTAATAAAAATCGTAAAAGGAGCGGCCTCTATAACGACATAGAGTTTTCCCTGGTTAAAAAACATGAGTCTATTTAGGAAATCCATCGCAGTCGTATTCCCAAGACGAATACTCTGTTTATCGCCCCTGAATATCCAATGACTAAAACAAGGTATAAGGAGTAGGATATAGGAGTTATAATATGTGAATCATTTCATATTAAAAATGATCAAAATGGCTCATTCGGCAACACACAGGTGGTAGGATTACCTTGTGTATCCACAATACGAGTATGCTAACTAGTATGGGTTTCGAAAACATGTTCTCTAATTTTTCTGGAACGCATTCTAGTGTACTAACAATGAAGGAAAGGCAATTAACCGAAATTGCGTTAAATTTTCAACGAGTTAATTGATTTGAGTATCCTCATCTCCCTAATGGATTTGGTTGCCCGCTCTAATGCGTGGTCGAGGAACTTCAAAAAATGTTTTGAGTTTGAGTTGTGTGAGCTGTGATATATAAAGGAAGCGATGACTCTGTCACAGCTCACATCGACGCACGCAGTAACTCCACATTATGGGCCTCAGTTTAACTGTATACCGTTCAGTATTTCGCCCCCCAAATTAGTTTTCCCCCAAATTTATGACTTAGTTGGCTGTTTTCTTCCGTGAGTAGACAGGGTTACGCAATTTAATAGCCATAGACAGTTTCTGTGGGAACATTATTGAGCTCAGGCGTTTTAATATTTGCCGGTCAACCTCTGGCACAGTTTCTCAGGGCAACTGACCTTCGAAGGCGTTCATATTTACATTTTTAACCCCTTAATTAAGGTGATTAGCAAAATCTGCTGGATGTGAAAAGTCGAAAAGTTTTCTTTGTGGGGATACGGCGGATGTGCCAGTGTGTGACCATCTCTAATCATGAGCAGCCAGAAAAATTGTTAAAAGCTGCAAATTATTGACAGCATATCAAATTGATAAGACAACAAGTGTAATACCAGTTCCTCCTGTTTTTTCCATGTTCTTTTCTGTTTGTAAGCATCTGAAACAATCATTTATTTTTTTTTTTTTTGCCTTCCTTTGGAGCGTCATGAGACGTGGCCAGTGCGTATTGACATATACGCTTTAATTTTTACAAATGAAGAACCTTTTTGTCATGGGGTGTACTTGCGTAGTCCTCGCCATACTCGCATATTGTTTTATGCCCATATATATAGTGTTCCCTGCAGTAATTTTACACTGAGGAAATTATCACTCATACATTCTTTTCACTTTCATTGAAATTGCTTTCAAATGCGGAGAAACTTCTTTTTTCTCGGTGTAAGTTTTGCAGCTTTTTGTTTTAGTTTTAGCTTTGCGTAGATTTCTGTATTAGTGTTTATTCGGAAGAAGAAGTGGCTGATAATGAGCATGTAACGACGCAGGCAATAATGAAGTTCTTATAATTGTGTGTTTGCGTTGATCTTATTCCTTGTCCTGACATTTATTTTTTCCTTTTGCCAATGTGTGCGTTGTTAACGTCAAGCGTAAATAAAAGTAATTGCTATTAAGTGACAGGGACGACGGGATACTTAAGATTTCTATGCGATGTTTATCTTCCTTTTTCCTTATTGTATTGTTTTATCGAAATTGCTGTCTGCTTTAGTTAAACATTAAATTTTATTTGAGTGACCGATATTGAAAGAACTTGTTGAGAGATGGTGGATAATTCATTAAACACAATTTTCTAATTTAAGTTAAATATTTTTAAAAGGTGTGGTTTATTTATTGTGGCTCAGTGTGATTACAGGGACTTTATTCTGCTTGTTACACTTTTCGAAGCCATTTATTTGCAAAGCGCACAGTTGAAATGCAATATACGATAGTTTCTTTAAATTTTGGTAATTTGATGGAATAATATATCGCTGCACCACTGGCAACAAGGCGTTATTATGCCCTTCTGTTTATCCACAATTCTATTAGTTGTAGTGTTAAGTGAATATCAAAAAAGGGGGAAATAAAAATTATATCGCTGCACCACTGACAACAAGGCGTTATTGTGCACTTCTGTTTATTCAGAATTCTGTTAGTTGTAGTGTCAAGTAAATGTCAAAAAAAAGGGAGGAAAGATTATATCGCTGCACCACTGACAACAAGGCGTTATTATGCCCTTCTGTTTACCCACAATTCCATTAGTTGTAGTGTTAAGTGAATATCAAAAAAGGGGGAAATAAAAATTATATCGCTGCACCACTGACAACAAGGCGTTATTGTGCCCTTCTGTTTATCCAGAATTCTGTTAGTAGAAGTGTTAAGTATATTTCAAGCGAGAAAAAGAAAAATTTTATCGCGGCAGCACTTGCAACAAGATGTTATTATACCCTTTTACGTATTCAGAGTTCTATTAGTTGTAGTATTGCGTAAATGTCAATAAAAAAGGGCGGGAAAAGAAGAAATTCATTAAATCAACGTAGTCGTATTTTAATGTACTGATATTAGCTTTACATTTCTATACATACAAAAAAAATTTAAATACAGTATAAAACGTCATAAATCAAACTTTTATATTGCTCATCCTGGCCGATTCGATTCTAAACAGTTTACTTTTGTTTGTCACAAAAGAAACATATTTTATATCTTAAAAATCTATAAGCTAATTAAGACGGTCTCATGATTAATGATTTCGCGGACGTTTTAAGATTTAAATCAACTAATTGCAAGCTTATTGGACCTCGTTTAAAGTGTGCACTATATATGCGGAGATTAAATTGCCTCATGGTGGCTCTAGTAACAGTTTACTAAATTCACTTATTTTACAAAACGGGCAATTCGTTTGAAGAAATAAATAGAGTTTCATACATTAGTTTACGGTGTTTTAGATAAATTGCCAATTGCTGGTGCAGCTGTAAGGTTGTGATAGTGGAGCAGCCAGACTAAAAGCAAACAAATCCATGTAACAGCCACAAATAAAAGATTTCAAAAACTAAACGCTCTTTGACTTTTGTGAAATGCGAAATTTTTCCTTTTTTGCTGTCTAACTGGCAACACCCACTACTTCCTTTCTTTTTGGGGCACAGTAGGTTTTAAACAAAGTTACTTGCAGCAGGACTGCCTTTATACATAAAGAGTGTCTGTGTCTGTACGTACCTGTTTTCCAAACGTTGGTGAAAGAGAGGGCGGTGGTGGTGACTGTGTATTTATTCTGGCTGTGGGCGTATAAAGTATACGGTGCGATTCCATATTTAGGCGATCAAAAGCTTTTTCCTCCAAATGGAACTCGTCTTCACTATTTGTTTCCTGCGGTATAACGTCAGGGTTTTTATCCTCTAAACTTGAATGGCTGCCCATATTGCGTGAGAGTGGCTCTGCGCTGCCTTTATCTGCTTCAGTTGTTGTGGTATCGCCATTAGGTCCACGGCGTGTATGTTTTGTACGAAATTTCATGAAAATTACAATGCAAATAGCCACGAGTACAAGTGTGGCTATAACACCAACCAATGCCCCCAGCAACGGTGTGAGCTGAACTAAAACTGCTGTAGAGGAAGCTGTTTGTTGAACGAAATTGAATTGTTTTCATGGTGCATAAATTTGTTTTTTTCGTTCATTTCAATTTTGTTCATTTTAGTTTGCGTTCGCAGTAAAATGATGAGTGTTTGTGGGTTTAAAAAATCCATTACAAAAAGTCGAACAATAAACACGGCCACCGGAGTAATATATGGAATGAAAGCAAAAATAGATAAATTACAGAAAAAGATTAGTTTAAATATTTATGCATACTCGTACGTATTAACAGTTTAATCTCTTTACGAACTTTAATTAAATATAATTAAATATATTTAGATATTCTTTGTTTTATATTTAAAAAAATTCAATATATTTTTTTTCCAACTGCAAAGTGGCTGAATATAAAAATTCTTTCATTCTTTCAAAAATATTTCTCTTTAATATGAACTCTAAATTACACTTTGATTTCCTAAAACACATTCAACAGTAAGAAATATTGGAATAAAAAATAAAGAACAATTGCGAGCATTATATATAAATTTTATAAATAAATTATTATATAATTTTTCCAAGCCTCGTCAATGAAATTAGTCACAAAATTAAAGCCACTATTATGCTATAAAGGCATTTCAATAATTCCGCTTTTTTGTAACTGGTAAGCTTTATAACCTTGGAAGGTAGCTACATGGAGCAGTTGTACTTGGAATTTTTTTCATAACATTTTTTTTTATAAAGCATAAATGCGAACAGAAATCATTGACTAAAAACACAAAAGCCAATTTGGTTTCGTTGGCATTGTATGAGCTTCTCCGTACTCGTTACATTCTAAAATTTACTTTTTGAATTCGCAGAAGCTGCAGCGTTTACCACCTTTCATCAAATTCCGACTTATTTCAAACACCAGCTTTTTTATACAACCATTTGAAATGCCAAGAAAGATTTTTCTGTTTTCCCCGATACGATTTGTGGTGACCACACTTGTAGTGTAGTTCATTAAATTTTTATATTTTTGGAGAACATTTTATGGAGAACAGTTTTCTTTTACAACCTAAAATGCAGCTTCAAATAACGTGATTTTAAACTGAAGTATTTTGTTTTATTTGGTCTTGCACTTTATATTGTATTATATCAATCACAGGCCTAATTACAGTTTGCGCCTAAAAGTATGCTGCGTATTCGTACTAATGAAGGTGTAAGAGAATTTTTGAATTTGATACAGAGTTTTACAATAGTTTATTGTATTTGATGATAAAGATCTTTCTATATCCACTAAAAAATTTAAAAATCTTATCTTAATCTATTAGAACTTGGGAGAATAAATTTGAAATGATTTTTATTGGCTTATTTGCTTGCAAAGTCTTCCAAATAATTTAGGCTTCATATGGAATTTATGAATAAATTTGGTTTTTCGAAAAGGGGTTTTTAAAATGGCTATTCCTCTTAAAAATTAAAGATTCTAATAGATTAGACTTTGGAAGGAGTTTTTTCTACAACTCACCTGTTCTCAGTAATGGAGCTGACAGAGTTCGACCACGAACTCGGCAAGAGATTTTACTAGCACCCTGTGCATTGACGGCAGTTATGCGTATTACAAACATTGAATCGCTAGGCAAACGTTTCACCGTAAATTCTGGATTGCGAAATGACGTGTTGTACAAAATTTGTCGACTTAATTCGTCATAAACCTGCACATGAAAATGTTGCGCTATACCGCCGTCATAACCCGGCATACATTGTATTTGTATTGAGTTTGCTGTTGCATTGTAAGCCGTACAATTTTTCACCGGATCCGGAAGATCTACAAATACAACAAAAAAGTTATAACAAATAAAAAAATTGCTAAAAAAATAATTTCATTTGCAAAATGTAAAAATAAAAATAAAAATAAAAATAAAAATAAAACCATAAATAATTAAAATGGACTTGTATATTTAGTCCGCAGCACAGCTTTCCATACATTTGCACATTCACATTCATGTTAACATTTAACTGGCAGCCGTATAAGGACGAGTATAACTTTTTATTAGCATACAAAATTTAATTAAATTTTAATTAAAAATATTTATATGCATACATTGCGAACAAAGTTATTATTCCCAATTTCCTACATTGAACACAATTTCATTTTGAAACCAATTATACAAATTATTAAATGTTAGACGTGTGAAAAAGAGCTGAACACGTTTCTACAAAAACACCACTTAAAACTTACCGAAAGTGAAAAAGGCTTAAGAAAAAATAAATGAAAACCACTTGTAAATTTTATACTATAAATTACATGTTTGTAAGTTAAGAATTGTTTAAAGGCCTACATGTCAAACATATTTGATGACGAGGGCAGGTTAAAAAGCATCTTTACATAATTAGGAAAGAAAGAAATGGTTATTTAATATTTGGACGATCCAATCTGAACTGTGGACGATTTCCTGGTGCAAGGATTCTTAAGAGTTTTTGTGAGAAGTCGTAGGACGTCTATAGGTTTCCCTGTGAGTTTCTTATAAGGCCGAGTTCCATCACTGTTTTTCGAAGCAGCTTATCTTAAAAGGTAACACAATTTGCACTGCTGTCGGGAGTCCTTTTATTGTTCTTTTATCAGTAATCATCACTGTTGATACTCACAAACTTTTTTTTTTTAAAGACTTTGTTTTTATATCCTTCATTATCTCTAACCAGTCCATCAGGGGCATACTTGTCTCTTGTTATCTAATAGATGAGACAGTACTTAACAAAAAGACACACACTCAGTGGAACACTTATTTTATTGGGTTATGCTCGGGAGAATTGGTAATTGCCTGTACTTCTGTGCTAACAGATGACGCTGATATTGAGGCACACCCTTCAAGACCTGCATTACCATATGCGACATTATCCTGATGACTTTTACGTCTACTTTTAAATGCCATGCCTAGAAATGTTAACGCTTCTCAAGCACTTTTTCCCTCGCAAGGGAATTACACTATATACCTTTTATACCTGAATAATATTAAGTATACACTTGTAAAACTTTTTACGTTTATTACACAATAATACGTACACAATCGTAAAATCATCTAATACACCCTCCTGCACAAATAATTTTGTTTTATATTTTTAACCAAGTTTGCTTTACGTAGTGCTTTAACGTAGAAAACTCGCATGAAGTGGCAGGAATTTAGGTTTCATGTGTTTGTTTGGAAAGGTAAAAGTGTGCTGGGGTGTTACTTTAGACTAGCGAAAGGGTTAGAAAAGCTTTGGAAAAAAAGTTTCCATTAAAAAAAAACAAAAAAACAGAAACTCTTGTTCTTGTTGCCATAAACATGGTTTCTTATATCTACACGAAAGTTTGTACAGATTGTTGATACTTGTGTGCATAATAAGTAAATCAGGTGACGTATATAAACACGTATGGCATGTATTCTACTGCTATCTTGATTTATATTTAGATGATTCAGTACCCAATTGGAAATAATTCAAAAATAGTGGACTTAAAGTTATATCAAGTGGCTGATAGGAATAGTGCTTAAGGATAAAGAAAAGTTCGTGAGTAACATCACGAAGTCGTAAAACACATTTTGATTGAAAAGGAATGTTTAGAAATATTTGGTGGGATATTAAACGAACGCTTTTTTGGAACTACTGCTGCAGTAGGAGTATCTGGAAGCATCTTTCATCGGTATAAAGGCTGACAAGATTCACCAGACACAAGGCATTTTAAAATATTTAAAATATCAATAATAAATACAATCACCCCTATTCTACGTTTCGATTAAGTCTCCGCATTCAGTTCCGTTGCGATCGAAAATTGGTATTCTGCAGAAAAACGGAATCGAAAGAAAAAGAAGAAGACAACAAAGTTTACAAAATTAATAGCATCACTGTGGAATGTTGAAATAAAATAGGAAAATAAGTAAGTTTGTTATCATTTTCATAAACAAATGTTAAATTTAATGCAAAAAGTTAATAAGTTAATAATAAAAATAAGTTGTTGATAAACAGAGTAAGTTGTAAGTTTGATAGACAGTTTTTCTTGTGAGATGCAGCAAAATTCTATGACTTCTTACTTCATACTGCTTTGGTGTTGTTGTTTTTGACCTGTACCATTATTAAATATTAATTTAATTAAATAAATTAATTAAAAATATTTTTAAGTGTTTTTTAATCCCTTCTGAGCATTTTATTTCATTTCCTACTTAAATTTTTTTCAATTTTAAAGTTTTTAACTAAAAAACACAGATAAAAAAAACTCCTCCGTTAACAAACTGAGAAACACGGAGCTCCGATCGTAATGCAGAATACATACAATCGAAAGAAACTGAGCGGAATCGAAACGCAGAATACCAAAATTACCAGACGGAGAAAATTTTCAAATATTGAAAGCATTCAAAATAAGTTTTCTCTTATCAGTCAATATAGTTTGATATATTGATCAATACATCATTATTCGTTGGTCCGGCTTCCAAACTTTTCTTAGTGATAAAACTTTGACTGAAGTAGGAGGCATGTGGTCTCAAACATTTCTTGTGTTTGCTGGGAAATTTTCAAACGGAAGAAGAAGAACTATGATCGAGCGTTATATGTTTTTTAGATATTGTTATTCCAATTTAAATATATTTTGAAAATATATATGCAACAATAAAAATGAGTACAGTGTTTAATAAAAGTTATTAAATTAAATTAATAACTATTAACATGAACTTTATGACCAATTTGCTCTGTTTTTCATAAAAATAAAGACGAAAAACGCAAACAAGTGATATCAATTAAAGAAAATTACGTGTGTATGTGTATGTGTGTGTGCTATGGCCTTTGTATTACATGTTGTCAATTTTGACAATTCAAAAATAAATTTCAGCAAACTAAATAAATAAAAAAAAAATTCAATTCGGTTTTTAAGGATTTAATGCCTACTAAGCAATTATTTAGTTGCAATACGAGTGTGATTACCTCATTTTTGTTAATATTTGGGCTCATGTGTAGCGTAGCGTAACATAGATGGTCAGTATGAACTGCATAATGTAGCGAAACTGAACAAGCATTCTTACCGACATATTAAAGACACAACAATGTTGCACAAAAGTTGCAGTCATTTGACATCTTAGAAGTGAACTTGAAAAGGCAAAGCACAACTCATGAGAAAACAACTGTCAGAATATTGACATGCACTATTTTATTTATTTATTTTTTTTACCATTTTTAATCATTTCCCCCATGATTATACTTTAATAATCCAATCAACAATAAGTTCCTTTAATCACTCTGAATTTCTGGCGTTCTGGCAATGCGTGCAATTTAAATTATTTGACTTTTTGAAATCACTCAACTCTAGTCATAAGGCAGGCTTCTCGAGCTTGGCTGATAAACCAGATTTTTACTACAGCAACAACAAATATCTGACCCTTTAAGCAGAAAAAAAATTAAAATATATTGCATTACAGTGGGCTAACTCACATATGACGGCTATTTTTATTAACTCAAATTTGAATAATATTAAATTCAACTTTTTTTTGTTAATGCAAATTTTATTAAAGCAAGTTTTAACATACACTGTATTTATTAAATGTGTATAAAATAAATAACACATTTTTCATAAAAATGAAAAATTTTAAAAATATTTTTAAAAAATAAAGTCCTTCAGACTTGTTGCTCTTTTAAAAAATAAAGGGAGAAATGTATATTTCACTTCAGGAATGCCCTTTCCGAATAAAGGGGAGGAGAAATGCTATTCCCATTCAAATTGCATATATTTAGAGATTAATCTATAAATGCCATAATTATAGATGTAATAAGAAAGTTGTTATTTTATATTTTGTTAATGAATGTTTTTTAATTAAGGATTGTTAAAAAACTCCTACATTAAAATCGTATAATTAATTGTAAAAACACAGAAGCAGATGCATCACCATTATTTTTAAATTTTTAAATTGGCAGCACTGAATTTAATTTAGCATAACCAGGGTTGCATTTCGCAAACTCTACATAAAAACCTTTAAAAAGTAACTGTAAGATGGTGTTAATGATATTATTTTATACGGCAAGATCAGGTATTAGTGACGGCTTTTAAGGTAGACATTTTCTTTTGATTTCACTAAAGTGGCGTCCGTGCGAAAACACTGTGCAACATATTTTTATATTGTATACAGTCAGCGTAATAATTCTACGAACTTGCATTTCGCAAACTCTACATAAAAACCTTTAAAAAGTAACTGTAAGATGGTGTTAATGATATTATTTTATACGGCAAGATCAGGTATTAGTGACGGCTTTTAAGGTAGACATTTTCTTTTGATTTCACTAAAGTGGCGTCCGTGCGAAAACACTGTGCAACATATTTTTATATTGTATACAGTCAGCATAATAATTCTACGAACTTGTTCATTTAAATATTTATTTATTGTGCACATCCCTTCCATTAAATGAGTTGCCTAGACAATCTATTACACTAACTCGTGCCTATTTGTGATAAGTATTTTCTTCTCGCCTAATAAGAGGAGGAAAAGTTTTTAATTAGTTTCCCGTTGAAAGCGTGCACGAAGTAGTGGCTATTTGTGTTGATATCTGTTCATATTAACTGCCTTTTAATTTATTAATCCTGTCAGTATAAAGTTTTTACATAAATTAGATTACAATTCCCTATTGGGTACTCACAAAAGTATGCTATACGCTTACAATTGTAAATGGGTGTGTGTGTATTTTATATGGCCACATAGCTATGTGTATGTGCATCGATTGTGGCAACAGCTTACAGGTGTAAAGCTTCTTCTAGCAATGCTAATATATACATACAAATAAATAAATAAATAAATAAATGTATGTATATATAAAAATATGTGTGTATATAAAGTGAACATGGTTTTTAATGTTGGGCCATGTTTGTGTTTGTGTTGCTGCAACATTAGCATGCAATCCCAGCCAACAGTTTTCGGGTCAACAATATGCTTTAAGCCAAAGTATAACACAAGTAGTTGTAAGCAAGTATAAAGCACTCACACACTCCCGTCAAGCAGAATTGTTACTCCTCACTCTTAAAAGGAATACGGGCATAGAAAGAAGTAAAGTGGATGGTTGTGTTTAAGGGCGTGTGTGTGTGTCTGGGTGTGTGTGCGTCTGTTAAAGAGACTTTTAAACATTTGCTGTGATGATGGGCTAACAATTTATGTTGTGTTTTTGTGTTGCAGGATGCAGTTAAAGTCAAACGACAAGAAACGCAATGTTGCAATTTTGTCTTTCTTTTTTTTCCTTTTTTGATTATTTAATACTACTTCGTTTTGTATACCAATCGACAATTAAAGCAAAAGTTAAAACATCATTAATATGCAGGATCCGTGTCTTACTTTGCAAAGTATATAAGAGCACATATTCAACGTATATGCTGAGTAGAGAGAATGCCATTTTTATTTATGGTGGCATGAGTAATTGTGGCTTCTTTTTAATTTATGGCGGTTTTTAAAATATGAGCAATAAAAAATTAATTGCAAGTACAACTCGCACTTGCGTTAATTTGAGAGATACACAGTTTCGATACACTTATCTATAATAAATGCAGTGGATGGCTTTTCATGGCTTCACGTCAATTTTAAATGATGGCAGAACACAGATATACTCGTACATATTGTGGGAATGGCATTTTTTATTACGATTTGGTAGATAATTTCATAATATTTTTTTTTATTACTTGAGTGCGATTTCCGATATAAGTTCGCCGTGGTTGGAGGTTGTATGGTATATCCAATCAGGCTTTGACTAGTTTTCTATTAAATGTAGTCATGTGAACTCAGTGGAGCTTTCGTATTAGCAAGAGTTGCTTGCTTGGCGGCGTAAAATAATAAACTATTGAAAGGCAGGAAAAGAACTTGCCAGATCCAGCCTAGGAGACAGGCCCCATCATTCCCATTCCAATCGGTAGCAACTACTTTTAGTAAAGACTTAGAGATCTGCTTCTTGTCAATGAGACAGCTATTTTTATTATTAAATATTATTGTTTACGGCTGAAATGAGCACTCCTGCTAAGCAAGGTAGCTCAACTTGGCGACACTGGCAGTCTTCGCCGCAGCGCGCTGAGTTTTTCACCTCAGCAGCGCCAACACGATAGTGTAACGGTGAGAAGAACAATATAAAAAGGAAGAAATCTTCGGGAGGGGGACACAGTGGAACTAAGTCTTTTCAAACGACACAGTGGAATTAAGTCATTTAAAACAACTACAGTGGAATTAAGTTCTTTTAAAAAACTACAGTGGAATAAAGTCTTTAAATGTATTGCTATTCATATTTTGTCTTATGATAACAAAAGTGATAATAAAAACCAACCAAAATTGAAAATTATTTGGCTAAAGTAGAAATTGACAGCTTTCTGTGAAATTCAAGGTGCCTTTCGAAGTGCTACTGAAAATATATGTGTGTAACAAAAGTTACATGTACTAGTCCATGTACTTGCAACCCACTGCCTAACGCATACACAAACTTAACAATGAGAAACAGACAAATCAGTATACAGCGAGTGCAAAAGGCTGGGTATACAAAAACAATAATTAGCCAGCAAGCTTTCTTCGAAACTTGTGGTTCCTATTACTCAACATCTACAAACTAACGACGGCAGATCAAGCCATAAAGGGGCGGTGCTGTCGTTTTACAGAACTAGACCATCCCAATCCCCGAGTTTCAGGTCCGCTACCGCACAAACCCAAACCGGACTACGGAAGCATTTGGTCTTTCGAGGCGGATCCAGCCTAGGAGACAGGCCCCACCGCAGGATTCTAGTAAGTTAAGTAAGTTTTTCCTTCTGTATCTCCCCTCTTTTTTCTTTTGTTTCTTTGTAAATTGCATACCTTTACAAGGGCAACTGGTTTTTCTTACCTTTTCTTTCCCGTCTATATAAATATATATGTTTCAAGTTCAGTCTTTTGCAAAGGCAATTGTTTTTTCTTAGATATATTTTTCTCAACAAATGGTTTTTAATCAAACTGGAGGAGGAAGTCACATAATTTAGAATTTTTTTTTTTTTTTTTAATTTAACTAATTTAATCGGAAAAGCTTTCGGCTGGTCCGCGGGAAAACATGAAGTGCCTAGGCTGCAATCGAACCCGTGATCTCCGCTTTAGTAGGCTGCGCATTATTAATTCGCCTGCGGAGCCATCCAAATTGAAAATTTTAATTTGAATTTATTATTTTAATTTATATTCCTCACACTGTATATGACATTTCTGTATAACTGATGACGTAGAATTTTCGAGCAAAGTTTACGATTATGATTTTTATTGGCTGAAAAGTGATTCTTTATTTTAGGGAGGTCTACTCAATGTTTTCAATTATTTTCTAAACTTTTGGTTCTGTCTACTCACGCGAACCCTTTTTAAGAACTTTCATTGTTTATTCTACATAAGAGAAATTTCACAAAATCCTTAATGAACTGAATTGCAAGTCAAAACACTTTTCGGAAAATTGATCATACAATTGCCTCTTGAACTCACACAGTAGCAATTCTTTTTCAGTGTGTCGGTTAGCAAATCAATTTTTTCTACTTTAATCATTCAAAAGCGCAAATACAAACGATAATCTTTGAAGTGATTGTCGCTAGACGTACGTAAAGTAGAACTGAATGTAGGCCTTGATGTTGACGATTATGATTTTGAGAAACATTCCCTTCAACTTGGACCACCTAGAAGTATATGTTTGGATGATGGCCAGTGAATAAAATAAACTCAAGCTATATGATATTTGAAGCGGAGGGGCTGCCTGTAACCGAAATCACTTTACTTTAAATACTTAATTATTATCTTTCTATTAAATCTATTTGCTAAATTGTTTTTAAATTGTTTATAAAACTCTAGAAAATGTATTTCCTTGTTTTTTTTTTCTTTTAATGGATTTTTCGTTAGTTTTATCTGTATTTAATACAAACATTTTGTTACCATCCATTTTACAACAAAAGAATAAAGAGAAAAATTATATAACAAAGAAATACTTTAATAAAAGATATCGTTAAGGATAAAGAACGTTTAAAAAGGATTACATGAGGAATGCTATTAAAACTCATGCGCGATTAAAAATATCTAATTATATAACATTGCCTCGAAGCATTCATTTACTAGCAACTGAAGAGGAGTTCAAAACTGATAACAAGTTGTATTTTGTATGTGTTCATTGTGGGAGGAGTAATGCTTTTTGCAAAATTTTAAAATTTGAAAAAGAAAAGTGACACGAGAGCTTTTAATCACATCATGTGTTAAATACGTGTTAAATAAATAAAATAAATATCCTCTGATACTACGAGCGATGGAAAGATAGAAGAGCAATACGAGTAACCAGATATATATGTCGTTTCTTCTATTCCATGCTTATAAATCGAAGCCAGTTGTCTAGCAAGCACTAAAAATATGAGTGTTTCCATATGTTTTATTCGTATTGCCTTCAGTCTCAAATTCAATGGATAAAAATTTTCCTGGCTGCCTTTCAAACTTCTTGCCGGATTAGCATGCTTACATGCAGAATCCTTAAACACACATTTCTATTGCAAATAAGCCAGGGGAATAAAATTAAGTTAGCGGGATTTCGATTTAAAAAATCAGCTCACGACCTATTACCTTTGCAAATCGTTTCTCGGGCCATCGCACAACAAGGATAGAAGAAAAGGATGATTTTGTTAGTAAAATAATCTTCATCTATGAGGACCGTTTTCAGCTTATTGGATGACCCCCAAAAGAAAAGGAATCGTCGCATTTGTTATTACTGGCAATTGTACTAGATCAAGCCATTATAAATTCCAAAATCTTTTCCATTTGTATTCCTTCTTCAAGTTATGAAATATCTATGCAACTGTTGCAACTCAGTTGGGCCCACTAATAGCGAGCTAGCTTATGGTTAATTAAGGAAAGTTGATTTTAAACTAAAAGCTAACTCTCTTTGGTAGTCATTAGTAATACTGAACTTCGAGTAAACGAGTATTAATACGGAATTGCACATGATACGAGTACGTTTGGTTATTTATTTTTATTATGCTTACATTTAACTTTTAATCATATAACTTTTATGAAAGAAAAAAGCTAATGGATATTTCGCCTGAGCCAGTACGAAATAAAGCAAGCAGGGGCTTAAATGTCGGTGGTCCTTTAAAATAAATAAATGTTTTTTTACTTGAAACACAAAAAACTTTTTAACTTTGTGTAACAAAGATGAATGCTTGGCTGCTTTTGTTCTGTTGTGGTTGCTTCTTAAAGCTTAAATGGAAGTAATTCAATTTCATGCTAAGAGCTTTATACTATATGTACGAGTACATATAGTAGATACGTACATACGTTTAAAAGTTCGCTTAATGTGGTTGCCACCAAAAACCTGTTAACAAAATTAAATTCACCATTGATCTATTGCGAGTCGGTCTTTTAATGGCTGACCTAAACCACTCCATTGTTTGGATTCGTATTAAAAAAAAGGCAATAATTAGGAAACTTACCTGCTGGTTGCACGTGATACCAACATGGTTGTGATTGACCCATTGGACTGCTGGCCACACATGAAATGGCACCAAAACTCTCATATGTGTCTATGTGATACGAATAAATATTATTCAATGGAACTATAGATGTAGGCAACAATGGTGTAGATGTTGTGACCACAACTCGATGATGTTGTTTATGTAAAGCAGTCAAACGTTTACGTTCAGTCAACTGATATTGATTGTTGTGGGTGATATCGTGCAATGGTTGTGTGTGCAGTAATTGTTGCTGTTGTTGGTAGATTGGCATTTGTTGTTTGTTGCCATGTTGCTTGCTGTCTAAATATTTTTTGTATATCATGTTGGAATGAACCATTTGGGTGTAGGGTAAATCGTCAGCGTGCACACGATTACCGGCTTCATCTTCGTGGTCATCATTATGGGCTGTTGGCAAAGCGGTGTCCTCATTGTCATCATAATGGTATTGTTGCTGTTGATGATGGTGATGGTCAATTTCAAAGTCATCTTCAAATCGTATCTTTGACCAGGCATCGCTATGTGATTGTTGCTGTGATGGTAGTACAGCGCGCAAAGCAACGCGTCCATGACGACCATGCACGACTTTTGTTTGTAACGGTTGCTGCTGTTGCAAATGTTTCCTTTTGCTACGTTGATAATATCCGTCGGAAGCGTGACTTGCATCCGTATGTAATAAAATTTGCTGAAATTGTTGTTGTTGGTGCTGCATATGATGCAGATCAATACTAGTGGTTGCACCATTTAATGGTGTATGAATCGAAGGGGCCACACCACCCCCTCCGCCATCTAACATCATGCCAATATTTATAGGTAATTCAATAAGAGTCTCGAGTGAATTGTTAAAGTGCCATTTGTAATTCAAATTATCAAGCGGATTCGAGTCAACTTGACAAGTTATATTAATTGTTTGTTTTAGTGCGGCGCGTATTATTGTTGAGTCAGACTTGCAAACAGGTGGATCTACAGAAAAGAATATTCCAAAAATTAAAGAAGAATTAAGTTGTGATTTATTTTAGGTAATTTTGGTAATTATCTCATTTAGAAATGAGAGTTAAAAAAAATTTTTTTAATTCTGTTTAAGTAACACCATTTTTGGGTCCTTAAGTGGATCTTAAGGTAACACAGATATGCAGAGCAGTACCAGGTAATGATTAATTAGACAGGTAATTAAAACAGATAACGAGGTTTTGCTTCGAAATATCCCAGGCATTTTAATAACTCTATGTCTTAGTTTTGTTTTATTATATCATACAATTATTTAAGTATTTCAGTGCTGCTTATGAGGAAAGTGTTCTTGCACGAGAAATTTATATGTACATCTAACTCAGAAATATATCTGAATCTTCCCTATTTGAAAAGTTTTTATTTCAAGCTTTTTTTTAATGTGTAAAACATTTGTTTCACTGAAGAAATAGGTTTTTTGTTAACCATTAATTGACTAAAAATTACAAAGTTTCCATCCTTTTGGGATCAGGAGCGACCAGGCAATATTGTAAAAGAATGTTTACTTTATAGATTATGTAATGGGAACTTTGATTAATAAAGATTTTCAAAAGCTAAATACATGGTCTGCTAACGTAATTTAAGCTGTAGTAACCAGTTCGTTCGAAACCACTTTGCTTTTGTATCGCAGTTTGATAGTTTTCTTTGTACGACAATGATACAAATTTACATTTCTTAGCTTGAGTTGTATATTTTATCTGTTCAAATTTGAAAAGTTAAATTTAAAGTTGCTAAAAGTTTCGGTTATTAAATGCAAAGTTGAGTTTTAGCTACCGGTGAAAATAATTTTCCATTTTTATTTCCGGTTAATACACTATCACTGAAAATAATTTAAAACACAACGAATATTTTGTTTTAGCGTGTTAGATTTTAATTTTATTTTTATTGTTATATTTATTTTATTAATAAGCTAAATAGAAATTTTTACAAGCAGAAAGGAAATGAAACTAACTTTCACAGCTAACAGCATTGAATAACGCGAACATTAAAATGCCTTAAATATTAAACGAATTTACTTTTATTGGTCCGTGTAATACATAATTGTTTCAAATAGTTGACCCAATTAGTATTTTTCTATATAGGTTTCTATAAATATTCTGATGTAAAAGACTTTTTAATACTACGATATGTGTATGTATATGAGAAATATCTGATACAATTTGCCAACACCGATTTTTATTACCATGCAAAGCATCGCCTTTGCTTTAATCCTTTCATCACTTTTGATTAAAACTAATTTACCTTTTTCCAGAAGAGATCATAAAAAATTGTGTTGGTGTCTAAGCACCTAAAAGTAGGCTCTAAAATATTCACTGAAATTTATACCATTTTGTTTCCTGTGCCTCCACTGAAACAAAAATAATTCATACACAGATTTTGTTTCACATTTGTATTTGTATGTACTCGTTTGTTATGTGTGTGTGCTTGCATATAAAAGCTTTACTTAATCATTTTGAATTTTCCTTTGTAAAGCTCATATACGAATATGAGAAATATGTATATGAAGAGGTTTTTCAAATTCAATACAATGACAATGTACACATGTGTGTATATTAATGCACACGTAAAAACATGGATATCTTTGTTTCTGTAAAATCCGTTCTGGGAGAGGATATAAAGAGCATAGAGCTACGAAAAATGAGACAGCCCTGACAAAAATGTCAATAAATCTTCTAATCCTCTAACACAGCAACACGCTTAACAAAAATATTTCATCTATTAAAAAGGATAACTTTAGTTAATACTACAGAAAGACATTGCAAACACAAAATACAAAAGCCTTCACGCTGAAGTATGTACACATACACAGACACATACGCATACATTTGAAGAACATCTTATAATTTTGCTTATAATAGAATATTTAATACACTTTACAGATAGATTTTATTTACATTGTACTTCAAATGCACACATAAGTCTGTTCAAATATATGCTTCGGATTCTTTTTGTATAATAAGAAAAGGAAAAAAAAGTTTAGGGGAAATAATTATAAGAGAAAATTGCTACTGCAGTAAATAGAAAATGGTTTAAATGATGGAAACCTTGACTGAGTTGCCGTTTAGTTCAGAAAGAGGCCATAAATGTTTGGAATAATTTTTATACGATGGAATTGCTACTGCAACAATGAAAGTTTTTTTGCATTCCTTTAGAAGAAAAATTTTTGTCAGTTATCCTGGAAATAGCATTTGATTGAGGTGCCTTTGCGCAGCCTACTAAACCGGAGGTCGCGGGTTGGCGTTAAGCTGGACCAAAGCATTTCCCATGTTTGAGATATAATTTTATTTGCCTCTCAATAGGTCTCCATTTGAATAACATAATCACTATGATATTTTATGTTATTTCTTGAGCTATCTTCATGAAAATCCTGCACAAATTAAAGACAAAAGTGAAAAAAGTTTGGTTTTAAATTTTGACCATTCAGAATGCCAGCATGGCTAATTTTTGGCTTTTTTTTGAATTGCGGCCAGCAGTAAATTCTTCCAAATAGTAAAACATCCTTCTAGAAGATTTTTGTGTCTTTAACAAATAATATTTTCTTTACCTTTATGTAATGAATGTGTATCCTTTTAATACGTTATGCGGTCTGGCATATGCTATTTGAAACGTCTACTTCATTTTTTTAAAAGAATGGCTGAAATCGTAAATGCTTTCTCTACTTCTGGCATTCCTTGCAGAAGGAGAAAAATATCAAATCTCATACGAAAACGGAGTCGGCAGTCACTGACTATTTGCCAGCACCCAATTTCTTTCGATATTTAAATATTAAAATCCGCACATGCAATCTGCCCTTCTTTTATGCTGGAAATGTTGATCCTGATCTATCCACTTTTAACCAGATATCTTCTCTACTACTTATCATAAATATACTCCCCAAACACTATATGTTGCAAGCGATATCGATTGAATACTGACTTAAATGAATATTTACATATTTAGTATACGCAGACATTCACCCCTTTCCCTTATGCAAGTTTCGCTCTTAGAATTTTGAAAAACTATTGACTTGAGAAAAGACCCATTATTTTTTTTTTCAATTAATAAAGTCATTGACTTGCATAGCAATTATTTTCTTTTGGTTTCTTTGCCGAAATTCCCGAAATTTGTCTTAAAATTTTTTTGAATATTTTCGGAATATATATTCGTATAAAGACTACAGGAGACAAAATATTTTCTTGTTTCACTTAGAAATGCCTTATTTCCGAAGTGTATTGCAAGGACTTATACTTACACTTAACATCCAGGTATACTTCGTTGCTGGATACACTGCCCTGAATGTTCGTGGCACGGCAAAAATATTGGCCATGCGATGCTTTGGAAATACCCTGCAGTACAAGTGTTTGATTGGAAATGATTATACCACGTGAGGAATGCAGTTGCTTATCCTGAAATGAAACAAAAATTTTTATGAAAGTAAAATTATTTTTTCTCTTAAATTTAGGTTATGTGTGTTTGTATTGGCTAAAAAAAATAATAAATGTCCTGCGAATTTGCAGTTACTTATACCAAAAAAAAAAAAAAAAAAATTGTCATAAAAAGCTCCTTCAAGTGATGTAACTTGTGTCTTTAAAATTTTTTTTTATTCATTTTTTAGTTTCTCATTTATTTCAAGTTAGATTTGTATTATTAAAAAAAATGTGTCCCTTTTATTTATAAAATTTTTATCAATTGTACTATCAAGTGAAAGGACACTGATTAAGAAACTCATGATAAGTATGTCCTGCACGGCACGACAAGTAGAAAAGTTCTTAAGGGATTATACTTTCTTAAATCTTTTAGCGATTTTGTTCAGAAATCCGATAAAAGTATATATACTTTTTATGTTTCAAATTTCTTCTTTCATCTGAATGTAACACGATTTATATGTTTGTATTAACAATATTTTTTTTTTTTATTTTTTTTCTTAACCAACACAAGCCGCAAAGCTTTCGGCTTGCAGGCACGAAAATAGCCAGGATATGGTCAGGAATCCAACCTGCGATTTCTTCCTTAGTAGGCAGTTTGTTGTCCATCCGCCTAAGGAGGCACCTGTGGTTTTTTTATTTCTTTAACGGCATTTTGAATTCTAATAGTTTTTTCCCACATTTTTTATTAATTTTGGCGACAATGCCAAATTACATTTTCTGATGTGCTGACTTTTTAACGGAAACACCTGCCACTCCCACTAGAAACTAATGCTGTCATTGGTCTCAGCCCTACTACAGTTTCCATAACTATTCTTTTATTACTTTTTATATTGATTTGAAATAATATGAAAATCTGAGGGCACGAAAGAGATGGCTATAGAGCACGTGCCTGTGTTTGCCAGCGCTATGTAGAACAGCCTCTGTTTCCTTAGATGAAAAAAAAAATGAGAAAATACATTTTTTCGTTTAACGGTTTTTGCCACCGTTTGAGATTTATCCAATTAGCTTGCAATGCGAATTCCATGCAAGATTTTAAACTGCATTTTGCCGCTCTCCCCTTGGCCACGCTGTTGACTTTTTTATTGCTGTACTTAATACTGTACCACAAAACTTGTTATACATTTTTCATTAAATCGTACGAGTATTTACGTTTGCTTTAAACAAACAATTTTGTCAATTTTTCTTTGTCAAATAACTTAAATTGTGGATACTTCTGGTGAGGATCAAAAAGTGTAGTTGGCCAAATGCAATTTCAAATAACTTTCTTCGCCCATTTATTTTTATTTAGAAAGAGAATAAACAGCAGAAAAATAAACAAAAATAGTCAAAGTTTTAAAGTTGTAGTTTTAGCTTAATTCACAGTAGTGCTTTCTTTTCGACTTGTTAAGGCAAATGTTTGGAGAAGCATTACAGTCTTCCAGTCTTCACAAGAACTTTTAGTTTTTCTTGATTTAAGTCTGTTTGTTTTTTATTTTATGTTGAAATAAACAAGCAAATAATTCCGAGTTAAGGAAAAAATATATCAAAATTTTCAAAGCAATTTGCTCGTATTTAAAACTAAAAAGTAGTTTCGTCTTCAGCAGAATTAAATGTTTCATTCTCAAGATAAAAGTAAGTTTTTTATAGAGGATCTTTTGAAAGCTAAAATCTGTTTGCATTAGATGTGAGTTTGAGATTTCTGTTAAAAGTTAAATTAACAATTTTAAGACAATTATGTCTAATAGTGGTGTACTTCAGTTGCAAGTGGAATGTATATAAATATCTATAGGGAAGGGAACAAATTGCAACTGATTTTTGATGGCTGGGATTCGTATTACTTGTTGTCGGATTGCCGATGCTTAAAACTAACGAATGTATAGTTGCGAAAAAGAAACTTTGCGAATTTTTAAAGTCTTCTGAACAGCGATAGCACTTTTTCTTAAGTTGCAGTAAAATGGGCAGTAACGAACCTTTAAGATATTTTAACTATTCAAGGGAAGATTCGCTCTTTTATACCCACGCAGGACAAACAGGACACTGCAATTATAATGCATTATAGGGAGTGAAAAAGAAATAAATAGAAACATGATTCAAAGTGATGAAATAATTTATAATTTTTTTCTATTGAGTCAAAAAGATGAAATCCTCCAAGAGACGTCCAACACTGTTCACTGCATTGAATGAGTTTCTCCAACTCTTCACGGACCTGTCAAATATATTTGCCTCCTAGCTATTAAGCTGAAACTTTAAGTGGATTTAAAGAAAGGTTTGGATCAAAATTCGCTTCCATAGGTGAATGAATAATGCGTAGCCTACGAAACCGGAGGTCGCGGGTTCGAATCCTGCCTCGACCCTGAGTGTTTTCGTGCGGACAAGCCAAAAGTTTTTGCAAGGAAATTCTTACAACATTATTTACATAAATATTCAATTTAATAAAATTCGTTAAAGAAATATGTGTACAATTTAATTTTTTTTTTTTTTTACATGATTTATTTACTGTATCTTCAAAATATTGAAATCACAATAATTATTCAAATCTTAATATATAAAAAATTTTATACAATTTTAATGTGAGAAATTTCTCGCATGATTTCGAATTATTTTAATGACCCAGAAGATCAAACTAATCAGCATTCTTTCAAAACACTACGCCACTGAAAGTTACAGCATTGCACTACAGCAATTAATTATTACTTAATGGCGTACAATATTTAAAAAATAAATTTATACTAATTTATACTTGGCAGTGGAAGAAGTAACGTTGTGGTTATTCTTGCTTTTATGGCCTCAATTCCAAAATTCGCTGTATTGATTGTACACACCTCGAGGAAAAACGCCATGTTTATTTACAGAATTACATATCAAATGCAAATTTTTTTTTTCTCTTTTGATTAATATATTTTGGAGCATTTCTAAGATGTCTCTCGTTAGTGCTAAAAGCAAATAAAAACCCTGTTATGATTTGCTCTTGTTCTCAATTGGTAATTTTAGGGCATAATGATGAGAAGCCTTGAAAAATTTTTTCAAATATATTTTTCTTGTTTCCTTGTCATTATACATATAATCTCCCAATCATTGACAGAAAAAATATTTATCAAACAAATATTAAAAATAAAAAGGGCTAACTAAGATTATATTAAATTTATTATTGCTTGGGTACTTCCCCGAAATACATGAAGAAAAAAAATTTTTTTTCCGGAGCTTGAAATTATCGTATGACGCGAAAGAATTATATTGCAAAGGCATTATATCAACTGAAAGCCAGTGTACGTTATGGTGATCTCATCGGAGGAGGGCTGTCACGTGATAAAAGGCTTGTTAATCCCGGAGTAGAATAAGCTGATGGGGTTTAAATAAAACGTTGAAGAAGCCACAACGGATATTCTCAAGGGAACCTTTACCTATCGTCAAAGTACCCGATGCCATCTTTCTTTAGATCTACTTAAAGTTCCGGCCTAATGAGATTAAGGCAAGGATATTCGACAGGACCATGAAGATAAGGCATTAAAATGCAATCATCAGTGAAGGGCGTCTTTTCGCGGATCTCTTCTTTTCCACTCAATAGAAAAAAATTTATCTTATTTGGAAAATATAATTGAGCAACTAAACTGACGGATTTATTTTGTGCCGCCTATAACATATTATTATCCTCGTAACAGTGTCTGTTTTACGGCAAAATCTAATTAAGTAATAGAACACTAAACCCTTGAAGAATCACAAACAAATAATCATAATCAAATAGATGAGGTACGCTTTTATTTACTTCATTTGTCTTAACATTGATAGAAAATTTTTGGAGGTACGAGCTTGAACTTATTTTCTCATGTTGCTGTTCATATAAATTATCCTTTTCAATATTTCAGTAAAAATATGCTGAAGCAGCAAAGCTCACATATTTGCCATACGTTTTCGCTGCGAAAAATATAAGATTTACAGCCGCCACATAAAGAAATCAAATCTGTTCGTGTAGAAAAACTAAATCAAAGCATCCGAAAAATATGCTACAATTTTAGTTGAGCCCCTTTAGGCTGCAATGTAAATACGTATGAGTAATATGTTTTCAAAATGTAATCCGCAAGAACAACTGGGGGGAGCAAGTGGAAGTTTTATTTAAATTTAATAAGACTTAAGAGCTTGTACAGTTTAAGTTCCTTAAGAAAATGTATGTGAGAAGTTTTTCTCTAGCAAAAAATCAAATCTGGCTAACAATTTTTTATCAGCTGTTGTGCTGTTTGTGGCACAAACATCACATCTGAACTAATTGTCGCCACAAACAACCCTAAAATACTGTACTATATTTGATTTAAGACTAAAAGAAAACTTACATACACTGTAAATAAAAACTAACTATACAGGGTACCCGCCGAGAAGGTTTATTGCTTTGAAAAGTAAGGTTTATGCAAACAAACCACCAACGTTGGAGCAACTCAAGCAAAATACTCGTAATGAAATTAAGTAAATGTTGCTTGAAATGTGTGGGAATGTAATGCAAAGTGTCCCCTAAAAATCTAACATTTGTGAGGCCAACAGAGGCGGGCACAATTGCCGTCATTAAAAAAAAACTTATCAATATTTATCATTTAATCAAAAATTATAACTCTATTAGTATAAATAAGTGGCGGGAGCAAGCACTGATTAGACCATTAATTAATGTCTTTATAATTATAGTTTATTTATAATTATTGTTAGATTGGATAAGCAAGTTGCATAGGCAAGAACTAGTACTGTAATTAAAATAATACATAATAGTTTTAAGTTTTCAAGAAAAAAATAAATATTTGTGAAAAAAAAGATCTTCGTAATGAAAAAAAAGAAGCCTCAATAAATAAATAAATAAATAATAATAATCAAAAATTATAAACAAACAAAGTAGTATACTTTCCGGCGCACACCCTTCATTATGCAGCGGTGATTAATTCAAGTTCAAGTTCCTGTACGCCTCAACGGACTAAATAAAATATAAAAAACCAAAAATATCACTTCCGATTCCGCGGCTTAACCTTTAAAGTAACATAAATTGAAATTGTGGCCATGGACGCCGTAAATTTCATAACACATTGATGATAAAAAGTCGAGTAATTTATTTAATTTATTACCAAAAGGGAATGCAAACTACGCCTTAATACAGCACTTTATATTGTATTTAATGCAATGCGTTGCCACCCTATTTATATTTTGTTTCATATAGCTTCCTCTAGAGAAATACATATTTCATTTACAACAATTCTTATTCAATTTTAACAACACTAAGAAAATAATAATTTTATTTTGCTTTAATATTTTTGCTCAAATTTGCCTATACGAATCTCTTGTCAAGTTGATGCTATTAAATTTTTTTAACTGCACCACTATTGAAAATAGCATACGAGAATTATGTTTTTTACAAGTATTACGGCGTTGCAAGCAGCGTATTCAATATAATTTTCTTTATTTTATAACACAAAAATTCCGCTCTTGAAATACGAATGTGTCATCGGAGTTGCTGCTTGAAAGTTTCCATTTTAAGCCTATACTATAATATATTAGGTTTGTTCAGCTACTTAGTTCTCGGAAAACCAGCAGTTGTTTAATATTTTCTTAAATATTATTTCCATTTGCAAAGAGTATTTCCTTGTGTCATATAAATTTTAATAAACATTGCAAAAAAACAAAATAAAAGCCGTATGACTTCGTAAGCCCATAAATGGTCTCAAAAAAAATTACAAGTCCCCTTTTAAGCCGCTTAAAAATCCCTCTAACCAGCAATTGCTTGTAAATACAAATAGAAATTTAAAAAATATTAACCATTTAAATTTTATTGTGCATAAAAGCGTATTAACTTTCATATAATACTTTGTATTTAGTGGGGGAAATAATAAAAAAGAAAGAAAAGAGAGCTTTTTGGGAAGTTGGTTATTATAACGTGTATTTTAAATCTGCTATGCAAACTTTGTTACGTCAAAGTAGTAAGTAATGCTGACGGCAGTGGAAGCAGCATAAAATCTAAGTACAGCTACACCCCCGATTAGCGACGTTTTCCTATTTTTTAAATTGCCTTTTATGCAACGATTACTTCTAGACAATTTATTTTTTTCTCCACTTCTTCCCGTCAGTTATTTATTTGCCTTACGTTTGTGCTGATTATTTCTATCTGCAAAAAGTACAAACGAAGCAAATAAATGATTTTCCATTTGAACTGCTCGCAAAATAACAAAAGCAGAAACTGAACTAAATCCAAGCTTCCAGTGATCTACTTAGTGAAAGCTGGCATATAAACACAAGGCTACGTGTGTATACGCCTGGCATTCCTTTTCACTCTGGATGTGATTACATGTGAATGTGAGTAATGCTATAACGGTTTTTAATTTTACTCTGTAAAAAATTTCTGGTACTTTAAAAGATAATTTTTGATGGTATCATGGCAGTACACTACACACGGCAACAACAACACAAGCCTACACACACACACACATGACTAGGAAAGATGCTATAATATAAGTATGCCTTGTATCCACAGAGGGATAAGTTACACGTACGCATATAAGACAATTCCATGCGATATGCCATAAGCCTTTTTAGTGGAGCTACACAGCAGCAATTTTTGTTTTTCATATTTTTGTTGTTTTTTTTTTTTTTTTATGTATACAATGCAATGAGTTTACAGAATTACATTCAGTTAATCAAAGCCATACCTAAAAGCATAAGGTATGCACATTAGGACAACCATGAAAAATGTTCTTAAAAACTTTCATTTTAAATTTATAAAACGACGTAAAAAATTTAAGTATAAAAAAAATACATTTCAAGTAACGCAACATGTTTGAATTTTTTCTTTACAGAGGCGATAAATTCAATTTCTCTTCCTGAACTGGAAGGTTTTTAGAATCATATTTGAATATTGAATATATATATATTTTTTTTAACAGAATTTATTTAAATTAATTAGAAATGCAAAAGTCAGTTGAAAACTATATAATAGAAAATAAAATGAATACAGTGCAACTTAAATATGGAAACTCGGCGTCCAATTTTATATTTCTGATTTGAAAATGCTTATTCAGCAAGTATTATGTTTTATAAATCCCATAAGGAACACTCAAATATATCTGAATCTAGTTTATACTAAATTTTAATTGTCAGTATCTTTTTCAGTATCAATTGATATAAATTGATAAGCAATTTTCAATTTTCCTATTAGCTAAATTATAATAACAAAAATATAAAGAATTAAGTTTTCGCATCAGGTTCTTTTAACCCGAATACTTTTCTCTGCTCACAGCCTGTTCTGCAAAAATTATATAGCAAAATTATAATAACAAAAATATAAAGAATTAAGTTTTCGCATCAGGTTCTCTTAACCCGAATACTTTTCTCTGCTCACAGCCTTTCCCGCTTATTGTAAAATGATTCGCGTCAAAAATTGATACGTATGTTTAATAAGTGGCCTCCTGTTTTGTCCTGAAAATATATCGAATGAAATAATCATTCAGGAACATTTCTTTGAAATTTTGAAAACTTCTCACAAATACACTTGTGACTACCCTCACCGGCCAACAATCACCATTTTAGATGGCAGACTATTCCTCTGTAATAAGACCTTCAATTCGAATCCTACCAAATAATGTCAATAACTCTGATAAATGTAAAAATATAAAATATAAATGTAAAATGTTTTAATTTTAAGATCTTTAGGTTTTAGAATGGCAGTGGAATATTATGATTTGTAGGTTCCCGATGTCGGTGTTAGCATGATTAGAGCTCGCCATCAATTTGAAAACTATGGTGGCAAAAACGTAAGATGTAGCTGGAAGTAGTGTAAGTAGGTAGAGAAGATAGATAGTAAAGAAGTAGACCAAAGTTTTCGAATTTCTAGTCTCTAATTAGACGCAGTTAAGCTGACACCGGTAGCCACTTTAAGGCTTTGCAATGATTATTGAGGATTTTAAGGGATTTCCACAGAAGTCAATAGGAGAGTTTTTGACTTTTTTACTACGTTTACTAATGGAAGCTTTCCCATAACGTATTGAGCAATAACCGATTAGACAGGTTAGAAAGTCCAAAAAAACTTGCATGGGCCTTCTACACCAACATGGGCCTAAAATTGGAAGAGAAACCCTCTAAGTATTTATATGAGATTGTCAAACCTTTTCCCTTATTTATTTGCCTTTACCTCTGTGTCATGAGTATAAAACAGGCAATGAAAAGTATTATTCAGAATAGCCACCTTAATACTGCTCCGTCTACATGCACCTTGCACGCTTATAGACTTTACCTTCTTACTTTACAGTTCTCCTATTTCATTCTTTATAGTCCTTGTGCTGTAACTCTTCACATCCTTATTTCATTATATTACACATTTTATTGCATCTGAACTAAACACAAACACGTTAACAATTGTAAAAAAGCAGTGACATTCAAAGCTTCTACGTAACAGCAACGAAAGCAACAGCCCCGAGTGATACAACGAGGACTGTTAAAACTGCAGAACCAACACCCATACAGCCAACTAAAATCTCGTCTAACTGGCACACGCATACACAAAAATATCATTATCCTTCTTGTATTTGGATTCCTAAAGTGTATGTGTATTTGGTTAGAGAATTGCAACTGAATGCCCGTTGACGGCATTCTTATGAGTAAATGAACGGAACATAAATTTCATTTTTTACCAGGGAGTATTTAAATTTTATTATGAATGTGGATGAATAAGGGTACTAAAGGCGCCAGAAACTAGAACATTTTGGAAGTACTGCTCCAAGGTATGATGAAACTTAAGTACATAATAAATATAAAAAGGGAACATCAATTTTACATGAGTACTTGCGCAAAAGCCATGAACAGAGCAAATCTCGGCTTAGTGGAGCTCCTAAACAACATAAAAGGGTTTAGTTCAATGTTGGGCACACTCGTGATTAAAAGACATGATTGCCTTTAAATACTTTTTCCTTTAAAAGCGTACGTATACATCGTTTTGGTTCTTTTTTTTAATTCTGTACTGCTCTTACGAGTATTTTGGTTTTCATGGAACCGTTGGCTGCCAAAATCGTTGAAGTTTGAAAAAAAAAATAAATAACTGCGATTATTAGAATAATATTTTTATTTATAATTGAGCGTAAGACATTCAAGTCGTTAAACAGATAATGTACTTGGAATGTCGTAGTTGTAAACAAGGACGATAGATTTCTAAGTAACATATATTAGAAATTAATAGTATTTAAAATTGGATAGTTCTGGCTTCAGTCTATCAAGAAAGGCTTGAAATCTGTTACAGATATGTTCTGCTCTTAATATAAATGAAAATAGTTGATGTCGTTGGCTTACAGGGAGTGCAACAACTGTGCAAAATTGCACACAATAGAACTGCGATTGTTGAAGTCGACGATGCAATCAGAAGAATCTTCAACTTTTTTCAAATTTTTCCATTTAAATAACTAATTTAAGAAACTTCAGTCGAAATAATTAAAATTAATTGTAGTAAATACGCCAACTTAAGCCCAATGGTCGAAAGTCCATTATTAATTATATTATTACACACTCGTTTAGATAGTTTGTATAAAAATCAGCTGAGCGTTTAAAGTGACAGCTGAGAAGAAAAAAATAACAACTTTCTAAAACTCTAATCATAATACGAAAATATTACAAAAGAGTTCCAAAATGTGATGTTGAAATCTAAAAAGAGAAATTGTCCAATAGCCAATTGCAAATGGAGATCCAAGGACTCCAAGTCGAAATTAAAATGCTTTCCAGTCCGCAACTATATTACTATATTATATATATATACTATATTATATGTATTATAACTATATTATATTATATATATCTCTGTATTACAATTAAGATATCTTTAATAAAAAACTAAGAGGTTCACCAACAAATAATTGAAGAGATAAAAGTCTAGGCTTCGGCAAAATTTCTGTAGAATAATCCGCCGATGCTGCAACTTCACCTGTATCGTTTGCCTTTGGGGTTACCCAACAAACATTTTACCCAATTACTTAAAATAATAACTTTTGTAGCAGATGGCCTCTACCCATATAATTTTATTCATTTGATTGTAATATTAATTAGATAAATAAATTATAACTTTTGTTTAACATTTCTTACACAAGATAAAAAATATTTGTAAACGCAGATCAATAAATAGTAGAAATTTTGTATCTTCTAAATTTGACGATCCCAAACATTCTGCATCATTTTAAATATGATAAAAATATGTTTTTATGTATGTATGTATGTACGCCACAAAAAATATCTGAAAGTATGCCGATGATAAAAAAATTATAAATTTCGCTTTAAATCTTTATCAAAATCGTAAGGCGAGTTTATCCATCTGCCAGTAATGGGTTAATTGCCAAGATCGTTCGTTACTAAATTCACCTTAAAATCTGTTGCCAAACAATCTAAAACCAATTTTACTACACATTTTTTTTTATTTTTTTTTTTAATTTTGCTGGCAGGCACACTTTTGGAAATTTTAAATTTATTATTTTCAGATATCATCTGTTCGAATATCGCAGCTGCACACAAAAAAGGTCTTCTCAAAATCCAATTTTAATAATAATAAAAAAAAACGGAAATTATATTTACAAACACTCCACTTTAAATCATCCACGAAAAATATGTTTTGCCAAAGTTTTATATTGTTGATTCCAGTTCCTTTCCCACCACATCCTTATTTCCTTTCTTCGCTTCTTACTCAATTCTCAAAGTAAATGTGCAAATATGTGCTCATAAAGAAAAATGGAATCTTCAAAAACAAACACTTCTATTTACTTGTAAAAATACTGATGAAACGAAACAAAAAAAAAAAAAAAGTAAAATAATATTCTGCTTAGGAAGAAATTAATGAGGGGGAAAAAATTAAAACTCGGAGATTTTTGCGTCTCAAGTGGCCACTTCAAAAAATAAAACAAAAACAGGAGAGAAAAAATTAAAACACTTTCCAAAGCGAACTGGTCATTCCCTACAAATCACAAATACTTTTAGCAATAAAGCTCATGAATACACATTTAAATCACAAGCGATTCGCCAAACGTCGTTTGGCTTTTGAAACAGAATTCTTTAGTCGCAACTGCAAGTAATTTCAGTTCTGCTGCTAAAAGTGTATTTGTAGGGTAGAATCGGAAACTAAATTTGAACACTCTGGAAATGTGGTACAAAATATCAACTACGTGAAGCTGCAAATCAGAGGAAAACCATTCAAGAAGCAGAGAAGTGAACTATACATATATAGAAGATACCATACATATCAGAAGATATGGGGGGGCACGTAAACTGTCCCCAAGGCAAAGTGGCAAAATTTATAGCCAGAATAGAAGTGACTGATTTCGGATAATCCAACAAAAAAATGAATTAATTAGACGATGCCTAACTTCACTGTGATATAGAAAAAATATAAAAAATATATAAAAAGTGTGTATAAAATGGTGTATTAACATGGGACGATTTTCTGCCACTGTATAACAAATATGGAATATATCGTTGAGATATTCCAATTATTTCTTAATTGTAGTGAAGTTTGAGTTTCGTTATTTGGCCGTTGGGTGTTTTGAGTCTCGCTAACACCAGTCTATTGTTGCCAAGAACTTCTAGGCGTAAAATCGCCAAAAACAACAGATTTATGTGCAAAAACTGCTCAAAATTACTTTAGAAAATCGTCAAAAAAAACGTTACATCAAAATACTAAATTTTTTCCAGCAAAAGTGAAAGTTAATAAAACTTAAAATAAAATCAGAATTCACATACAAAAATATATATTTATTTTTAACACATATGTGTACAATCGAACACGGTTATAACGAACTCAAAGTGGACGCAAATTTTAGTTCGTCAAATACATACAAAAAAAAAAAATAAAAAAAAAAAAAAATTAAGTGTATAATATCGATTTCGGAATTATATAAAGTTCACAGATTTCTTGTTTACTTTTGTTTTCCTTCTCAACTTCATTAATTATTTGCATTGTTGCAACCGATAAGAAAATTCTTTTATTTTTATCATGTTCCTCTTTTTGACTTTCTTAGAACATAAAACCAATTATCTTTTTGGATTGTCTGTTTGAAACAGCTGTGAAGTGATGTTACTTATAAATGTTGCCTTTTGGCGCTTTCTTTTTAAATAGGGCTCTTCTTTGTTCGTTATAAACATTGTAATGTATTTTTGCAAATTCATTGTTTGCCTCACAAAAACTAGTTCGCTATAAAAAAAGTTCGTTATAAACGTAGTGATTTGTATGAAAAATCGGTAGAAAAATGTTGGAACGGGAGAAAACAGTTCACTATTCGTAATGTTAGTTAAAACAAAAAAAAAATTGAACTGATCTCAGTTTGAGTTTGTTTCTTTTAAATAGTCCTTTCTGTATAGGCTGCCTTCTGGAGAATCGTTTTCTAAACTATTACTTATTTAAATTCACCTGACTAAATATCGTTCCGATAAAGCCAGAATCACATCTTTTCACATCTTTTGATTTCATTTTATTTTCCCCCAAAAATTCTTTAAAGTTTGATTTTCTTTCCTACAAAAATACTTCTAAAGTTTAAAATTCCAATTCCCAAAAGGACGAGTTGTTGTTTTCATTTAATTGAATACAAAAAAATCATGGAATACCAAAAACCAACTCCAAAAATGCAATACCAAAAAAAATTGCCTTCAAATCGCTAAATCGCTATTTTGAAATTCGTCAATTCTGGCAACTGAGTTTACCACATCCTTTTATATGAATTTGCATCTCTCATGGTTTCCATACGAAGTCGTTTATGGTTTATTATTCACTTATGCGCGCAATGTCTAGACACTCTTTTCGCTCCTCTTTACAGATATGCAAATTTGTTTCTAAGACTGCGTTCAGACACGTCGACTATTAATTCAAAACTTATCACTTTTCCTCTACTGAACTATTTTCGGCGTTCATGCTATGAAGTCATTTTTGTAAAGAGTGCGAGTAAAACAAAACGTATCGACAGTAGATGATGTGGTGTACTCGTTTCTTTTCCCCTCGTCTCTCTTGAGCAATCATAAAATAGCAACTGGCAATTTTATAATTAAGTCCCCATGTGTGTGAACACAGTCTAAGACAATGTGCCCAGAGGAAAGTAAAGGAATTACCAAATATAATCATATTCGTATGGTTCATCCAAATGTAAGTTTCCATATGTTACTATATCGTATTACAAATTTGTTACTTTGCTTCAGGGAAGCATATATTTTGTAACTCTCACTGTTTGTGGTGGGCACGTTATATTAAATAATATTAAATTCTAGACATATTGCTTTGACGAACAGGTGATAACCGTCGCTCATACGATGCATCTCTCCGGATTTATAAACAAGGAATATTAAGGAAGAGTATAATGGATGGATTTACTAAAGATACCAGATTTGAAAGATCTATTAAGTAATTCGTATATTCTTCTAAAAGATACTCCACACATCAGTTTATATCAATTTGAGCATGAGGAAAATTATTTTATACGCCACGAACACTTCGCTGTAACATTCTGTATTCAATGAATGTCAGCCTATAAGTTACTGTATGACGTTTACAAGACGCCTACGAACAGCTGAGCAAGTAAGCGAGCAATGTACGTTAGCAATACGAAGTCCTTACTTTAGCAGCTCAAATGCTTCGTGTGCCACATTTTCGAGTGAAATTAAAAATAAATATGTCGCACTGCTGCCGGTTTTAATGGCAAAAATGTAACGCAAATTGTGAATTATGAATTGAAATATATAATTATTGGAACGTAAATACTTACGTTATGATACCATTCCACTTTGGTAATGCTCGGATTTGCTTTAACTGCGCAGTCCAGATAAACATCAGAATTCTTAAGTAAATTATTTGGATCCAACGGAGCACCCAAACTTAACGACACAATGGGAGCATCTGCATAGAAACAATAGAGAAGAGTAAAATTGACTTATTAAATTAGCCTAAAAGCACACTCTTCTATTACACAGTTAAAGGATGTTCTTGGATTTTTCTTTGTTATTTTATGGAGATGTAACAAATACTCACGTGTAACATTTAATATTCTAGAGTCCTTCAGATATAAGCCGGTATTGCCATTGCCCAAAACAGTGGTTACCGTAGTGTGGCCTTCGGGTAAATGTTGTGAGGTCATGCTGGGATTAAGGGATATAGAGCACTGTACCTGACGTTCGTTATCTTCGGGTACGGGTATTAAAATAAATTCGGAGACTGTGGTGTTACCGTCCGCGGAAGTCTAAGGGGGGAAAATATTCACATAAACTCAAGAATAGAATAAAGGATTTTTTTTCTATATTAAAGACTTACTGATTGTGTAGCACCTTTCAGCAGTTGGCCTGCTTTGGACCAAATAATTTGCGGTGCCGGTCTGGCACCTATTGCTGTGCAGGTGACGTGGGTTCTCGTGCCCGCAACCAAAGCATGATTTAAGCCTTGCAGCAATAGACTTAAAGGTGGCACTGGAATTTCAAAAGAAAATAAAATTTACAAGTTAGTAATACAGATTTAAGTCCACAAAATATTCTTTCATCTTAAATAATTGTTTATCATCCTCCTCTTGCTGCACTTGTTTCACTTAATTCCTTTTATTCGATTTCGTCTGAAAGGAAGTTTATTTTTGGACTTGTTGTTATTTATCTCTTATTCTTTAATCTGTGTTAATCTTTGTGTATCCTACATTTCGGTTTCACTTAGATTCACCAGTGCAAAAACTGATTTGGTTGCTTGCTGGCTTGTACAAGTTAAATGTAAATGACAGGATGTGCAGCCATACATTTTTAATATCTCTATTTATGCCCCCATATATGAACCACCTACTTGTTATGTTTTCCTTTCCCTTCTTTGCTCTTCTTTACTCTTCCTTGCACTTCTTTGCAGTAATAATATATTAAACAGAACCTTTGAACTGTTAAACAACTTTTCTCATACAACAAAAACAAACAAAAAAAAAAATAAATAGAAAAGGAGAAATAAATTAGTTTTTTTATGTAATCCTTGCATTTGTATTCTCTTGCAACTTTAAATCAGCTTGGACCTTTTAGCTTCACAAATCGACATTAAGTTCTTATTTTTCGTTCTCAGTAGAAATACTTATCGTCTCATGAAAATCTTAGAAAAAGATTTTAAATATTTACTTTGATAGTTGCTACTTGCACAAAAAGGATACTATAAAGGATAGTTGAAAGTTGTAAAATAAAGAAATCAGTTGGAGAAAAATCAAGTATCTGAAGCAACTACTGGGTGAGCTCGTCAAATGGTTGCATTTGACTTTCCTTCTGACGTCATAGAAATGAAATAGCGAAAAATGTCACTTGGATATGAATTGCCAGGAAAGGGAATTATTTTCCATTCTATTTGTAATGAAGTTGAGGTTGATAAATAATTTTCCTAAATTTAGCATTTAATTTAATTGGTGTCATTTTTTGTGTTAAAAATATTTAAACATTTTCAAAAAAATAACATCATCATCATCATCATCAGCATCATCAGCATCATCAACTTCATCAAGGATATGTTTGTGTATGCCATGATAAACAACTTTGTTGTGCTTTCCGCCCATCTCAAAAATGGAGAGATCAACATTTAGTTGTTGTTGTTGGTGTGTTTGAAACTTTCGTCATCTCTGTTTTTTAAGCTTTTCCCAACAGAAAGATTATTGCCATCGTCATCTGTAAAACCCTTTATTTTGGCTGAAGCCTTTCCAATTTGGTCGTCTGCAAGTCTTAATTGAGTTGTCGCCTTCTCACTTGCCTTTTTTAGAAGTAGGAATTTTAGCAAGTAGATGTTGGGGCGGTTTTTCACATGTAATTTGTGGTTGTAGCGATTGAGGATCTCAGTTGGTGTGGGCACTCCCTTATTTTTTATTCAATCTTATTATTTTTCAAATTTTCACTTAAAAGACGAAAAAACTTTAAGCGGGAAATATAAAGAAATATATGATTTTATTCTCCCCGTACTTCATACTTCAATACTTTCATAATTATACTCGTGCACATTAATAAGGAGAGGTTACAGTAATTTAGTAATCCACAGATATTTGTTTAATCGCGAAATTAAGGAAATAAGTTTTTTTTCAGCCTTCCTTAAGTCTCATTTGTAAGACGACATAATTCTGTCTTCTCCAGCCCTTTTTCCTCCTTAAAATTTGTATTCTACATAAACTTGCTTTCAAATTGATTATCTACTGAGACTTGCTGGAAAGCGAAAATTATTCATTATAAGCAAAACTGTGGCTGCAGGTCTTTATATTTCTGGTATACCGCGCATTTAATGCTTCTAATAAAAAACAACAAGATCATTAACGAAAGTTCTTTTCTAAACCATTATAAAGGGTGTTTCATACGTAAGCAAAGTACCCCCAGAACATTCATTGTCTCTCACATAAACATGAGAAGGACAATGACAATAATAGTAATTCAAATATAAAAGAAAAGAATCTAATAAATTTTTGGCAACAGCCAACGAAATCCAAAAAAACTTAATACACAAAGCAAAAATGAAAAAAAGAATGAACTCTGCCCTTAAAGATTTGCCAAACAATTAACAATGGCCACTAACGAAGGGAAGAATATCCTGAAAGCCTTAAACGGTAACACAAAAAAAAAAACAAAAAAAAAAACGAAAACACACGAAAACACATGCAATCAAATGTATTAAATTGAAAAACATAAAGCTTGCAAGAAATACATGAGGGGGGAAGCTGAGTAAAAGTCACATAAATTGAGGACAATAGAAATTGCTGGAAAACTGCTTTAGCAAGAATGTTAGGGTACAGCACACATACACGCACTGCCAAACATACACAGGCGGCAATAAATTAGATGGCACAGAGAGAATTAACTGGAAACCATCATAATTGTAGAGACACGTGTTTCCTTCCTCAGTGCTTTCTCACAATTGCGGTGACAAAACATTTGAATATTTTCCCCTACTTTAATTGGTGAAACGTGTTTTTGAAAAGGCACCAGCCATACCCACTTCAATCCAACCGCTTTTAACGCCTTACCGCCTGCACTCATGTCTACCACCTTCCAAAGAATTTATAAAAAAATTGCAACTTTAAAGTGAAGAATTGCGAAAAGAAATTTGTAGAATGAAAAAATTTTCATAGACTTGTTGCTTTTTCACTGGTGTGGAGCTCTAATTTACAGAGTGCACACTATAGAGCCTACAGCCTCTATGGCATATTAGTTTCTTTGCAAGCAAGATATCGGTTCCACATGCGGCATCACTGCTACACATGTAAACTGTATAATAAAACTTTTAATCCCTACGATATTATTTTATGGCATCAAACTTTGTTGAAAGTACAGGGTGTCAGCCAGAAAGGTATACTACTTTCTTTGTTTATAATTTTTGATTAAATGAAAGATAATGACTCTGATATTGATAAATGTTTTATTTAATGTCGGCTATTGTGTATAGCATATAGTATCAGGTAAAAGTCTGCCTCTGTTAGACTCACAAATGCGACCTCTTTTGAGGACATTTTCTTAAATGGTCTCTTGGAAGAATCCTCTGTGTAAACTGAGTCTTAAATGGAAACATTGTGGCATATATTTTATCTAAAGGTTTCGTTATTAATTCAAGTCTTCAAAAAAAAAACTCTTTTTTGTACAAAATTATCCAACATGAAATTTTCAGCACATAATGCTTCCAATTGTAGTGGGCATGACAAATTAGATATTTTTAAACTGAACAGATTCCTAAGATCTATAATCTTAGGAATTGTCGTATTTAAAATAATATTCTTAATTTGGCGATTTTTGCCAATATTTTTTCTAAGTTAAAATACAAAAAAATTTTCTTTTTTTATATGCCAACTTTTTATCAAAATAATGTGGCAACTCTGTGACAACACATGATTCCTTTTGTATTTTGTAAACAAAAACGTATAACTCTCGTTTTCCTACTTTTAAACAAAACCTCATTAAAATTACAATAAATAGAGAAATATGGCAACACCAGTAAATCGTACAATACCAAAGATGTGTGAGGAGACGTTATAATTTTAATCTTTTTATCTACGAAATTTTTCAGATATTAGAATCTGTGTCGTTGACAATATTAACATTAAGATTTGCTAAAAAACAGTTAATAATCGTATTAACAATAATAAAATGTGAAATCGCAAGACAAAAGAGAAATGAATTTAGGAAGCGTATACAAATTTTATCTATTGAAATGGAAATTTCATTATTGAAAAGGGTACCAGCGAAAGGTTGAGTCTTTTATAAATTTCCAAATTTCTCTTAATTGGGAATGTTTGCCATTCATTTTTTTTAAAATTGTTAACATTTTCGCTTGGAGTATTTTTTAATTACGGTTTTGGCTTTTTCAGATCTCTACACTCTAAATATCCGATATTTTATTCTCGAGTTTTCATTTCATGCCACCGACCTTGTTTGTTTTCGAAAAACTTAGGAAATCATTCTCCACATTTTCCTTGTGGCCATTTCAGCCCCCATTTATTGTTATTGTTTTCTTTTGTCAAGATTTTATTATTTACTTTAATAGTAATAAAATTAATGTATTTCACTAATGAAGGAGTCATTTTAGCAACACATTTTTTAAACAAAAGCAAACACATATTAAATAATCACATGAATAAAAGATTTTTTCCAAACATCTGCCAGCTAATAATATTTGCGTTACATAATAAAAATAAATATATTGTTTCTTGGCCCTATCCCAAATTTAAGGTTTTCTAATTATTTCCACCTCGAGGTCCTCTTGAGTTACCTCTCTGTGTAGCATCAGCAGGAAAAATATTAATTATAAAAAAAAAATTGAATTTGAACTTAAAAAAGTTTTGAAAGTAAAATCAGATTAGAAAGTTTCTAATATATAACAAAAACAACAATTTGATAAATTAAACAAAATGCCTAAAACGGAGGGAGAAAACAGAGCTGGACGCAGCACAATAAAAAAGTGCTTCACCAATAACAGAGATGCTCGAGGATAGGCCAGCAACATCCACTGGAGGCAATAATAACAAGTCAGATCTGTTTAAATATAAATTATTATGTTCATCTGGTCCTTACCGAAAAAATACAAAACGTAGTCTCGGAAACAAAGGAGAGGGGGAGAGGGAGAGTTTTAGTGAAAAAAAACTCTATAACTATCGCTGTATCTGCAACGGCATCTTAAATCATCTCGCCATCAAAAAAGAAAATTATCCACCAGATCCAAACTTAAAAAAATAACAATATTACGAAGATCAGATAATACGAAGAGAATGAGATTGGTAGGCGTAAACCTGAGGCAGTAAATGGTAGAATCTTTTTCCGAAATTAAAAATTAAAAATCTTATTAGTAACAAAAATCTTATAATAATAGTTTGCTAATTAACGCTCAAATGCAAAGAGAAGAGGGACGTAAAAAGAGGCATCCTACTATGTCTATAGAGCTGAGATATGAAACCATCCGAGGATGCCAGAATAGATGAAATTCAGGAACAATATCCAAACTCATATTCAATATTGAAGGATGTGAGAAATCAATTATTTCTAGATCAAATTTCTCTCGAAACCCGAATACTTGCGGAAGTATTTTTACCGTATAGGTAGAGCAGTTGATACCGGTTGCATATACTACTTTAGGTGAATTATTTAAAGAAGCGATCTCAAGGCTTACATTGCTGACTTCATTCCCGAAGACATTACTACCAAAATGTTGTAGTGTGAAAGCTATTGGAACGGCGCGGTAAAGAACGTCGAGTTAATACTAAGGGGGAAAACGCCAGACCTCGGTGCTAGTATGATGGGCCCAGACATCGATTAATTAAAGTTTATGATCTCTTACAGGACGATGTAATACAGAAAGCAGTCCTGTGAAGGGTGACCCTAAAAAAAAGATGAGATAGTGTTTTAGTGGAGATAATACTCGACGCAGTTGGTGACGATCACTGTAAATACGACGGTACTTTAAACCCCACTTCTTATTCAAAAAAAAAATGTACTAACAACAGTATAGTTTAGCAATCCGACTTCTGAGTGTGAACTCTTTTAAAAGAAGGAGTCAGTGGATTGGATGGCCCCTACCCAGACAATACATTGCGTATGAATTAGAGAAGTGAATGGTCAGAAGGCTGTTGTAGCGCTTTTGCTGTCACAGTTGATGCTGTTAAGCTGTTTCTTTTACGGAAGAGAAATTTATTAACAACCGAATCTATTGCTTAAAACAAAATAGGAAATCTTTAAATTTTTTTGTATGAGTGAGATTCTGGCTTGAGCAGTCGCTTTTTGCTTTTCCAAGATATCAATTAAAGTATAAATTTTTCAAGATATTTTCCTTTTACAAAAAGCTTTGGCTGCTCACACTTACATTCAGATAAACTTTTGCTTTTTACATTAATATTATTATTCATATTTTCAATTTACACATCAAAATATGTGCCACCAAGGATATTTATGTGAATGTTTACGTGTGCAGAAGTACTGGATTGTCAAAGGTAATTAAACGCCTAAAAGACTGAGTTGTACTTCTAAGCGTTCCCATTACGTACATTCAATTTCAATAAAATAAGCAGTTAAGTTCATTTAAAAAACTTATGCTTTTTCCCACTCGACTGTAAGTAATTTAAATTAATGGTTATTTAAAGTAACTGGTGCGAAACATTCGCTATCAAAGGGTACATGTCAAGCAAAAGGAATTCGTAACGCAATTTTGCCTCCCACCATGTACCACGTACGCAAATGAATACATTACAAATAAAAATAAAAAAAAAAAAATTAAATAGGAAATTAAATTTTTAGGTGTCTAATGAAATATTTAACAGCAAATATTATTTAAGTGTGTTCATTTTTATTTTTTGGGGGGCAAGAATCTACCTTGAAATTAAAAGGCTGCCAATAACAAAAATGTTAATTATTATAAATAAAACTGAAATTTAGGTTGCGGCCAAGTGTAATGGTGAAGGATTTAGTGGGCGTAAAGCATGGAGAGCTTGCTCCACTTTCCTGTTATGTACACTTTTATTTTTGTGTATTTTTGTACACACACATACTCGTGCGTTATACTTGTGGCCTACTTTTAGGCTGTATTTGTATTATTTCGTTAAATATTTCTCTTTTACTGTTTGCTCCTTTGCTACTCAGCTCTTCTACACGAACATTTTGTTTTTCAACAAAGAAGGATTATTCACTTTTGGGGTTTATTTGGGGTTTTAGCATATTTTACGAACCAGTCAGCAATACGACTCTTAAATTTTTACTGCGTTGTTAACGTGTAAGCAATTAAAGTAGCAAGCCAAAATAAGAGTCCTTTGGTCAAAGGAAGGAGAGTCCTTTGGTCTTGTTAAAGTAGTTGTAGTCTAGTGCTAATTAATAACAATATATTTCATTTATAAAACATAAAGAATTTTGTTTAGTATTTGTTTCAGGAGCACACAGCAAAGCAAATTTTTTTAACTCGGGAAAAATATTTCAATCACAATATTGTGGAAATACTCAATTTTAAGAAATGTATATAACAGACAGGGGCTAAGAGCAAGAAAGCATTTTAAATTTTCCTTTTTTCAGCAGCCGAATATAATTTTTTCTGCTTCATATCCTTAGGCTGTAAAAAAGCCGTCTCCTTTACAGTGACTATTGGTTCTAACGCTATAATATAGACAAAAAATGTGTCCAGCTTATGAGCTCGTTGACGACTGAGAAAATCGCATAATCTTCATTACTGAATGACTGAAAGGAGTACATGTTGATGTGGTTGCATCAAATTTATCTCTAAATCACCGTACTAAGAAGAGGCATTAAACGCACTCTTCGCCAACGGATTGTAAGATAAATATATCTTTTATTGCCCACCAAATCCATGTTCAGTCATAGCAGGAGCTGGCCATCAAAGTAGTAACCAAAATATGTTTATAGGGATAGTGAAGCGCCAGCAGGTTGTGTGTATCCTTTTTTATCTGCGTCTGTGCGAAGATTACTGCCCACGAATATAAACTTCACAATTATCTGGATTTCTTTTAAAATAAGTTTAATGATTTTGCTTTAGGAAAGTCTTAATAGACGTTGCTTCCATGTTGCCTTTTGCACGGCAACTATCAATTTGTTTTGCAAGCCTGCAACAATTAATATGCCCGCAACTTTGCCTCATTTATATCGGCAGTCGGTTAATATATTTTCTTGGACTTAACTGGAATTTCCCAAAAAAAAAAAATATATTATGTGGGGCATAAAATGATGGCTTATAGAATCAACTAAAAAGTTTTGTTATGAAAATAATCAACATTATGCGTGTGTTTCCTATACGGAATAGTTTATTACGTCACGCTGCTCTTGTTTATGGATTAACCAGGCCTTATTGTAAATAAACCTAACACATACACATATGTATGTGTATGGGTATGTGTAATCTTTACGTATGAACTCCTGTCCAACTTGGATATGAATATTACATTCCCTTCAGCTTTTCTTTCACAAATATTTTTATTTGTCATTTTTCTTACGATAATTTTTACGTCTTTCATGCTGTCTTGGCTAATGGATTAATTTGCTCATGGGAACCAAAAGCAATTAATATTCTTCAAAACGGAAAACAATTATGATTACCTCAACTTATATTTGGAGACCTTGACTTAAACTTTTTCTCGATTGTTTAATGTTTTTCATGTCATTGTTTCTTTTTTCCTGACATTCTTTTTTAATTTAATTTCTTAATGAAGAATGTACATTATTTGTACATGCAATATGCATTTAGTACAAGGACACCAGCACACAGGATATTTGCATAATGAATTTTAAATATTCACTTTTTGATTCTTTTTTAAATTAAACAGCAACAAAGTTATTTTATAAATGCCATTAATAATTGTAATAAAGTTAAACGAACAAACGAACGTGACAATTAAAAATGAAAAAAATTAAAAATTGTTGGAAAACTTTCAGCACGAGAGTTATTATTAGTACCACAGTGTCATTAGAAATTTAAAAGGTCTAATTATGTTGTCAAACTTGATGCGGGCCATAAATATTTTGCCCTTGGCATGTTTCATTTATTGGTATGTTTAATTTACTTGCAATATTTGTATGTATATGTTGTTCCATCCCTGGCTGAATCACTAAATTCATAAACAACCATGAAATTTTCTTCATATGCTTTAATATCTCTTGTGACAATTATTACTGGAACGTGCATGCACTGCTTACGGCACTGCACTGTTTTCAGCTAAAAAAAAAGGACACAATTGCATTGTGACAGCCGAAGGCGACTTTTTTTGAAAGTCATACAAAATCATTGCGGCACTTAAAAATTCAATTTGGGGTCAAAAATATGTCTATTTAAATTATGTATGAGAGTGTTAAATGTATTACGAGTGCTAACGTTACATGACGGGAACTGCAATTTGCCACATTTCAGAGGGAATGAAGTCTAATGAACAAAATTCTGCTTCCAAACTAATGCCCCGCTAAAAATATTTCCCTTTGAAAATTCCATTTTTTATTTAATGGGGAAAGAATATAAATTAGAAAAAATTGCGTTACCCTGTGTTTAACCCTGCATTCAGGATTAAGACGGTCATTAAGCCGATCTGGGCACATGGATTCCAACTTTGGGGAACCTTCTAGGAATTCTCAAAATTAAAGATTTAGATTCTGGGATAGATTTAATAAGCATGAGTAATCATTCTAATCTGCTTGCTATTGACCTTTTAAATGATGGTGCTGAAGTGAAAGGACTGATGGGATATCACGTACGAGAGTTTCCTTTCCGAAAATAAAAACAATGCTATATTGTTATATCTTTTCTATTTCCTTTCCTGATTTTATATATCCATAGCTTGCCCATGTGTAAACACAGTGGTATGCTTTCTTATTACGAGTCCGCTGGAGCTCATAAAAAAACATATTCAGATTTTTTTTTTTTTTTAGCAATACTGTCTTTTAGATAACACTTACGGTTCAAGTCCAATATCACTTTTCTGGTCAAAGCAGCCACCACATGGCCATTACTTGCTTGACACGTGTACACCTGCAAGTGAAATAAAAAGAAATTGTAATCAATTTACGTACACATATCTTTAATATCATAAAGCCAGATATAGTGGCTGGTAACCCCATTAATAACCCCATTAACCCTATTAAATAAAACTTATACAAAATAAAAAGGGGGGAAAACCAGAAAAACGGGAACACAAACAGCAAAGAGAATAGCTTTTATACAATTTTATTCATTTCGATTCGAAATCTGTTTTTCATTGGAAGAAGAAAGATTTCATAGTTATGAATTAAAAAGTGGGGATTAATTTTAAGTGCTGATATTGAAAGTGAACCCCTCCTGAACGTCAAGTTCTTTTCAGCATTTCATTCGACAGTTCTCAATTTCAGACTAATGCAATTTGAACCATGGAAAGATACTCAATCGAGCAACGCTTTAAAGTTGTTCTGGCTTATGGAAATGGCCGTTGAAATCTAAATGCATAATAAGGAAATCATTTTCAATATTGAAGGATATTTTCACTTCAGTCAGTAAGCAGAATGGCCGCATTTGAGCGACGGATAATCCAAGAGTGATTGTCGAAAAGCCAATGCAGCTAAGAAGAATGACTCTTTGGTGCGGTCAGACAGTGATGGTGACAGGATAACGAAAATTTTATGGGCGGAATTGAAATATATGGACGTGGACGATATGTGGCTTCAACCGGGCAGTGCCGCTTGTAGCATATCTAACGAAATAATAGCTCTTTTACGCGAGAAATTTTTTTTTTGTTTCCGTTAAATGATTTAATTTGCAAAGCTTTTGGATTGCCCGCAGTTAACAGCCGCGCTCTAGAATGAAATCGAACCAGCGACCTTCGTTTAGTAGGCTGCACATTATTCACTCGCCTAGGGAGTCACAAATTGGTTATTTGAAAGAAAAAGAGTACGTCGATAGCCCAGCAAAAATTCAAGCGCCAATATGAGGTAATTCGCCATATTATTGGCATAGTACCTCAATTATGCCTCAGAGTCATCGAAAATTTGAATCATCGGAACTATGCTGCAACTATGTATCATCCAGATCCATATTCCACATTTCTGGCCACAAGAGGTCCATCAACAGCTCGCGATGTCAAAAACCATTCACTGTATTTACTTGGCCGCTACTCTTTTCAATCCACCTTTTATTGGTGAAGTTAACGACCTAATAAAACAACACCACTCCATTGACCACCTCTTCACTACCTGTCTTCTCTAGCTCTCCCAGTAGTGCAAAACCTGTCCAAACATCGAGTCATACGCTGCATAGAAATTATGCTTCTGAACAGCGTTGACAATTACATCAATGCCAAAGGACAACATTTAGGTGGGAGGTTTAATAAAAGTATCTTCTTGCCGACTAAGGCAACGCCACTTCAATACGATGTCTTTAAGAACGTCTTATTCCTTAATGAGCTCAATTGATACACCTGCTTCCCTTTCAGTTCTAAGCAAAAAATCTAAAGCTTAAAATCGAAAGAAAACTTTAATCCTATTTTGAAAGGGCTTTTAAGTTGTTCACTTGAATTATCTCGTATCTTAATTTTATTTCATCTTAAATATACTTTGGATGCTAAAAAAAACCTTTTATCCAAAATCGTCTTTGCGGCATTTGATTTAATTTAATATAAAAAAATATATATAAAATTTAATGGTTATACAAAAGTATTTAAACTTGAACGCCCTCTCTACAGTTTCTATCATAAATTTTTATTACTTTGACGTACACAGTGGCATTATTTTCACGCATACCATTATCTCCAGCCTCAATACAGAAACAATAAAATTGCCAATAAGACAAAATAGGGCATCTGCAGTAACTTAAAATCAATATAAAATAGCAAAGATAAGTAGAAAATCAAGAAAGTCAGTCAAGGAAGAGAAACAAGTGTACTATAAATTGGCATCAATGCCTGAAGCCAGTACGGCCTCAAGTCAGTACCCACTTTCATATTCATAAAACCACGTGGCAGAAAAATCAAGGAGAGGAGACAACAGAAAGTAATAATAATAATTTTCAAAGGAAATCCAGCTTGTAACCGCTCCAGACTAACTACTCCTGCGAAAGAAATAAGGCAGTTAATTTATTTCTACAATACGAATATACAATTTCAATAATATTCCCATAATTGTAATCATTGCAAAAGAGACAGAAAGTGTCCCTGCCGTTGGATGTTGAAACGCTTTGCTTTCCCGTGGCTCTTTCAACTGCCGCTTAAATACAATATTTCATTTATAAGGATTATTATTAGAATTGCTTTGTTGACGATAATGACTATAAGCGATTTGATTTAAATTGTAGTGCAAATTGAAAAGATAAAGTACAGATTTTGTGCTTAAGGTTTACGAAATCCAAACATTAATGACAATTAATGGCTTCATAATAATGTTGTGTTTGTACTGGCATCAGGGAGAAGTTCAGGGTATAACCCGGCAAGGTATACTACTGTGGAACATAATGAATCCTATATTCCTAAATGTTTTTATTTAATGTGGGCAATTGTGTATGGAGTATAATGTCAGCAAACTGTTACAGCCCATAACATCTCTTGTGGTCTTACGGTCTCTGTTAGCCTCACAAATGCCACCTCTATTGGAGGCATTTTTCATTATATTCTCAGACATTTCATTTGTGAGTTGTCAAGACTAGTTGTCTTGTCTATTAAATATTCTATTATATATCAATATAGCAATCATTATCTTCCAAAGTAGTATACCTTCTCGGCGGACACCCGGTGTCCCTTGTGCTAATTGGAAGTTATATGCAAATCATTTGCATCTGCATAATGAACTTTGGACTTCACTCAAAGGCACTTTCACTCTTTGGGAATATTTAGAATGGTAACGGTGAGCAGCTTTTATCAAAATGGAGATTCACTTGTTGTTCTGCTGCTCCTACAACGTCCTCGTATTTACACTGCTGTAATATCAGCATGTATGTATGTATATCAGTTGATTTGGTTCCTGCTTCCGTCTAGCAATGATTCCAACAATAATTATCGCAAAGTATAAAAAGCATATGAGAATGAAAACCGCACCCACAATACTATTTTGCCCCAGAAAATACGATTTGATTGATTTCGTTTCCAATCAGAAAGCCGGCTCACGCTTTCAAATACTCTCGAAAGGAGTTTGAAGCAATATGTTTTATTGGCCAGATATTGAAGAATAGTCTTAAGGAAATACTTTTAAAATTATAATCCCTTAACACATATACCTTCAACGGTTTGTAATACCGCTCGAAAACAAATACCGGAAGATACGAGTCCTGACTTGTAGTTGTGCGATTTATGTTCTCTGGCAAGAACTCACAAAACTCACATTGAACTCTTGCTCTACCATATTGCCAGTTCCCCTATTTAATTTCAATGAAAAGAAAAGCAAGCAAGAAAATCGATTTTAATTTCTTCTTGTTGTCAAATAAATGCTCGCATAAGTTTAGTTTTTACTTCACTGGTATCTCCGAACACAAATGCTACAACGAAGCGGATTAAAATTTTGAAAAAACTTCCTCACAAGGGAGGAATTAAACATGCTTTAAGAGCATAAAGAAAATAAAATGGAAAATAAGAAACTATTCAAAGTATTTAAATAAGTTTATTGTTAACAAGAGTGTTAAGATAAAAAAAATATATATTATTTTTATTTCGCTTAGAATTTGAAGCATTTTCTTTGTCACGTAATGGGTTTGGTTGCTCGTTAGTCCCCCCCCTCTCTTTCTATGCTTTTAACATGCGCATTAATACTTTTAATTAACTTAAACACCTGATTTAATAGTTATTTTTTCTTGTTTAAATGACTAAACGCATGTGATATTTGGGCTTTGCTTGTACTATTTTGTTAATTTATATTTCTTTACCATTTTCATTTAAATTAATTGGTAGTTTGTCATGGATTTTAACCATGTTTATGCTTCTTTCTGTAATTAATGTGACATGTAACAACGGAGTACTTGGCAAGCTTATGGTTTTCTCTGAATCTATCGAATTTGATGATTTTTGTATTCCTTTGCACTATGAATTTGCTTATTTTGTATATGAAGTGATAAAATAAATTTTTTCTTATTTGTTTTTTCCTGTAAAGCAACTCAACCAGCAAAGCTTTCGGCTTGTCCGCAGAAAAGTACCCCAGGTCTGGGCAGGAATCGAATTCGCGGCGACTGGTTTAGTAGGCAGTTGATTATCCATTCGCCTATTTCCTGAGCTTTATTCAAAAATATTAGGTCATATCATATAAATATTAACCTCTTACCACCAAATTAAGTAGCGCTACAATGCGCTAATTACTCGTAACTTACTTTATGTTTACACTCAAGCACACACGACACACGAAGTGTAATCAAAATAATTATTCCAAATACACTAAATGCACGGAATTCCCAACAATTACTCAACGAAATTTTATTAGCATTATTTTAATAAATTTCACGCTTGGGAATTCAGCGCTTTTCTATGACCAAAAACAAGTTAAAAAGGTCCAGCTTAAGAAGTGGGAGAGTAAGAATGGCTTTTCTAATGGCATTACAATTCCATAACTAATATCCTTTTGTTCGGCAAATTTTTATTTATTACTTTTTTTTTTTAATTTGTTTCTGCGTTATATTTACCACCAACATGAAATTGAGGATAAGCATGGACTGATATTGTTTCTTAGGTATCCAAAATAATTAACGTAGACTCAGAGGTGTTGCCAATATTAGAATTAAAATTTTTCCAAAAGTATTTACTAGTTTATCAATAACTATTTTGCCCCCTTCAAAGCAAACCCCTAGGATATAATACACTTATGGCAATCGCCGAGACAATTCTGAAACGCGCTCTTTGGTATCACCAACAGCTGCTATTTCGATTTTTCTTTTATCTCGTCAATAATAGCAAAACGCTTTCCTTTCATCGGTGTCTTCAGTTTTCGGAAGAGGAAGAGGTTCGAGTGCACCAAATCCGCTGAAAGCCGCGTTGGATGCATAAAGGTTTGCCCAAAACTGACGCTCAAGTATCGTTATATGAGCTGGTGCGTTTTCATGGTACAAAATCCATGATTGGTTTTTCACAATTCTATGCGTTTCTAACGATTTGCTTCGCGTAAACGCCGTTTAACTTCATGGTGTTACTCCTTATTGACCGTATGTTGTTGGTTCCATTGGAGTGATTGATCTTTGCTTTCAATTTCATAGTCATGTAACCATTATCACCAGGTATGACCTTTTTCAGCAAATCGACGTTGAACAGCTCTTGAGCGACTAACGTTTTTTTCTGTCAAAAATAAACTGACAATCCAAATTGACTGATTTTTCCAGCATATAAAACTCACATGTGTTCCAAGAAAACAAAAAAAAGAAAATGTAAAAATGTTAATAAAGCTTAATTTTTGATCACACCTCGTTTATTAAAAATTTAGTTTTATCTATTTTGTTCGTTTTATGGTGAAGCTCGTCTGAATACCTGCATTTCCTTTAGGGCTAAACCAGACTCATTAGACCACCTTCAACCAAACAGTTGCCTTCAAAAGTAATCCGAAAAAATGTTATGTTCTGCACATATTCTCAGCAACCAAATGAGAATTTCAAAAACAGAAGCTTTGAAAATACTTTCTAATCTACACAGCAAACAAATTTCATTCCATAGATATTACTGAAAGCCATTTTAAAAATAAAATTATTTGCTGCTTGATATAAGAACAACTTGGTGAAGTGCAAAGGATTGTAAGGATATTAAAAACTCAAACTCCGAAATTTTTTTTTTTTATACTCAACAGTTGAAATTTAAGAAAATTTTTACTTCCATTTGGAAAATTATTTTACTGATGTGTTGTGCAAATATTTACTTAAATTTGGTTAATATTTGTATAAATTGTGAGAAAATTTTACAGAAACTTTTTATATCCTGGCATATGTATATTGAAACTGAGCAACTGTTTCAATTTCGAAGGACACCTTTGCACTAAAACAATCTGAGAAAGTAAAAAATAAAGTTTTTTTAAATTTTTATTTTTAAATGTGAACTCACAAGTAATATTTGTTTTACTTCACAGAATTATACTTTACTATTTTCTCGACTTTTTATTTCTCTTAATCCTACGAGTATTAGAATATCCTGAATAGTTTTACATATTATTCTGCAGGTGGAAATTTAATGCGACTACATGAAGGCATATTAAAACACGAAATCATATTTCTTTATTATTCATTGATTTGCTTTTATTCCATAATTTATTCAGCATAAATTTGCAAGGAGTTCAGTAAAGGACATGTGAATACTAGGAGCGTAAGGAAAGGAAAGAAATGTATTTTAATAAGAAAAAAGCAGCAGCCAAAATAAGTAGTCATTGTACATTTTAAGTAGTCGTGCTGTTGGTCTTACAACGCGGCTGATACCCTTTATTATTATGCTTCGTTAAGTTAAAGGATAACTGGCTGGTAATCGAAAATAAGGCAAACATAAAATCACATGCGGAAAAGCAAACACACACACGAATGAATGTGTTGTAATTTCCCACATCTGTGCAAAAGAATGAAAGTGTATGTTTGCTTCACTTGAACTCTTTTGTGCACAAGCTACTATGCTTAAAGAGGGGGGAAAAGTAAATAAAAAAAATAAAAATAGAATCGTAGCAAATAAAAACTCACCGTTAACAAATCCTTGCGTGAAATATTTTTCAAATGCAACACATTGCGCACCGTACCATCTGGTAGCACTTGAAATGAATCATCCACCAAAGCATGTTCACGCCACCATGAAACACGAGGCGGTGGTATGCCACCACTCGACAAACATGTTAAATTTATGCTGTCACCTTCTAAATAGGGGCCGGCTGTTTGGTCTCTAACGGCAGCGCCATGGTGATCCAGTATTGTCAGCTTTGTGGGCGACACTAAAAATCGTCACAGACAGAAAGTAAAATTAAAATAAACGGCAACAAAATTTATATGTATGTACGAAGGACATGTTACCACTAAAAATTCTTCAACACAATATATATTGAAAATAAAATAAAACCGAATACCAAGTTAAGATAAATTATGAAACATGAAGGTTAGGTGGGAGACAGGCCGTTGTGCAATACGAGTACACAACACCAGCGTAGCAAAAATTGCTTGTCTCGCAAGGACATAAATAAAACTCATACTAATTTAAACGCCACAGATTTATTTATTGCTCGTAGAATAAATAATAAAATTTAAGCTCCAGAAATTATGCCTTCTACCCGAATGACTATTAAATATTTTCCTCATCGAGAAGGCATTAACAAGTGATTAAAAAACTTATATCATTCCATATTAGAAACGTAAAGTATTAAATAGGACTTTATGGTTTCTATGCGTAAAAAGCCTGATAAGATATAATAAACCTTTTTCAATTAAGTGAAAATGAGATTATATACACCGCTGTGCAATAGAAGATAATAATGAGATATTTATGGAAAGAAGAAGATTAGAGAGAGAAGCTTTAAGTTTAATTGAAACTGCCGTTAAGGACTAAAAATGAAAAACATGAGTTATACTCATTATCCTGTAACTCCTTTGCCCAGCTTTTTCTTAGTACGCTCCGGCAATATAAAACACATCTCTGAGGATTTTTTACTCTGCTACCGCATTACAAAGTCAGCCGAGATCAAAGATGACAGTTTCAACGTTTAGCTTCACGGAAAAACTTTTGTGTGTTATTAAAAATTGCGACACTCTCTTCACTATTTTCAAAGAATTTTTTAATTTAAAATTTATCAAAATGGTTTTTAAAAATATTTCCGAAAATGGAAATGGAAAAAATCACTTCAAATAAGTTAAACTCTTACAAATCATATCTTTCAATGCATTTCATAATTATGAGATATATCGTTCATAATTATTAAGAAATATTTCTTATCTCGAAGAAAATACTTGTTAAAAACATTACAAGTTTAATTTTCTTAAAGCTTAACTGCAGTGATAACCAGATATATTTTTTTCCATAAAAAAAAAGAAGATATAAATATTTGAAGCTGGCGCACTGGCTTAATCTCAGTAACCTTTTTGAACAATGTGAATAAGTCCGGTTTATTGGACGACTTTTTTTTATTATTCTGAATGGTATTTGGCATGTCGACGGTAAAAGAATCAATAAATTTTTATAAGAAGTACAACTAAATTTAATTTTCTTGAAAAATTTAGATTTAGTGAACACCTGATTAGATCAAACCTTGAATCGAAGAATTTTTTACCTGAAGTCCATGGAGTTTTTCTACCTTTTTATCTTAATTGCTAAGCATAAAGCTGCAAATAGTAAACCTTTCTGCAGCTTTACCTCACATATAACCTCGACCCTAAGCTTTCCCGAAGTCCGAAATTTTATTAAACCAAAAAAAAAACATTATTCTGAAACGAAACTCCAATCTTGCCCAGCAGCAGGTCATGCGCTTTCGTGCAAACATCATCCTCTTAATAAATATTTTCAAGGCTAGAGTATAAAATATAATGAATCCCCCTTCTAGGAAGCCACATTATACAAAAAAAGCTTCTGTAAAGAAAAGTGGTAAAAGCTCCAAAGAAAAATATGCTTTACACAGAAAAAGTCAATAGAAGAATATTTTGCAACAAAGTTTTGATTGCAGTAAAATTACTTTTCAATACATATGTGTCATTGTGCCAGCTATTTTTTTTTTTTTTTTTATTGAAAAGGAAAAATTATTCAAAGTTCGTCCGTTAAACTTTTCAGCCCTTTTACTAATTTTTTTGTTTATTTATTGAAAACTTTAAAATTATTTGCTAACAAATTGTAACAAATTGTTGCATTTGAATTTGAATTTGAAGAAAACAAAGTTTTATAACACTTAGGGGAGATGTAAATCAACTTTATACAACAAATATAAGAAATTCCCAATCATTTCTTCAGTCAAAGCACATAAGAGCTTTCACTGAAGTTCTAAGGACCTTGTTTGTCAGGTGAAGTTAGTATGAAAAACAGGAGACTCTTTTGAGAAATCACAAATAAAATAAAAATGTTGATTTTACCTTTTATAAAGTGTTATTGGCAAAGCAGTCATGTAGCTGCATTATGATGCCATACCTCGTATTTGCTTAATAATTTCTATTATAAGACTTTGCTTTCGTTTCACATTTATGAAATTCGCTGAGATTCATATGTTGTTAACTGCATTACTAAAAACCAACCTTTAGCACCAAAGATTGTGCAGTCACAGATTTTTTTGTATAGAGTTATTTGTCACTTGCATTCAAAAGGATAACCTCCTTTATCCAAATCCTTTTTATTTTATTAATATTAAGTAGTATAATTTCACACTCTTATTGTTACATTTCATTTAAAAATACATTTGAAAAATTATTTAAGTTTTTATGAAACAAATTACAGTATAATCTCGATAGTCTGGATAAAAAAAACCAAGTGGTTTTCGAAATATCAAAATGTACGAATTTCCGAAACAAGAGAAAAATTTAAGTAGACTTTTGTAAATATACATATATGTTTGTACTGTGTGAAGCAAACTTATTTTTATTTAAAGGAAATTAATATTAAAATAAATTAAATTTACATATGAGTAGAAATAATTAATTTTTATATTAATTATTGCACAAATAGTTGGAAATTTTCATCTGCCGAAGTTTAGTGTAGTTTTACTTTTTGTACGCAGGATCTCGGAGGATTTTTAGTTTTAAAATATCGCCAGAAGGAAGTTCCCGCACTTCGCAATATTTTATACATGTTTTAAAAGCAGATATGGCTTGAGAATGCTGTGTTTTTGGAATATTGTCACAATATTCTCCCATAAATGATTCAATCTCATCATCTTCTTTAGTCTCATCATCATTGCTTTCAACTTCGTCATTCAAGCAATCATTTACCTCAGTATAATTATAAATGTCAGGTGCTAAATCAACAAGTAAATCAATTACTTCGGCGGAACTGTTACGTGTCAGTCTTGCTGGAAGAATTTCATCTTCTGCTTCCCATTCGGCTTCATAAAGAATTTTATTAAAGGGCTTTTTAAGAATATTTGTCCCAACTTTATCCCAAGCATTGCAAATCAAGAGCATCTACGAGATTTTCTGAACTTTATAAAATATCAGACCGAAAACTTTTCCGATAATAAATTTTTATTACAAAAGCGAATGAAATAAATACTGCCCGAATTATTGAGGTAGAAAAGAAGTATGGTGTCCGTATTATAGAGTACTTAATGGCAGCAAATTAAGCCTCAGAATTATTGCTTTATTTGGAATTGGTGTCCGAGATATAGAGATTATACTGTATTTCTAAAAATATTGCCAGCTTCTTTTCTAACTTGTTGCATTGCATAAAATAGTGCCCTCTTCATCGCTTCCGTATTAGCTTGCTCAAGTCTGAAGCCGTTACCGTTTCTGAGCATATACGGCGGGGTTTCTCTTACATGGCGTGTCTGTTCCAAAAAATAAACCGGAGCATCTCCCAATTTTAATTTCTGAATGGAATTTATTGTATTCACTTTCAGTCTTTGCTAAATATGGAGCTATTTGAATGTCATTCTATTACATTTTGGTATTGCCGGCATTGTTTTATTTTTTAGTTTCTAAAGTCTTGAAATTTGTTGATCATTACAGTTGGGATATGTAATAGAGGAACCGCATTTGTTTACAGTGGATTGTTTTTACATTACAGAAGTGAACATTTTCCAGAATGTTTGTACGATTTTTTTACAAAAATGTCATTCTTATTGGCATTTTGTATTTTAGCGAAAAACAACTTTTTTGGGTGTCTAAAAAACTCTCTTCATATTTTGCATTAAGTGGGAGTGGAACGAGCAGTATTTAAAACTCAGTCAACATTGTTTTATAGTCCGAATATAGTCGGGGTGGCTCTCCCCACAGGATACAAATGTTTATAGTTTCAGAAAAGGATCTTCAGTCAAAGTTAATCTTTTTCACTGTAATACAATTTAATTGCAATTGTGATTAAACCAAGAAATATTTTCTCTCATGCGAGAAAAGATTTTATAATATTATGATAAACTTAAATAACATTTTATACAAACTTTTTTATAATACAAAAAGTTTTCAACATTTTTTTTCTAGTTTCCTTTTACAATCACTATCGTTCAATTCAAAATCTATGCAAACAGTCACCTGATTATTGCCTCTCTCTTCTAGTTTTCTTTTCCCACCTAAGCTTAACGTAACATATTCCCGTAAGGGTTACATTTAAAATAAATATTTGTGTAAGTCTCTTCTGATATGTCATACGTAATCTTGCATTTAGAGGGTCCTTGGAGCATTTTAAAAAAAGTTTATAAAATTTTTTATCCAGTTTTGGGCAGTACGACCCCAGGAGAAGGAAGCCAACCGCCTAATTTGTGTATTCTTTTAAGCAAATTTTATTTTGTTTCATATCAATTACATGCATTTAATTAATATTTAAAAATATATTTTTCTCTCAGTAAAATATAGTGGATTTTATAAGTTACTTCAATTTTAAAACAAATTTGTACTGAATTTCTCTAATAGGCATTCAGATACAAAAATAAATGATGCAACCACTAATTAAAAACCAATTAATAAAAAAAAACCCTGTACTTACCCAATACAGTGACATTTATTCTCCAGTAGCGTGTCGGCGATTTATTAAAATCAACCCGACATTTGTAGAGACCCGCATCGCTTATTTGTATGTTTTTTATCCTTAAAACTGGAGGATTTGAATCATAATAAAAATGTGCCTTATTTTTGAAAGCATTGTCCTCAGCCCATGGTATACCCTGATGTAGCGAATGTCCTCTGGCATCAAAACTGGAAAGTTATTAAATGAAAAATACAATTTAAATAAACATTGCAAAGTGCAGACGGCAACGATAGGCCGGAGTGTTAATTATTAATTAATTCTTTAGGATAACACGGATAACAAATTCAACGAACAAGAGAAGCAAAAAGTCCGCCCGATTCACACAAGCTACAGTGCCTTCCAATAAGAGAAAGGCAAAATTTTTTTCTATCACAAATTTCTCAATAAAAAGAAATATTTACGCAAACAAGCGTAGATTCATCAATTCTAAAATCGGAATTTAAATAAATTTATAAATAAAATAAAGGATTCTAAAAATTAATTGCAAATTTTTAAAAAAGAATTTTTTTAAATTTTTTGACCAAAAAATTATTAAAGGATTTTAGTAATTATATCTTCATAATTGTAAGTTATTTGTTAAAAAATAATTTTATTAATTATTAAATATTAGTGTTACAATTTAAAATAAAATAAAAACGATATACAATAAAATGAAATAAATAAATTTAATTAGATGAATTATACATACATATTAAAAACTTATTAATTATTATATAAATATCTATTGTAATAAAATTTTTATTATTTAAAATTTCTAAACAAAAATTTGATATTTATATAAATAATTATTAAATTTTTTATGTATTTAAAAATAATTTACAAATACACTGAAAAGTGGAGTCTTCCTTAACGCTTTTCTTGGATGAACAGCGATTTAGGAGGGGAGAAAAAAAAAATACTCACGGCCTGGCCATTATCACGTGATGCAACACAGGTTCCATCGTTGGAGAGGTATTAAAAAAATAATTTTAAAAACTTATAATTTCAAGTATTTGCGGATGAAGAAAAGATATTTACTTAATTATTTTAAATAAACTGAAGAAAGGAATTCCACTTCATTTAAAATGAACTACGATAGCAAGCTACAGGAATAGACGTCTTTAAATGCTAGTGAATGGAATGCTATTGGAGCCCCTTTGACACTTCCTTAATTATTGGCGTTATCGAGAACAAAAAGATTCGACATGGATTATTTCACTCATGCCATTGCCAAAAAATTCGGAATTAAATTGTCCTTATGCAACCCATACCTGATACAACCGTATGTACAACTTGGGCAGGTTGTAATCAAGATTGTAACGTGTGCGGGCCTGTTGTATGAAGTTGTGTCTCGGTTGTATAAAAAATAAAAATTTTTTGATTTTTTGGCAAGTTGTGCCAACGTGTTACAACGTTTGTGGGGCGGTCATGCGACTTCGTACATCATTATCATTTTAGAGCACACTTCTACGATGAATTATTTAATGATAGCCAATATTAGTAAATTATATGCAATTAAAAACAGTTCATTGAAGTTTTATTTTTTAAAGTTTATTAAAAATCTTTTAGATTAAACAAAATTTGAATGTAAATATTTCAATTGTTTTATTGCTTCACAAAATTTAAGCCTAATTTGTTTTGCTTCGTGGGATGCGTGTTTATTATTTGTTGGTTCCAACTGTAAATTGTTTGCAAAATGAAATTGCACGAAGAGGTTTTATCGTCTATGGGCACAACACACAACTTGATTACTAAGCGAGTTGTACCAACGGTTGTATCGTGTATGGGTTGCATTACAACAAACACTAAATGTAATTCATTTATAATATTCACTTTGTAATTGAAATTAATCTGTTTTTAAATAATATATAGTAGTATATAATAATGTGAATTTGTTAAATAGCAAGTGGCCTTTGTCTTGCATGGGGCTACCAGTGATGTCCTGCCCGAAGTTGTATAGAAAGCAGTTCCGGGAAGGAGTTTGCGTAGGAAAGAGGAGTGATTATTTCTAATAGAATCTTGACACGAAACAGTTGTTAACACTGGAAAGTCCGAAAGGATTTTTTAACCCTCCTTACCGTCAAAAAAAAAGAAGTTTTTGTAGGTTGCAGCGGCAGTCGTATAGTCGTGTAGCAGTCGTGTAGTAGTCGTGCAGTAGTCGTGTAAATGCAGTCGTATATTCCCAGTGCTACCAATCACATTGTGTCATGCCATATATTTTTGAAGGGATGAGAATTTAAGCTTCAAAACATTAAATATGGTGAAGTTGAAAAAAAGTTACAGCTGTTCAAAGATTAAGAAATTCGGTATATTTTGAAATTTTTGTATAGAAAAGGGAAGAATGCCACGCAAGCCACCAATGAAATTATCCAATTTGTGAAGTTTACGGAGATAATGATCTATCAGTTCGTATAGCGCAACAATGGTTTGCCCACTTCCATTCTGTTTCAGTTATAATGTAAGTTTATTTCATTTATATTTTCTACGCCTGTAATTATTAATCGACTTTTGGCTTAGGTGGAGAGCTTCAACATCTCGCTGGTATCAGGATCAATTTCTATGATATCTTCTTCCAAAGCTTATTTCGCATGATAGCGACTTCTTCGCAAAAAAGCTTGTTTGTTTAGAAATCCAAAGCCAAGCGGGCTTAGAATTTTTCAATAATGATTGCCTTGGTTTTTACGCGAGTCATTGCTAACGATTAATCGGAACTTTCAAAACTTTTATCGTTTTTGCTATAAATACCCGACGGGTTTCTGTGTTCTATGAATAGCAGTCTTTTTCTACATGAAAAGTTTGTATTTAGAAGTGATGAACTCTAATTTAACATGTTTGGCTTAAATTTTAAATATAAAAAAAATGTAGTGAAGTAGTGTCAGGTGCTGCCGTGAGTGGCTTTCAAAGGATGCAATGTTTTTTACTTGGAATTGCTGTATATGGGAAATATACAGCATATTGTTAAAAACCTTTTACGACGGCCTTTAGTATGCTTGTAGGTTATATCGCATGGCTATTAATTGCACATGCGAGGGAAAAGCAATTTATAATTGAGGATTTTCATACGTAATCGAACATGTCACAACATCAATGTTCGTTACGGATTCAAAATCGTTCCAACATGAAAACGTTATTACGTCTTCCAAAATAGATGCACACTTTTCAATATTTTAAATATAATTCTCTAAGGAATGCTTCTTCTCTTACGTTGCAGTGATGAGATGGGAACATTTACAGAATTTCTTTTTTAGTATGTATCCTTGGTCCTTTAACACTCTTATCAATGTATATGTAAATAAGAACACTTTTCGCTTGAGCTAAACTGAGCTAGTGGAAACCAGTCCAGCTCCAACATTTGCGAATAATCAACTACTCAAGAGCGTTGATTATATTTGAGGGCAATAATCGAATTGAGCAAAACATGTTGGATCAAATTATTGGCAATTATCCAACACAATCATGCTGATTTTATTCCACTTTGAATTTTGTTGAATGATTCAAATGTGCAATGCACATTCGATATTGCAGGACTCATGTGAGATCATTCGACATACAACAGATGGAATGACTTGGCTGGACGTATGAGATGAATTTTGCAGCCATGATTATATGTGAGTCAAAATTGTTTGTTGGCTGAAATTATAAAAATGCAAACGTTTGTCAAAATTGTTTGCAGTGTGACGTGAGCAATTTCCTTCCTCATGAGCTTATACGAGTCTGAATAGAGACATTGTCATGATTGCGTAGTTCAGAATATAATTTATTTATATGGGGTGACTGTCAAAGCCAATATGAGATATGTCGCTATGGACCTCTCTGAACTTATGCATGAAATTATTTAAATTGTAATGTTTCATTTACTATTTTCATTTGTTTTCATACCTTAAATCCTACTTGTTTAACCTCATTTGTCCATTTAATGTTCCGACACAGTACACGACTGCAATATTAAGTCGAACCACCAATACACAAGCCAACAAAGTTATTAAAAGGACTTGGCCATCACATGTGGTTTGTAATTATTACAATTAATAACTGTGTGTGCAGATGGTCTTGTAAGCATTGCTACTGTCAATATCGTTGGCATAACCGAACAACAAGCACACATATCGTTTGCAATAACAAGTATTTCATTATATTATTTTAAGCCAAACACTCGTGTACGAGCATGCATTCTGTAATAAAAGCACTTTGGGGATTTTTATGGTAAGAAACAATTATGATTATTAGGTTGATTAGTAATTCTATATAGAGACATGGATGGACAATGTACAGTTAAGCACAAAAATATTTTGCATTTACATAAATTGTGAGAAAATAGTTTCGAATTAAAAAAGTATATTGTATTATCATTATGTTTTTCTTTATTGGTCTGTATCTGTTTCTCAGAATTAAGAATTAGTTTTTATTATTGATTTATTTTTATATCCTTCTTTAGAAAAGGGTGGAAGGATATTTATAGGTTTCGTATGAAATTTCTATAATATTGATTTGCAACCGTATATAAAGTATTTATAATCCTTACAAGAAGGCAAGTTAACTAAAGTTAGTCCGTCTGTTTATTCATCTGTCTGTCTGTCTGTCTGTATTTTTTGCTGTCACGCGACAAATCGAGCTTAAATTTAGTCTCAAGTCAAAAATTTTAAAAACCATCTACTTCAATTTTCTTTCGAAGATTGCTATATAAAATAAGAGAAATATAGCCAAAATATAATTTCATATATTTATAGTTAAAAATGCAAAAATACATCGTTGAATCCACAACGGATATCAAACCTTGAAAACCGTGTAAAAGCTCCTCCACTTTGCTCGCAGCCAGACTCGCTGTTGAATTATTATATAATACAAATATATAGGTAATTGTAGACAAAATATTTTTATATTTTTTTAAACTTTTTGTTTATGTTCTTTATTTTATTTTATTCGGAATTTAAGATCTTTTCTTAATAAATATTTATTTTATTTTTTTTTGAGGAAATATCAAAGGATTGTGTCTTTCGAGGGAAATCAGAATTCTATGGGGGGTGAATAGCAAATAAACAAATTTATTAAATTTTATTTCTTAAATTTATTCCATCTGTCTTTGTGCCTTATCTACCCTGTGTGACCTGCGTAATGAAAATTTTACGAATTCTTGAACAAGCCTCTGCAACTAGGCATTCCCAGTAAAACATTTAACTAAAGAAATTATATTTGTGCTAGAACAAGCATTGTTATTTTGGGCTCGCCCTCTTCAATGAAACTTAGCCTTGAATAAACAATCCTTTCAGAATCGATTCTCTTTTATTAATTTCCTGTAACCGAAATATCAGAATTGAGTATTATTGAGTATTTTGCCAAAATATTATTCTGCCGAAGACTGGGGCAACAACCTTAACTTTAATTACCAATAGACTAGTGAGTCAGTAGTTTGTAAATGTCACTGACTTGCAATGTTCATGATGCATCCCCATAAGATTTATTCTACACAGTTCTTACGAGCTGTTCAAATCTTTTTGCTATGACAAATATATGTATAGGGTGACCGCCGGGAAGGTATGCTATCCTGTAGTGCCGCCATTTTGTTATTTAGGTGGTGGTGAAACAGATAAAATTTCGAATGGTTTTAAATTAAATTTATTTGTGCGAAAGTAATTTTTTTACCTAACAAGCCTTGAGTTGGTCTTATAAATACCGGCCTTAATTTGAATTCAGAGATAGAAGCCTCATAAATATTTCCACAAAGCGATAGTTGCCAAAATGACTGCTGATAGAAAGTCATAATTTAATCCTAGTTTTTATTTAAAGACATTGAACTCCGGATTCGTGTAGTTTTAAACCTTTTCTGGCCCAGGAAACCCCAAAAAAATACAATTTTTTAAAAGATAAAAAGTAACTTTCTTTTCCTTGGCATAATTTTATATGGTGCCCATTTTTATTGATGTATAATATGATGCATTAGGCGGTCTTGCATTTTGCTCAAAGGACTTTGAAACGTTTCGTAATTTTCTTACTCAAAAGTGTAAATAAATTTTCCAAAAAATTTTTTGCCGCACTTCAAATCGGTATGAATATTTTCATTTAAGGCAAAACTACCAACGTTGCAGAGCAACATTTCCTCTGAAGCGTGACCGCCAAATGCGAAAGCGTTACTCGATACAATCAGATCATTAAAATTTCTTTTTCTGAAGGTAAAATTTAGATCGTGATAATAAAATTTCCACAATGCGAATTCTCTTTTTCATTCACATTTCCTTCATTTGCAAAATACATTTATGCCGCACTGTAATTATTTGTCATCAAATGGGCATGTGTTGTTTGTAACCACGCTGGATTAAAACATTAAATTTTCTGTTTAAATAAATACATTGCATGTTATTGTTAATGTACTTTAAGCTGCTTGTAAAATTTTTACGTTTAAGTTATTTATTTATTTATTAAAAATTTATGCAAAAGTTTTTATTAATTTTCATACTTCTGGGGCCATTAAAATTATACGACATCAAAAAAAAAAAAAAAAAAAAATAATTATAAAATCGGAAATGACTTCTCAAAATACAAGTAAGGCATTCGACTTTAAAAATAAACAAAATAAAATCATTTAAGAGTTTCAGAATTCTAAATAAATAGACTGCAAAGCAAATAAATATTCCTGTAACAGCATACGATTTTAATAATGCAAACATTTTACAACCTTTGACTGTCTTATTCAGAATATAATTTTCATCTCTGTAAAATAGATTTTGCATGGAAGTTTGTTTTATAAACTTCTTCTAGAAATTGTCTCCACAAGAGCATTTATGTATGCATATGTGTATGTGTGTATGTATGTGTGCTTTACATTTTTGTATGCATTTGATTCCAAGGCCTGATGTCACAGTGGTTCTCGCATAAACATACGAGCACTCCAGTGCGAGCTTAAAGCTTAAAAGCTGTTAAGGACGCTGCAACAAGTGCCTCTGCCACATACGGCAATTTCATAGGAAGATTCCCATGTGACATAAGAGAAATCTCTGAGAGATCCCCTTTTTACAGAAACTAACACAAACTGTCTCTGACCAATAGCATGATCTAAGCAATATGGAACCAAAAATCTTCTTACTAAGCAGACGTTTTATGGAGTTCACTAACCAGAGGCCACAATATCAAATCTCCTTTCATATTAGAACAAACTTTCATTGTAGATGAGTATCCTTGGAGTTCCTGGGCAAGAGCATGTAGTCGATAACCAGTGTCCAGTCCAACAATACTGGCAGTTGTCCTAGTATTGATGAATTGAGAATGGCATATTCTGCTAAATGTCGAAGTCCCTCTGCAAACGTTGAACAGTCAAGAAAATGAGTTCAACGAACATAAAAAGGATTACTAAATCGGTATGCTTTAATGCGGATAAAAATGATGAATGCTGAAACTAAGATCGTCCAAAAATGCCTCGAATTATTAGTTGAATTCCGAAACGCATTAATTTGAAATTTATGGGAAATGTTTTTATCGCATTCATATACAAGCAATAAAATCATCGCACCACTACCCGCTTGGTGATGAGCTTTTTAAACGCGGATACATTATTTGAATGCATATCCATTTCTATCGAAACCAAAAAACCCCATAAAAACAAATCGCAGATTAAATCAAATCTTTCGTTATATTTATGTTTATCCTACAGTAAGGATCTTTAAGGATACGGAGCATGGTCACTTTTTTCCGTGTGATAAAAACATTTACGAAAATTAATTTAAAATATTGAAAATTTTTAATATTTCTATATAACAAATGCTAATAAAATAATAAAATTGGACTCGAAAAAATTAGGTTCTGTCAAGTGTATTGAACGAACTTTTTGTTGGGCATTAATAATAGGGGGTTGAGTATACCGAGCATGCAGCATATTGTACAGGGTATTCTCTGGCGGTACACTAATATGTTCTGCCGCCATTTTGGTAGTCTATATTTGGCAGTCGTGAAGTAGAGACGTGGCAAATTTATTAGGGAAAAATATTCGGTAATCGTTAAAACATTTCATCGAAATCAATTATCGATTACTGTGGCGATGAGACTGTTACGTGAAATTTTTGGAAGAAACAAAAATTTTAAACAAACCAGACAGTTTCGCTTCCCGGCGGGCAACCTCTATACCATTTACAATTTTTTTTTTCGATTACGGTCACAAAATCACCTTCTTCTCACTAAAGGATTAATAGCTCTCTAGTAAATTGTAACAAATGTAATGCGTTAATCCGATTCATGCTACTTTATATTTTAGTACTTCCTAAAATACTTTTTATTTCAATGTTCGTTTCACTTTTCAAAGAATATATATTCTTACAGATTCTTCATAAACGAGCTAAAGGTTTGCCTCAGGGTATTAGCAGTAAAGTTTTATTTCTTATTTATGGCTCAATATTTGCGCCTACAATTTTATTTACACTCATTCATTCGTATTTATGGCTGCAGGCGAGTGTATGAAGTAATATAATACTTTGTTTGAGGTGGAAAATTATTTCTTTTAAATAATGTTTCCTAAATATACACTGCTGTAGAATGAAGTGAAGAGCATAAAGTATGTTGGAAGTATGCGATAGCATTCCCTGTTGACGATACGACAATATTTTGATATAAATTTTAATATATTTTTTTATTCAGGTAGTAAATTTATGGTAAACAATCATTGCAATGAATAAAAGTTCCACATTTCACAAAGTGCTTATTTATGGATGTCTTTAGCACATTCACAAGAGCAGGGCTCGTAGCCATTTTAGCCATCTATAGTTGACGAGCTGCAGATTCTATTCATTAACGCCCATTGCAAAAGCGACAACTGCTTCTGCCGTTGTGTAGTAGAGCAGATTTCTGTGATAGTCGAAATAATGGATTTTTGTTTTTAATATAGTGATATCAGGGTGCAAATGTATGATTTATTAATAATTTTACCGAGCATTTTTGGGGCAAGATTTCAAAGCTACGATATAACGAATACTCCCCAAAAATGTATTTAATTTTTTCTTTGAACTAACTTAACCTGTAAAGATTTCGGCTTGACAGCAGGAAAACAACGCAGGGTCTAGGGAGAAATTAAACCAAAGACCTCAGATTTACTAGGCTGTGCGTTATTCGTTCGCACCCCGTGGGCGAGCGTTGATTTTTTCCCTCACCAGTCTTGCAAAGCAGTTTGGGTTTGGTACAGTAACATAATCACGTACGTTATCGAAAATCGCATTTTACCTCTGCTTCATGCATAAATTTCTTCTTTCGGATAAAATGTATTGCATTAGCAGACGTCTTTCCAGGACCAGTTACCTTTCTAATGATTGATTTTCTAAGGAATTTAATAGGCTGGCCATTAGTTAATTTACACCCTACAAATGTTCGAAAACGGTATTTATCCAAGAAACTTGCAATATTTATGCAAAGGGAGCTATGAGAGCAAACGTAACGATAACGGAGTTTAAATGTATGACATAGGCGTAGTAAAACAACTAAATGATAGTCAATGGGTGCAAAAAGGATCACCAGTTCTTTGAATATTATAATGACACTCATAAGATATTTAACTATTAAAGTGCTTATGTTAGAGGTAAATTGTGCACTGCAAAGGATATCATACTGCCCTATTCTGAATATCCCTATCAAAGTGTTCTTTAATATTTATATATTTTAAAATTGAGTGCAAGAAAAATAACAAAAAACTTGCTTTCTTACAATACAAGCTACAGCAGTCAAGTGTGAACCACGCAAATATTTTTATATTTATACAAACGATCTGAACATTTTCCTGTGGCTCAAAGATAATTAAATTTTTCAAAATGTGGTCTTATAAAACAAAATCATCTCTATAATTTTCTTTCACCACTAAATTAAATTAATATATTGCTTTGTTAATAGAAAATGGCATTATTTTGAAGAGAGCTGTTTAACGCACTTCAAACTACAAACTTAGCAAAACATTTCCCCCCGGCATACTCAAACTTTTATCAAATAATCTCTCCCTCCAATTCAATAAAAACTTTTCTCGTTTTATTGTCGGACAGATTAAAGCAGCGCTCCCACAACTGTTTAACAAAAAGCACATTTCAAAAAAAATTATTGTAGAAAATGGAAAATTGAATTCTTTAACTTTTAAATAAACCTGCCATCAGCTTTCGAAGGAACAGAAACGTAGCAAAGCAAATAAAATTTATTACAAAAACTTACACAGATCATAAAAATTTACGTTTCTATATTCTTCTCTACACAAAAATATATTCTTAAGGTTGTAACATAAATTAAATTAATAAATTAAATTAAACGTCTGCTTGAGTTTGTCGAAAGCGAAAATTAAAAAATGTGTATGTGCGTCATGTGTTTGAATGAACGTTGCATTGCTGTGTAAAGTCTCTGCTGCACGTGCTGTTACATGTACTGACTTCTCTAACGGCCCACCGATAAAAAACGAATTGAATTGAATAATTTCAGTAATATTGATAAGTAATAAAAAAAAGGTTCTCAGTACAGCATACAGATTTAATTACATCACTTAAAGCTGCAATAAAAATTCAATAAAAATTAATTGAAACTTTATTGTAAATGTTTTATTTTATTACGGAAATTATAAATTTTATAACACAAATAATCGATTTTAGCTCATGTTCAATATTCTGCTGCAAATTAATTTTAAATTAATTTTTATTTAATTTAAAAACAGTTTTCAACAATTATTGTAACTTAAAACAAAACTTGAATCTTTATTTTTGCAGGGCAAGTAATGAAGAATGTTGCCGCCTAGAGGGCTCTTGGATGCAACGAAATCCTCTTTACGTATGAAGTTGAAGGTTTTGGAAACGCGTTTTCTGTTTGCGATTGGCGGAGTGCCACAGCCATGTGAAATATTTCATTTCCACAACTGTATAGGTTTTACATCATTACGTAATTTGATTTGCGTTATAATATTGTTACGTCTGTATAAAGTGTATAAAACGTAATATGAAACCCTAAAAAAAAAAGCATACTTTGCAGATACAGTAGACATCGATTTACGTAACCACCGATAACTGCAACACCCCGATTGGAGCAATTATTTTGCACTAGAGGTTTATAAGTGCAACTTTTTTCAAAAACCAGACTCTTCAAGTGCATTTTTTTTGGTGTTTTACAAAATTGAAATGAATTTTCTCTTTGAATTTATTTCTTCCGAAACGTAATTGTAACAAGGACTTAAAGTTTCATACATGACACAAAGTTTCTAACTTCGCCCTGAAGAAATATTGGGATGTTTTAATATCAAAAGATGAGCAATGGACAGAAGAACAGGTTTTAATCACACCATGCATTTCAAATTTGTTGCAGGATGTTTTACTGGACACAAACTCAGAAGCTGATGAAATTGCAGAATGGATTAGAAAATACTACCCTGAAGGTGTTTGAGACAAACAAATTGTAGAAACTAATCAGATTGAACATAAACAAAAAGTTAAAGACGATGATTTCACTAAGTCCTTTGACATTTTTATGGAATGGGCAACTGAAAATGACACTTCTTATGAAAAATTAAGCGCTCTTTCAATATCCTTCGTCTTAAACTATGGGTTTCAGCATATTTTCAAAAGTAGAACTCAAATGTTTAGTACTTTTTTTGTACAGATAGCTCGATACTGTCTCAGTACTCGCGGTCTGAAGTTGGTACGAAGAGTACCACCGAATTCCGACATCAATTACAGTAGAACAATAATCTTTTTTGTTCCTCGGAGAAATTCCAAAGAAAGGCCCCCTTGACCCCGATAATAATAAGTTGATAGTAAACATGTGTCGATTTGCGCTACCGAAGGGACCGGCAGTGGTTGCTTTTACCAAAAAGCTATGAGACTGAACACTAAAAGTCATATTTAAAATGTCGCCAACGTTTAGGTAAAATTAATTAAATTTTATTTATTTAAAAAAATATCATTTATAATGCAAAATGATAAAATTAATGTTTCATTCTTAATTAGGAATCAAAAAAAGGAATTAATATTTACTAGTGTCGCCCCCAGAGTACAAACGTACGAAATACTCTACTTTGTATTTCTCCGTTATCTTATGTTACATATGCATCCATATAGGCTTATGTATTTGTAATGTTTTGCAAGGACATGTTTTTTATATAGTTTAAAATAAATCCGCTACAGAAGTACCTTTCAGGCATATACATACATATGTATGTACATATGCAGGTAAACATAACTTGATATGGCTTGTAATGAGAAAATAAAAAAACGCACTTCTGGATTTATGTCAGCTCGGGTTAACACTAAAAATGTTTACAGCCGACTACGTCGATTCAGGAATCGAACCCACGATCTCCGCTTTCTTAGGCTGAGCATTATTCATTTGCCTACAGAGGCACCCAATAATAGAATAAATAAAGTACTCTTCGTATCAACTTCAGACCGCAAGAACTGGGACAGTATCGAGTTATCTGTACATATGCTTTTGAAAACTATCTAATCGCCATGTTTCATATCATAAGAGAATGCTTCCACCAAGTTATTTGGACACTTGCCTTATGCTAGCGGCAGATATAAATGCTAATGGATCGGAAACAGTCTTTGTGAAATAATATAACTTACAAATGGTGTGAACTTCATTTACTGTAATCCTTCTATTTGAAAAATCTTAATCCTTAATCGCTTAATCTTTCTATTTGTAAGACCTTCATCACACTGGCCGTGGAATGGTACTCTTTTATGTAAATTTAGTTTATTTTCTGAGTTTCATTTCTTCCTCTAAAAAAAAGTTCTTTCTCGAGCTTTATTTTTTGTTTAAAACTTACGATTTACTTTTTATTTTTAGGTCTAGTTCGTTATTTTTGTCCTTTGAATAAAGAAATCAAGTGGTGCGTGATGGCTTTAGGAGATCCTTAAGCATAAGTAGTAGCAGCAACTGTACCAGGACTCTTTACGTATTCAATAATTTACAAAAAAGAAAAGTGCATTTCTTTTCTCACTTTCCTCCCCTTGTAAGCAGACTAATATATCCTTTAACTAAATAAATTTTATTTCATTTCAAACACTTTCTTTAACTTAAAGCTCTCAGCTAAATCTCCTTTGGAATTTCTCGCTTAATGTTTTCTTTTTCATTTTAATTTCCATTTTAATTTTTCACTTTAACTTTACACTTGACGTTGCCGTCTATGCAGGTCATTAAAGTAAGTAAAAAATGGTATCAACGGAAAAAAATTGTTAACCACAAAAAAGAAACACAAAGTTTAAAGGGGTTTGAAAAAATGGTAAAAAAATGGTAAAAAATGGTATTTGGCTTAAAGCAAATACAAGCGGCTGAAATAAGTAAAAGAGAATAATACCCTTCCCCAGACAGTGAAGTTTGTTGTTCTCTTTTAAACGCTGTAAAGACATAAAGAAAATCCGCAAAAAAGAGTAAAAGCATGGCAAGGAAAAAGTTAAAAATGTAAACTCCCTTACCTGCCAAAGGAGAGAGCGGCTGAAGAGGAGCAGCTTCATAATAGTAATCAAAAAGGTTTCGTTGACTAAAGTCCTTTCAAGGAAATTTTAAATATTAAATTGTGGTCTCAAAAAGCAATTAATTGCACATTTTTATAAAAGAAACACTTTTTATTTACATTTTTCTAGTATTTTTTTTTTTAATTTTTTTTTCCAGAAGGTAAGCGTTGATGGGCTGGTAATTTGAGCACCGACAATGACTAAATGAAAATAATTTTAATAAATTATTAAAAAAAAAGAAAAAATAACAACTAAAAGAATTAGGCATGTCTTTGTGAGAGGTTCGTTGAACTCGGGGGAAAGAACGAAAAGCGTACCGTTTCAAAAAATGTTATTAAAGTTCGTAAATGCCTGAAGAGGAACCAGGAAGATTTTCTATGCAAAATAAAATGTTAAGGACTTTTTTGAAGAGAATCTAATTCGAATTAGGATGGTAATGAATTTTCAGGTCCAGGCAGAAAATTTGGCAGAATCTTTCAATGAATCTCAGTTAGGAAATTCGCCTTCTGCTCACATAAAACGAATAATTATTTTTATTATATTACCAGTCAGGACTAATTTATCAGATTTAAATTTAGTTACTAGTTTTTTAAATCCTTTTAAAGTTGAAATGTAAAGTAATAAGTGTAATAACACGGAACATAAATACTATTTCAGACAGAAATTTAATCTGATTTTAAGTATGTAATCGCTGCAGGAAAGATTTTTATGCTGTATTTGCTCCATCCAGCAAATCATTGCTGAATATTGGCTTCTATTGCTTAAAAATTTGTCTATTCTAAAAAGTAATGCAGAGGCATTAAATATCATGAAAAGGGCGAGAGTTGCCAGCATATTAGACAGTAAAATTATTATTAGCTTCGATATATGGCAATATCCGCTATTGTGTTGCCACTAAATACCGTTTATGTTTAACTTATTTAGTTTTGGAAAGACACATTTAGTCAGAACGGCTCAATATCGTAACAGCAGCTGCTTCCTCAATCCGAAAGATGATATCCCTTTAGAACACCCTTTAGAAATAAATCTTTACAACGTTCATGACATTTTGATTTAAAATATTTCAATCTTTCTTTGATTACATACTTCAAAAATTATGACCGATTTGTGGTTACTTATCACATGCAAGTGAGTTCAATTCAAATTTTCTGTTTAGAAACTTATAGCCATTCCTTCAACACGGAATGCCCTCTTCAGATGAAAAGCATTTATAGCATTCATAGTATTTTTGTATTTTTAGTAAAAAGTACTATTTTACGTAGTTCCACACAGTGCATTAACTTTATAGTTTTAGAAGTTTTGGTATCCCTGATATCCCGGATATAATATACCTGAATCTCCAATATACCTGAACAACGATGCATTAGCATTGCAGGGCTCGGTAATGTCTTACAATATATTAACATCATAGTTAATTCATAGTTGTAGTCATCAGAAACAAGTGCATCTTCATCAGCAGGATCCATAAGGATAATACAAACAATTTCGTCTATAAGTTCCACTCTGAGGGAATTAATTACTAAACCCGAATTAAGAATATGGCATTTCGGAAATCACTTTTTGTTTTTGTGCCCATTCTGACTGTTAACATACAACCAAAATTATTTATTATGGACTTTCAGAACAATCTTAAAAATTTACTCTGATAAATTAATTTTTATTGGATTTGAAAGAAAAAAGTGGTTCTGTAAAATTGTTTATTAATTTTTGTGGAAAAATTCATGGACCAGTAGAAACATTTACAAACATTAAAAAAAATAATTTAAATCTGAATTGTGAAATATCCAGGACCAAAGTCCACTAAAATATTAGACATTAAAAACAAATTTATAAATCATTAGCGGAGATTGTTCAAATAAAATATGTAATTAACACTTCCACGGACGCTATTGGAATAGCATTTATTATATTATATACATCGACGTGTATGCTAACAAGCTCGCTCCGAATTGTGATCTAATATTCAGATATTATAGGTTATAAGGTCAAAAGGTTCGACCGATTAAACTGATTACACAAATAATTTAAGAGCAACTCTTTTAATCGAATAATTTATGTGTTTAACACATTTGGTGCAGAAGGCTTTACGACTGCTAGACTGGATGCTACAAAGGCTGAAATACAATGTTCCGACAATCTTTTAATATATGTCTAATCAGATTTCGAATAATTACAACTACTTTCAAAAATTACTGCCTGAATATTTTTAAAGCTCCCTGAACATGTTATTGCTCCTCACAGGAATCCTGTGCAAAAGGATTTGATGCAATTTGGATTAGGAAACATATTCGTATGTATTAGTTCAGCATCTACTAGTGGGCCATTTTACAGTTTCACTTCATGAGATTATTTCTGCTCAAATACACAAACCTACTTCTATAGTTCACCACTCGATACTTATGAGGTTTTGCAGGACGACAAAGAACTCTTTCAGTTTTCCAGTTTCATTGTATAAAAAAAGCAAATCATAAAAATGGTCGAATATAAAAATTCAATGGATCAATATTACAAAAAGCGATTTTTATTCATGTTTGTTACATCAAATAATTCCAATTATGCCACGCTATTCTACAAAGGAAAGCATTTGTAACTAAAAGGAATATCCAGCAATTCTAAAACCCCAGAAGTCATATTAAAATTTTGGAAATTACTTGATTTGCCACAACCGTTTTTAAATTTAATCTAAATTTATAATAATAAAATATAAATAAAAAAAATACAAAAATATAAAATCTAACGAAAATTTCAATTATATTTTTTGTGTTTCAATTTTCAACCGCATTACACGATTATAAAAAAAAAAAAGAAAATCTAAAAATGCAGAGGGAAAAGAAAGTAAAAATATTGTGACGTTTTGTGCCCCGGTAGAATCAACTGAATTAAGGAAAACATATTTTTTGTTTGCTAAACAAAAACATTTTGTCAATTAACTTCAAGTGGAAGTATTTTACACATTCGACCGTAACAGCAACAACTTCTTTCGATTAGTATTCTAATTCTTCTAAAGCTTCCAACGACATTAAATTATATGCCTGACACTTGACTCGCGGTATTTCAGTATGTAAACGACCGACACCTTCCTGCAACAGTTTATCACCAATTTTATTGTTTAATTTGAAATGTCAACATCAACAGCCCTACTCCAATATTATTTTAAAATTGGCCTCTTCCTCCAGCCGGGGTATTAAATTTACACGCCAAATAAAAATAATAAAATAAAAACGTAAGAAATTCTTTTCATTCTCATCCACGCAAAAGGCACAAAGTCAACAACAAACAAACATTTTAACACATAATAAAAAAAAAAAAAAAAACAAAAATAGAAAGAAACGGAATAGAAATCGTAAAAAGTGTGATACGTTTAATTTACTTTTATTAGCTGTCATCTAGACACACACCGACGGAACACTTGATACTCAGGGGAGCCACGGCTGGAAAGGCAACATCGTTGGCGTAGAACGACTCGATATACAAAATGTTTTAAAAAATTTTTTTTTACATAATTTCATATTCACTTTTTTACAAAAATACTTTTGGTGAATTCCCCAGGGGAAGTGTGTACAGTGGATGACATAAATATGGCGATAATGCGGTAAACAAAAGGTTTTACAAACTTATTAGATTTATTTAAATACAACTCAGCGTATACAAAAATTTAATTTTCCTTCAAATTTTCATGTAAGTCAGGATACATTGGGGATTATACATTAAAAGTCCTATTACACTATCCTACATAGTCGTGCGATTGGTCAAATATGGTATCGCTGCTAAATAATGGTATTATGTAGCCTAAAAAGGTCAGATTTTGGAGAGCATTTTTATGCGTTGGCGTTGCTTTGTCTTCTATCAGCAAAAAAAAAAAAAAATTGTTTGCATCATTTTTGTACGCCAGTGTGGCAGCAGTAACGTTATTTTGATGCGATTTTTTAAAATACAAAGGGTATCACTATCCCATTTTCGTATGATTTAATAATATGACTGTCTAGGATAGTGAAACATGGCCTGAAATGGATTCACAGCAGAAGTCCAGCGACACTGCAAACAGCTATGGATCCTTCAGCGTTGTGGTGGGGTTGCATAGAAATGCTTATATTAGGTTTTGTATTATATTTTACCTTGATAGCAGTTTTATCAATCTCTGTTAATTATATTTTAAATAAATTTGGTTTTTCTTTAGTTAAATGTGAAATTGTTGCGAGTAGCATTCAATGTGAGTGCTTATGTTTTCGCTGACGTTTTAAGCTTTAACAGTGTAGTATTGTGGTTGGCCAGTCGCAAGGCCTGCTTCACTAAATGTGTTTAATACATAAATTACGCGACTAAAAGAGTGGTTTTCAAGTTATTTGCGTGATAAGTTAAATCGGTCAAACCGATTCGAAGCGAGTTTCTTATAATTGCCTCTGTCTTAAAATTCAAAAAACTAATTGGAAATGTCCAGGTGGTACTACCACAGTAAGTCTGTTATTTGTTCCGGTTAGAAGTGATCAATATAAGTGATCGAAATAAAAAATTATTGTAGTTGTATTGAGCAATACACCACATCTCTCACTATCCGTCTAACAACCTTTAACCGGTTAATCCCAAAAGCAAATCTGTTTTACAGGCTACTGATATAAAGGTGAATTCTGAGATGTGGATTTTCGTGAAATCTTGAAGAACTTGAAATCATTTTCTATAAGACTTCAAAGAATCATCGACTACGTTGGGCTTCTCTGCACTTTACGTCGTAAGCTGCTCTAAATTTTAGTTATGCAACTCTGGACCAGTTGAGATCTCGCAAACAGTACGATAATGTTTCTTATGCATTGTATTCCATATGGAAAGTTGCTGTGTTAAAGTGTCGAAACTAATCAAAGCTTTTTCAACGAAAAATCATCATTTAGACAAGTTATAAATTTTGTACGGGGAAATTCACAGGAATAGACGCGCACCAAACAGAAAGCATTACATACTTCCATATACGTGTACCTATTTTTCGAGATAGTTGCTGTCAATAAAACGTAAGCACCGTGTGACATGCTCATTAAAAGTAACAAACACAAAAAGGAAGTTCCACAAAACCAGAATGGTTTAAAGAAGTTTTCTAATATGTAAAATAAAATTCAGTGTGGATATTCGTGGGGTGTATACGGATCTATTTAATTTATTTCATGGAACGGAACACGAAAGAAAATCGCAAATTTATTGCCTTTGTGGCATATAAATATATCTGTGTCATTGCGGCTGCTGTTTACGGTTCAAATGCTTGTGTGGATATATGTATGTATGTATGCGCACATATCATGTTTTATATTATTTTTAAATAGTTCTTTGTATGAAACAAATAAGTTTGCTTTTCTTCGCATTAAGTCCTTTGACGTTTTGATTTATACACATCAAAACGTAAGTGTCTACACTCATACATGTGCACATCCCTACGCATACATGCATGGATACACATACATATTCAAAATGTACCCATTCTCCGAAGCATTCCAAAGGCTTATAAAAGAAGTATAAAACCCTTGAATCCTTAAAGAAGACTTACTGTGTAACAAAAAGTTGAAACAATACAGGGATGCGGGAGTTTGGGGCAGAGTAGCCACCCACACAAGCATGTATTTAGTCGTAGAGATGTGACGAATTCACATGTTATATAAATAGTAATGCAAAAATCCTTTAATTTATTTTAAAACCAAAGACCGTTTTCCTCAATTTTAATATCTACAAACCGCCACTAAACATGCGCAGATGTTTCTTAAATATACAGATGTTTCTTAAATGTATAAAATGTTTAATTTGTATTTCGGTTGAAAGAAATCTTGGCAGTTGAGAACTCTTTTCTGAAGAAATGTTGCCATAAGCGACAGCTTGACAGATTTCATTTGACAATTTCCACAACGCTTTGACACTCTGTCTGTAATATACAGTAATGTAAAATTAGTTTCATACGTTTTACTTGGTTTTGTCAGGTTGAGTGGTTGCACTCATAATTAAAAATAAATGCACGTTTAGTTTAGAGTTATAGTTTTTATTTTACATAAAAAACAATATACAGTATTTGATTTGGCATGCGAAAGTTTAATTGTTTTCTGAAAGTTTTGAATGTCTCAATTTTCTCTTCAGTTGGTGGTAAAAATAGGTGGGTAATCGCGCAGCAGATTGTTTGAAATTAAAATAAATTTGCATAATAATGAATATTTACAGATAAATTTGATGGCTTTTGATAAACTACATCGAGCTTTTCCTGCTACTATGGGTCAAAATTATAAGGGCATTGTGCTTTATAAATAAAACGTTGTGGGATTTAAGAATTCATTCTGACATTCGACTACTATTGATTTAGTTATAATCATTACTCGAATCAAGCTAGTCCACTGCAATTGCGTACGATCACGAGTAAAAATTTTACCTCCGAAAGCTGCCAAAGAATGTATGTTTTTTGTGAGGGATGTAACTCATTCTCGATGGCCTTTTACTCGTACCATTTACGAGCAAATAATTTACATCGGTAAATATATGCTGCTTACCAAGAAATAGTGCTAACTTCGATTTCTGGGTTGCTGCATAATTCCTCCTTTTCCCTATTCCATTCTCAAAGATGGGGTAAAAAAAATTATTTTCGAAGAAACTGAGTGTAATGCAGAAGCAAATTTTGTATACAAATCAATATAGTCTTAGGCAGGTAAGGGAAATCAAAGAAGAACCCCAAACTGAAAATCAGATTCATTTGTTTCTACCTCTACTCTAAATTCTATAGCTGATAATACCCATAATTGCTACTCTCAGATCCAAATCAGTAAAGGTATTTTTTACAAAGCTGTGATGGCTTGTGGTAACTCTCGAATCAATATCCTCATTATTCTAATATCCTATTGCATTCTAGCGTTTTTCTTTGACAGCAGATCGAAAAACCATATCTTGACCGCTTAGAGTTAAAAGGTAGTGCTCAGAAATATGCTATAGAGTCGGTTAGACTACCGAATGCATGTACACCCATAGATAAATATTTCATATATTAAACAGGCAACGGACTGGCTAAAATCCAATCGGCTATCGAACGACTGACAATAAACCACGAAGATATCTGGACCCCTTAGAGTTAAAACGTAGTGCTCAGAAATATGCTATAGAGTCGGTTAGACTACCGAATGCATGTACTCCCATAGATAAATATTTCATATATTAAACAGGCAACGGACTGGCTAAAATCCAATCGGCTATCGGACGACTGACAACAAACCACAAAGATGTATTACTTGTAGTGGAATACACTCACTACAGTCATCCTCTTCTAGGAGTACCCGTAAACGCACCTTAATTAGCGAGAGGAACGGTGGATGTATCGTTATATGATAATTTAGTACGGGATCATCTAGCAAGGAAACAAGCCTCGGGAAGAAGTTTTCTATTTCTACAAATTTAGTGTTTGAATTAATTTTTGGCACTCCCCCAAAAATTATGCAACTCCCTCTGTTTCTTTTTATTTTTTTAAGAAAATTAGTAATTCACTTAATATAAAAAAATTATCGAATTATCATGCAACTCTTAACTCGGATCGTTTACTTTCATAAATGGATTTTAATAAGCTTTTCCCGCTTAATACACTCCTTTAAAAACTCATTTATAATTTTTATTACAAATAATGTTTTGTGCGTGTACAATTTAAAATTTAAACCAACAAAATAATTGGAGGAAACACAAAAGTCCACAAATTTAAAGAGGAAAATAAATTTAAATGAGACACTCGTACGTATTGCTATATGAGCGTAAACTAGAATGTATGTAACCATTATTTACGCCCGCAATTAATTGTTTTTATATGTATAAATAAATGTTTTCTTTTTTTTATGAATTTTTCATGCGCACTTCATTATGAGTGCTTTGAATAAGTGCTAAAGCACTAGTGTGTTGAAGACGTTGGTGTTCTATACAGGCGCCTCTAATAACATTTGCTATGCATCATAAATTTATTTCCACTTCAGGCCAAAAGACACCATATGCAATGGCTTGTGTTTACTCGGATATGTGCAATTGAAAACAACACAAAATTCTAAACAAAATTCCGTTTTGAATACACTGTTTGCCTATTTAATTAATTATGATTAGTAACGAAAGAGTCTGAGTTCAAGTATGCAATAAATAAAGTTTCAAGCAATAAAGTTTCAAGCAAATAATGATATGGGCGATAAGAAAATATTTGGAGTGGGCGGCATTATTTACAGAGTGCCCCATTTATATTGCATCTGGTATAAATAAATTTTTCCGTTTTTTCACTCTCTTTCTGAGGTCATAAGATTGAAAATTTTCCGTTTACTTACATATATTTGCCACCTAACAAGTGTAAATGTAAATGTATTTAGTCAGTTGTAAAAAAATGCGTTTTGCTACACATATTGGTTTCCAAAAAGTTAAATGTATCTGTCAATCATATTTTTTAGTGTTTCCTAAATATTCAATAAGATTTTATTGTTATCCAATTAGTTGTACGGGGTGTCCGCCGTAAAGGTATACTTCTTTCCTTTGCCGCCATTTCGGACAATATGACAGTTCATATTTAGCAGTTGTGAAGTAGAGTAGCGGAAAATTTATTATGGAAAAATATTCGGCAAACCAACGTTTTTATTCGTTAACACATTTTATCGATATCGTTTATCGATTACTGTCACGATGAGATGGTTACGTGGAATTTTCGGTAGAAACAACGTGCCAACATGATGCAGCATTTATCGTGTAGGAAATGATTTCGCAGAAAGGTCGACTGTAGCTTGTAGGCTACACCGCAGAAAGGCACGTTGTTTCTATGGTAATGCATGTATGCCATGTGGTGCCGTCTTGTTGCAACAACATGTTAATCAAGCATAAATCATGCAGTTGGGCCTTTAAAAAGTTTTCAATCATATCACAATATCGGTCCCCATGAACAGTTACCGTTACGCCATTTTCAGTTTCAAAGAAATATGGTCGAATTATTCCTCTGGACGCCTTTGTCCTTTATTTTTAGCAAAAATATATTTTAAATATTTGAAAACACTAAATAAACATACAGGAGCAATAAAAACGCCAATTTTTCATTCAAAAATACACAAACGGACGAATTTAAAGTGTGACTGTTTTTGCCCAAAAATTCAAAGGGTACCCCCTTATCTAAAAATTGAGTATTTTTCCAAAAATCGAAAAAATTTTTTGTCCTTTATTTTTAGCAAAAATATATTTTAAATATTTAAAATGATACAAAGGTGACTAATGAATAATTTGAGGGTTCCGCATTGCACCGAACTGACCATTCTGTTTAGTCACACATCCATTCGAATGAAAATGTGCCTCGTCACTATGATGATTCTTTCATGAAAATCGGGTTTGTAATCGGGGAGCTGTGACATCCTGTGACAGCAACGTATGAATGTTGCTGATGGATTGCACATTGTGCTCTATGCTTGCGCCTACCAGCTACAGTCGACCTTTCTGCGAAATCATTTCTTACACGATAAATGCTGCATCATGTTGGCACGTTGTTTTCAGCAGTCCAAAGAAGTCCGGAACAGTTAAATGAGCAAACCGTAAGCATACAAACCAACAGTAAACTCTTGCGCAACTCCAATTAATGAAATACAGGGTGAATTGTGGGAAAATTTTATGAAAAATTTCCTCAAAAGAGCTCGCATTTGTAGGGCTAACAGAGCCGGTCATTTGTCTGATCTTGCATCCCATACATGATAGCAGACATTAAATAAAACATTTTTCAATGTCAGTGTCATTATGTGCCATTTAATCATAATTTATAAACAACAATACAATATATCTTCTCAGCCGACACCCTGTACTTTATAATTTTATTTCAACGTTTTTAATTTTACAAATTTTATTGCACAATATTTTGATAAATGCGTAATTGTTCAGTGTTGGTTAAATAACTTTCCCGAATTTTTTAATATCATGATTAAGTAATGCGAGAAATAAAAGGGTTCATAATCCTTCCGAAAAAAAGGTTTTAAATAAATTTCAAAAGGCTCAAATGAAATTATTATCAGCTGGCGGTTAAAACCGATATATCCACTGCATTTTCTATTATTTCAGGTCTTGTAAATGCCTCTCGTTCTATGCAGATTCACATTATGCTGAAAGAATCTACCGGCAATTTAAAGCAATATGTAAACGCTGACATTCTGAAATAATTTTTTTAAAATCAAGACTATATACAAAAAAAATGCTTTCAGCAAAATTTAAAAAAATAATTTAGTTTATTGTGAATACATTATATCCGAAAGAGAGTTCTATTATAATTATATTTAGTAACTCTTATGGGAAAAGTCAAGATCTTTCCGATACTCCTTCATCGTCATCACTAACGGCAAAAAAGGCACAAGATTTCATATGTGTAAAAGGAAAAAACCAAACGACAAAAAATCACCTCATATATTTTCAATTGAGAAATAAATTAGTTGACTTCAAACTCGTTCCAGGAGAAACTTTTACTCAGCAGGGAATATTTTAAAACATGGCTTTACCCGAAAGTGTGCTCTATTTTATTTTATTTCTTCAATTAATAGCCGAGCGAAAACCATTTGCTTTTATATTTACAATATGAAAACAATTAATAATCAATCATTCGAATATGCGAACATACACACGCAACACACGCACACACCCAAGTAAATGTGTATCTGCAGTGTACACGACCGTAAACGCCTTTTTGTACATACATTTATGTATGTAAAGCCCTGGGTAAAGTTTATGTAAAACCAAAGAAAACGAGGAAATAAATTATCGTTCTGTCAAGCATCATTAAATGACTGTTCAATCACTTAAACAAAAATTACACAATTTTGTCTTTGTAAGCTTTTTTAAAGATCTTTTATGACGGCTGTTCACTTTTATATTTAATAGCAATTAATTATGTTTTACAAGTAATTAAAATTATTTATGACTTACGTATATATGGGCTTTTCATTGCCGTGGTGATACCAAATCACCAACTGAACTTTATCGGCTGTCATTGTGCCGGACATAAGATCGCATGGTAATGCCACCTCAAGTCCCACTGCCGTTTGTACTTCGGATAAAGGACCTGCGAACAGAAGAACAAAAATTTATATTCACAATAGTTAGTTGAAATTTAATTTCATTAAACGTTAATAATTTCTGAATTTAATTTAATCAGTTTAAAAATAAATAAAGGGTGTGCGCCGAGAAGGTATAGTACTTTATTCTTATTCATTTATAATTTTGGTTTAAATGATTATGGAATATAATACCAGATAAATGCCCATCTCTGTTGGACTCACTAATGCGATCTCTTTTGAGGAAATTTTTCATTAAATTATCTCACAATTCACCGTGTATTTCACCAACTTCTTTCACGAATATTTTGTTTGAGTTCGTCCAAAGTTTCTGGTTTGTTTGCATAAAAGTTGCTTGCGAGATATCGCTGTAGAAAGCAGTTCGGAGTAGTGAAATCAGACACTGCGGAGGCCAATCAACATCACCATTTCTTGAAATAACTGCATGTGTTTTGAACACTTTTTGAAAGGCGGTAATATTTTCAGCCGAACTTGCAGTACATTGTGGTCTATGAGTATGCTTACGCCCATCAGCTATAATTCCTCTTTCTTCTAAAGTATTCACTACACGAGAAATAGTGCGTCTTATTCGCACATTCTTTCATCGTTGCAATAATCGATTAATTATATCGATAAAATGTTTTAACGATTGAAACATGCGCGTTTACCGAATATGTTTCCATAATAAATTTGCCACGTCTCTACTTCACGACTGCCAAATATAAACTGCCAGAACTAATGTTTACCAAAGGGGGTCAAAACACCCTGTACTTTGGAAATTGTGTTTTTTTTTGCAATGAAATTAAATGGTGTGGGGAGTCAGTGGCCAGCAGATCGAAGAGATAATTCAGTTTCGCCAGATATATACATAAAAACGGCTAATAATCATGTATACTACAGCAGTCCCAGCACTGAGTCAACATATACCTTTGTTTTAGCAAGTTTTTTTAAAAGATTTTGAGGGACTTAGTATATCCTCATATCCGAACACACTAGCATGGATGCACGCCCATACATATATATGTGTGTACATATGTATGACTTGAGTTTTCCGAGCATAAGTTTTCAGAGTTTTTTTCTAAACGTCCCAACACTGCCAAATCAGTTTTGCAAAACCGCATGCGCAGCTGTTCATGTGAATGTTTCAATTACCCCTACAGTGTGGTAAAAAAATGAACATTCAGCAGAAATACACGAACAAGCGTTAAATCCTTTAATGCTGAAATTATCATTGAAGTACTTTCATACGTAAAGGATCTTCCATTGAGTTCCCTTTAATATTTGTTAATAACATATCGCAATAAAAGCTTAAATTATCGGTGTGTACAAAATAATGTGTGACGTTTTAATTCATTCAAGATCTTTTTCCTTGCAGACAACTGAAATATTTTTTTATAGATCAAACTATTGGCTGTTCGTCTTACTGCAAACTGAAAGTAATTAAAACCATGTATTAACCATGTGTTTGACTTCGACGTCTATGAGAGAGCAATAAGTGAATCCATCAGGTACAGTGCGTAAAATAAAGAGTGGTTCTCAAACTGGAAATCATTTTTTAATCAAATTTTTTCACATTCAGAATTCAATTGTCTAAAGTAGGGTAGCAGAAAGCGTTTTGCTTAATCTATAATCACTTTCGATTTTCAAAAATTTGCCGAAATTACTATTTGCCTGCCTCAATACGAGTACAGCGGCCTCTTAGAACATCTGTTGCTTGCACTTTCAGCTTTCTATTGAAGCTTTTCCTTCAAGTTCTTGTTATCTATTCCATCTTTCCCTCAAATATTTTTTCATATAACTTTATTTATTTGAATGAAGTCCTAAATTAGTAAAGTCATCATATTTTATTTTACTTGTGTTTTAACAGGATAACATTTTTTTGTTCGCCGATTAGCTCTGTTTAAACGCCACTGAGCTTTTTTATAATTAGTAACAGCTTTCTCCCCTTAACAAATACAAATAAATACCAAAATGAATGGCCCATTAGACTGATCAGAGTTCAGTTTCGTGTTACCTGTATTTTCTTAAGAATTTGCCTAAAATTCTCGGCAAATTGTGGTTTGACTTGTCCCGACGCAGTGCTTTAAAATCCTTTCGTGTATCGGCTGCTACTTATTCCCTTCACTTTTATAAAATCTTATAAATCAAAGTAAAACTTTTCAATACCATTTCATTTCAATGAAAAAACATAAATTTAAACTAAACTTTTTCAAACTACGAGTATAAAAATGTGACACATCAAAAATTTGTATAAAATTATGCTTCAATCACTGTGGATCCATTTTTACCACAATTTATATTTTCGAAACCATCAAGATTTTTAATCAAAACGATTACAAGAAATAATCAAAATAAATATTAAATAAAATGAATATTTTTTATATTAAAACGAATTAATGCAAAAAACAACAGCCGATGGCCTCAGTAGCCACTGTTTCCACCACTTTATAATTATATTCGTGTAATTTTAGTATTAAGTAAATAAATAAATAAATAAAAAACAAAACTTTTCAAATTTTCTAGTGACTGTTTTTTATTTACATTCTGTGACAAATTTCATATTGAAATGTTTTCAAATTTAAAATAAATTTGCTTGTGAAAATTTCAATCGTTTGTCTTATGTTGAGTTTTATTTTAATCGATTAAAAATATTAATTAAAATCTAAAATCTTATGCCGTATTTACACATGCCGCTAATGGCAGGTTATTCATGGATATGTATTATTTACGGAAAATTGCTCGAAAAACTCGATTCTCTTGCCTCTTCCTTTACTATATGGACATGGGCCTGCCATTTCATTTAAAAAATTCCGTGGAAGCGTAAACAGATTTTCGTAGAAACGAAAAAGAAAAATATAAAAAAAGTGCGATTTGGACAGTGTCTGTCTGGCACTCGCTTGGTCTTGACCATGGCAAAGACTTTAAAAATTTTTGTATACGTGCTACGTAAATTTTTAATTTTTTTCTTTTTTTTTTTTTTTGCACCACTTCAAGTGAAATGCCCTTCTCTCGAGCCATAGTCGTATCCCACGTAAGTGGTTTTGAACGGTATAAATTGATTAATTTTACAATATTTGTTTTATTTGACTTGTGTATATTGCAGAGTTTCCAAGTTTATCATGAATACGCAAAATTTTGCGGAAACTGTTAACTTAAATTAATTTTTGAATGATTTCAACATTTACTATTTTTATTTGAATTGCAATAAATAAATAACAATAATGCAGGAAAATTTTAAAACGTGTTTTTCAATATTGTAGTAATCCAGTAAATGTACATACGGTGTCAAAGCGGCAACACTGCTTATAGAACTGTCATTTTAGCGGGAAGCCAGTGTCAAATTTCCAGTGGCAAGCAAAATTTAGCTGCTAAACCTGCTAATGCAAAACTTTTGTATGTGTTAGTAAAATGTTGTGAATGGATTGTGTGTTTCCAACTGGCAGCGGCATGTGTAAACGGGAGGTTACGTAAATGCTTTGGATCTAAAAATTATAATTTTTTTCGTATTCGAGTATATTTTCAAATATTTTATTTTTAAGTTTTTCCTTCTTTAATTCAAAAACACATTTCTAATTTAGCATGGAGCTTTAATTTTCTCATTAAAGCGAAATACACACGCCTGTAACGATTTCTATCAAATTATCCAACTGAAATTGTCAATTTATTTTGAACTGTGTTTTCTGGGAAATTATTAAAAAAAAAAAAAAAAAATTGATAAACATAATAAATATACATTAAGAATGAAACCCCCAAATTATATTAATTTCTGATACATGAAAATAGTTGTTAAAAATATTAATAAACCGTGTTTGTAACAACTTGAATATGCGCCAGCCAATGGCCACTCGACATACATCCCCATACTGTTTCGCTATTCCATATGACACAAACTACTCGCTTTATGCCGCACATATTAAATAGCCATTGGCACTGGGAAATACATGCACATACATATTTGTGTATCCACATTTGGATACATCTCTCTCCCCTTTACACAATGTCAAACATACAATTGATTTATTATAGAAACTGTCGAAAAATTAGAAAGAAACATCATTCACAACAACTGCAGTTCAAACGAATTGAAATTCTTTTTAATGCTGTCAGAGAGCATTTCCAATGAACAATGTTTGGTGCGTGCACCCAATTTTAAATGAGTTAAAGGTCGATCGGTGTTCCTTCTACTGTATTTGTAATTTCATTGTATGCACACTCGTATGCTTTTACTTGTGTTAGTACGCACGTTGGAAGAAAATGCAGAGATGGGCGTGCCCATGTAAATATTTACGCATGCAGGAATACTCCAATTGGTCTTGTGCTGCTACATGACAAAATTAAACAAGAAAACCTCATGTAAATATTGTATTCCAAATATATGAACGAACAAAATTTCGAGGAAAATTAAGCTTCAACTCTGCTGGTAACATTTTTAAATACATTTATCTGAAAGATGAGAAAAAATTATATCTCAAAGATGGAAAAGAAAAGTATTCAAAAAAGTGTTTTTTCCCAAAATGAATTCCTTTTTAAAAAGAAGAGACGAGACTTTTAATCCGTAGCGAACAAGTATTTTATTTTATGCCACCTTTTCTTAGAGATAGAAAAGAATATTAAAATTTTAGTTCCCTCGATTGTTCTAAGAGAACATTTTGTTGAAGAATCCCCGATGATCTGCATTTAGCATGCGGAGAAATTCGCATTGGAGCCCGCTAAGCCCACAGCATTCACTTTCATTTCATTTAATTTTTAGGGGTTTTAAAGCTTTTTGAAATAGAAAAAATATTTAACTTTGAACATGGAAAAAATTATAAACGAGTATCACTCGTTGTCGCTACTTTTAATTATTTTTATTTCGGTAACACAAACCGTTCTAAAAAAAAAAAAAATTTTAAATTTAATAAATCAATTTTTTATGTTCTAAAAAATTTTCTTTACTTGGCATTATTCGAAATTTGGGAAATACTGACAAGTATCCTTGATATATCAATAATTTCCACAGGAAAAGATATATACAGCAAAATTAACATTTACTCACTATTTTTATTTAGGAAATAAAATACATCTGAGAACAGGCGATAGTCATTACCCGCAACTACTCTCCCAATAATTTATTAAAATTTTAATTGAAGTACAGAAATATTTATTTACAAGTGCTGAAAATATGTAGATCGTTTAATACAAAAAGGATATCTAAAGGATATATTGCTGATGTCTCCAAAACTTTACGCGAAATTAATTTCTTTAATGGACAAATTGACATAAATGTTCTTACTAAAGCTCACAGGATACCAACTTTCCTTGGAATGTATGCATATAATATGGAGGAATAAAGGAAAAGGGATAGTAGTGAAAAAGCCGACTTCCGTCTTTTCGTTTGGTCTCAAATTACCTTTAATTAATTTTTGTTGTGTATTGAAAAGTTTTAAAAATTTTAGCTGCACTAAACAATCAGTCCCCGGGGCCACATAATGTTTGATTGCCTCATGTTGATCGCAGAGCGAATTAATATTGATGGCTGCACTCCTGAAGGTATTGTTAACGAAATGTTGAAGTGCCAAGACCACTGAAACGCTGTTAGGAATTACACAGAATGCATCTGCATATTGCGAAGAAAAAAGAAAGATTTCGATGCAACACGGCAAATCGGAGCCTCAGGAAGTGGAATGAGAGTACAAAACTCTTTAGTTAATTATAAGCAGATAAAATTTCTAATACACCTGAAATTTGCATCAAAGTATGACAAATAGGTCATGTAATTACATGAATCTGTAGACTACTAGACCGACAACACTTACATTTAGCCAACAGACGATGCGCTACTAAAATGATGGTTCCAGCCGATGGGTGTAAAGTAGTTTCCTTTATGCGACTATCAGTCATCTGCTTCCCGAAGTTGTATAGAAAGCAGTTCCGAAAAGGAGTTTACGTAGGAAAGTGGAGGGAACGCTTTTAGAGGAATCACCACACGAAACAGTTGTTAACCAACTTTAACCACTGAAAAGCCCGAAGGGATTTTTTAACCCTCCTCACCGAAAAAAAATATATAAAAAAATGCTTGTATTCCTTGTCGGAGCATGAATAACTCTTTGCATTTGAATCCTCTGTATACAAAATATTGATTTTTCATTTTTATTACTTTTAAGGGAGCAATTATATTTACAATGTACTTTGCTGGAAGGAAATGAAGAGTATAAATGCAATTTATTTTCCTACAATTTACTCCCTTTCCCTTTTGCACATGGGCCATTAAGCTTTTGTAAATTAATATTTTTGTACTTCAGAGATTGTATTTCTTAATTTATTTTCACAAATAAAATTCTAATAAATTAATGGGAAAGGACTTGCGGCTAATGATGATCAGCTTTCTCAGATGTATTTTATATCCTTAATAGAAATAGAGGATAAATATTTATTTTTGGTTTCTATCTTCCATCTTAATATTTAAATTCGGATTCTTTTCATACACAAATTATTGATATTATAAGGATATGAAGGACATTTTGCGGTTAGGCATTTGCGATGTAGCTAACCGCAAGCCTTCTCATGCTAATGCATTACAGAAGTACTTATGCAAATGAGGGAATCTTTTAGTTTACCTTAAACAACTTTGGAAATAAATTTATAAGACAACCAACTACGAAATAAAGTTATAAATACAAAAAAAGGAATCGTATCTTAAAGCCCGCCGATTTCATCATTACCTTACTCGGAAATGACATTTGCATGTAAAGTGTCCGTAAATAGTACTTACATTTTAACAAGTACGGAGACAAACCTGAAGTACCAAGCTTGTGTAAATGTCGCCAATTAAATAAATGGCGAAATTCCACGAGATAATTCAATTTAGGAGAAGCAAATTTCAGTATTTAAACGAAATGGGTAATTAAGTGAAGTTAATTATCCATAAAAATGTTTATGGGAATGAATGTAGAAAATATGGAAGCTCAGTAATGGAGTTAAATAAACGAAACGGGTAATTATGTAGGGGGTTTATAAATCATTTGGAGTTCATAGTCGCCTGGAAAAATCACCATGTAAAGGGAAGTAGTGTGTGCCGAAGTCAGCCAATTGTAGAGAAAAGAAAAGATTCTACTTCTTAGTCTAGCTTTGCTCGCTGAGCAAAAGAATAATTACAAAGTACTGGGCGCTTACTTAAAGTCAAAAAAAAAATAATATTTTAAAGCAATTCGTTATAGCCGTACTCTTATCAGCATGTAAATGGAATTGGGTGGAAGAGACTATGTACGAAGAATATGTACTTCACGTCATATACTTTTTTTAACTAAGCAGGAATCGAACCTGCGAGTTCCAGTTTAGTAGGCTGTCCACTAGAGTTGAAGGGACTCGTTCATATTATTATGAATTTGTAATTGGTTCTGAGGAAAAAGCATCGTTGTGGTGGATTGAACAAGTCTGCTTTCTTACCATTATAGTTTTTATCTTCCCCAGTAGGACATATATGCTAATACGTTCTTTTCTTTTTAATTCGCCAACATCAGTATTCCGCTGAAGAGGTAAACAATATTATATATTTTTTTTTTTTTTTTTTTTTTTGGTTTGACATTTGTTTGATACGTGTGCCCAATATATAAAAATGAAAAAAAGCTGAAAAATAATAAATTTTGTGCAAGAAATTTGTCCATTAATTATTAAACTGTTGCAAAATATCATTTACAAATAATGTATTCTACATATGTTTATAATGATATAACTGATAATACAAACCAAAAAGCTTTTAAGCATTTTTATATCATTCATTTCTGTCACTCCTTGAGTTTTCTCATCATCAAATTATTTTTGTTAATTTATTGCAGCATTAACTCGAATAATGATTAAATATTTTTATTAGATAACAAAATATACAGCAAACTTTAGCATTCGAATGTTTCTTGCCTCCGAGTCAATTTCATTTCACTTGAACTCTGTTTTCCCGAAATTAACATAACAATTGCTTAGTTATGCCACAATATGTTCTCAAGAATGCATGCAAGCGAGCAAGAACAAATTGAAGAGCATCTAAAATGTTTAATATGTAATTGTAATAAATAAAAGCTAAAATCTAATAATAAAAAACTGAAAGGAGCAAGCAAAGGAACTGACGCACTTGAGCAACAAATGTGTGCAAAAAGACTGACGCCACATAAAACAACAAATGTTGCCATACTTCAATTATACTTGAAGTTTTTTTGCTCATTATATTCTATCAGAACTTTACAACAGCACTTGCACGTTTGAACTTGTGCATAATCATAGAAAGTCTCTTACATGCTCTTAAAGAAGACGTGCCAGTACCCAGCAGCCTTCGAAGATGTTCTTAATAACTGATGCATTAAAGTATCTGTGGAAATGGAAAATAATATGCAAAACTCGAAATGTTGCAGGCGTATCTGAATTATGAAATATCTCAATATCTCAATATATCTCAATATATAGTCGGTTCACATTTGCGCTTACATTTCTCTTACTCATTTTCTATAATTTTTTTTAATTTAAGAATTAAAGAAATTCTACTTAACGTTTCGACAATATTGACGTCGTTATGCCTCCGTTTTTAATCCTTTTTTTAAGTAGAGTGAATATTTCAATATTTCTATGAGGAATCATTCCTTCATTAGAGAAATTGTACCCTATAGTTCATTCAAAGGGGCTTGTAGTGCCTTTAGCTTTAGCAGGACCATATTAAGTTTTCTTTATTCTGCTGCTCGGCAAGAATTTGTGAAATTTACTTATTTCATATAACGAAACGAACTGTGTGGAAGGAATTTCCGCTTTTTATACTTTAGAGTATGAAATATTATTTTAGTTATTCAAACAAAATTTAAATGTGTGCAATGTGGAACAAAAGTTAATATTCCACCAGAGGAAGAAGTTTGGTAGATGCATTAGTGCTTGCCATCACACCATCACACTCGTCTGTCTTGCAGCAAATCCGCCAAAGGCAGTAAAAATTTCATTTGCTATTTCAAACGCAAGTAAAACAGTCCTTTTTAGGTAAGTATGTCAAATTTCTTGATTAGTATGAAAGTCACAAATCCATGACAACGACAGTGACAGTGTGACGAGAGAACACCGTGTTCACATTTGAAATACGACCATGTAAAAGTGGCTCCCTTGGAACATCCACTATCAACGACTAAAAAAAGAACTTCAATGAAAACGAATCTTATCCTTGTTACTACTTATGAAAACAAATTGCACAATGAAATCTGGTAAAGTCGCCAGAGGCGTCAACGAGGAAATCCACTTTCAAATCCCAAAACGCAGATCATATTACAGAAAACCATTACACTAAATTTAATAGTTTTTGAATAAAAAAAGACTTTCACAATCCGACATAGTGATTATAGGAATGATATGATGATATATAACTATTTTTGTGTTTGTTCCCCGTCATTGCCTTCTAATCACGTCAAGAATTCCCATTGCAAAACTTCCAACCGAATTTCAATGTTGCATTTTTAATTTGTTTACGTCGAAACCAAAATTATTATAAACAAAACAATTTAATTGCAATTTAAATTCAGTAGATTTGAAGTCTTATTCTAAATTTTTTTACATTTTCCAACAATTTTTCACATTTTCCAATTTGATATTCTGATGTTTAAATGTTGAATTTATTTTTCCAATATTTCAGGAAAATATTAAATCAGGAAAATTATCAATAACAAAAAATTCACTTTTTTTATATATAAAAATTTTTTAAATTTATTTATTTTTTTTTTTTTTGTTAAACTAAATTTAAATTAATAAAGTTCTATTACTCGCATAAAGAAAAAAACCCCTCATAAATTAAAACTGCCTAAAATGCTGCAATACAAAATTCCAAGTTTAATTGAAAATGCATATGAAAAAAGCCAATATTAAGCAATACGTTGTAAATATTTGTTGGGGATGTGGTTCCCACACGCAATACCATTGCTAAGCTGGAACTTGTGAGAAAATTGAAGGGGCGAGTTTTTCCCAGAACTCCTGGGTGCCTTTAAGAATTCTGATATTGTATACAATAATACAATGATACTTCACTTAAGACTAATAAAACAAAATGACAATTACAATAACTTTGTTTAAAGAAAACACTTGCAATAAAAATATTGGAGAAAAGTACTATAAAATTGGAGGGGGGGAAGAATAAAAAAGGAAAGCGTATTGTATTGTATTCGTGCTATTTTATATGGTTATTTTGTTGGCTCTCTGTTTTTCTTATTTTATACAATATTTTTTGTAAAGTTATTGGTTGTACAACGAACGTGACCAAAACTATACTTTAACACGTACCACTATAAGCACAGACAGACACACACTTAACGGCAATTGACTACTTCCAGTGCCAGTTGCTCATTTGGGATGGGGCTTGTAGTTCTGTTTACAAGTCTTACAATGAGGAAACTTTAGCACTGCAATGCAGCCAATAGTTATCGAAAAGTATTAAGTACGTACCAGTATGCAACTGTTATTGTAAACGTTTTTGTTTTTGTTTTTGTTTTCGTGTTTTCTTTCAGTTAGAAAGTCTCACACAGAAACAAAGAGAGTGTCAGAGGGATTACATGAATGCCAATTGTCCGATTGTGTGTTCCCTTTGTTATTAATGGTAACAAAATTTAGTTCAATCTACTGATTTTAATTAAAAAAAAATATTTAATTTTCTGTTTTCCTGGCAAACACCGTGTGTGCACACTCTTGGGCATCTTACGATCTTGCACGTGTTTGCGGTTTTCCGTTTCTGCCTTAAAAACTAAGCCAATCAACTGTGTGGTTGCGTTGTTGTTTATTTTCCATTTTAAAGACATTTTTACGACAATTGTTGGTAATTTAATTTTCTAATGATGACATGCTTTCAAATGAAGTGTACTGATGAATAATAAAAAAAGGAGAAATAAAATGTTGTACGAGTATAAAAAAAAGCTTCTTCTTGCACAAACTGAATGTGCATGCAGTAATTTTTTTTCGGGCCATGTGCTTGCAGTCAAAACTAATTATTTACGTTAAAACCATTTCAATGTAAAAAACTTGAAATTAATTTTATGTGATCGAATATCGATCAGTGTTGATGTGCGGTCGTAAGTGGTTGTTAACACTTTTATTTAAGAGCAATTGAAAACCACACACCACTACATACATACCTACATATGAGTTTAGGAATGTTGGAGAACGCAATTCAGAATTGCTGCTTATCTGAATTGAAAATCGGTTAAGGTTTTTGTACATTATTTTTTTTTTTTTTTTTTGGTAAATGTGGAATTCTTTTTATAGCTGGTTGTAACGATTTAATTCACATAGAAATTATAAGAATTAATATTCTAGCAGGATGTGATCGAAAAATTCCGAAGTGAAAAATTCAAATGTTCCAAAATGAAATATTTAGAAATTTAAAAGTCCTTAGTGTCCTCTAAGAACAAATGTCAGGGCTATAAAAAAAACTTTGGTTTATTTTCCTAAGATTTTGCAACCTGTAATGATTTAGTCATACTACAGTTTATTTAATCACCATTTTACCTGAGAGTGTATACAGGTTTCTTTAAATAATTTTTATTTCCAAAAGATAAAAGTGAAAAATTAAAATTAACTGGTATTTCGAGTCAAAAAAATGTTTTACAGTTGACTTTCAACTCGTTGAAGGATGTAAAATAGACTAGCAGCGTTATTTTCACTATTTAAACTCATATTAAATAAGCCGCAAACTGGTGTGTGTTTCTATAGGTGAATAGATAATGAACTGCGTGAATCTAAACCGGAGATTGAGGTTTCAATTCACGTCTAGATGCTGGGTGTTTTCGTGCGGCCAAATCGAAAGCTTTGCACGTTAAATACTAAACAAAATAGGTATCGAACCGCAAGAAAAAGATTTTTCGCTGTACGAACCGAAGGATGTAGTATGAAAGATGTAATTCTTTGTTTCACTGCTTTTAATCAGTAGCGCTTATAGGAACTGTAAACTTAATTGTCTTAAACTTGGCACGGCCAAAATGGAATGTGTTGTATATAAAAGCTTGTATCCCTTCAGACTTTAAGGTAATTCCATTCAAAGGATCACATTGAAACTGTTTCATTACAAAGTTTTACATTTAATTTTCTTTAGTAATTTGATCTGTAACCTCAAATCAGCCCTCAACTTCTTTTAATTTAAGTTGCTTTAATTTTAAATTAGTGCGGTTTCATTACTTTTTAGGATTTCTACGAAACACTTTGTAATCGACTTTATTGTATTGTATGGTATTATTTTAATATCTTTGCAACTGCTTTCGACTTGGAACATTTTAGAAGGCAGTTAACAGTGCGTTAAAAGTTAGTCTTGAACCAATTTTATTGACGTACCATGGAGACATACTTAATTTACATGTGTAGCAGCAAAATGTCACTATAACATGTCTCATGTACAAACTTAAAAAGCTCATTTCCACATTTGAGATTTTTTCTTAATATAACTTTTACAGTCAAAATATTTATTCGTTGCGTCTGCTTACCGTCAATATGCAAATTGGGCCTTGTTGGTATTTTTAGCTGTTGGTAGAGATATGACGACAAAAATTTTTATTTATTTTTATACTTTCATGAAATTGGAACCATAAATTGCTGGCAAGTTTATTGGCGGAAGGAAGTAGTTAAAAACTCGTTTAAACTTTTACGATTATTAGCCTTTTTGGCTACTAAATATTTTACTTTGATAAAAGTAAGAGAAAAATTTTAAGAATACAAAACATTTGCGTCAATGGCTTTTTAATGCCCACCAGATAACAGCAAAAATTAAAAGGGAATGTATTTAAAGGCACATTAAAGGCACTCAAGTGGAAAACTGTTTTATTATTAATTTCACTTTTATTAAAAGATTATTATCACATTTCAATAAAACACAAAATGAAACAAGTTACTAAAGACTAATTAGCTTTCTTGTCAGGAAAGCACAAACTGCGCAAAAGAAACATAGTTTTTGCTGTTCCAAATAACAGTGAGGCAAAGCTGGAAATGTAACAAAAGATAGCAGACACAACGATATTCTAATGTGAAGGTTCAATTTAATTACAAGTACAGTCGAACACGTTTATAACGAACTTTTTTTATAGCGAACTAATTTTTGTGAGCCATAGAATGAATTTCCAAAGACATTACAACGTTAAAAATGAATTAAGCAAAAAGCCAATTTAAAAAAAAATCGCCACAAGGCCACACTTAAACGCAACATCACTTCACAGCTGTTTCAGATTATTCAACCAGACAATCCAAACAGATGATTGCTTCTAAGCTCTAAGAAACTCAAAATGGATAAAAATAAAAGAAAATCCATTTCGGTAGCAATAAAAATGAAAATAATTTATAAAGTTGAGAAAGAAAACAAAAGTAAACAATAAATCTGTGAACTGTATAAAATTCCTGTATAAAACTGTTGTAATTTCTTTTTTTTGTGTGGTCTTGACCAATTTTTCTACTACGTCCATAACGAACTAAAGTGTCCGGCTCCTTGGAGTTCGATATAAACGTGTTCGACTGTATAATAAAATATTTTGTAAATCCTTTCCAGTACGGCAAAACCAATAATTATTATATACGTGTGTCATGAGTTGCATACCACATTTTGGCTTCGATTAGCAATATTTCGAGAAGTTGCACAAGTTGACTTGTTTCAGCTAGAAACAAAGCCATTGACGGCAGTTGCAACTCTTTGTTGGGTGATAAAATGTGCATATACTCGTAGTTATGGAATTTTAAGTGTGACATCATGTAGAAACCCTTTTGAGCTGTATTTTCATACATTTGGGTTTCTAATTGCTTATATTTTGTAAAATCGTAATCCATGTGCAACAAACAGTGACAAAAATAATTCTTAGTCGGTGCAAAAACAGATGTGTGTGTGTGGAAAGATTTTGTATTTGAGGGCACAATAAGTACAGGGTGCTAGCATGGCAGGTATACTTGTTTGTTTTGCCGCAATATCGGAAAATAATAATCTTGCTAGTAAATTTATATAATTTATTTCAGGAAATGCTGTTCTTGATTAGCCTCCACGGTCGCCTGATTTGACTGCTCCGGACTTCTCTTAATGGGGATATCTGACAAGCAATGTTTATGCAAACAAACTCGACCCGCTTGGGCAACTAAAACAAATATTGCATTCCTATTTAAATTAATGAGATACCGCGTGAAATGTCATGAAAAATATGCTCAACAGTGCTCCCGGCGAATGTCCTTTAGAATAAAAAGCTTTTTATATTTTGATTGTGTTTTTCTTTTTTGGTATATTTTTTATTACATTTTTTACACCGGTGTGTCGTGGCTTTTGAGTTCACTTCTCCAGGATATATACATATAATTTAATTGATGGCATTGTTTTGTATTACACATACACAAACAACGTTTGTAGATGTATTGGAAAATATTAATAAATGAATGTAAAAACTTCTTTCTTATAGCAAAAAAATTCAAACGAGAAAAATTTGTGGGGTGACTTAAATGTTGAGTTTGACGGGGTTCTTTACACGGTTTTAATGTCATATACCGATATATTGCTGGATCCTCAATTGCGGTATACGAATTATGAATAATGAATGAAAGAATAATGCGAATTAATAATACGCAGCCTACTAAACCGGAGGTAGCGGCTTCGATTCCTGCCTAGACCCTGGGTGTTTTCCTGCGGTCAAGCTGAAAGCTTTGCAGGTTAAGTTGGTTTAAAAATGTATTAAAAAAAAACTCTAAAGTGAACTTTAACAACTTTTGCATTTTAGAATTCTAATGGTGCGAATTTCTTTAATTCTAAACTTTTAATTTAGTAGCGTCTATAAAAGCAAAATATTTCACTTTCCTGATTGCAATTATACTTTCCGAAAATAAATTTAAAAAAAAAGAAAAAATTTCATACCCTTCCAATAAGTCCTTTTAGCCTTAAGCACAATCAAGCGACACTGCATAGGCTTTGAAAAGCCTCTCGTAAACTATCTTCAAATTGTACTATGAAACTTGACAAAATTCCTCAATTATTAAATTATTAAAACTTTAAATTAATTAATAAACTTTAAATCAAACCATTTTCTTACTTTTGCCATGTCGAAGTAGCCGCCTGCTATCAGGATATGCATCCTTATCACAACACATGCATCCTATTCAGCGGTTTGTCATTAAATAGTATTAACATTTTTTCTATTAAATAAACAATTTTCTGAAAATTATTTGTTTTCAGCATCACTTAAGACAATTTAATACAATCATTTTTATCTAAAATTGATATCAAAATTAATTGTGCATTTTTCCATTATAATTAGAAATTTTTATAAAAATTTACAAGAAATCTTATTAATAATTTTTTTAACTGCAAAATACATTTCAGTTTTTAATACCAGCAAGAGATTATCTTGACTAGCATAAACAGGATTTTCTAAAATATTTCCCCTCTTTTTATTATTTTTATTATAATTACCTTTAAAGCGCCATAAAAAAAAAATAAATTTTTGTTGGAAGGAAAAAAAGCCAGATAATGAAATAAGCCTGACTTAAACTGGCTGGATATTTAAGTGTGGAGCATGTTGATCATCAGCGGATGTGTAAGGAGCAGCTTTGATTTCTTTTCGAAAAGAGAAATAATAAATGAAGGTAACAAAATGTTTAAGTGTAATTAATAGTCAAGAAAGTCAGCAAAAACTGAGATGCTCCCAATTAAATGGGCATCAGAATCTCATAGAGTGCACACGGTGAGTGTGTTCCCCCTTTTTGCGACTTTCCAGCTTTTTATTACGAGTTTCTTACTTCAAGGAATATTAAAAAGAAATAATAAAAAAATCTGAAATGCTCAGAATTATTGATATTGTACTTGACTTGTAAAGCAGATGTGTGTTATTACATTCGTGCCGTTTTTTGTAGAGTGCAGAGCTAAACAACCTTTGAGGCAGCCAAATTGGCAGGCTTTAGAAAAACATTTTTGCAATATCAATGAATTTGTTAGTTAGTATATCTAATTTACAAGATACTTCTTCATTAAATAATATTAAAATTTTTTCAATTAAGGAAACCATTTACTGGACATTTTTTTTTTATTATTTCAAATTGCATTGTGGCGAAATGCATTGTGGTGAAATGCATTAGAACTCTATAGTTGGGAGGCCCATAATATAAATCTCTTATAATAACTCTTTCTCCTCTTTGTGTGAAATCACCTCTAATAGCGTAGACACACGACAGAGTTAATGTGCATTAAAAACTTACTAATATCAATTAAAATTTTAGCCAGACGTACGATAGTTTCTGAATTTAGTAAACAGCTGTTTCTTTGTTTTTCATTCCTTTTTGTTTGCTGTTGGTGAAAAATCAGCATTTATCTGAAAGAAAGCTAAAATACCTCTTGCTGAAGCTACTCTAGAATTTAAGTACAAGTTGGAATCGCAGTTGGACACTCTGAATCAAGGCAAAGGCATCTGTGGAAATTTGTAGGTTTAATATTATCGGATAATGATGAATATAATTTACATGTTTTTTTTTTAAAACCCGCCACAGCACTTTTTGGAAGTGAAACGTGCTTAAGATGGAAGACAACATAATTATAGAAGACTTTAAAATAAACAGAATGGCTTTCTAAAAATGATGTGAAAAATTTCGAAATATCGAGCGAAATCTCGATTAAAATCTTAAAACTTATTTTAATATTTTTTTCTCATTTTGTTGAAAAGAATTAAAAAAATTTACATTTTCTGCATTTCAATCCATTTTTATTTTGTTAACAATTTGCGAACAGCTGATTGAGTATTGGCAGTATTGCCATATTGAAATAGCTAAATGCAGTTTAATTTAGTGCATTGACTTTAATCTAAATGCAAATTGAAAAGGATATAATACAAAAGTGGATTTGAATTAACTCTCCCCCGTGCCTATACTATAATTCTCTGACTGGCTTCTCATTTTAAATTTAAAGAAAAAAAGTTTAGAAACTTTAAAAAGATTGAATACTGTATAAATGCTATGAAATAAAAAGATTGGTTCTGGTTGTGTAGTTTTTAAGAGGCGCTCAGTGTTATTAGTATATTATTTGAATCCTGAGCTAAACTCGTCAGCTTGAAGGTTGTACTAATATAGTTTGCATATAATATTAATAATGAGAAGAATTATTTACAACTAGAAAGAGCTTACTTTCAAACGTTAGCCTAAATATATAAAATTACTCAGTGTGTGGTCATTAGTTTAGCAATATATTATCGTATTAAAATATGATTAGAAACCACTTTGTAGGTGACCACAATATGGTTCAAAAATAGAACATCGTAATATTGCGACAATTTGATGACACATAAATTGTGTCTTGTGTCTTGAAGTGTCAAATGGCAGTCAAGTAGTTTGAAAGTGGGTAATGCAGAAGTCATAATGTTTGTGTGGGTTACGTTACGCTGCAATAGGAAAATTTCAGATGTTTTACAAATTATTTGCAAAGAGTTGAGATATGCTAAAATATAGATATTTTTCTAATACAAGTCTATTTAATTATTATTCTAGGAATGGATGACTGATTACTTAACCCGGTGAGATACAATGACGAGTTGAACTCGTCATGAATTTTTAATATCTATCTGCCCAGTGAAGAGCTGCACTGGCCATGAAAATAAAAATATACATAGAATATTCACATATGTGTGGCGGTATCGACTGACGAATCATTAGTGAAATATAAAGGATGACTGCATTTTGTACCGTTTATTGCATCCAAATGCGCGAGATTTGGAAAAAAATTTATAAATTATGTGAGTCGGAGACAGGATATCGTTGTATATTTAAAATATATGTTAGTCAAGGTAAAGTTGGTGATATGGCCGCCTCTGAAAGTATGGTAATGCAGCTTTACAAGAAGGTTACACCATTTATTTAGATAACTGGTATTCATCACCAAACTTGTACCTAAATTTTCTGAAACATAAGGCAAACCCAGTCGGAAGTGTAAGAAAAATAAGAAAAAATATGGCAAAAAACTTTCAGAATTTAACCTAAAAAAAGGAGAAGTTCGAAGTTACTCATATAGATTTTTGTTAGCCTTGAAGTGACGGGATAAAAAGGATGTTTACATTCTTAGTTCTAAATATTCAAGGAAGGAGAAGTTCGAAGTTACTCATGTAGATTTTTGTTAGCCTTGAAGTGACGGGATAAAAAGGATGTTTACATGCTTAGTTCTAAGCATTCAAGGATTGAGATCTTGGATACTGGGAAGAAGAAGAAGCATAGAGGGGAACATTACGAGGAAAATGTTTTAAAGCCCAGCTGTGTAATGGAATACAATTCTAGAATTCTGCAATTAATTAATGGTGCACTATTGCAAAATTGTTCCTAATTAAATCGAAGTGCAAGGGTTTAATATACATAACCGCCTGCCGTAGTATGTAAGGAACTGCATTACCATCACCTAGGAGATCCATAATATAAACTTTTATTATAATTTGATTATTTTAATTGAGATCAATCTCTCTTATAAATGAAAATTTTTGGTTAAAATTATTGATTAAAATTAAGTTTTTAAAATATTGTTTGCCATACCAGTCACACTCTGAGCCGTGCACAATTCTAAAGCCATCATTTAACTTGAAGCTTGTTAACACACAACATTTCCTCAGCGTACACAGAAACGATATGGCTTCTTTTTTATTGTACGAGTATGCCCTCAGCCAATTCTGCTCTGTCATCATCACACTGTCGCCGACAAAATCAGGCAACAACCCGACTTGCAACAGCAACCAAAACAATAACAAAAATATTTTCTGACAAGTGTTTTTCATGCATGCAAGATATAAATTTTGCACGCATTTAAAGTTTCATGTAGAGACGACACACTTCATTGACATAAAATAAAGAGTGAGATTATTTGCAGATGAGCAACAGAAGGTGCACAGACAGGAGTAGGAGAGCAACACCAACATTAATACGGAGAAGGAAGAATTTTTAACCAGACAATGTGAAAAAACATACAAAATACACGAATAATGAAAAAGGTGAAGAATATACAGATACTTGACATTACATGTAAACTTTTAAAATTTTAAAGTCTAACTAATACACATGGTTGTGTTTTCAGGAAAAACCGCACATGTCACAAAACAAATGTGACATTTTCTTATGCTGGGCAAACAACGCGAAGGCTTTATAGGGATATAACACGTTTTGTCACTGCCAAAATCAGAATTTCAAAAAAAAAAAAACAATTTCATGTTGAAAATTGCGGTTTCGAAGGAATGAAATAAGTGAACCAGAACGAATGCACTAACACAAGTATGAAAAGTATAAATTGTGAACTAGCAACTCCCTTCCTATCAATAAAAACAGATTTTCGGTAGGGCAGCCTTCATATCTGCACTACTGTTAATATCCAAAATAGCCAACTATACAAATCCATATAAATCATCTGTATGTAACTATAATAATCTTAAATAAACAGTGGCCAACTTTTAAAACTGTCATTTGCTTAAGCAAAGTAAGAAGAGGAATACGTTTTCCATACTGCATCAGCTGTGAGAATTTCGAAATTAATTTAATTATTTTAAATCTATAAAATCGTGTGTTGGCATTTATATATTAATTAAAATAAAGTCTGATGTATTGTTTTTTGTTAAAAGTAATCAGAAGATATACAAAGAGCATATCAGTAAATACGTATAGTACGAGTAGTGGACTCGTGATATTTACGTTTGTATAGGCACATTATGGCTACGTAAATAAATTTTCCTTCTTACTTGGATGGCTTTCACACTTGGATGGCTTTTTGTTCGGGTTTCTCCTAACTTATGCAAACTATTCTTAGGCCTGAAGTTCTTATTTTGCAGTTAAAATAAAAAAAAAAAAAATGGTTATGAAATGCAAGCCGGTCCATTCTGTATTACACTCAAAATCAAAATTGGCAAGACACAGTTTACGTCTTCCTTGTGGGTTCACCTTCCTACAATCTTCCCAATAAACATTTTCGAAGAACGATATATATTTGACTTTGGAAGACATCTGAATACTGCTGAAAGCAAATACCCATAAGTGAAACGAATATAAAATTAACGCCCAGTAGTAAAATTATTAAAATGTTTAATTTCTAATGGCAGAAGGATTTTGCATATATGCGTTTTTTACTGAAGACCACAAATGCCATAAATTCATGCAATTTCAATTCTTTGGAAAAAAAACTGATTTAAAAGGAAGCACCATATGAGCACTCTTTCTATCAACATAACAAAACTACTTATTATTAAGTAGCCGGTGCGATAATTTGTTACACATTCAAAATATGAAGGATGTAAAAAGAAATTATGCTAAAAAAATTATTAAAAATGTTCAAGGAAAGATTGAAAATTTCAGTAAAGTTTACTCTATTTTATTTAGATGAGTTAAAAACTAATTGAGAATTATTTACAGAAAAAGTTTCTTAACCTTAAGGAAATATTTCTCGAACACACTCGCAACACTCGATAGTCGGTTGGTTAAGACACTGTACTGGTAGTTTGAAACATTGCTGGTCCAAATCCCACTTTCCCCTAAATATAATCCTAACAACAATGGTGGGTAAAATAATTTAAAATTTAATAGAAATATTAATAAAATTGGCCAATAAATAATGAGTAACACTAGAAAATATTAAAATTGGAACAAATTATATAATATGAAAACGAATTTTTTACCGTGAAATTTAATATTTACCGTGAGGTAATTCCTCAGTAACGAAATTCTTCCGGATTGCATACGAAGTTGAATTTAATTTTTTTTAATGTAGAGGGACTTAAAAAAATGAATTTTGGATGATGAAAGCATATTCATTAGAGTCATCACGCACTATGGGCCTGTATTTGAAAAGGGTTCTCGCATGCATCACGTCAAAGAAGGTGATGCAAAAATACAAAAAAAAATTGATTTAAGAACACGTAATACGTATATTCACTATCAAACACTTTTGATGATATTCGGCCTCGAAGATTTAAGATTTCATATATAAAATTTGTGACAATTTCGCTCATCATATTGCTGCCGTACTCTATAAGTGCCACGTAATAATACAGCCATATCAATGTGACAATCAGTTTCCATTATATCATATTTTTAGTGTCTTTTCCAAGCGAGATCAGTGTTCAAGTGCGCTTCATTGTATTCATTCATTCTAACTATGTATTTCCTTAATGTTTTATGTGCAGTTTGTTACAGGAGCTCTTTAACATTTTGCTTGGTGTTAAAAAGAATCGTATTTAGGAGTCAAACAAAAGCACTACTTATAAAAAGCAACAACAAAAATCGAGTAACAAGAAAACAAAACAACAACTTGACTTCATTTTAGAGCAGGAACAGCTTTTGTTTTGCTGTCAGTGAGTGAATGAAATGCATGAAGGCACTACAAAACAAGTATAAATGAATAAATGAATAAGCAAATGAATGAATCAATGAAGGAGCACATGTACGTATGTGTGTATGTTTGTTTGTTTGTTTGTATGGCTTCAAGTATATGAATTCAATTATTTATTAAAGAGAATTGTAGGCAAACTTTTACATGGAAATGTGAGGATGGAAAATAAAAAACAGGATTTTGTGCAGGACCAACACAAGTGGCAGTGGCAACAGCAAGTAAGATGAAACAGATGTGCATGCATGCACACATACTTATTTTAAATAAACAGCCAGTAAATCATTTTTAATGTTTTGTATACTAAATAAAGGGTATATCATTAGGGCATTAATTAAAAATCTAAAAACAAATATGTTTGTAAACAGAAAAATAGAATTTGAATTTTTCGTAAAACAAATTTAAGAGAAAATTTTTTTCCAGAAAGATGATTGGCGAGATCTTGAGCTCAAACATGAAAGATGAAATATATTATTAAAAGAAATATATGTATGTAGAAGAAAGTGGCACTTGAATTTTAGAGTTCGTTGGGCGGTAATGCTTCTGAAGAGGTTTAAAAATCAGAATAATTATATTTTTTAAAATTTTTCAAATCATGTTTTGGAATGTCTTGTTATGATTATAAATTTCCAATTTTAGAGAAGTTCCAGTATAAAGAAGAAGGAGGCGAATATTTGAAATGTTGTAAGAGAGAGTAGAATTTATATTAATATGTGGGAGAGAGAGAGAAAGCGAAAGCTTTTCTAATGGAATATCTTTTGTGGGTGAACAAACTTTTATCCGAAACGAAATCTCTATATTACAAATATATCTCTCTTAACAAGGGAGACTTTGATGTAATAAATCGGTACAGTGGCAGAGAAGATAGCGCTCTTTTCTTTTTGCCATACATCAGCTTATCGCTAACAGTATTCACTGAAAGCACGCCTTAATCATTGAAGACTATGATATTACGAATGTCAGGGATTTTCCTACTTTTGAAAGCTTAGTAGGGGACAAGGTTTGCCATCTGATAAAGGTAAACTCATTTGAGAGTAGTATTTCACAGAAGTTTTAAATGTCGACATCTTGGACTTAATGCATTCTCAATTAGTTCAGGGTAATACTAGTGAATTCTAAAATCGCATGAATCTAGCCGGCATTCCTGAGTCAAGCTAGATGTGAACCCACTTCTAATCTATTGTCCTTTCTGCAGATAGCTGTCTTCGTTTTTAAAACGGCTAGTAGAATCTTTTAAATTTTCAAAAACAGAAATAGATTTTATAAGAAATATTACATGATGAAATAAAAGTTTTTCTAAATGTAATTAAAAAGGAGAAAAAAAATTGCATTTTCAGGGAGGAACGTCCTCCATCCAATAAGATTGCAAATAAACAATTTATTAAAAAATGTGTATAAATGGATGCATGTATCATCAAGTGCTCACAAACATCCCCATTAACAAGACAGAGGAGCACGATGGGGCACTTTAATTAATTGGAATGCATGACAAGCCTACATACATACATATACATACATATCCACATGCATGTCTACATAAAGTAATGCATATACATATGTATGCATGTACAAGACTACATTTTGCAAAAACTCAACAAGTGGCAAATGACAAGCAATGCAGATGTAGCACAAGCATCAAGCATCTTTCCAAGCTTGAGTAAACATGAATTGAAGTGAAAAACTTATTTAAGCAAACACAAGCACAGCTACCATTATTCCGTGCCAGCAATGCAGATAAAATAGAAGCAGATGACAAGTGAATGAAGACACTCGTCGATATGCTGGCATTGTTGAAACGCATGCATTTAATCGAACAAACAATTTCAATAATTATATTTATATTACAAACTATGTGCATGTGTGTATGTAAATATCTGATTTTTCCTTAGCCTTCATCAATTTCCTCATTCGATATTTCTTTCAAACATTCAATGAATTTTTGCTTTCCCATTTCTTTAGTGGAATAGCTTTAACATCCAGTCTTATAAAATATAAAATAAATGCAAAAGCGTGCTTGAAAATAATTGATTATTATCGATAATGGCTAAGTGATGGCTTCCCATCATGTCATTTAAATGCTGACACAGATATATATGAAAACAAATAAAACAAATTTAAATCAAAAACATTTTTTTTTTTGTTTTTAATGAATTATAACTTAAACTGCGCTCGCCCACTGTTTTACTTTGTTTTACTGCTTTCGAGAGCGTATTTTTAAATTTATATAAAAATATTGGAAATATTATATTCCTCTTAATTAACAAGCAACTGATTGGCTTTGAAGCCTAATTGGCTATTGAAAGTAATAATCCGACCAAATGTTGCCCTAAAAAAGGTATTACAAGATATTGAAGGCACAGCAAGAGGCCGAAGTTGCGTAGTGCAGAGTGCTCGAAGAAATTTATAAATATTTTCTTTTAAATAAAATAAATAGAAACGCCTCAGTGTTATATTTGTCACTATTAAATGGTTAAAATAGTTTTATTAGCTTGTCAGCATCCACACAAATGCTCAAAATCGAATATTTTAAAAACGAATTTTAAAAATAAGGCGTCAGATGATATGAAGTTATTTTATAAATATTTACTTTAAATGCGAACAAAACATTTTGTCAGACAATAAACTCAATTAGGAATATTTCGTAAAAATCGGGTGAATTATGTGCCCAGCCTTGCATGTCGATCAATGAGAATTTTGAATTAAAATTCTTTCACATTCCACTTTAAAATAAACAAAGAAAATTTTGAAACAAAAGTTTTCATTTGTTTGAATGAAAAATAATAACTTGAGAAAAATACTTTAAAGCTTTTTCAAATAAAGATTTCAGAGAAAATTGTTTTAAATTGATTTTTGGATCGATTTAAAGATCCATTACATTTATAAAGCTGCGTGAAGGAAGTCCTGGGAACCTCGTATAAAAAAGCACCAAAAACTTGTTGAATAATTATTAAAAACAAAAATTTAATTTGACTTTAGTCGTGAAGCGGTCAACCTCTATTTCTAATATCGCTTGCAACTAAGAGACGTGCCTAAGATTGGCCTGAGAATTCAACATGTTGAATTGCTGAGATGTACTAGACCTGCCAGTTTAATACCAATTAAAGTTTTATACAATCTGCACACGCCCATGAAACCTTTCTCAATATCGGAACTGAAATAAACCAGTGATATATTACACGATAAAGGGTTCTAGCAGCTACAGCTGTTGCCGTCTAGGCAGCCTGCTGTGTACTCATCACACTTTCTCAAAATTTCATTGTCAAATAAATATGATGCAGCGTTATTAACTGCAAAATGTCAAATATGTTATACTCCCATTTGCAAGAACACAACAGAGCTACACCACTGCACAACCAACATCCCTGCTGACGTAACTTAAATTATTCTGTAAAAGCGATAGTAAAATTTATTTATTTTGCGTAAAATCACAGAATAACACAAAACTAATATTATAAATGTTTGAAAACATTTTCAAACCTTTTTTTCACATTTTTATATATTTTAATTATGTAATTCTTATCGGTGAAAGATTTAAATATTAATGTTTGATCGTTTCCAAAAAATTTCGTAATTGAGCTACGGACTATGCAATTCCCTTAGACAATACACTCTGCAATCAAGACTGAAATCATAAACGATCAATAAATCAATTCTAATTATTTTATGTCAGTATGTCAGAGATGGACTTTTAGACTCACCTGGAATAATCACAAATTTTCAAATAAAATTAAAATAATTATTTTTATAATGAAAATATATCAAAACAATTTTATTTATATTTTTTTAAAGCTTTAAGAAATGAAATTATCCGAAGATAATTTTGTATAGGAAGAATATTGGCCTTGCGCCAGGAGTACTGTTACTCCTGGAATGTTCGTGGCGAATGCCACGTAACTGAATTTTCCATCTTGTTTAGAAAATAATGTTTCCTTCCTTATAGATCGGACCTAATCAAATCAACAGATAAATACATCAAACAATGATATAGGGGATGTAATCTAAAAATATTTTGAAGTTGATGGGTGCGAAAATGCAACTCAAAACGAAATCAGGAACACGAGTAGAAACAATGCAGTATAAAATGAAATTTGCCACGTTCTGTAAACTCATTCCATAACTGGCAGCTATTGCAGTTGGTGTTTGTGTTCATGTAGACGTGCGGTCGAACAAACGTCTAGCCTGCTGTGATGCTGAGAGTTCGTAATGCATAAGAAACTCTGGAAAAGAGCAAATCATCGATGCTTTGATTCGCAACTCTTCGCATGGTTAGAATCTACATCATCGTATAGCATGAACTGTATATCTAAATACATTTGTAGTACTACTCTTGGAACATCTATTGTATTGTATTGTAATGTCACAGTATTGCTGTCTCATTTACAGTTAGAGAGCTTCACAGCGACTGGTCGTTGGTACCTCCACTACCCATTAACATCTTTAAACAAGGATTCATAAATAATTTCTTCCATTTATTTCATTTCTAATGCTAATGCCAATATTAGCCAGGTAAATGACAAGATGACATGTATTTGTTTTGTGTACAACTCCATTAGTCCATAAAACGATTAACTCCATAAATCAAGAATTTGAGAAAAATAGCAAAATTCTTTTAAAATTACAAATTCCAAAATACGACGCAGACTGTACTATTCCAAACGCATCTTTTATCTGACGACATATATAGAAAGTATAAGATGGAATATGCATGGAGTATTTTTTCTTATTACCGCCAGTTTTCCATGGTTAGGGGTGTTCACAGTGAAAGTAAATTCAACCGAGGTTTTTTTTACGGAAATATTTCACTACATAAATATATATTTTATTGACTATTTCAGCTCAATTGAATAACCAACATTTTTTTCCTTTCCTGACAACCGCGGGACCCTTCATGTAGTCAGTTTTGGAAAGGGTAAAGCTTTTTCCGAGTCAAAAGAAAATAAAAAAAAGTGTTCGTCTGATCCTGTACATCTTTTTTCAAATGAGCTCCCATTTGGATTTTTGCCGTTCTCAAGTCCTGACTGTCTGGAGACTCAATTCTTCACACGGTTGCTCAAAATTCAAAATAAATTTTGTCGAGAATAACACTTTCCTTCACAGGTTCCAGATTTTCTTCTGTGCGTTGCGCGATATAGAATTTATACATTTTTTTTGATATAGGAGTCTTATACTCGTACATACTGGATTTGGGTATTTTCTACTTGGATTACAAGGTCTTGTGTATTGACGTGTGTATGTGGAAAATTATTTTATATGTTTTACACTGCGCAGCACAACTAGTTACATTTCAAATACATTACAGTGTGCAGTAAATTAGATTGGCTTCGGACATAAATTATTTATTATTCAATGGCTGAAACGGTTTTCTCATTTAGTGGGTTTAATGCTTTTTTATTTACCTTATATTACAATTATCTGAATATTATGGTAATATGATTATAAATGCAATGTGGGTCGAACCACTGGCCATCGGCTACAATACTTATTATTACAGATATTTGTTTTAAATATGTACAATTACGATCTTATCATGTGCTTTGATATTAAAATTTAATAATAATCAAAAAATGGAGTTGAACGATTTGGCAGTTGAAGCATCCATATAGAAAATGTTCTCCAGTTACTCTGCGGAAATCTTCATTCATATTTAAAATAGGCTTTTTCTCACAGAATTCCTCCGCTTTCTTTCCCACTTCGAATGAAATCTTTTTTAATGTTTCCTAAAACCATTCCATATTGTCTTTGCCTTTTTATACAAAAAAAAAAAAAACAATTTTTTATGGCTCACTGTACTATTTTAGCCAGATGTTCTTTTACATTCCAAGACTTTATTCATCAATCACCAAAAAAAAAAAAAAAAAAAAAAAACCCCAAACAGTATCCAAAGCCGTTTGCTGAAAGTGTTTCCTCGAATCTGGGTTAGAGAGATCAAAGTGATAAAAATTCAATCAAACTCTCCTCGTTTGTGGAATAGAAGAATTTAATTTCATTTGTGTCGTTTATTTTTTTTTTTTTTTTGGTCTGATTGACATGAATAACGATTTTATTATTATTATTTTTTAACAACTAATTGATCTTCGTTTATCACAAAAATTAGAAAACAATCAAAACTCGATTGTCTAAATTGTTTTCTGTGTAAAAAATCTTTTTCAATAAATTGATTTTCAATACTGATGAATCATAAACGGAAAGAGTTGGTTGTCTCTGCTCATCTTAGAGGAATTAAAAACGATCTTCTTATTGAATTAGATGTGAAAATAAAAAAAATTTACACAATTGCACTGCAACAGCTGCAGGCAATTTGCTCTTGGATAGCGACGAGATCATTGTGGTACTTAAATATTCAATTTTGGGGTCAAAATATGTCTATTTAAATTATGTATGGGAGTGTTAAATGCATTACTAGTGGTAACGTTACATGAGGGGAACTGAAATTTGCCACATTTCAGAGGGAATGAAGTCTAATGAACAAAATTCTGCTTCCAAACTAATACCACCATAAAAATATTCCCCTGTGAGAATTCCATTTTTTATTTGACGCGAAAAGAAGAAAAATTATAAAAAAGTGTGTTACCCTGTTATAAACAGCTGATAATAAAAACCATTTATATATATTTTATGAAATATTTATAAAGCAACTACTACAACTGCTGGAGCAACTAAAAATATTTTATTTTAATTTATACGAAACGAGTTATAAAAATAATTATTAATATCTCATTTTTTGACCTTCTCTCTTGTCCGGTAAAGGCCGGACAAGAGAGAACAATCCTACAGAGAAGTACGATTTGTTACATCTCTGCAGAAAAACTAGAATAGTGTGATCTAAAAATTTCAGATTTTTATGGCAAGCAAAAATTTATGAAAATTTTCATAAAATAGCAATTTCCATGCGATATCATTAGCAACTCCATTTCAATGCGATTTTGTAAAATAGCAGGCAAGCACTGTCAGATTTTCGTGTGAATAAACCATACGACTGTCTGGGATAGTGAAAAGGGGTCTTAACGCAATATACACTTCGGTTTTCCTAAAATAAGAAAAGACAAGGCCATAAGTGTTCTAAGATTATTATTTCATGACTCCACAGCCATATCATGGCTGAATGATTCCATCATTGTAAGCAATTTCTGTTGGCTTTTAATTATCGTTTTTGTAATTTTTTACTTTTTATTTAAATGTTTTAATTTAATTTATTATTCGTTTGTGGAAAATTCAGTGATGGAATAAATAATTTTTCGGCTGCTGTTGACGTTTATAGTTACTTGACTCTGCATTGCAAACTCTTTCCAAAAAATATTATAATATTGAGTAATAAAAGGAGACGGCTTGACTTCAAAGTAGAAAAAGGATAATACGACAGCAATAAAACTGTCGTTCCTCTAAAAAAAACTCGCTCGTTTATATAAATCAATGATGCTTACTGTACTGATCATAGAGTACAGTGATGCGAAAAAGTACGCACAAGCTCAACAATTTTCAATAGAAATGTTTGGCTTTTTGCAATTAAAGAAATAAAAATTTATTTTAAGCCTTTTTTTTATATTTTACTATCGTTGCAAGAAGCGTTGGCCGTGAGGTTAAGCAGGGATACAATCGAACTACTTTAGATCATTCTTATCATTTCTTAATCAGGTTTCCTAATGCTGGTTAATCATGAAAAGGAATAAATTACAGAAATTGGTAACAAAATGGGTGGAATAAGTAACACCATTTTTAAGTTGCTAGCAAGATATATTTAGGAAATATGAAACACTTCTTAATATAAATATTGAATTAAATTTTGTTTATATTAACTGATTTCAGAAACTCCAATACTCAATCCTTAAAAAAAGGACTTTTGAAATTTTCATTCTTCTAAAAATAATTTTGTTGTATGACATGAAAACCAATTCAGTATTATTAAATGTGTAGAAGTAGTTCTTTGCATCTTCAATAATATTTTGTTTTTGCTTTGCAGGATTCATATCCTGCAACACAATATGGAATTAATTAGAGACGCCCGTTGAAGAAAAGACTTTTAGAAAAAGTTGATATTCAAGTCAAGGCAAATGGGATATAAAACCAAACACAACGTAACAACTTATTAAAGAAAAGTATAACGTATAAAAGAAAATCCATCACCTGTTCACTTTCAAAGGCCTTTTATCTACGGGCCTTAGTTAAGCCAAAAATTAATTGCAAGCAAGCGATGAGTCAAAACTGAAACGGCTCTTAAATCATTTAAAGATTTTTCCAAAAAGAGAAAAATTCGAGAAATGCGGAACACCCTAATGCACACACATACATACAGTATACGCAATCAGTTACGTTTGGATGTGATAATATGAAGAGCGAAAATAATTGATTTTAGGCCTTTTTAAATATATGAATGCATGTGTTTTTACACTCGTGTGCATGTTTTGTTTAACTTCCCCTCAGAAGAAAAATGTAACCGAAGTCAATAATTTTGTGCTAAATCAACAAAGTAATAATTGATGTTGTTATTTGTTTGTATTCCTGCCCCAACGTACTTACAAACACAATACATACATACACTCCACACATGAGCAGCTTGCTATGATTTCGTTTTCGTTAATGGAGCTCTGCTTTATCTAAATGTTACACACAATATTTGGCGCCACATCATCATTACACTCATTAAACATTTTCCCATATCAAGACACAACCATGTGAAAGCCATTGATAGATCTGCTGCAGAGTTCTTGTAGCAAACGAGATGGTAAGAAAATGAAATGATATTTTTCATTTGTTTGTTTATTTTCTTTGATATTTTATTTAATTTATATATTTTTGGAGAATCCTTAGAAAAGTATTTAATATGGCTTTTTCTAAACGAGAGCAGCCAATGAAACAAAATCATGTGTAAGTGGAAAATTAATTATTTAGTTGCTAAACAGGAGTTTTTTTGGGGGGAAGTGTTTATGCTCTCTCTGTTAAAATAAATAAGAAAATGTTTAATTTTTAGTTCAATTCCGGTTTTTAATTACAGTGTAATTAGAATAAAAATAACGAGTACCCATTTTCGGATTTATTTGTTCTACAATCTTCACATCTATCGAATCTATTTACTATCACTTTTCTCTTTCTTCTCAGAGTTATTTAATTTCTACTCGCAATTTCTACGCCTTTGTATGATTTAAGGGGTTCCTTAAATAAAGCAAAAATTTTTTGGGAATGAAAAATATTTCGGGTTTTGCTTCGCCCACCCATTTTCATATACGCCGAAGTATAAACGTTTTCTTTGATTTCTATTTATCCCAACACGACTCTTATAATGGCATATAATTCATTTGTATTCTTATTATACTATACTTCTCATTTGGTTTTCAAAGTTTTAAATGAATTTGCGAAGAGGAACGCAATTAAATTTTGCCAACGCTCCACTCGGAAGAAAATGTAAAATGAGGTTGTGAAAGCTCTTCCAATTTCCAGTGGTCCAGCTGTCACTTTAAAAACGTTGTGGCTTAAAAATAAAAATCAGTTTTTGATACTCCCGAAAATGTAAAACTTTTAAACATTTTTGTGGGGGATATTTCTTAAGGGTGTAGCGAAAAGTTCTCGTATGAAAGATTTTTTAGGGCTTCGCAAATGCCTGTACTTAGCAGAGACTAACAAATGTAGGGCATGCAGGCAATGGAAGAACTATGGAGCTGCCTTACCACTGTACATCTGCACTCGCTTAACCGAAATTCTGCAAGCATGAATATATTCATATTAGGTGCCCGACAATTCGCCCTGTTTAACATCGGTGAACTATGTAGTTGCTATTCCTTTCGACTATTTCAACCGAAGCTAACGTAGGCTCAGGAGAGTTCGGTTCAATTGTCACTACTAAGTATTGTTTTTTTTAAAATTAATTTTTATTAGTTCCTTTCAAAAGCACTCATTAAATTAGTTTGTTGTGCAAATTTGAAAATCATTCTCAACGCTTGTCAGGGGTTGTAGTAGAAAATGAAATCATATATGAGTTTTAGACCCCTTTTAGACAGTTTTGAATTTATAGCGAGCACACATGAATGATACATTCTTTCTTAATACAGTTGCTGGATTGCTAAATAACTTCGATTGTTTATCAGCAACATATTGTGTTTTCTACAAAAATTGCAATTAATATTAGACTCGTGTTTGTTTAGCCAAGATGTCAAAATATTATGGCCCAATGAAATGTCAATGTAAACACTTTTAAAATTTATTAGATGGCAAGTGAATGAGAAATAAAGCATGCCAAACACATGTTGATGTTTTTCGTTAAAGTTTGTTTGTTAGATTGTTTATGTAATTTTATATTAATTGTTTATTTACGAGTTGATATTAAAAAAAGCAGCAGAAAATTAATTGTTTACTTAAATAATGGGTTTCAAATGATTTCTAGTTCTTAAAAAACTTGACGAAAAAAAGAACCAGAAATAGAAGAATAGAATAGAAGAAACCATTATAAAAGTGATTAATTATAAATACACACGAAAGCTGGAGAAAATGACAGAAAATTAAATTTCTTTAGACTAGCAGTAGAGAGGACAGCAGTCGTTCTGTAGGGAAGAGCGGGTAGATGAAGCAGTTTAATTTCAATAAAATATCTTTTTGAAGAATACAAACATACTGAAGTTAGACGATTGGGAAAATGGTGTGATAAACCCATTTTCGTCTGTAACCAGTAATGCATATTAAACCTCTGATACAGTATCCTTTAGAGTCGTGGGATTTATTAAATATGGCATCCCTGAGGAAAAAATAGAATACTATAAAAAAAAAGAAAAAATTTGTTTGGATCATACTTGAACCGGTCAGATTTTCTTATGAATAATTCGTACGCCTGTGTAGGATAGTGGAACATGGCCTTTACTGTACATACCATCCATACGTCCAACAGCCGTAAGAAATTCTGATTAATTTTTAAAATTTTTCTCATACTTTATATTTTTAGTATTCTCTTAATATTTAAGAGAAGTATCTTATCTGCGAAGAGGCGAAACAGAAGAATAACCGATAAACACCTCCTACTAAAGTTTACTTTACTTTCAGAGATGATGTAACATTGTTCCATATATCTACTTCCTTTCCAACTCTCTTCTTCTCCTCCACTAATTTCTACATAATGCTTTGCAGGGCTGGGGTCGTACACGTAGTGGGGTATTGCGAAAAAAAAATATAAATTGACGGTTCAGTATAGAAAATATTGCTCTTACTTAAGATGTACTTTCGATATGCTAATTTTATAGCAATGATGTTTAAGTAGGCTTAAGCTTTTTCTAAGTTCCATAACGCTCCCAAAAAGCAGCACTGAACAATGCAGGTGTAAACCCTACTAAGCCAAGCAATCAGTGTTCCTTAATTTTCATATTGAACAATTCTTCATATCTCACAGTCCGTAAGCGAATCACTTTTGAATAAAAGAATTGTTACCATGGAAAACATTTTATAGAACACTTTCTGCATCCAATTTCCTTTTTAACATCCTAGACATTTCAAACGTAAACGCTAAAATGTATACGAAGAACAGAATGCGTTTGCGTTTCAACAGCATATAAACTTCCTCTCAGACATTTCAAGGAAACAAGCTTTAATGACTTTTAATAAAAACGAAACGTACAGAGACGATACTTTAACAATAATAAGGAAAATGTTACCAGTCTGCGTGTAATTACATTTACAAGTACGTAATGTCTACACGAGTGATACAATGTCGAAAGCAATGCACAACTTGTTTAAAGAAGTTTGTTAAGTTATAAAAACAGCTTTTAAAATATTTCGCGTGCGGCTGTTTACTTGTTAAATGTTTTGTTGAATTGTAAAGAACCGGGGGACATCAACAAGAGAATGGAGATTTTGAGCAGAAGCAAGGTAACGATAATATGGATTTCCCATTGTACCCAATTACTGTTATATTATGCGATGCGTCAGTTTTGACTTAACTGACTACTCCTGCAATCCGTAAAGCCAGAATTGTAACTGATTTTAATAGAAAAGTCGGTGCAACTTTTACAGCTGTTTTGCTATCCAACTAGGCGACGTTAAGCTGTAATTTACTAGTTTACGTTATTTGTTTTTGAAAGTACGGTGAATGCGCCTAAATGTATACTATTATCGACGTAAATCGATTCCTGAAGAGTGTTAAGCGACAAGTGAAATTCCAACAATAGAGATATCGAGTCAACAATTTGAGCCATTTGTAGTTGATTAACATATTATTCAGTTCAGCCAACGACACCCTCAAATAACAAAAAAGCATTGCATAAAATAAATACTCGAGCAATACCGGATATTTCCCTTTATGACACATTGAATTGCATTAATATTTTTTTTTTTAACCAAGACGGTAACCCTGACCTGCTTTTGCTGATGAAGACTTATACGTTGCTAAGTTTGATGCCCTCACTATGGTAAGCAAAATTTACTTAAGGCTATGATTCTCTATCCTACGCAATGATACGATCTATCAAATATGTGATGTGTGTTGGAAAATAGGATAGTGTGCCACTTACACTACCATCTATGGCACAGCATGATAATCCTGCACAATAGTACGATCTGTCAAATATAGCATGTGTGCTAAAAAAATAAAATGGTGTAACAGATTTGCTTCCCGTACTATTTGCAAAAGTTTATTAAAATTCTTATAAAATGATAAATTTTCATGCAATCAGAGTTGCATTTATGTGCATAATATATGTATAATGGTATGGCACCAGCAAGGCCATTTTCCTGTGATTTATTTTAAATAGGCTGAATTTACATCAGACTTTTATATGAATGAATCTTGCAACTGTGTAGAATAGTGAAGCCTAGTCTTTAACGATCAAAATTTCGGGTAATCCTCTATTGGAATTACAACTATTTTTGTTCTGTTTTAGTCATGTATTTTTTAAAGCTGACTTTAATCAGCTGCATTGGAATATTAACAAAACTTTTCTACAAAAATAATACACTGCCATTTAGCTCAATTGTGCCCATGTGTTCCTCATATTTTGTAGACCCAGAGGAACAAAATTGCGTGCTCTGCACTACTTTTTAGTGGCACAATTTAGATTTTTCTCACACAAGCCAATTCTGATTACAATTTATTTTTTTACAATTGTCAAACAGTGCTTCCTTCCACCGCACCTCCCCTCCACTAAGTAAAATTATTTTGTTAATGTCGGTTGGAAGAATGCATGGGTACGTTGAGGGAACAAACTCAAAAATTAAAAATAAATTTTATACGCATGTGAATGGGAAATTAACTTGCTTGGCAAATGTTTGAAGTGGCACAAAAGATTTTTACGATGTTTGTACGTGTTGTTTGGAATTGTGAAAACAAAATTTTAAGTTCAAATTTGTTATTGAATTTGTTTGTAAGAAATTTAAACACTCGAAAAAAGTGAAAGATTTTCAGAAGCAATCAAAAATGGAAATGATATTAAATGTAAATGAAATTTGTTTTCCACTTTGAGGAGTTGGAGTTCATAAAAAGTCTTAAATATGAGAAATTGTATTCAGTCACGTTTTTTTAATGATATATTTAGTCGCACAGAACATGTAGATATACACGCATATATGTGCATATGTATATGTATGTGTGTGTGCGTGGAGTGGTTCTATTTCAGCAAAGCCGTAACGCAAGGAATTTTGAAAATGAAATAAATAATAAATAATTACTTCTTTATAAAAACACACTCCATTCACATCAAAGATAAGTCTTTCACTTGGAATCGTACAAAAAGGTTTCGCAGAAGTATGAATAAATACATAATAATTACATACAGAGACGCACACACACGCACACGCACGCATACGTATATATCTATGCATATATTGAATTAAAATTACATTCTTATTGTTTAAATATTTTTGTTAAGACAATTTTATAGAAAGTACCTACAAGGCATAGACCAACTGTCAAAACACTGCACATACGCATGCGCAGAAAAACTCTAAATTTATATAAATTTATTTTCTAGTCCAGCAGTGCATTCCAATTATTATATGAACCCTGCTATGAATGACTTATTTGCTGAGAAAAGTCAAAAGGGATCTTCATCAGTTCGGTATTGCATTCCAATAGGTTTTAGGCGCTCAATTTTGGGATCATCAATCGCCAATTCATTCGATCGGACAGCTGGACGAGAAATGTTTATAAATATTTCTCTTGATTTAACAGCGTTTGGAATGACGAAAGCCTTGTTACCGGCAGCTGGTGCCCGAATGGTTACCAGCTAATAATAATCATCGATGATTACTCTATCCGCCCCCCGAGAAACTTCTATTTTTAGTTCTAGTTCTATGACAATGATTCAAATGGCTATGACAATTATTCAATCCCAGAGGCTCATCATCTCTGCTCTATCTCATTCCCTAAGATCCGACAAAGGCATTCCATAACATTTACCTAATTTTACCTCGCTAAAGTTATAGTATGGCGACAAAGCCAACTTGCCAAACAAACCGTTAGAGTTTCTTCTCATTGCTATTAAAAATATGATTTAAATATTTTAAAATACATCAGAAAAAAAAATTGTGCCACTAAATACTTTTTTTTTAAATTGGTTCTCTTAATTTGGATTTTTTTCATCCAACTTTTCTTTCACTGTATTTCCTTATAATTCACACAAAATGTTATTCAATACTCAGAGGAGAAGGGTAAATACAACTTTTACAAAATCCCAAGTACGTTCACTGCAAAACATTCATAATACTATATTTTTCAGGAACCGATATTAGAATTACTAGCAGAACTAAATTCCCTTTTTTTTCTTTCTTACGCTTTCTCAGAGTAATGAAACATTTCCCACGATGTAAGGAAATATTTTAAGAGGCTTCGAAAGACATGTATCGTAAGCTTTTAATTTACAGTAGAATTTTCCCGCAACCTACGACGTTTTATAAGATATTTTTAAGAATTTTTCTGCATTAATTTATTCCACGTTTTTTTTAGTCTAGACTGCTTGTCTTGGGTACTGGTCTTAAGAAATTTTATAACAAAAGCCTCCACGCCACCTTCAAGCCCGCAAGTGACCTTTTGTTGAAAAGCTCTTTTGTTAATAAATACAAGTAAGCGAAATGAACGACAAAAAAAAGGTCTCGCTATTCATTTAGCTAAGCCAGGCGACGTTATAAAAACGTTATTGTTTAAAATCAGTGTAAAATAACAAAAAAGTTAATTTTATTGTTTTTTTTTCTGCTTAGCAATAACAATTAGAGATTTTAATTTAAAATAAAATTAAACTTGTGACGAAAATCTTACGACCATTTAAATCCATTTATTCTCCTAAACCGTTTCCATAAGTATGCGTATTATATAATAGAGGAGAAACTATGACGCGGTGTAACGAACAGCGTAGATAGATGTTCTGGGAAAATTTTTATAAACTCGCATTTACTAATTCTCATACAGTTTTGAATAAAAATATTAATATTCAAATTTATAAAAATTTCAAGTTATTAGAGAGTTTTAACAGTCAATTCAAAAAAAAATATGTATATATATCTTTTCAATTTTAAAATACACTCAGAAATTTCTTGCAGCAACTGATTGCATATTTTAAATTTTGCAACTTGAAAATATAGGGTGCACGCCTGGAAGGTATACTACTTTCTTTGTTTAAAAATTTTGATTAAATGAAAGGTAAGCGATTTTATATTGATAAATGCTTTATTAAATGTCGCAATTATGCAAATGGGATCTCCTTTTTTGTGAACATTTTTCGTTATATTCTCGCACATTTCACATGGTATTTTATTAATTGCATTACGCACATTTTGTTTGTTCTGATTTGTTTGTATAAATCTTGCTTTTCAGATATTCCCACCAAAAATGTTTGTAGCTGTCAAATCAGGCTATCGTGAAGGTTTATTTCTGGGAAAAACTTGTTGTGGAAAGAAGATTCTCAGTAATTTCATTCTAATCCTGGCTGTATGCGATGTGGCATCGTCTTGTTGAAAGCATATGTCAATCAAACCTAAATCATTCAGGTGGGGCCTTCAACAGTTTTCAATCATATCACGATATCCCTGCCCATTGACAGTTACTTTTTCAGAATCAGAGAAATAAGAGCCGACCATTCTATTTCAGCTATTCTGTTTATTTGCATACCAATTTACTATGAAAATCGGAGTTGTCGTGAGCGAGCTTTAACTTCCTATTGGAATATGAACGGCGGCAGAAATGGTATCTTGGCCCTATCAGCTACAGCCCCTATTTTTTCGACATCACTCACTATACGATAAATAGCATTCTTGGCATGTTGTTTTTGACAAGAAGTCCACGTAACTTTCTAACCGTCACAGTAACTGATGACTGTTTTGATCAAATATTTTAGCGATTAAAACTCGTTCGTCTTAGCGAATATTTTTCCATTATAAATTTGACACGTCTGCCAAACAACACTAATAAATGAACTAATGAATGAATAAAATGAACGGTCAACACTAAGGTTTACCGAAATAGCAGCAAAACAAAGTAGTATACCTTCCCGGCAGATACCCTGTACCAAGTAACTTAAGTTTTAAATTCCAAAAGCTCGTGCCCTCAGCAGCCACTATTCATATATTTATAGTATTATGTAAATAAATAAACAAATTCTTTAATTTTTTGTGTACACTTTAAGTAATTAAAAAAAATTATTTTTTTTTCGAGTGTACCAATTAAATTTTTAATTAATTTTAATAAACTTTCCGTTAAATTTAAATGAATAACGAGGTGACTACTGTTTTACTCCTTTCCTCATTTATTTTAAATATTATTTTCATTTAATTTGATTTAGAGAAAATTCAGAAGGTCTACCATTTCAGAATCCACTTTTTTAAAATATTTTCTAAAAGACCAAAATCACTCCATTCACTGCCAGCCGTTTCGACATTTTTAAACTCGAATAATTGATGAAGATACGAGTAAGATACATGAGGCTTTGAAGCTTACGAGTATGTTGCACTTTCAGTCTCAGCTAACGTAATTTGCTTTTCTTTTATGAAAACTAAAAAAGTAAATAATTTTATGTGCAGCCATAAATTTTTTTTGTTTACATACTCGTACCTGCGCCTGTTTACGTAAATATTAATGTAAAATTGTAGAGAAAATTGTAACAAGTCGTATCAAGTATTTAATAATTGTATGTAACCTGGTTTGAGATGTCATTGCATTGCAACGCCGATGACAAGAATGCATTTGCTTTATCTTGCTTGCTTGGTATTTGATTTTCCATTCTCTTTTCGTTTTATTTTACGATAAGATTGCATTTGTAAGTAGTTTTCATTAAAAATAGTTTTCTTCAATAATTAAATAGTTGAAGAAAATGGAAAAAAATTAGTGAGATGTTAGTAGAGGGTAAGAAAGTGATTAAAACGGATTTGATGGTGACTTCGTGGCATAAACAAACATTTAAACGGTTTATTTCCATTTTTTACACAATTTTCAATTTTCCAAACAAAAGTGTAATCGAGTCATTCATCATAATGTCTATTTAGAAATAGCGGCAGCCGGTTCAGACAGTCCGACAGATAGAAAAGAGATGGTTTTCATTAAAAGTAAACGAGTTTACGACAAAAGTAATTAAGTTTTGATTTTGGTGTGCTTACAAGTGTGGCATGCAACTTAATTTATGCCATAAACTTGATAGTAAAATATTTAAAAAATAGATATATTGAATATTTGTCAATATCTACCGATTTCTCATGAAATTATTTGGTTGAAAATGCTGCTGAATTTCAATGAAGCGAAATGAAAAATATTGTTTTAAGTAAATGATGCCGGTAATTTCACTTTCTTGTTGATTAACTTAATGGATTTATTAAACGCCTATCAAAAGTGTCTCCTACTTTAGGCAGTTACGCACTGCCTAGTGCTTGAATTATTAACTTTAACTTTGAAGGTGTTGCATTAAGTATTTAAGACAGTTAAGCAGATAATCTAGCGCGTTTTACAAAAATACTCGTATGGGTGACAAAACAATAATAATCAAATTTTAAATTATAAGTAGGAGGTATTAATCCATTTCTGGTTAAGCCCCACTGAAGGTGTTCAATTTTAATATTGTTTTCAATCAAATTTGGTATGCAAAATAACGACTATAATCCCATTCGCATCAGATCATTAATGAGCTAGAAAAAACATAAAAAATTTGTTATACAATATTTTTTATAAACGCCTATCAATATTTTTTAAAAATTTGTTATACAATATTTATACCCTTCTCCAAAAAGGATGGAAGGGTATAAATAAGTTTGATATAGGGGATGCAATTTCAATAAATATTGATTTCCGACCATATAAAGTATATATATTCTGGATCGTTATAAGAAGGGGAGTATTTCGTCTGTCCGTCTGTCTGTCTGTCTGTCTGTCTGTCTGTCCTCATTTCCTTCCGGTAATTTTGTTGCGCTCAAAATTGACCTTAAATTTTGTCTAAAATCAAAAATTTTTTTACCTATCTGTTCTAATTTCTTTCAAAAGTACCACTTATAAAAAAAAGCAAAATCGGCCGATAAATAAAAAAAATATAGCCATAAAATAATTTCATATATTTATATGAAGAAAATGCAAAAAATCCACGCTGAGTAACAAACCAAGAGCATGTGTATTGACAAGCACGTCTACGTTTGCAGCCAAACTTGCTGTTAAAATTTCACTATAAAGTTGGGTAGATAAACGACTATTTTTTCTTAATTTTACCCTTTTTGAACGACATATGTGCTATATTTTTTTTTTTTTTTTTTGAGTATATTTGTAAAGCAACGGAGCCACTGGGGATCCGTGGCGGGATGCTTATGTATATGAATAGAAAATTTTTGTTTTTGTTTTTTGTTTTTGTTGTAGCAAACGCAAATTCATTTGGTGGTGGTTTTGTTTATACTTTGTGTATACTTTTATGTGTTTGCAATACGATTGTATAGTATTCTGGCATATGAAGTGTTTTTTTGCCATCATAGTTTTCTTAAGCATTTTTGTACATGCATGCACACAGTGTTGCAAAAATTTCTCCAACTATATATAGCTATTGTGTTTCGATTGCCTGCGATATGGAGCCATGAGAGCCTCCGTGGAGCTGTTATCAATGGAGATCTTGAATTTGGTGGGTGGCGTCGCAAAGAATTCCTAGCGCTGCAGAGAGCAGCAGAAAGAGAAAGAAAGGTAATCTTAGAAAGTAGTAATCGGTGAACACCTCCTCACGAAGTAATACTATGACGATATGGGTACGTTTTTAAGTTCTTCTTTATGTTGCTTATTTTTTGAGAGAACATATCCATGGAGAAGGGTATAGAAGATTCGGCACAGTCGAATATAGCACTTTTACTTGTTTTTATTCCGCTTCATTGAAATTCAGTTTTCTTTACAAAGCCTTCTCACATCCGTGGAGTGGGAATAAATGGGTTAATGAACTCACCCTACTAAACCGGAGGTCGGGCGTTCGATTCCTGCCCAGACCGTGAGTGTTTTTTGCAAATAGAGTTGATAAAAAAAACCAAAAAAAAAATTTACATATTTATTGGTGAGTTTTTTTTTCAAGAAATGGAGTTCATCGAAAAAAATCAATCAAAATATAGACCTCTTTTGAAATTAAAGAACTTGCACTTCCTTCAAAAAAAAAAACTTCCAAACCCTTCAATTATTATTTTCACTACTTCTTAATGAAGAATTAATTACAAACAGCGATTTCGTCATAATGTTTCGTAGCCAAAAGGATGTATTCCCTTGCACATAGGGACTAATTGGCACCCATGCAATGCTTTGCCTCGCTATTACAAGAAATGAGTAGATATATTAAAGCGGAATGTTTTTAATCGGCGTTAAAGTACTACTACAAACTAACAAGGAGAGAAGGACGTGTGTAGCCCGATCCGTGCTAATTATTTCATGATAGAAGAATTGCATGGTATTTTTATTTTGATTTCCTACGTTAGTTGTCGACCTTCGACGACCCCACCCTGTTGCAGTTCTCGGATTTAATTGCTACTTTATAAGTCACAAAATTTTGATATATCTTCTCTAATGTTCTCTGGTTAAATTGTTCATTTTTGATTATCTTTTTCTCGTTGGACTTAACTCTTGAACCGTACTGTTATACGGGGCTCCATTATCAGCCCTAAAGAGAAATGCATTACTCTGCAACAGATTTTTTTTAACAATATTTAATTAATATTCATAACTTTCGCTTGATTAACGACACTGATATTCAGCATTACTCAAAAAAAATAAATATATATATATATTCGTTATAAATATAAAATATAATATAATTCTATTGATTTGTTAAATTGTAAATTGTTGGCTTTTTTAAATGCAGGGTTCTTATGTGGAAAACGCATTGTTTTTCTAAATGAAGTTCTATAGTTTGAAAAGAATTACGTAACGATGCGTGAAATAATGTCTGGTTCCAAACAAAAATATTTTCTAAAAGATAATCGTTATTTCATTAATTTTTGAAATACACAAGACGAACAACAACTTTAGTGCTTTTGGCCATTATAATTTTCTACGCATTCAAAAGCATCCCACTTATGTACCTGTATGGGATTCAAGGGGCGTTCCTTGAAAATAATATTTGTTACACACCACATATTAATGAGTAGTCGAAGGAGCCATTAAAGTGAGAGGAGGTATGAAAATGATAAGAGAAATGCCCACCTTCGCCCTCGTACAGCAAACTCTATCTGCCTTGATTTCACAATATGGTTCCTCTGAGAGTCATAAAATATATTTCCGTACAGTGGCGTAGCACTCTAATTTTTAACATAAAAATATATATGCTTGCACCCACTGACAAGACGAAGAACGATAATTGTTATCTCTTCTTTATAAATATTTTCGTTACTTCGGCAAAATTTATGTGTTTTGGAAACCTTTTCCCTTTATCTCCTCTTCACTATACTTTTACTACACCAAAAAGAGTTACATTTACTTTGAATGACATATTCCTCGTTATCCTTAAATATTTTATCTTTTAAATGTCGTTGCAAGTTAGCAGCATGTATTACTAATCACGGAGTGGTCCTTTACAAATTGGAAATTTTTACAAATTGGAAATGTTTCTTCGATAAGTATTGAAGTAAAAGAAATAGGTCATCAATCAATTGCCACTTTCTTAAAGAAGACTATATGAAATATCTGAAATAGAAACGTGTGATATATGGGTGGGTCTATATTTATTAAAATAATTGATTTCAGAAAATAAACCAAGCATTCTAATATTGCGCAGTGTTTCCTAACCTTTTTAATAGCCACTCTTTATTTCGCTGGAAAAAATAATCAGCTACGGTTTAAAATTTCGTGGCAAAGACGTTTAGAAGGATGTGCTGCTGGAAACCTTTCCTAAGTTTTAGCGGAGGGAAAAGTTAATATTTTTTATTACTTCGAAATGGACAGGACTTTCGCTATGAACACGAGTAGTAGTATCACTAGAAAGCAAAATTTAAATGTAAAAAAAAAAATTTACATAATTAAAAAAATTTGAGATATTTTAAAGTTTTGAAATTCTTGGTACTAAAAGTGCCGTATCCTTTCTTTTTTACTGTAAAAAGGATTTAAACAAAATTTACCTGGAGCAGCGTGTGCTTAATTTGCTGTCATTATATTTAGAATAACTAATTATAACCCCCGATATTTTGTACACCGTACTTACCTTTGTCAGTAAAATTTTCTTTTTTATGCAGGACTTATAAAACTTTTCCGTTCTTCAGGAAAAGGAAACAATGATTAGAGCTAAAAATAAAACTACTTCTTTATTCTGAAGACAACTCATTTCATCTGCTCGTATTATAAATTGAAAAAAAAAAATAAGACAAATTGGTAAACAATGTGAATTCTTATTGAAAATATACGTTTATCTAAGTATAAATAAAATTCTTGTTTCACCATCCCATACGGTCGCATCATTCAAAAGAACTGTTCTATAAAAGTGATGTACCTGTATCTGTCACTCTGCCGCTGCTATGAACCCACAACAATTGTCATGTCATGGAAATATTTCCAAATCAGACCACCAGGCTCATACTGTCACACATGATATCATACATTTTAAGCAGACATGTGACAGTAGACGACGGCCTTGAATATTAAATATAAACGGATTATTTTTGGTTTGAGAATTTTTAATTGAATTTTCCTTTAATTAATTAATTTATTTATTTAAATCTCTAGAACAGACTAAAGTAACACACAATTGAGGAATAAATTGGCTTAATAACTTACAAATAGAACAATTTTTCTCTTTGGGATATCGTTACTCTCAGATAAATCAATTATCTAAGTGGGAAAGGTTATTCAAATTGGAGCAAAGTTGGGGGAAGGAATCATGATTAGCATAAACAGGGCAATAGCATTTCAAATGTAACAGCTGGAAATTGCGAGTGGGTGTGGTCGGGACATTAAAGTAGATTTTGTCCAGCGAGAAATCAGAATCCCCATCACCACGTATTAAGTTATACAGAGACATGACACTTAGCATTGTTCTTCTACTTCTACTTCTAACACTGAACACTTAGCATTGTTCTTCTACTTCTACTTCTACTTTTTAGAGTCGTCAATTTGATAAGACCCAGTCTGGATTCATATGGGGGCAGAACATACGACTTCCATCCAAGACCCTCTAAGCAGAGTTTTTTTGCATATAATTTTTTTTTTTTTTTTTGATTTTTTAATTTTTAATTAAAAATATTGTTCAGATGGCAATTGAAGAGGTTCGCAACATCAATCAAAATTCACATTCATAATTGCGAACATGATTATGCATGAACACACATGAATATGCAGCCAGAAAATTAATTCAGTGACTTTTATTCGACTAACGCATAAAACATTCGAATACTCATAATCGGGGATTACAACTGCGGTTAATATTATCGCAACTCAATTAACTGATTATATAATATTACCAAAGTAATAACAAAAAAAAAAAATAGCAGAATATTAAAAGCTAAATAAACTGTTAATACTTTATTTTGTATTATTTTTATAATTTAATATTTCATTTTGAAAAATCGATTTCATTTTATTTAATTATGCGATTTCAGTGAAATTTTAATATTGAAGTATAAATAATGTATTATCTCAGTTTGAGCATTACAAATTTTTTATTTCCTTTTTTTTGGACTTACTTGTCCTGTCTGATACTTATTTCAATTTTAATTTTAAGACTTCACACAAAAATAATTTTCTATTGTGTATCTTTCGAATAATCAATTCTAATCTGTATTATAGTGTCTCGCAGATAATTTCGCCACCCCACAAATGCCTTTACGGTGGTTAACTTCTAATCTAAAATATTATTTCTATTTGTTGGTTTTAAATATCTAGATACTTCGGGTAATTGCCTGAAAATCCAAATCAACAATATAAGACAACGTTTACGGGCAATATACTCGTATGTGTATCTTTCAAATCGTCAAATCTAACCTGCATTAGAGTATCTCGCAGATAATTTCGCCACTCCCAAATGCCTTTACGTTGGTTAACTTCTAATCTAAAATATTATTTCTATTTATTTATATTATTTTAAATATCTAGATACTTCGAGTAATTGCCTGAAAATCTAAATCAACAATATAAAACAACGTTTACGGGCAGTATACTCGTTTATTAAATATAAATAACAAAATTAATGTTTTCTAATTATATAATTTTGTGTACAAGCTGTCCTGATTAATATCAATTTAGGAATAACCGAGAAACTGCTGGTTAGTAAAAGTATTCGCCCGCTGGCCTAATCGAGGCAAAAGCCCCTCCAGCTTAACTACACTAAAACTTGTTGTTTTTAAGCGATATTAATTCTGTTAACTTATTTCGACAAATGTAGTTTTTTTTACTTCATAAAATATAATATATTGAAATATGAAATCTTTTGAATTTTTCCATTTGATTTCTATTAATTGAATATTCCAGCCAACTGCAGTGGATTTTTGTGTCCCCCTTTTTTTCTCGTATTTCAGAGAAATTTAATAAACAACATAAAATCAAATATTCAATAAATTATTTGTTTATGTTTTATTAAATCATTTTAGCGTTTGAAAGTGACAAAATTCATGGAATTTAAGTATCTGTATGGCACGAAATTGTGTGAAGTCATTTGTTTATTTAAAAATTTATTCCACATCATATGAAATTCCTTTTCGAAATGGAACATAAAAAGCCTACAAGTGAAGAAATAGAACACAGAAATGATGTGCGAGTATTTATAGAAGAACATGAGAAGGATCGTGTTAGTATTTATAACAGCCAAGCATGACAATAACACGCAACGTCAAAATATATGTACACATATATATGTATGTATGTATGTATATTTAGCCAAAAATATGTGAATGGATGTGCCCTTAACACGATTGACACAAGCTTGTTTGATGTTGAGTTTATAAGTAATTCACAACATGAAAATGTCTTTATTTCCCAATTTTCGGATATTAAGACGGCTACAATTTTCGATGGGTTTGTCTGGTGATAAAAAATAAACAATATAAAACCAACAAATCAGATATCAGAAAACACGAAAAACAAGTGAAAATATTTTGTTGAAGGATATTAAACAACGAATTTTCACTCAAAAATACGCACTTGCTGAAAAACAGGCTCACGAATTTGACAGAGGCTGGCATAAAATGTGAATGATGGAGCGGTTTTATGTATCATTTTTCGCCTCTTATTGTGCAATCTTTTTTTTTTTTATAAAAAAAAATTTGTTTCGTTTTCTTTTTATTTATTTACTTTCTTTTGAAGAGGGCATGACATACGATTGATGTTTCAGGGTCTGTTTTGCTTGCATAATAAATAATTTAACACTTGTATGTATTTTGGATTGGAAAACTCAAATAATTTTAAATTTTAATTTACATTCGCGTGCAAAATATTTCTGAGTGTAAGGGGGGCCTAAGAAATAATCAAACACATAATCACATTCTAAATAGTATGTGATGATAATATATTACTACGAGCATAAAAGATTGATTTTAATAAATAATCCATCATAATGCACAAAACATCTTTGCAGAAATATATTAATGACACCGTCGTCAAATAAAGCTGAGGCTATGAGTTCTCATATCGGGTTTTCCATTACGGGCCTATACACTTTAAATTTAAATAAAATAACAACTCTATAAGATATCAAGGCAATTGTTTTTTTGTCTAGGAAAGAAAACTGCTTGTTTATGTTTTGAAGGCAATATCATTCAAATGAGCGCCACGCCTGCGCTTAAGAGACTTCCAATTTTGAAGTACTTTTTCACATAAAGCGGGCTCCAGTTCAGCGATGGCAAGTTCAGTACTCCATTCCAATTAATGCCTTAACAACTTACTGCATAACTTACTGGTTGAATTAATGGATTAATGAATCGGTTAAATTTCCGTCATATAGCGTTCCATACATCTTCTCGCGAGCTGTATGTAAAATTGCAACGGCTTATAGGAAGGAACATGTCAAGGGTGCTTCCATAGGCAAATGAACAACGCTTAACAAATTAAAAAATATAAGACGACTTGAATTGCTTTTTGGCAAAAATTGCTTTTTTCAGATCCGATCTATAGCAAACTCCATTACCGATAACGTTGTTTAACGTTCCGCTTTTGAGAAAATATCGCCCGAAAACACCACCAGCATGAACACAACCACTTTTAATAAATGCAATGGTGTATCTTGTACTTCATGTGGATTATTTTTCCACCAAAAATGCGTTTCTCTCGAAAACAAATTTTTTCGTAAAAAAGGATCTGTTTCGAGATGCTGTAATGCCCAATCATTTCAATCACATCGTCTTCAAAACATAGCATATTATGGGTAATTTCATAAGAAACCTGGAACGAAGCGTTATTAAATATATAGAGAAGCGAATAATTTTATTTACATATCAGTAGCGTCCAGCAATACTTTATTGCCACAAAGGACAAGCTGAATGTAGGACATTTTGCGAGCTCCGGTTTTCCATCAAAAAAATTACTATCTTTATAAATTTACATTTATTTATTATTAAAATTTTCTGATGTATCGATGTAGTGTGGCTACTGTCCCACCCCCTTGACCAAATATCTCTCCAAATACCGCTCCGGTTGCTTGCTTTTTAGAGACATATATCCCATATCACTTTTTTGATGGAGATAAATGTATGTTTTGCATTTCATACAAAACTCTTGAGGAAATATATAACACTCTAGTTTCCGGTGCCGCTCCGGGTTCAAAATTTTAATATTTTATATTATCCGTTTTATGTTCCGAAAGAAAAATTGAGTAGAAAAAATGGTAACTAAACCGACCACACTATCAGGGAATTTTTTTTTTTTTTTTTTTTGTAATTTGAGTGGAAGTACGACATACAAACGTGTCAGGGTGTTAGTAAAGCTTTGAGCTTTTCCTTTCCTCTGGAAACGGTATGTAAATTGCTGATTAGGTTTATGTAAATAAGCAAAAATGCAAAAGAATAACAAGTTTGACAGGCTTAAGAAATTTCCCCTAAAAGTTACATGTCATCAGACCCCTCAAGATCACCTGATCACCTTAATTAAACTTGACTACCGCCCTCTATTATAATTTTATATTTTTCTATAAAAAATTTTGCAAGAGAAATTGGTTTTCTATAAAAAAAAATTTTACTTGAAACTGAGTAACCATATTTTGCTTCAAATTGGTGTGTCAAAAAATGTGTGAACAGTTTTATGACTCACGCACACAAACACACACAAACACTTGTCAATACCAAATTTTGACAGTTTTATGTTATATATGAAGCTATATTTTATTGAATACACTCATTCACACACGTACTCTTAATTCAATTTTCTTTTATCGTTATAAATATATTTTTGTTTCTCTCTTTATCGCTATATGCGGCAAGTTATGTGGAAGGCTCCTTTATTTCTAGCGTGAGTAAAATAATGTATGAAATCGCGTAACACGAAATTCTCAAATTACTTATTGAACTCAGTTTATTTATTGGTACAATATTGTATAACAATAAATATTTCTCTTATAAAAACCTAAATAAATCGTTCACATGAAGTTACTTGCAATACTTCGATACTAGCTCAGGTGTATAGGGTGATTTTTTTAAAGTTGCAAATATAAATCATAGGGGAATAATGAAGTACATTTTTATGATCAATGTATAGCAAATGTTACGACAATAATATTTATAAACTATTTACCGGATGTAACGCGCCGGCTGGCACAATCAAGAACACAAATTTTGATAGGTTTTTTGCGGCCATATTTCATGAATAATTCTTCTATATGTTCAATTGAATCCGGCTTATCAGAAATGACCAATGACAACACTAAAGGATATAGTCCAATTTCGTTATAACAGAAAATATTGTGAATTTATTACTGGATCAAAATATCAGTAAACCAATTGTAGCACCTTGGCTGGCATATGGCTAACAAGATTACCAGCAGCTGATTGAGCTGCGAATATGACTCCGCCAGCCGAATAGTAAATTTCTAAACTGTCCTGATCCACAGAACAAATCTTGAATATAATTTATGTTTCAGTCTATACGCAAGCCTTGCGCTCGTTGAGATTATCCGCAATGAAATGTCAAAGCAAAGTAATGGATTGCTAAATAAAGCAGTGATGCCAATCTAAATTTTGCGAACCTCTAGAAAAATCTCCATGTATAAATGTGCAAATTGAAATAAAGAAAAATATTGACGACAGCATATACGAGTGCAAGGAAAGGAAATAATCTCGTACATGTATAACTTGTCAATCAATATTCGTATATCATTTTTCAGGTTATTTAAACTGAATGTTTATTAGGAAATGTGTGATGTTTTTTATATACATATTCTAACTATATATATATATATATATATATATATATATATATATACATATATATATAAATGGAGACATTTCATAATAAAGTATTCAGCGCATAATATAAGGCTGTAATAACATTTAGAGTTTCATGTTACCTAAATATGTACATCGTGTTCAAACACGTTTTTTTCTGAAGTGACTACATTCTTAAATTTATGCCTTTTCCAGACACTTGCACACAGCCAAGATTACGTGTTCAAATAACAATAATGTTTCCTGTGTTTATATGCGTATATAAACAAAAAATATTCGTTGAATTAAATTCAATATGAGATAAATCCTTTCTCATATTATCATATCCTTTCGCGTATGAATTCATTTTGATAACTACATTGAGAAGGATATTAATTTTTTTTATATCTCTTTACATTAATATTATTCGCTGACAGCGTAGTTAAAATTTGCTATTTAAAATGTAACGTGGTTGTAATTCACAAGCGATAATTGTACTGCGTATAAAACTCGTATGAACAAACAGTTTTTCAACAAGAATATTCGCTGCCAAAAATGACACATATTGAGAATATAAAATATCACGGTGTCAAATTACGCCTTACGACTCGAACTCTACAATAGGGCCGAGCCGTTTTCATACAACGTTTAACAAATTCGGACCACAAATTTTGTGGAAAAAATCAATAGCTGTGTGTCTGGAGTTAACAAATGCGAGGAGTTAAAAATAGAAGGAAAACTTCGCAATACTTTCGTACTGAACTCAGAATGAATAACAGTGATGTCTACTAGGGAAATTTTCTTTTATATGAAATATATATATATAAATCTGTATTTTATAGTTTTTTCCAGTTTAAACTTTTTAATTTTGTTACATTATTGGAAAGTCAGTATTTATAATAAGAAATCTGTATTCCATCATCAGGTTTTAGCGAGTGAAACACTATTTAAGAAAAGTCCTTATTTATATAAGAAATCTGTATTTCACCATCATATTTAATGAGTAAAACACTGCTTAACAGAAGTCCTTATTTACAATAAGGAATCAGTGTTACAACATTCTGTTTAAGTGAGTATTTAACAAAAGTCCTTTCATTCAATTAGAAATCTGTGTTCCACCATCATGTTTTTGTGAGTAAAACACTATCTGGCAAATTGCCAATTCGATGAGAACTGGCCTACTAAATCCAAAGAAAATATCTTTTGTAATATTTACATTTATGAGAAAAACAGTTTTATTACAATTTTAAGATTATTTTTTTTTTTAATTTCCGATTGTAAAAATAAGTTTTCAGTCAGTATAGTGTGCAAATGCAATTCCATATGCTTAACGAAATCTTGTTTTTCTAGAATAATTTTAATCATCATGCAGGCTGAGCCCTACACCTTTGAATACGTATTCGAGTGTAAAGCAGTATGTATTTTCCTTAATTTATTTTCTGTTTGTGGACTTGCATTACATAAACATTCCTTCAATTATGCACCAGCATTCGTAAGCATTCGTAAGCATGTTCTTATCCGGTAATACAAGCATGTATTGATGTTTGAAGTAAAATTCTTGTTTAAAAATGAGAAGTATTCAGCATAAAAACATTTTTAAGAATGATATAAAACTTTTACTATTGTTTTATGTTTTTGTATGCTTAACAAAGAAATCTGAATTATTCACATATAGAATATGAAACAATCACATGCATTGTGCTTCTTTGTGTAATGGGGGCGAGAGCATTTGTAAAGAAAACAATTTTATTATGCTGGAATAATGTTAAGTAAGATCTATAAGGTAAGAACACTACATGCATCCACTCATAAAGTTGCTTTATTACACATAAATATTTATTATGGCATCAACCAGTACATTTTACAGAAGCAAATAGCATTCTGGTGTATACGGTTTACAGATTTTAAGAATTTTTGGAATACCACGCCATAATGTTTCGAAATGTGTACCATAAAACGACTTGTTTGTTCATCCATCTGATGTTTAATCAAATTTCGATTTTATGTTTTTCAGATTAATTAAAATCACATTCATCGCCAGGATACACAGAACTACAAACTCTTTTACATCAGTTACATCAGTTGGTTATAGAGAGAATTTATTTTACATTTCAAAATTAAGGATTAAAAATCTTCTTGTTAGAGAATTGATTTGATTCGCCACACTTTGCCAATAATTGGAATCATAAGTTGGTAAAGTCTCCAGTTGGTTCCCGGGAGAATTAGATATTGCATGCGGTATATAATACGCAATCGATTACTTACCGCAATCAATTCCAATGCATTTTTAAGTCTAATATAAATTAATTCTTTTGGAGTTTTAGTGGGTTTTTGATACAATATTGTTCTTTATTATCCTTCCAAGTAGTAAAAATGTAAGTGTGTATGTAAGTCTTCCTAAACTGCAACTTCATATTGAAATCGGACTGTCAACATATCAAATCCAGAGGAGTGATTCTAAAGTACTTGGCCGCCGATCAGGTTACTCGTACTGACATTTATAAACATGGTAACTATTTATTCATTTTGTGACCTTTATTTCAGAATAAGGAACTTCTAGCGTAATTATAAGTCAACCAGGGGGCTAATCTTGTTTGCGATGTGAAAACATTTGCGATGCGTAAATGAGATGCCTTAATACATGCCCAAACGCAAACCAGATTTCGGTGATACCAGACTTGCGTAAATGAGTTGCGTTAACACATCCGCAAACGCAAACAAGAGTACCAATGTTTTATTTTGCGAACATTTTCTAACGCATCGCAAACGAGAGTAACCGCCCGCCTTAAAACATTCCGCCAAGTTAAATTTTAAATACTGTAAAGAAATTTACAGCCGAACTTTAATTCGGTCTTATCTTCAGATATCACAATATTATATGGATGCCTTTAGCCTACTAAGCCGAAGGTGGCGGGTTTGACACTCTGTGTGTTTTCCTGGGAACAAGCCGAAAGCTTTGCAGGTTAAGTTAATTAACAAAAAACAAAACATGTAACGCCATTAACTACTTCGTAAGACAATATTGAAAGTTAACTGTGTTAATTATTTTTAAAAGATTCTCTTATTAAAATTCATTCCACGTCCTTGTCTTAAATGTGGCAGTTCATTTTATTAGCCATTAATCGTTGTTGCTACAAGATAATTAACAGTGATTGCATAATAAACAAAAGCCAGCTGAAAATAAAAGCCGAAATAACACAAAATTAAAATCATAAACGACCAGAGCGAGCTTGTTTGATTCCAATAGAAAATATCGTCGTACAAAATCAATTATTATAAAAAGATTTTTTTTTATACAAACAACGACTTTTAAAAGGCCACAACCGGAAACACAATATGATTTATTTCATAAATAACGCGTTGCCTACTTAAAGGAACTCCCCTTTTTTGGCGGCATATTCGTGAAGTTTTAAAGCACACAGTGAGTTGCTGTTATATTATTGTATTTGTAATGATAAAGCCCATTTCGAGGAATTCCTCACTACACTTTTTTGTAGCATTGTAGTATTTTACGACCAGAATATCACAAAAAATTCGTTTGCTTTAAAATAAATTACCCAACGACATGCAAACTTTAAAAGTTTTTTCTATTGATTTTTGCTCTTTGTGTGTACTCGTATAAGCTTGCACGTTTGTAAGTTGTTTAAATGGAAAGCATTAAAGAGCATTAAAGTAAATTATTTGCCTCAAGAGAAAATATATTTCAAATTTTCTATCCTATCCTTTTCCCAACACTCAACTGCCTTTTTAACGAAATTTTTATATCAAGGCAGCAAAAACAATAATAAGCGTTCTAATAATTAGGCTACAAGTAGGAGAGATTGTGCTGTTCCTCAATTGGCTGTTATAACAATTGAGTTGAATTAGTTTTTCCCTCTCTTTTCTTCCCAAGATTTACAAATGTTCTTGTTGTAGGGTATCCTTTGAGGATGAACAAGCAGCCCATATGCGTGTTCAGACCAAATATTTAGTTCGGAATTTAAACGTTTTATGCAACTGATTAGGCCCTAATAAAATTTAAATGTGTGTATCCCTCCGATTGGCGACTGTATTACTTTTAAGTGTAAAATATTTTACCCTTTTAGCTCCTGAATCATTTTGAATAATTTCTTACTTCAAGCAATAAGGAAATTGTATATTGTTCGCCAATGCGTCATTATAATATGACTTTCAGAAAAGTTTACAGTCATGGTTATAACGACTTCCATTTTACTTTTCGCTTCGTCATTTAAACAAATTGAAGGACTTTTAGGATTTTCTCAAAAACAAAATAATTTTTTTTTAAATCAGCATTAAAAGGAAAATAAGTTTTGGCTCATAACTATTGACTGACAGGAGCCTAAAAATCAATTTAATTTTATATTATGAAAATATAATTGCTGGGAAAAATTGTTGATAATTAATTCATCAGCAGAAAGTGCTAACAATTATTTTATAATAGTCAAATTTTATACGTTTTATTGTTTAGCTTAAAGCTTGATTGCAAGAGATAAAGGTTGCGTAATTTATAAGCTTCTTTCCGACATTTATCTTGGACTTTCGCAACTCGGTTTGTTGTGTTTTATGCTGGAGTTAATGTCGACGTCGTAAACGGCGTATGAACGCTGAAATTGTGATGTTCGACATTTAATTTCATTTTGCTGTTAACGCCAACGCCGTACACGACGTTTAAATATGAACTGCTAATTTGAAAATTTATTTACTGAAATATTTGTAATTAAATACTTATTACTTATTTTGTTCCAAATCTCTCCTTTAAGAGCTGTATTGTTATAGATCTTGGAGAATTTGTTATATAAAAGTTCGTTTTCGCCAACAGCATTTATAATTTTTTCATTTAATGTACTATCCGAGCTCATTTTAATTAAAAAAAAAACAATAGTTTAAACAAGTACATTAATCAGATAATTATGTATGTATGTATATTAGTTTGACGTTTCATGGTACGCCGTAGAAACGCTGAAAAAGTTCAATCGATTTCAACTTTTTCAGCGTTTAATTTCAGACGTCGTTGAGATTAACACCTCTCATACAATTTCATAAGGTTTCACTTTTTTTTGACAGTTGACGACGTTCAGACGGCGTTTACGACGTTGACATTAACTCCAGCATTAGAATTTCTACATTATTAAGTCTTTGTGAATAATACAAAATGGAGTATTAAATTTAAGTAAAATTTACTAATTTGCAAATTAAAGTGCCTCCATGGGAGAATGAATAATGAACAGCCTACTAAACGGGAGATGCCGGGTTCGATTCCTGCTTTGCATGTTGAGAAAAAAGAAGTCGTTCTCGTCGTTCTATATCGGAAATATTATCTCATTGCAGTATCTTTTTATAACAAATAATTTAAAATTATGATATTCGTAATTAAATCAAAATATTTTAAAATGAGTATCCTTCTGGCTGTGCCTCCTTCGAAATATTGGAATAGATAGTCGCAGGAGAATTTTTTTATATCACACCTTTTAGCGGTAACATTCCATGTTACTGTGGAAATTTGGAAAAACGACACTATTCATATTTTTTCAGGCAGTCAAGTTTTGACTGTATCAGTATGTTGTACAAGTCCAAAAACAAAACAGAATCCTGTCATGTGTCAAGTTATAAACAAGTTTAAAAATTTTAAATTTACGGTTTATAAGAAAAGTTTGTTACATTTTATTTACAGAGCAAAGTAAATATTATATATTTTAAATGAAATCATTTATTTAAAATAAATTTACTTTAAACTATCTGAAGGAATTTTAAATTCATTTTTAATAATTACTACAACTCTGGGCTGGGCGTGGCTACCGGTGACACAAAAAATTTTTTGTATTTTTTACAAAAACAATTTCCTATTAAAAGTATTTCTATTATTTTCCGAGAAACTAAAAAATACATAGATTTTTATCGAGCAAATAGTTTGTTATAAGATTTTTTAAAATACTAAATTAAATTTATTAAAATTTATTGGCAGTAAAACCACAAGAAGCAACAAAAAAAAAATTACTTAAAATTACTTATAAAATGAAAGTAATTCTTGTGGGGTTCATTTAATTTTTAAGTTAAATTGAATATCTGGAATTTCATTGCAATTAAGATATCAAGTAAGATATCAAATAATGATAATTTAGTGAATATAAATCCCCATAAATGAAATAAAAAGTGAAATAAATAAATGTTCTGTTTTTATTGCAAATTTGCCAGGCACAGCGTATTAATTGCACAACTCTCATAAACGTAAAAAATAAATTTACAACGTACTCGTACTTTCGACTTTGTAGTAGATGGAACCCCTACTTATAATATTTTTGCTCGCCATTTCTATTCGTACTTAAGGAAAGAAATCTTAGTGAGGGTTATAAAACCAATCAGTGCTTATTGGAGCTACGAAAACATCGTCGGAAAGAAAAAAGTATTAAAGGACATGTTTATTACTAAAAAAGTAAACTCGACGCAAAAATATTCACATCCACATTTATTTCCCGATTGTAATAGGAGAAGAAAGGGAAGTGCACAAATATTCGCTGGTTCTGCTTAATTCGATACGATAATCGATTCCGCCTTTACATTTTGTTGGATTTTCCAGTCTTCGAATGGTAATAAAACCACTGTTATAATCAGCTGTTTTTGTACTTTTAAAAGATATGGTTTGCTGAAACTTAGAATACATTTAAAATCCATTTTCAAATTTTGCAATTAATTAATAGCAGAAAATTGATCAAGTCAGTTTATTGGCTCATTTAAATATTTTTGCCGGCTTCAAATTCTATTTCAAAGCGCTTCGCTTCTAATCGAATAAGACTGTGAAGCATTTTTTTTGTTCTAATTACTATTTACTGAAAATAAGTAGTGGACGCAAAGAGTAATTAGTTTTGGTACTTTTAGTGTAAATTAAATGGCAAAGAATTATTTTTAGTTCTGCGATGGCGTTTGATAGGAAGAGAAACTAGCCTCAGTTTGTAGTACAAGCAAAATTGAAAACGCTGCGGCTTTTACTAACATCGCAAGCATTTCATTTCGAAATAAATTAAAGCCATTCCAGATTTTGGTTTATGGTAAATGTTTAGCAAATATAAATATCAATATAAAAATATCTGGTGTGTTGCGTGTAGGCTGAATGAGCGAGAAGTTGGCCAAATTCTCCTGCAGAATTCCTAATTGTAGAAGAATTCTGCAGAAAACATGTGAAAATGATCGAATACTGAATTTACGACTAGTATGACGACACGTCAGGTGCTTTTTTGTTACTAATATTTTGTTTGAAAATCTCCACTCTCTTTTTATAAAGTTTAGATTTGCAATGAATAATTTCACAAAAAAAAATTTAATAAAAACAAAAATTTCATGCACTCACTTAGTCTATAAATGTGCTCCTGCGTAAGCGTTGGACGAACTCACGTCATATTTGACCCATTCAAACAGTCGGTTTAATTAACGTGATCTTTCTTTTACAATACGCCGTGTTTGAACAACTCGTTTTGATTTCAGAACTCACAGAAATAGTAATAACTTTCATACTAAATATAAGCCACAAGTACAGAGAGGATTCATATGGTCAGTTTACACGGAATTTGTGTTTGCTGTACTTGTGTTGTACTAATTGTTTATTAACTTGGAAGATCAGAAGAGAATAAATAACAAAACCAGAAAATATTTTATTACCGTGACTGGTTTGTTACAGTCGGTTTTTGTTAAGTGAGTTTTACTTAAAAGGGTGTGCCATAAGTTAAGATCGAAAGCGAAATGTTGTGATTTGTAGAGAAAAAATTATTTTCAAATACTCCAATCTCACGTAAAGTTTTGGATTTAAATGTGAGATACCATTCATGTACAGATTGCAGGAATATGTGAAACCTTTCCCCAGAGAAGTATTTCCCAGTAAACGGCATTCCCATTACTTCCTCTTTGTATAACGTACTGATGCAAGCTAATGCCACTGATGTCTCTGTCAGCTTGAAAATCATATCCTTTTTGTAAATATACGAGTATTTGCTAAATAACAATAATTTTCCAATAGAAATTTCTACCTTGGCAGACAAGTTTGAATTGAAATGCGCCACACTCTTGTTAAATACATATCGGGAATAAGCACAAGGCATAAATCTAGTGAACACCATCTTTTTTCCCCCCTTTTTGGTAACACTTTGTTACTAACTGCGCTTATTTCGATGCTAAAAGTCTGCCGAAAAATGTCTATTAAGGTGATATAATTGAAAAATTGGCTTAAAACTTTTTTGGGACCAGTTGCTATGCTACCTGACAATCACAGCCAGCTTGACTTCTACGACACCGTTTACATTTTTATTTACATACTGCTTAATACTTATGCACACACTGTAAAAATTCAAATAAGGAATGGCAGAATTGGGAAAAATTTAGAGTGGCAGCTGTGTGAACGGAAAGTTAATCCTTAAATGTGTAAAATAAATAAAATATATATCGTAAAGCAAAACAACCGGCCAAAATTAAAGGGAAACATGAGCGTGATTTGTAGGCAATCAGGTAGGAGGAGGAAGCATAAAAGTATCAATTTCAAAACAAATTTCACGAGAGGACAGCAAAAGGAAAAATAATAAAAAATATTTTTCCATTTTTCATGTCAGCTTAAACGTTAGGAAAAAGGCAGATGATTCTTTTTTTTTTTTTTTTTTTTTTTTTTGTAAAATGAACAATTTTATTTTTGCATAAACTTATTTCAAAGCCTGAAGAATTAATTGAACATTCTTATTTCTAACATTCTATCGCACTTTCTAACATGTTACCCGCTGCCTAATTAATACACGTCACTCACTTGAATTCGGTATTAAGCAATAAAAGTAAAAAAAGGAAACAAAACGGATTTGAAGTTCTGACTACGGGCAGGATGGTTGTCCTAATTTCTACTACCTTTCCCAAATACAAATTGGGTAAACAAATTTACTTTTATTTTATTTGCAGAACATTTTACTAACCCACTGGCATTTCCGTTTCCTTTAGCATGTGCAAACAAGCCCACTTACAACTATTGCCTGTATTTCAAACATTTGAATGGAAAAGAGGAAAAACAAGAGCAGCAAACAAATTAGCAGGATGTTAAAGAAGGAGTTGAAAACACAACAGAAATCCAATTCTACTCTATTTGAATATTTCAAAAGCGGCATGTTAAAAATTAAAATCAACACAACTGCTTAACAAGTCACTAAACCACAATATTATTCTTTCTCAGATAGTTCATTGTTATTTTTGCCTTTTTGGTAACATTCAAAGGAAATTTTCTTTTCCCAGAGGTTTTTGCCTTTTTTGTACATGCAGTACAATAATGGAATGGAATACCAGTCAAAAAGGAATGGAAAACATCCGCGGAAAGGTAATGTGAATGAAAACGAAATACGCAGGCAGTTTTGGAAGATGCTCGACATGTTATAAACAGAATTTCTTGTAATTGAAGTTACTGGAAAGTTAGGCGTTTTTAGGTGTAGGAGCGGCTTTGATTGGTCGGCCACTCCTACATCGTATTACATTTTTCGGATTCCTTTTGGAAAGAGTACGAGGCGAAGGCAATGCCATTAATTACTTGAGAATTATTTTTCGGTAAAAAAACATGATCGCCTGCCTTCTAGTAGAGTTGAGAAAAAAGTTTCAATAGACAATTTTGTTCAACTGGAAATAATTATATTGGTTTCTTCAGACAGTTGGAAAAAGATTCACCAGCATTTTTTCAAGTCCTTGTATTAGCACCGTTGGAATGTTCATATGACAAATGAATTGTTATTGATTACTTGCAACTGAGAGGCATAAAATAACATTGGTTTTGATGTAGTGCATCTCATCATATCCACTGGATATTGCTACTCTGTTGCACTAGTGTACCATCGGCGATGTAAAGCAATGAACTGAAAAAAAGGGAGCAACTGCATCTCCTCTGACACAAAAGGCTCAGTAACACTGTTCCATTCAGCACTATCCTTCTTTTCTACTTCCGTTATAATCCTTTGCGTGAATACAGTCTATTCTTATGGGCTGATCGCACCAAAAAAAGGATTCCTACTGCTTAAAAAAAATTTAAAGCTTGAAGCGCCAACCCACACCGAAAGCAGATAATATATCGCATGTGCAGCCTCTGAATACGGAATTAGTATGATGACTTCTAACTAGAAATATGTAATGTTTTCACAAATGGCTGTCAGATAACACATATTTGTGGTGGTAATTAGAATTGTTTGAATATCAAAGGCCAGACTCAGGATCTTCTGTGGATGAAATTAACTGAAAATGATATTTCAATCAAATGAAAAATGAGTTTAAAAATAGTGGAATTAATTTTAATAAAATTTTTAATTGATTTTGTGTTAAAAAATTAACTGCAATCTCTTTTTATTGGTTTCTTTTCAGTTAGAGAGATTCATTCAGAAAGCAACTGAAAATCCCAATATATTCATTTTTTTTACTTTGTGGCGGCATAGATTTAAAATACGGCTCCCTATTCTCTTTATATTTCTGAACGAGGACAAGCGAAATATTGCTTTTATGTTTTTGAAATATTATTTAATATTAATATTTCTTAATTATAAATTTTATTATAATTATCATAATTATTATTTAATATTAATATTATTTAATGATAATATTTAATATTAATATTATTATTTAAATGTTGTTTTTTCTGAAATACAATTAGTTACTGTAATAATTTTGTGGGTGTAACAGTATCTTTTCGCAGGTATTACTGGCTGCATGTCGTATGCTTCAGTACATCAAAGATAATGCCTACTACACGACGCCATCAAATTTTTTATTAAGATGTGTATTCCGAAAAGCATAGAAATTTGAAAGTTCCGCCGTAATATGCTTTTCTCCTTCGTCAAGTCAACTCAAGCCTGCCCAACGATGACCAGGTGCTGAGGATCGTTACCCATTACAAACTGCTCGACAACCACACAACTTCAATGCACTTTTCAGTACATTAACTTTGGACCAAAAAAAGGACAACGTATAAAAAACATACCAAAAATGCTCACCGGTGTGCCAGCTGTGGCAAACCGCAAACTATGCAAGATGAAATGTGAGAAGTACGTAAAACAAAAAGCAACGTAAAGCAAAAACTAACACGAATCAATTTGTACTTCAGGTCATGTGTGTATGGAAAAAAGTCGGCCACTCTTACATGCACTCTTAATGTTTGTGTTCACTTTGTACTTTGATGGCGAGTTTTGTTCATTTGTTTGCTTTTTATTTATATTTTACTACTATATTTGCAAATATTTGCAAGTGCTACTCCAACGAGAGCGGAAAGTGAATAACAAGCTGCGTATTCGAGTACACAAGAACATAAAAACTGTGTAATGAACTACCGAAAAAAGGGGGGAAAACAGCCTGTTAAAAAAGGATTCATAAAAAGGGGAAACTGCAACACTTGCTTCTGCTCGTACTTTCAGATCGCAAAGGGTGAATCCTTTTCCCACTCAGAGTAGACTTTAAATGCAGTCAAATTTTATTAATGGTAGAATTATTTGAATTATTATTATTTTTCTCTATTTGCAAAATAAGTCAGTTGTCGGTGTTTTAGAAAAATTTCGCAAGTCATATTTCACAGGCAAACACTTGTATCCTTTTTATCAATCTCCCAAAAGAATCCTTGTGAACATTGTTAGAAGAAGTATTAATATTAAATAATATTTCAAAAACACAAAAGCAATATTTCGCTAGTCCTTGGTATGTCCTTACGTTCTTTGGTTTTTTATATACCAGTACACAATTTTATATGTAAATGTAAATATATTCAACGAAAGTGTGGCTCCACCCGAATACCTTGTCAAGCTTGTACCTTCTGAAATAACACATTTGTTGATTTCAGCCGCATTGTCAATTAAGTAAGAAAAATTGTTTTAGCAAATTAATCCGCCTTCAGTATGTTTTTGGCTGATTCAGGCCATATGCGAAATTCAGGTAATCTCCTTATCGCATGTAACACACATAAGGCTGTCTTATAATCAATTTTGAAAGCAAGATTTCATTTGTTTGGTCTAAATAAAGTGGTGATTGATTTGCGTGTTTGACTTTATTTATAGTGCCCTCATTTAAGTGTCACAAGATTGATTTCCGGTGTTGAATTTGTCTTCTAATATAATCAATTAATTATGCTGTCGAGGAAAAAATCTCATTTTTCTTGTGTTGATTGTGCTAAAGATCAACAATTAATTACAACAGCTGGTAAGATGAGTTTAAGGAGTTCAAATCTGAGAATGATTTTTTTGTCAGAAGTTTTGGGCACTACAATTATATCTTGTCTTATTTGTGTGTTCGATTATTAATGACGTTCAAACCGAACACGTCATCTATTCCCATTCCCTTTTGCTGAAAGGAAAATGAAATATTATTTGTTTGAGTTTAGAACATGAACACATTAAAATAAATTTTACATTTAAAAGATTTCAAATTATTTCATGCCGTTGCATCAGTGACAAGTGTTTGGGATACACGAAAGGCAAACTACCAGCGAACTAGAAAAACACAAAATTCCACACATAATCAATCCCCAGTGTATGTTATACAGCCTACAAATGAAAAAGTACAAAAATAACAAAGTTTTTCTGAATACTTTGATGTACAGTACGACATCGATATATGAAACGAATGATAACTGTAACAGCTTGAAAGTGAGACCATTGTATTTTAGAAAATTGGATGAAAATGGCATTGTAGATGACACACTGTCATACAAATGTAATGGCAACAAATTTTTTCTTTTCTAATTAAAATAAATGCAACTCTGATTGCACGAAAATTGTCATTTTATGAAAATATTCACAAACTTTTGTAAATACTACGAATTGTCAAGAAATCTGTCACACAGGTAAATTGTTAAGCCATATTGTCCTATTTTCTTAGCACATTTGCCACACTTGACGGATCCTGCGACTGCGTAGGACAGTGAAAGATGGTTTTTAGTGAAAGAAAGCTTTCACTTGTGAACTGGGAATTGAAAAATTTTTGGCATTAAAAGTAACTCATTTATTGCAACTAATAACTAATTTTGTGTTTAGATATAATTCTTTATTTCACTATTATAATACACATAAAAAATGTGAATATATTTATTGAAAATTTATTAAAAAAGAACTCATTTTCGTGGAAATAAACTTTAATTTATTCTTCAATTAAATATTTAAATTTGAATAAAGCACGTACTCCGGGTTGTGAAGCAACAACGTATAAAATATTTTCATAATTTATTAAAGAAATATTCGATGATGTATCGGAATAAATTCAATTAAATATTCAAATTAAGTTCTCTAATGATGTTGTTAATTATTACCACAACTATTTTACAGAGCTTTCATCGAAATCGACGTGTACTTTATAAAACTTATTGAAAAATTATTTGGCTGGAAAAAGAGGATGCAAATTTTATATATTAAAAATTAATTTTTAATTTATTTATGAAATTTTTGGTTCATTGTTAGTTAAATATGCACATGTGCTACCAAGTAAATAGTTAAATATGTAAATTAAAATAGCTACGTGCTTATAGCATACAATTTTATTTTAAGCTTTAACATTTGTGCAACATAAAATTCTTCAAAATGATTTTACGAGAAAATCGCAGAAAAATCGAGCAACTATATGAGGATGAGAAAGGATATGAGGATATGAAAGCATAACAGTTGCCAATCTTGACTCGCAAGATTGTAATTTATTTTAAATGTTGCTCGTAAAGCTTAATTTTATCATTCTACATCAGCGCTCTGAGTTCCATCGTCTTACATTTAAGATTCTCAACAAGGAATTCACAAGGAATTTTATGACTTGCCGATCATGGTGTGTAACCATATCAAAATCGAAATATATTCTGCTCAAACTTTCATATTTCACTTTTATTTAATCGATAAACAATAAAGCAAAAATAATAATAAAGTTTTTTATACAGGACATCCACAAGAGAAAGGTTTTTGAGTTTTCAAACATGAAAAAAAAAATTTAAATAAAATATATAATAATAAATAAATTTGTTTAGCGTGTAAAATGTAAGAGAAATCTCAAAATCTCACTGGCACAGGATGTCTCAAAAGAATGTTTGCAGTTCCTTAGCTAACTGTAAATACAAAGATTTTTCCTTCGGGCCGTACTGAAAAGTTTCCACGTGCACAGGAATCGCTTGCACATGTCTCTGGTAACACTACATGGATTTTCCTTGCGAGGACGATGTGAATTGGTTGCATCTTGTTTTGTTAGGTTATCCAACTCCTCAAGTTTACCACATATTGGCCACTGAACTGCCTATTAAGCAATAAAGTAGGATTTTTTTTTCTGATTTCATTCACTATCAAAGTGGAGACTTTTTTTTGAAAGGCACTGCGCAGCTGAAACAACCAGGAGGCGGAGAAATTGTAAACATTTTCTAATTTCTATTTTAAACTTCCAGTAAGTTGTTTTAAGAATATGAAAATGTGCTTATTTAATTATTATATGAAATGTGCAACAGCAAGGCACCAGCAGACGGATTCCACTATTCTTCTCTTACTTTTATTAATAACAAATTAGGCAGTCGGTTTTAAAGCGGTTAAATTTTATTAAAAAAAAACAAATCTCGAAGCCGAAATTCTACTCAAATCGCTCATTATCAAAATTATTCGATACAATAGTATTTAATAATAAATGCCTTCCCATGTCTTCTTGGCCAAAATCCTTTTTAATTGAAGGGTGTTACGTAGGCTGCAGGCAACTTTTTAGAAGTTGATTTACAACTTGAAATAATTTCTAAAATCGGAAGATTAAAATTTCTTATTTATTTAGTTGTTCACTTAATAGTACGCTGGTACGAATATAATTATAATACGAATACCAGCACTGGCTACGGAGATCACTAATAATAATTGTATATTAATATTATTTAAAATAAATAATTAATTTCGCCCAATATTTAGTTTACGAATTTTTTTTTTGCTTCATTTAAAACGACGTGGTAAAAAAATTTATGAGTTGAACCTGCGACCTCTGGTTTAGTAGGTTTTGCACTATTTATTCGCCTACTGAAGCATCCAATTCATATATATTTATAATTGCACAAATCCTCAGATTATGTAAGTAATGCAAAACTTGTTTGTGATACCAGAGTCTAACTGCAATAGAACAACCATTATTGAGGGTATGCATAATCCTCCGATTTCCAAAATTTTCGCGTATTATTATATTCTCCATCGACTACTTGAATTAGTTTACAGAAGAGTTTGAAAAACTAAGCAAAAAAAAACTATAAAGAAAAAGAAATGCAAATTCGGAGTCGCATAATAAATAATTTTCAAATCACCTAAAATTAGATTTGATGAATAATGTAAATAAAAGCTCCTTTTACAGTCCAGGTTTATATCGGGTTTTCCATTAGCTGCCTACACTATTTCAATCAAATGCAGTTCATTTCATTGGGCTGAAGAGCAGCTCGAAAATGATCCATTTTTTTCATACAAAAATTGTGTTTTGCATTTTTGGCTGAATGGATCTGTTAACAAGCAATATATGTGGCTTTGAGACAAAAGTAGTCCACATGGAGTACAAGAGTCTCCATTGTATACATTAAAAGTGACAGTCTGGTGTACTATTCATGCTAGTGGTGCCATCAGGATGTATTTTTAAAAAACGAGGCAGGAGAAAGTGTTGCCGGTAACGGAGTTCGGTGTAGATCTATGCTGAATGATTATTTTTTTTAATGACAGGTTCTTCCAACAGGACGGTGCAACTTTACATAGAGGTCGCGATACAGTGAACGTATTGCGTGGAAAATCCCATGATTCATTAATTTCATGCTTTGCTCAAGTGAGTTGGCCGCCAAGATCTTGTTATGTAACCCAATTGGATTGCTTGTTAAAGGGTTTTCGAAGTCTTTGGTTTAGGCGAACAAACTGCAAAACTCTGACGAATTAGAATTGCGTACTGAAGGCATCATTGTGCTAACATAGTTAATGCACTTATTAAAATTTTTTTTTTTTTTTTAAATTTTTTTATGCACTTGCTTGACCATAAATTTGATGTATATTTAACGTGATTGTGGAATACAATGTAAATCAGGTATGTGATGAAAAACGATTAAGACATACAAACGATTTAAAATCAATAAAAGGTGTGATGCATTTGGCAACATCGTTTTGTTGTATTGATTTCAAATTCCATTTTGTTTCAAGTAAAACGCAAAGGTTTTGACATGTGATGAAAAACAATTGAATCAGTTTAAAATTGTTTTTAAATCAAGATTGTGGCAATAGACTGTTTTCTTTTTTATATTACAAAATGTAAGTAGTTTTTTTAAAAAAATGTTACAATTTTTTATACGTATTTAATGGGAATGCACAAAAATTCAAAACAAGAAAATGCATTAATAGAATTTATGCAAAATCATTTGGATTTGGCCAGAGGATTCACATGAAGTGATAAAATAGGTGTGGAGAATTTGTGGAAGGATTTAGTTAAGGAACTGATTAGTTTAGGTCCGCCAATACATGATTTAACTAGATGGAAAAAGGTAGCTTAAAATACTTTTTTTATAAATATGGATAAGTAAAGTAAATTTAATGATTTGAAGATATGGATATGTTGGAAAGCAGCTGTAAAAGAGAAAATGTCAATAAACAAGAAAGAAGTCATGGCAACAGGTGTTGGTCCGCTTAACCAAATTTATGTCTCAAAAAGTGAGGAAACAGTGGGTCAAATATGTGGTTTGCATGCATTTCTTGAAGGAATTGCAAATGCAAAATCTGCAGAATTGTGGTTTTTTTTTGCATGTTTTCAATTCTGTACTCTTCATCCGTTATAACTAAAGCTGCTGCTACTACAAACGACATTTACCTTTCTTTTATTTCAAACCTTTTATTTAAAAATAATTGTAAAATGTAAATTTTTATGTATTTTCGAATTGGTAGTTAAAACAAATGTAGTTAAAACAATTTCTTAGGTATTGTTGTAGCCTTTTTTAAAAAATAAAATGGAATGAAACAAAAATTTGGAATACGAAACTAATCAAAATTCATCACATCTATATCGTTTTTATAATTTTATTTTTAAGGAGAAATAATATTTACTGCCATATGCCACTTGTAAATATTTTTCCAATTTATTTTATTTTGTTTCCAATTTTAAATTAGTAAGATGTAAATTTTAAATTGTGCATGAAATTAATAAATTCATAATATTTCTAATGTTTTATTATTTTTTTCTTATTGTTTTGGTTTTTTTTGGTTGTGCTTTAAAAAAATGTAATAAACATTTTTTATTGGGAAATGTATGGAAAAGAAAAAGTTTTCCTAGAAAGTGGGCAGTTACCAGACTTCGCGTCAACTGTGAATCAAATTGAAAGTTTTATGTAAACGAGTAGATTGAAATGTATTTTTGTAAATAAAATTAATAAATTTAAGTAAATTTTGGCAGATGGTGTCTTGCTTAGTACTTCATGTGAAGGAGACGAACGATTTAGGGCATGTGCGATACAATTAAACACTTCATTCCCTCAAGTTCACCATGCTTGTTATTCAAATGCTCAGTGATTCAATGCTCTTGAAGAAGTTTAATACAAAGTTATGATTTGTAGCTTGAAATCTTCTTTTAAAGTACACGAAAAAAAAAAAATAAATGCGAATGTAACAAAAGCAGAAATTTTAATATATTTGAATGAAAAACCAATCAGCTACAAAACAATATTCGTTGTGTGCCCACTGCAATTATTTACAGCTTTTCAGAATTATACACACTTCATTTATTTTAAGGATCGCTACTCAAACATTAATCACACGCTTAGCTCTCTGTTGACATTTCTAAATATTTACCATGAACGTTTCCAATTGAATTTCGTAATTGAATTTGAATTTAAGTAAACAACAACTTTTAACAGCATGCTCAAATTTTATATAATTTTTTATTCGTAACAATAAATTTTCTGCTCTATTATAGCAAACAAAGAATGGAGAAAAAAAAAATCCGACAACATTCAATGCTGAAAAGTAAATGGAACCATTAACACTTTGTCGTAACAATGAGCAACAAACAATTCCTGATGAATTCATCTCGGAGGTGAATGAAAAACCAAACCTCAAATTACAACAAATAGGAAATTTAAATAATAAAGTATTTGTACTTTGGCAACTGGTCACGGGAGGGGGCGTAGCGAGGAAATTAAAAACGTTAGCAACAGCCTTTCCATTATAACAATGGACGCACATCTGTTACATAAAACGAAATTGTAGAAAAAAATATATTTTTTTAGTTTTCAATAGAAAGTGGCAAATAAGTAACAACAATTCAAGTGGAAAGTGTTCTTTAGCTGGTTTGCGAATTGAGAGCAAAATTATTTCAATGCAAATAAATATCTCATAGTAAAACATAAAAAGAGTGCATGAATATGTGAGGTGGTTTTTTTTTGAAAGTGCTACAAGTCCAATTTAAAAATATTGGCCAATTGTAATCACTACACAAGTTGTGAAAAATTAACAAATTTTTTAGCTCTCGATGGACTTGTACCACTTTCAAAAAAAACGCTCTTTCAAGAAACCAAACCAGGAGCATATTTAAGTCCATATTTTTATAGGCATAACAGCTTTACTGAAATTGAATTTTTTATATTAAAAATATATGTATATAAAAACTAAAATTACTTCGTTTAGATCTTTAAAAAAAATTATTTTAAACTTATTAGTCCTTCACCGTTAGCATAATGAAGTATTCCTGATGAATATTAATGAGATAGCAAAACGTGTTTTGAATCGATTCAAACTGTGATTGCAACCGTGCAGACAATGTGTCAAATTATGGCGTTTTCTTTTCTACAAAAAAATGCAACACTACCCACAGGGAGGGCAATTATGTGTTCTTTTCTCGAAAATGTGTTAACCTGTGAAAGGGTTGCGTGTTCTTTTCTAAAAAATGTTGCCCTTTCGCAGGGCGAAAGGTATTGCAATTTTGCCCTGAGCAAATCAACAGGGCAGAAATTGCCTTGTAAAACACCTGGTTTTTATTTTTGAACAGCGTTACCAGAAAATGTTCAAAAAAAGTCTTTTAAGTTGAAAGACCCAGAAAATTTGATTTTAATAATTATTTTTATATTTTGTATCGTATAAAACAAACAAAAGACCACTATGCGGCTGCTTATTTGTAAGAGATATTAAAAAAAAAATTTTTTTTGTTTTCTCAAGCTGATGAATTAGCAATCTGGCAACTGTACATTTTTGTATACACATTTCATAAAGTATACAGAAAATGTTTGTTTATCAGCTGTTAAAAAAAGGCATTGCACTTTTTTCTAATTTGTGTTCTTTTCTCGTTATATAAAAAATTACACTTTCACAGGGCGCGGGCAAAACATTTTAAAAAGGCACCTATTCACAGGGCAACATTTTTAATGTAGAAAAGAAAACGCCATTAGTTTGTTTAAAAAGTGGACTTATATCACTTTCAAAAAAAACCAGCTCTTGCGGTGGTTCAGCTTCAGTGCATTCCAACCAACAGTACAAATAGGCCAAAATAAAGTGTACTCATGCTATATAGAGCGAATTCAGATGCGATGACAAGCTACAAAGAGCCAAGCTATCAAATATATTTTGTTTAACGGCGAAATTGAACTCCAACTTCCCGGTTATGCCGCTGAAATTATCCTCATATTAAAGAAAAAATATGCCAAAAATGCAAGGCTACTAATATAGAGTGAACTTACTGACTATCAAGAAGGGATAGAGGGAAACGGTTTCATCTTTCTGCCATTAATTTGCCCAAACTGTATGCTTTTCTAACCAACTTCGGCAAATAAGCTTAAAACTAAAAAGAGAAGAGTTTGCTTTAAATTGCAGGCGACAATATATTCCAAATAAGTGGAATTTAATTATTCCAAATAGAAAATTGTTCTCGTATGGTATACAAGCCGAATCTTGCCAGAATTGCATAAAAAATTGCAAGTTGAAAAGCGATCTTAAAAGCGAACCACGCCTACATTTCACTTCACATTTCTCAATTTCAGACTAACGCAATTTGAACCATGGAAAGATAAGCAATACAGCAACGCGTTAGTTATTCATGCTTATTAAGGAAATGGGGGTTCAAATTAAAATGCATTCCGGATAAAGTCATCTTTAGTGATCATGTATATTTTCACCTCAGTGAATTCGTCAATAAGCAGAATTGCCGCATTTGTGTAAATGAAAATGGGGGTTCAAATTAAAATGCATTCCGGATAAAGTCATCTTTAGTGATCAGGCATATTTTCACCTCAGTGGATTCGTCAATAAGCAGAATTGCCGCATTTGTGTAAATGATAATTCAAGAGTGATTGCCGAAAAGCCAATGCAGCCACAAAAAGTGATTGTTTGGTACAGTTTGTGGGTGGGGGCCTCATCAGCCCACATTTTTTCCAAAATGAAGCTGGTCAGGTTTGAAGTCTGCTATACTACTACTTACTACAACGAACTTTCTATGGATCGATTTGAAAGATAATGACTTGGACGATATGTGGTTTCAACAGGATAGTGCCACTTGGCGTACAGCTAATGAAACAATGGCTCTTTTGTGCGACAAATTCAATGACCGTGTTATCTCATGTGGTAGCAATGTCAATTGGCCACCAATATCATGTGATTTAATGCCGTGGGACTTTTCCTTTGGGGTTATTAAAAAGAAAATGTGTACGGCGATAAGTCAGCATTAATTCCAGAGCTAAAGGATGAATTAATTCGTCACACTAATGCCATAGAACCCCAATCGTGCCCCACCATCATCGACAATTTTCACCATCTGAGGTGAGCCGATATCTTGTTCCATACATGATTGAAGCATCCATATTTTTACAATAAAAAGATATGAAACAAAATCAAAATCAACATCGTCCTTTAAAATTGAACCGCCCTTTCTTTTACAATAGTTCAATAAAGGTGAGTTCATTTTTCCTGAAATTAGTAAACATTTCTTTTTGAATTTTTTCTCAATTGGCCAATTTTAATTGAAGTTATTTTGTGGATTTCCTTAAATTCTTGTTTGAATATTTTCAGTCTCTATTGAACGTTTTAAATTACATTGTCCTTCCTAATTCAATTCACGGGAAGACTTATTACTTAATGGGCTTTGGCTGAAATGAGATTTGAACCAGCGCCATTTCATGTACGAGTATTTGAAGCCGCCGTCTATAAATTTTATAGAAGGTGGCAGATGTCCGGAAATGAAAAGAATTTGTGAATTTCTCTTAAAATCAAATTATTTAATATAAAATGTTTTAAACTTTTTAAATATTTTCTTTAATTTTAGAAGAAAAAGATGAACTGAACTTTTTTCTTTTTCACTGCAATTATTTTGTACTCGATTAATTTAACTAATTTTTCAAAAAGAAAACTTTTTTAAGGAAATATTTTTATTAAAACTCATTAAAAGTTTTTCGAGAGCACAAAATTTTTAAACATAAAATTTTTAAAAAAATTAATATTAAATTTAATATTTCCTAACAGTTGCTAAGCTTGCAACGAGGGCTGTTGTTGACTTTCACCAATGACAACCATGTAAAAATTACACAATTACTGACAATATAATTTGATTTTATTAAAATGGCTTGTCTTTATAATCATCCATAAAAAAGGAAATTCTAATCAAATAAGTGTAGCACCATATGGATCATTTTCTGCTCTTGGCTGGGGTCTTTTGTGGAAGAAAACTCTTTGAAAATGTAGGAATAACAATTTATTTCGTTAATGAAACATTATCGTATTGCTCTTGCAACACTTCACTGCTTAATAAATATTTGAGTTTCTTGAGTGGTTGGTTTTTATTGATAACACATATGAGAGCAACAGCCACATATTATATTTGCATGCTTAAGCAAGTTGTGCGGATGAAGTACGAGCAGGGAAATGTACCAGTAGGAAATTTAAAGTAACGTCGTGAAATATTTTTCCACACGAAAAATTTTATTCTTATACAGACACCCTGGTTTTCCAGGGTTTCCCTTTTTATATACATAGTGATTTGTGATTTGGTGGGTTATATGGAACCAAATGAAACGGTTTTGCACGTTATATAGATTTTGAATTTTCAGACGGCCATGGTGGGATATCATTTACAGCCAAGAGAGCATATACTTCGACTGGATTTCTTGTGTTCGTTTTGTCAGTTCTTGATGTTATAAGCCAACATAGTTATGAGATAGTTTCTAAACTATGTCATTTCTCTTTCTAATGGAACACCCTCTTCTGGTTTCTTTCCAGTGTACTGTATATATCTGTATTATATGATTTTCTCCATTTACACAGATTATTCAATAACGAAAAATATGTGGTTTATTTATTTACAAGGAGTTCTATATATAATGAAATGTACGAACAAGAAAATATACCAGTAGGAAATTGAGAGCAGCCTTTTGAAACATTTGTCTATACAAAATATTTTAAAATTATGTAGCCATCCTGGAAAACAGCCCTTTTTACAGTAACATGGCCGCGTTCGCATACTAGTTTGTGATTTGTTTTGTCAGGCTTGAGAACGTAAAATGGAAGGAAATCTAGACTTCTGCTTTCTCCCAAATCAAGGAATTTATCAAAGAGTCTGAAATTTTTCCAAAAGGACTTTTGCTCTGAGGAACTGTTTCGTTGCTAGTAATCCTCATATTGCAAATGCTTAAAGATTGCAGCAATAAATATTAAAATTTGTGGAATGATTAAGATCCATATAATATAAGAGTCCAATCAAAAATTTAAGCTCACAGAACGGAAATATTTATCTGTTTATCTTTAATTTGAATAATTCTGACTTAAAATGTTTAAATTAAATTTTCAACTAAGCTGCCAGTTAAAAGGATAAATGCGATTTATTAAATTTCATTAGTTTTAAACCGGATTAAAAATCGATTATTTTCAATTACATTGTGGCAAGTAGACAATAGAAAAATTCCACCGATACAATTTTCATTTCAGTCAATTTTCAAGCACATTCAAGAGCACTTGAATTAAATTGAATTATTCGATGTTTGTTGGATTAACACACCCACATTCATTGATTTTTGTATGCATATTGAATGGAATAGTGAGATCATTTAGAATCATAGATTATGCCGATGCACACTAGTGAAACATACAATGTTATTGTCTCAATGCGTGTCAATAAATTCTATTTGATTATATTTTCCCTACCTTCCCCCCTCTTTCTCGTACTCTATGGGGATGTAACACTTGAAAGATTTTTGGTAATTTATGAAAGTACATTTACATTTAATTTACACTGTGGCTGCAAAAGTTAACGGCTGTGATTTGTTGCGTTTCCCCCCTCAAGATTTGTTCAACATGCATCAATATATTCGAAGATTTTTTGTTGTTGTTAAGGGCAATCCTATTTAATAAATTCAGCTATAAATTTACATATGATAGCTTAAATCATTTTATTATTAATGTTGTTTTCTTCGGAGTCAACGTCTGTGCTCGATCCATTCTTGCCAGTTCCCTGTATTATATTTGAATTTTCATGTAAGCAACAGCAGTCCAGTTGTTGCCTATGAATGGTTTTAAGTTCTTATGACTTTGCAGTGGTGCGTAAGTGAGTGTGCGACTATGGGAAAACTCTTTCTTATTCATTTCAAATCAATGCCAGTGATGAGCGCAATCATCTGGAGAGTGAGCTAAGTTTTTCGTGGGAGGTCAAATGCCTACTCCACACGTTTAAAAATTATGTATACTCGTACTCGTATTCCTTCGGTTACTATTGCACATCAGGAAACCTATTTACTGGGAATTGGATTTGAGAACCGAGTTGATTCGGAATGTGAAAAATATTTTACGAAAGCCATTGAACGATAACAACGTAACAAAGGTGCCATTCCCTACTAAAAGGAAGTGAACTGGCCTATTGTTGCTAGCGGGCAGGTATTGAAGCGTTCAACAACAGGATGAATATTATCTGGTCGTAATCAAAACCAGGATTTTGTAATTATAAACGCCATCGTGCTGAAAATGATATATAACATGTGCTTAGAAAAAGCTATATTATTTACTAAATTCCTGTACACCACGGTCGATTACTGGCTTTCCAGTGCCTACGAAAAAATCTTTTGTGTTGCTGAAACCACTGTTAAGAATTTTGAAAAATTAATTCAAAATCCAAATCGCTCCAGCATGATTTATCTGGCCCATCTCAATCGTTTGAGGCTTCTGTTCCAAAAGGAATCACTTTAAAAATCATTGCGGATTAAATTAACAAAAATTAACAAAATCATTTATTGTTTAAAAGAAGCCGAAAAGCGTTAACATTTTACTAACGTAACTTTTAGCTGATTTGAACTCCAGTGTTATAAATCGCAACCAACTAAAAAATTTAGAAACAAGTTTTTTCCGAGTATAAATTGATTTTCCAACCGGTTACTATTTGTCAAAAATGTTGAACTTGTTGCAAATATCATGCCACCGGCTAATTTTTTTCATTTCTGTTATGGCGGCTATGCCACGCCTATATTTGTCATTTGAGAAGGCTAAGCCATCATGCCGTCAAACTCGTGTTAGAGCAATTCCAACATGATCAGTGAAAATTTCATTTTGCATTTTAGCCTACGGCTGACACTCTCTTAGAAGTGTTTATAAGAAATTGCGAGAGTCTGTCAGATTTATGACAGATAAAAATAAATAAAGACCATAAGAGATATGTGGTGGGAAAAGTAAAAATAATTTCGCCATAAATGGCAAAGCGAATTAAAAATACAAAGAACGAAGCTGTGCTTTTTGCTGTCCACTAAAAATGACAAACTTGTGCCGAGATAGTACAATTGTGAAGTACTCTCTTGCTTTTAGCATGACGAGTATGTCCCAATATGTCAAATGTAACCACCTTAAACCATAAAGTTTAAAAGGAGATAATGGAACTGCGTGACTAGGGTTAACAATTGTCCGAAATTATATTTTCAAATAAGAAAACCAGTTATGAAATTTCAAATGATTTTCTTAGTTTTATATATTTTAAAAACCGGAGCTCTTGCTGGAAAACCCTGTGCTAATCAATATTTTTAATTTAAAAAACACTTTATTATCTTTGATAAATAATTATCAATAAATAAATAATTCTTATTAGATTGGCGTTGGCCGACGTATTACACTTCAACGTTGAAGAGTAAAAGGAGGATCTCATTACAGTGGTTAACATATAAATAAGGGTAACTGACCCTATAAATCCACAGGGTACAGTAATATATTGCTTTTATTTCACGTTATTCCATTACAACAAGTCATTGAATAGGCTCTCTCTTTAATAGCTTAAGCTACATTGAAAATCCTTTAGCAAAACGAAATTTTTCGCCCGTCACTTCTATTTAATATATATCCCCTCCGCACACAGTACAATTATTGTATTGTTCCAAGTGATAAATTGCTCGTTTTTGTGCCACTTATTGAAGTGGTTGTAATGGCGTTCATGTTTTTAAAATATTTAATTGAAATTCATTGAGCAGTCATGCTATTTCATTTACTATTTATATTGATGAAAATGAAGAGGGAAGGAAGCGGCAGCGTATCTGTATTCGCTTGCAAGGGTATTACGAGCATTGAATTAAATGTGGAAAATATTATTAAAGATTTTTAATTGCCATTTATTGTTGCACTTTTGTATTCCAAATAAAAGGGAGCATGGAAAAGTACTTGTTGTAATATTTCTTCGGGATGAATAATAATTGGAAATATAAGAATTTATTTTGAGAAAAAGGAATTAAAGGGGTGCAACTTACCTTCATCTGCTATTGCTGGATGCAGGTCGGCTTGTAATGCCTTGAAACTCCAACCATTAATATAAAGTCCAATTATCAGGTAATACCAGGTGCGGCAATGCATTATTATTTATTTTATTTTATTTTTTATTTGCTTCTTTATTTGGTGGTTACGGTTGCAACAAACATAAATATTCTTGTGATTGTCAAAATATTTATAGAGGTAACAAGAACTGAAATAAAAACGTTTTTGTATTTTAAATGTTATGAAACACTCTGCCGTTTAAAAGGAAGTTTCATAATGCCAAATGCCGCCACATTTTTGCAAACACTTTTTGTGTTTGAAAAGCACGTTCCGAGAAAATTGCTCGCTCTGTTAGTACGGTGAGAGGTTGGTCTGTAATGAAAAACAAATGCATGGCAAATCAGTTGAAAATTACTTTTATTATCTGAATTCGAAATGTTTTAATTTAATTTTTTCTTCTCTTTTTTTTTGTTTTTGTTTTTTTTTTTTAAAATGAAATTAGAACGTGAGCAACACGTAAATTGAAAAATATGATTTATGGCATTATTAAGTAACAAGCAAACATAACAAATAAATATAAATCGGTGAAATTTTTCAAATAGCTTTAAGTACGAGGGGTGTATACGAGTATAGGAAAATTAAGAAAAATAATTAAAAGAAAAGAAATAACAATCCATGTAAGCAGAGACTTGGCAACAAAAAGCACATGCTGGTTGATGAGCTACTGGAATTGTTAACACAGTACAACCCGCTAATAAATGGGTGTATATTTTGTATCATTCCTGGCAAAACTCCGGTTAGAAATTTATTTCTCTTTTTCGGAATTGAAAATAATTGTGCAAGTTTAACTTTAATTGAACCTTGAAAAGCTTTTGCCACCTTTTCTTCTGGCAAAGAGAGAAAACTTTTTTTTTGAAACTTTTCAATTTTGTATGCAATTCCAAGAGACGGCGGATAAAATTTTGTGGTCGTGCAAAGGATACTTTCTCTCTACTAAGCGACCAGAGTTTCTACCGTCTGCCATAGAAGCAGCCAGAATTAATTACATTGTGCAAGCTTATAGAAAAAGAATGTAGACGCTAATGTTTTTGGAAAAGTGATTTTCCCTTAACAAAAAAGAAATCATTATTTCGGCGTAATACAATAAGCGGTCTGTAATTTGCCACAATCGAAATTATTATGTTTTTATGTAATTATATCTTTTTTTAAGTTCTGTCTGAAAGTCTAAGAAAAATAAAATCATATTCTTTTACATCTAAATTCTTTTTTGTTTTTTTTCAATAAAACCAGAAATTGAAAACTCCTCAGACAAAAAGGCCAAAAGTATCTTGAAGTTTCAAAGATATCGGAAATGATAATAATAAAAGGATATAAAACCTTTATCCTTGCTCACAGCAAAAATCAACATCACAAATAATCCTTTAAGACGTTAAAAACAAGAAACAACAAACTCAAGCACTTGGAAACCACTTGAAGTAACGAACCTAAAAATCAACAATAATTCTATCCATTATTTTTTCGGCATTTGCTTAAAATATTATACCTAAAGCATTATTCACGACTTTATTTATGTAACACCACGCTTATACTTTTCGCCTAAAACCGCCGGGTCTTATTTGTTTTTGATCAACAACGTTGAAAACACACAATTTTTGTTTTTCAATTTCTTAAGTGAAAAGGGATTATATTCTGCATAAATATATTACGATTATTTTATTATTAAAGATTTTCTTTTCACAATTGTCTGTAATTCTTGTGTACTTGTGGATAATCCTTACGAAAATATTGTAAATCCTTCGCTTAACTGAATTATATGTCAAATCCCTCTGTTGTAAAATTGTCAGACACATAAAATAATTTTTTTAACATCTTTATAATAATTTTAACGTCATACGAATATTGTAACAATATCTTTAATATACATAAATTTGTTTAATATATTTTTAAACTTACTTAACCTGCAAAGATTTCGGCTTCACAGCAGGAAAACAGAAAGGATCTAGGCAGAATCGAGCCGGCGACCTACGCTTTAGTAGGATGCACATTATTCATTCGCCTACAGAGGCACCCAATAATAAAATAAATAAAGCACTCTTCTTACCAACTTCAGACCGCAAGAACTGGAACAGTATCGAGCTATCTGTACATATGCTTTTGAAGACCACATAATCGCCATGTTTCATATCAATGTGATTATTTTTACACTTAACTTATGCTAGCGGCCAGCCAGAAGTTCTCAATATAAATGCTAAGGAATCAGAAACTGTGTTTGTCATATGCTGCAGCTTACAAACGGTATGAACTCCTTCTACTCTAACCCTTCAATTTGTAAAACCTTAATCCTTAATCGCTCAATTTTTCTATTTGTGAAACCTTCATCAGAATTGTGGTAATAGACCGCGCATTATTCGTTTGCCACAGCACCATTATGGTATTTTAGAAATACAAAATATTCTTTGATACACGACCTCGTCCGTTTAGAGAAAAATTCTAAAGGCTCTACACAAATGTTTCTACTGCAAATCTAAAAAAATCACTTCAAGATCTAGTACAGGACATTATGGAACTCTTTTGAAACAATTTCCATTATATTCTCACACATTTTAGCCAGGATGTCTTCAATTTCATCACCAATATATTGTTTGAGTTACTCAAGCGGTTCGGGTTTTTTGCATAACCTTGATTTTCCGTATCCCCGCAGTAAGAAGTCCGGAACAGCCAAATCAGACGATCGTGGAGGCCAACAAGTGAATAACTATCTTCACAATCTCTGCAAATGTATTGTCCTTATGAAAAGTTACTTCTGCAGGATTTAGTAAACTTTACCAAGACTCACTGCATACTAAAGTTGCTTAAATAGCAATAACGCTGTTGGTAGCCAGCAGTAGTTAATGTTAACGATATTTTTTATATTGTCCTTTAATTTTTGACAAAAGTTAATATTTTTAGCCGCAATCCCAGCCAGATATGGTGATTATTAAGGAGAATTAATTTAACAATAATACATGAATGCAAAACGGAAACAGCCGTTCAGATAGACGATAGTTTCTCTTTTGCTTGTTGTTAATAATTTATATATTTGCTTTGACTCGGCCGATTATAGATGAAATATACAAATGTTGCAGTATATTCTTGGAAGGAAAAACCATTTCTTATGCTGGCCTTAGCAAATATGTGGATATACGTCGATTGCTGATTGATATCAACTCTTAAAATTTCACCAAAGACGAAGCTGTCAAACAACTTTTTTTATGTCAAGGCTTTTTGGTTTTTAAGCAAATTCATATTAATAAAAATACTTAGCAAGCCAAGAAGATGTTGTCACATAAAATTTTTGCCAATAAAAAATAATTATCTTATCCTGCTGCCCCATGGGAGGACATCATATACGGCCACATAAATTTATACAGCTGAATTCTACGGAGTAAACGAAATTTGCTATAATAACGATAACGTTTTTATGAACGCCAAGCTAATTCATATATATTTATTTAATGGCAGTTTTATTAACATTCTATCTTATTGCCCTTATCTGTTTTCTTTTGAGAATTTTATATATATATATATATATACTCACACACACGCGTACATTCATACGTACATATATATACGTATACTTTGGGGAATGCATTTTGAAATGTATAGAGCAGAACTAGCCAACTGCATGTGGATGAGGATATGCTTGCTTTCTGTTTAATTTGATGGGGTTAATTTAGATAATGTGGAAAACTTTTTACCGTTTTGAGTCTCATATTAAGGATATTTCACATTTTATATAAATAGTATTAGTAAAAGGTGTCCCCGCGGTACGAGCAACTTTAGTTTGCTATTACTCACATAAAAGGTAATTTCTTTGACAGGTGACAGTTTACAGCTGGTAAGGAGATCCAGCTTTTGAAAACTAGTAATTGGTTTCATTAGTTGTATCGAATTGCAAATATATTGACTTTGAAGGATTCAAATTGTTTTTAAACAATCAAATAATTCAATATTAAAAACACGATGGTTTACTTGTGGCGTCAAACTTTTAATTTCCGGAACAGGGAAACAGAAATTCGAATTTATTTTAAATTTATCGAAAATGAAGACATCTTTAATGTAACTAATTATAATTTTCTTCTTTAAATAATCTACTAAAGTTCCATTGTGATCCAATAATTGTGGTACTTTGCGATTCCTGCTTACAGATGAACTATAAGTGAATGAGCTCATATAGTTGCTCGATCCCTCCTTCCTCCAACTGTAAAATAAAAAATCCTCTTGTATGTAGTGCTTTAACATCTCATGTATTCCATTTTATTGGAATGTTTAATGATGAAGGAACATATACTGGTCATCAAACAGTTTAGATACAATACGATTATCTTCACATAAAATTTGTGAACATATTCACAGTATGTCAATATATATATGTAAGTATGAATGTGTACATAATTAAATCTCTGTTTATTATTTTATTATTTTACTCAAATTCAAATAAATAACATAATTATAAAAGGTATATATATTCTTTAAGAGGAAATTTAACAGTTATAATTTCTTGAAGCGATATCACTATATAAGCATTTGTGTAGCATATAAATAAAATAAAAGAACTTTCCATCGTTAAAAAACAACGTAGGAAAGAAAAACAACAGAAAAGTAGTTAAAAATATGATTGAGTAGTAAGTTATATAACTCTTCGTTAAATTTATTTTACCGATAAGTATGTCTAGAAAGTATGTGAATTAGACCACTAAGGACATACACTCCACTTCACTAGCAATCTTTTACCGATGTAAGAAACAACAATTATAAAATGCTAACAACAAATAGCTTAAAAACGCTTATTTCGTTATAAAAAACTACACTGTCTCTGGAGATATTTATCCTTCTCGAAATTATGGACCAGCACCTTTGCATTGGAGGTTAAAGAAACTAATTGAAAGGGTTTCTCTTCGATGATTTGCCGCGAATTCAACTTTTATCAACACTTTTCTCTGTCGTAAATGAACTCTGTTATTATTGCACATCTCTCAATCACACACACACATTTTCCTTGAATAAAATTATTTTAAATATCGTACGAATATAATGAAATCATGTAATTTTGGGCGGAAGTATTTATTATAGAATTACTTTCCAACAATAAAAGAGTTTATGATTAATTAAATAATTAAGCTTAAAAAGTTCTCGTATTACTTATTTGTTAAAAGAAATTCCATGATTTTATTTAAATCGGGCATCGCTTCAGAAAGAGCTAAAGAACAATTTTGTCACACAGGAAAACTATCTTATCGCTACTCCTTTTTAGTCAGTATTTTAATTAAATTTTTTACCAATTATTTTCCTTCCTTCAAGCCGCATAACTCTGCTCTGCTTAGAAGCAAAAATCAGCAATATTTAGGGCGGAAAATAAACAAACAAATAACGAGGAAAATGTCGAATATGCCCTCCCACCATATACCACCTCCCCATACTGGCGCAAAGTACACACAGACGCGGGTATATTTTATGTTTAACTTTCAACTTTGTGGTCTTGATTGTGGCATGTTTTTTTCTACAAACAATGCCGCCGTATTATTATTTGTTTTGGTATTTTTGTTGTTGTTTTATCCTTTTTATAGTCGTACGCATGGTTTTGTTAGATTTTGTCATGTTTTTGAGGCAACGTGGTAAAATGTTTAATTAAAAACTTGAATGAAGAAACCAGAGAAGGTGAAGAACTTTATACGCACATTTCGTTTATTACAATTTTCCTTTTTTAGTTATGATTAAAATTCTTACAACGAACCCCGTGAAACGCTAAAATTTGCTTATTTTTGTTATTTCTGTAAAATGAAAATTTTATTTAAAGCATTTAAACTAAATTTTATAAGTGTTAGACAAGGCGAGTTACGATGGTTTATAACTACCAGTTCACACAAATCTGGCCCTCAGTTTGTTTGGTAAGAACATACGAAAGGTGTTGCTCTCAAGGCGCAAGCCGCTCTTGTTAATTAATTTGAGCTCTATTTCTGTTTCAAATGGCAAAAAAAAATTAAATTCCACTGTATTGAGTTTTAATAATACTATTATTAAGTAATCGCTCTGCAATAGAAGATTATACCAGAACAACAGATCGACTGTGAAATTTCTCTAAATAAATATTACACATATTTTAAAAATACTTAATTTTTCATTCAGAATGGTTACACTGTCCTGTTTCTAGAACAAAACCCAGCAGAATATATCGCCAATTATAACAGAGTAAACTTTTAACTATTTCCTTTGCAAGCGAATAAAGTTCTGAATGTTACTCAGTAGCAACTGTCATACGCTTAACGATACGATTATCGTTAAGAAAGTTAATGAATCGCAATATCGCTTAAGAGCTCTTAAGAGCCAGTGAAATGAGTTAATTAAAAAGGATTTATTTGGTTTAGTTTAATTGCTGGCCAAGTTTTTGAAAACTTTAATAATATTATATGATTTTAAATGAGCTTGAAGCAGAGCTTTTTTCGCTTTTATTTCTAGACTGGAAACTTGTTCCCCTTCTTATGCAAAGAAAAGGTTTTTTATTGTCTACAAATTTGTGTTCACAATAATGATATTCCGTTTTAATTCATAGTAAATCGGAAATTAATTCAGAAATATTTTTATATATTCAGTGCATTGTTGGAAGGAAGATTCGGTAGTGCTTACGATAAAGTTAATGTAGATGTATAATTATGAAATAAATAAAATGTAATAAGCAGTCTGTGTTACCAGCTGATATCAGGCGAGTCAAGAGGATGGTGCTTTACCAGGATAGAATCACGGGCCCAGACGTGGGCTAAGCTTCTGATCCTTTATAAGACGATGTTCTGATCCTTTCCGATATAATACAAACCAAAAAGGAGACAGTGTTCTTGTGCGAATAAGGATCATTGTGCGGAAGTACGAAGATATTATAAGCGCTACTTCTACGCCAAAAAAAAAATATAAGTCTAGTAATTTGAGTCTTCTCTGATATGATTCCTTATATTTCAGGAATTGGCAACAAGAAAACTTAATTAAAAATTTTGCCGTAAATTATTACAAAGAAAGTGAAACTTTAAGGCGTCGTTCGAGTTCTGGGTGTTTATTTGCATATGCATGCAAGTTAAATAAAATGTGCGTGTAAAGTCTGCTGACGCATAGTATTCATCATAAATTTTTAAAACTTGCTTTGAATTGCCGTACGGTTCTGGATCTAAGGTTACGACAACAAACCAAGGCGAAAAAAATGTTGCATGTGGTTTATATTTCTTTTCTTCTGGCAGCAAAATTGTTCGACATTCCCTCCTTTAGTGTCGTGTGATTCAGAAGTATATTATCGTTTTATCCAACTTGTAGTTTTGTTTTCTTTTTTAAGATTTAAGATTTTTCATTATTTTTTACAAACAAGAGAATTTTTTTTTACAAAAAAATAAAATTTTTGGTTGAAAATAAACGAAATACTAACGATCTTCAAATTGTTAACCAATTTTGTTATCAAAGGGGATCTCATAAATTCTCGTATTTATTAAGACTGGTTTTTTTGCAACCAATAATTTTTTTTTTGGCTTAGAAATTAGTCGGGTAACAAAGTTTTGACAAATTGTTTCGCCAATAGAAATTTACAAAAGAAAACTTCCTTTCGCTGCACGTTACGTATCATTTTTATAAACAACGACGTAACTCACAAGCTCTGCTGTATCGTTTATCGATTACAAAAGACGATTTTTCTTTAACCGCTTAGGAACAGACAATTTTACATCATCGTTGTTCGATCGTATTTTTAAATGTCAATTTAATGTGCAGATATGTCATGCAAATATATGTGTGGGTATGTACGATATGTTCATACTATATAACCTTGCAGTCTTACCACAATCGAAAAATTTGTTTCCATTTTTGTTGAATTTAATTTTTATTTGATTTCCTTTCATTTGGGCATGAAAATGACATAAAGTTGACATTCTGTTTATTTGATACAATAAAAGTGAAGTACGAGTATAGATAGCAATTTCTATTTGATGTAAAATATTTGAAATTTTTTCTCCATTTATATACAAAGTGGTCCTTCTTCGATATTTTTGTAGCACCAAAAGGCTGTATAACAACTTTTTCCAAATTGATTTTTTTGAAGTGCCATCCAGCTGCTATGCGGTTTTCACTACGTGCTTACGCAACATCAAAGTTGTAACAAAGACACAAACAATCGTGTTCATTCTATATTGGCTGTTTTTTCTAAATGAATTAAATAGAATTTGTAATTAAAAGGAAATAAACTCCCAAAGTTAGTTATCACATATTTGTAGGATTCTTAAAGCTCAATGTGACTGATTAAATACTTCCACGCATCTCTTTTATTGCGAGTATTTAAAAACATGTTTTCGAATAGAAATAACCAGCTACAAAAATATAATGCCATATAATTAAACGATTTCTGAACACATACGATAATAGCAAAAGCTTATAAAAACACAAAAACAAATTGCGAAAACTTAAGAAATTCTTTGAATTCCTAAAAGCTTTTTGAATGATATGGAACAGTTGTATTTTTTATTAAAATTATTATTTTTAATTAAATTATAAATTGGATTTACACAACATATATTTAGTCATAAAAGCTTAGGAGCCCACTGCAATACTACTTACGTAAAATGAAACTTCTCCGATTATGTTGAGAATTTGTTTTAAAGACCAGCATTATTCCATTTTAGATAGAAAGTGTTATGTTTTATACAGTACAAAGAAAAAAAAATTGAAATGAAGCTTTTTGCTCAAGCTGAAAAGCTTTTGCTTACATAAAAATAAGGATGCATATTACATGTGGCAGCTGAACGAAAGAACTCTGCTGATGAAATCGCAAATGTAGTTCAAGCCTCCGCGCAGCCAACTCGTGTGCTTTTAAGTTGATACATTCTGTGTAATTAAGTTCAAGGCAGCGCAGCCGCAATAACTACAATTCAATGCATTAAAAATCATTCCGTTCTATTAAAAATTATAACTGCAAATCTAATAAAATATTTCTTTTTAGCATCTGACAGTGTTACCACTGTTTGAAAACTTCTTCTACTGACAGCTGTCAACATGAACGTTGGTCCAAACACCGGAAGTGACGAGTTTTATAGCAGAGAACACTTGATTGTGTATTACAAAAGAAAAAAGCTTTATTAAGAAGCAATTGATTAGAGGGCAACTTAGCATCATATTGAGTAACATAAATTTTGGTTCAGAAGTTTTTTTAAGAAGCAGAAGCTTTTGCTTTGAAGGCAGATAACAAAGTAAAGCTTAAGAATTTTGAGAGCAGCCGGGTAAATCAATAAGCCATCCATAAGTTTAAAGCAATATGCCGGCATTGAAATAATATTTTTAGGGTCCTTTATTTTATCAATTAGCCTTCTTTGGAAACACCCAGTACAAACCCACTTCGCAATACATTTCTGTACTGTGCAAAAAAAGAACTGAAGGTTCACCAAATTAACACTCAACCATTTTTAAAAAAAACGCTTTCCTAAAATGAAACCACATTGAAAAAGAAAAAATTAATAATGAAAAAATGGAATTAATGAAAACCAACATGTATGGGTAATGAATTTAAAGCCGCGATTGTATATTCCAAAGCTTAAATGATTAAGAGACCACATGAGTATCAGCCCAAAATAACTGACAGTTCTTTCTACAATCCACTGCGGCATAAAACAAATGCCGTAGATTTACTGTCGTGATGTCTAGATTAAAAGCCTTTTTGAATGAACGAAATAAACAAAACGCCTTGTTTGTGTTTGCGATACCACCGTCGACACGACCCCATTCCACTTTTCATTTAAATCCCTACAGATTTACGTTTTGTGTGTTATATTCAGTTCTTTTTAGTTCAATATAAAATTGAATTTTTACTTAATTTTATACCCACTGTTTACAATATTCGCCCATTTTTTATACTCGAATATGACTAAACAAAGAATAATTGTGTCTCATTTATAAACACGAGGCCATGGCATCATAGACTATCAAAATACTGCTCCAAAGCAGCACTCGTACCACCCAGTCAACAGGATTGTGTTTAGCTTATCTGTGTGGTATACGACTTTTTCTATTACACTCCGCCTAATATTTCTTTTTTATTCAATTGAATAGCTATAAACAAAACAAACTGGCAGTATTGCAATCAGCCAAAAGGAAAGTGCATGGGATTTGTTTACTCTTATCGTGACAGATATGCTCGCAATTGGGTGGTCCTAGAAAACGATGATTGGCAGGGTTTTCTTTTTTTTGGGAGTATCAATTTTAAATTTTACAGAATTTAATTTATTTACGAAAAAAATTTCAATTTATGTTATCTTGTCAAAGAAATATTAAACGAGAAGTTTAGGGAATGCTTGCTTCTATGCAAATACCAGTACTGAAGGAACAGTCTCTACTTGAGGGCAAGAGAAGAAAAATAAGAGGAAAAAACTTTCAATAATAAATAAAAAGCACCCCATCCAATTGGAAATCGGAAATTAAAAATAAATACAAAAATAAAAAATTAGCCACGAGGCTTAGAGTCTATGTTATACGAATACGAAGTGATGCACAGTCGGCCATACGGCTGGACTTAAGAATTTTCTTGAACATGGCATTTCTTTAAAAGGGGTATCCTGTTATACATTTTTTCCACTTCCGGTTTGTGGCCGTATTTCAAAATTACCCTTTTTATATGTATGTGTCGTTAAAAGGCTTTAAGTAATTATTTTTATTTTCTCGAATATGATATATTTCAGATATTTAACGTATATTTATTTATTTGTGATGATGCTACTGCTTTGAAAATAACTCAGTGACGGGCTACATGTTGACAGGCTACACTGCAATGAAAGCAACCACTACACGGCTACAAATAACGTGTTGCCTGCTGTGGTAAATATGTTTAAAGTACTGTGGTGGAAACTCATTTTCGTTCAATTATCGCAAAGCTGTTCACACGTTAAATGCGTTCAGTAACTCACTTTGAGTGAATAAAATTACAAAAGTCTGTAAAATGTTACCTACGAAGGGCCGAGAGTATCATATCAAAGAAATGCCAAGGAGAGATTAATGAGGAAAAAATTTTGATAAGATGCAATCATGCATGGTGTCTGATGATACCCAAGAGAACCGAAAAAGCTCTCTGCTTTACTTCGCGGAGATTTGTCATTCAGAGAACTGCGTTCAACAGCTAATCTGCACATGGTGGATGTGTCAGTCAAGGTATCATTATGTCCTCTAAGAGCGCAACAGGGTCATATATCTTTTAAACCATATAAATTTTTTTACGTGGTTGTGCACACCAGCTGTCTGGCTAAACTTTCATTCTAAAGAAAAAGTAAAAATAATTTAACTTTTTTGTTAGATGTTAATATTTTTCTTAATCGGAAAACTTTACTCTGAAACTAAATATGTGTGAGCTGTAAAAATCCTTAGCTAAACTTTCTTAAAATATTAACTTTATTTAATTCTTTAATTATGTAAATGTAACAATTTCTTGTTATAAAAGTTTTTATAAGGATTTTTAAATATCGCGAATTATGTTTACAAAACAATTTTAAGCTTTCAGAAGATTTTCTAAATTTATTTCATTGCCAGCCTAATTTGCTGAGCACTTCAATATAATTGCCACAATTTTACGTGAATTGCTTTGAAGTGGTTTATGTGGTTTTCAAGTGCATGCACACGTACTTACACATTTTCAATTATATTCCTTATTTAATTTCTTTGAACGCTAATAAAAACAGTGGAAGGATTTTCTTAACTCACTTTTGGATAACTTTCATAAAGTTCCTTTAAAAGTTGTCGCCTCTAATAATTCTCAAATTGCATGTTGTAACGCTGAAGGATAAAATGGGTGGATAATTTTTACGCCAATAGTCTTGTTTCCTCCTTTAAAGTCATTGGAAAAAAATAATAATTTTGTTAAGAAGAACGATATGATTTAGGAAATGAAAATTTTCGAATTTCTCAAAGTTTTATTAATTGAAAGAAGTGTAAACTTTTGGGGTTATCTTGGCCAACCTATTTCGTTTTATTTCCCTTTGAAGTCTTTTTTATAAACACTATTTTTTTAATTAGAAGTTACAAAAATAATTGAAACATAAATAAAGCTTGAAGAACTTATTAAAAAATATTGTGCCACGTTCTAAAGTCTTTCAGCTTTTAAGCGATTCATTTTCTATTTCGTTCTGGTGTTGTTTGTTTATGGCAATCCAAATGAGCTTTTATGATCTTCTAATAAAAAAACACAACAATAGCAATTAAAGCAAGAAAAGCATTTACATTAATTACAAAACTCTTTCTTTAAAGCACCTAAAAAGAGCGAAATAAATGCAAAAAGAAAGTCCTGTTTAATAAATTGAGGGAAGTTGACAATAGGGTTGTTCGCTTACTTTGCTAACCGAAATCAGTGAAACCGAATTTTTTAGTATTTCTCTCAAAAACTTTCGAAATTAAAATTGTTAAAAACTAAAAGTAATTAAACTGATGTTCATTTTTTAATGCGATTTTTCATACTTGTATTCATTTATTTTTGATCAAACATATTACGATACCGATTTTGAAATATTTTTGAAAATTCTGAAAAAAATAATGGAGATTGCACGTACGTCCTATTCAAGCGATGTAGAAATGAAATCTTATAAAATACTTTTCCGACCTCAGTCAAAGAAATAAATGGAGGCTTTCTTTCGAGACATCGTTCCTGTAAGTTGCAAAGGTGTTGTCCGACGATAATAGAAAAAAATTATTCTCATTAACTTTTCTCATGGTCCTTAACATATATTAATTCCTCTTCGAGGATTTAACAGAATGCTTAACTTTGAAGACAAAGTACAACTGACCAATACCCCTACCGTTGTTGGTGTGCTGCATTGCTTAATCGGCGTACTGTTGTACAAAGACCAAAGCCAGCTGAGTATAACTTACTTTGTGTTGTCTACGACACATAACTGAAATCCTTTATAATGCCTGAGTTTATACTGACTTCATCTGGAAAGTGAGGCCACCATGTCCCGTTAAATGTGTTGCCAGTAGCTCTGTTGCCAATTAACTTTCATTATATTTAAGATGAAGAAGAAGGTCTTCAAAGATTTGGAAAATATTGTATTAACAAGAAAAAAAATTAAGAATCCTTTTGCTTAAATTAACATTCATTTATTTATTTCATATCGAAAAATTGCTCCAAATAGGTGTGTTGTATAGCAACAATGCTCAGTAAGAAAGTAGTAAAAACTACGAACTCGGTGTGGGCGAGAAATTTTTTTTAATTTGATTTATTTGATTTAATTTATTTCATTTAATTTATTTGATTTGATTGGTTACAAAAAAACTATTTATTTGTGTTTGTCACACTCAGTTAAAAATACTTTCTAAAGTCGATTTCCGACACCTACGAAGAATAATTAGTGAAAATGTAGGAGGGAGTTGTAATAAAGCAACGAGCTTTTATTTCTGAATGGCACAGCAGAAGAGCCGAATGTCACACATCTCCTCTGTAGCAGATAGTTCGTACAGTGAGACTAATTCAGAGGCAAGTTTGTTATCGCCAACCGCTATTTTTATGACCACTGTGATCTGTCTAGATCGTGTTGATCTTTATCTTACTTCGTGCCTCTCCCTACATTTTTCCTTTTACTCTACACTGGTATTGTAATAACAGCATCATTTTAGACTCCAGTATTGGATATTCTGCTGCATAAATAGCATGAAAGCCTTTCATAGTTTTAATATTCTTTAGTTACTATTTCATATTAACATAAAACTTCTCAATCGATTAGAAAAACGATTTAATTATTTTTTCTTTGATGACCAGAAAGCACCGAAATATTGTAAAAGAACTTTACAAGGGAAATAAGAATGGGCAACTACATAAAAATATGTCTATTGCTGACTGTTCGGTTCTCCTCAATATATAGTAATGCCTAGTCGAGCAGTTAGTCAGGGTCAGTTTACCTTTTTGTGTTGTCACATATTTATTCAGATTCTTTCGATTTCATGCCCTTCAAAGAAGTATTCATTGCGCCAACCTTGAAAGAGTTTATTTTTATTAATTAATTCCTTTTACGTTGCCTCCAATAAACATTTACATTCAGATAATCTCTTTAATTTGCATAACCTTAACTATTAAAGTATAACGCATGCGCAACAACATAACCTCTTTAAGGATCATACCAAGTGTAGCAACAAACGTTTAAATGAGAGTAAAGAGATCGAAAACTGTAAAGGGGAATGCGACAAAAAACGAAAACAAAAATCGAGTCTTGTTTGCTTGCCATTGGCCAACATACCACAAATGACACTGAAATCTAGACGTCGTAAATATAAACCAATACAAAGTAAATAAGAAGACACTGAAAAAGTATTTAATGGCACTTGTGATTTTATGAGTACAATATACGATTTTTTAGCGGAAGAGAGAAATGAAAATTATTTGGCAGTGGACTGAAGATAGAATTCGAATAAAAAAAAAAGATGCGGGAAACAAGATTTGAAAACGTTTGTCATATTTGATTAAATAAATATTTTGCTCACTTTTTAAAGAAATCGCAAAAAAAATTAATTTTTTTGTAACCGAATTTATCCTGAAGACCCTGCAACCGCATATTTGAGGATTGCAAAATGGGGTCAATAAAAACTATATAAGTATTAAACTTTATTAAATGGCTTCTAAAACACATTTGATTATAATGAAATTAATAAAGCGAGTAAACTATTCTCGCGTTATTCCAATAAATTTAATTATTGGTTGTTGATGACTAATTTGTATTCGCACGCAGAATGAAAATTAACAACTGTAAAGCTCTGGACACAAAGCCACTTTCCTTAAAATGTTTTATGAATTGTAAAACTTAATAATTCTAATTTCAGTTTTATTGTTGTTTTAGTTTCCAAAGTTAATATAACATCATGTATTGTATTGTTTAGCTAAAGTGGCTGCTTGTTTCTTACTATTAGTTGTTGTTGGTTCCCTCATTAGTATGAAAGGATAACAGTAAAAAAGAGGAAAATAAAAGGAGTTGCAGCAATAGTTCTATTGGCTGCTTCTTTACTTCGTGGATGTTGTTAAAAAATTTGTGTTCAAGCTGAAATTGCCTTCACTAGCCAATAATAAAATACTGACCATAAAAAGGATAATGAAAATGTAAGGACTTCTATATAGCCGGAGTTTTACTCAGTACTTTCTTAAAATATGCTTGAGAGTTCCAGTAGAGTGAACAACTTGGAAATAATAAAAACAGAAAAATAATTTTTGGGACAATAATTTAATCTCACAGAATGTAATTGGCAGTAAAGCATTGTGTATTGCAGGAAATTAATTAGTTATGAAATACTAATAAAAAAATAACTAATACAAACTTATTCGTTGTTGTTAATCATTAATAAAATTGTTGTATAAAAATATAATTGATTAAAAAAATTTTATTTTATTACTTTTAAACTAATTTTTATTGATCCATTTTATTATGGTATATCGCTTAGTGTATAGAATTGTGGTCTGCTGATGGCTGTGGGAGGTCCTCCTAAGGACCTCAAAGAATTTTTTTTCTTACTATAAGTAAGAAACCATACCACAAACCATGCAACAGTCTTCTCAATCGCCTTAAACATCCGTATTTAATTTGCGAATGTAAATGAACGGCAGTGTTTTGAAATTGACAAAAGCCATCCTTGTATTGTTACTTCTTTCGTTGCACAGCAAAACATTGTTGTAAAACTAAATTAAAAATGAAATTATGTAAATTGATTTAAGAACGTTTCGTGGAAGCCGTAAATTTATTCCAATTGAATTTAGAAAAGCATGACAAGAAATAAAAAAGATGACACAGTTCGTCTTTTATATGCAATTAACTCTTATGGGAATTAAAAGAAATAAAACTGAATAAACAAAATTGTCTCATTGATAAACTTTTAGCATAAAAATTTGATAAAATTCAAAACTGGAAATTGCATAAACGCTAATACGAGTAGCAGGCAAATGACTAACAAAATTGTCTCATCTGGTGTGCTTTTTGTAATTCAAAGTTCAAGACAACTAAATTTAAGGTGGCATTAACATTTTTTTTCCATAAATTGTTTATGTGGTTTTAAAGTAGCATTTGTTCTCATGCCAAAACAATGTTTACTTATTAATTTATCTCGTAAATATAACGAACAGGTGAAATATTTTTTCACTAAATAGTAACTTGATACTCCATATGCATTTATAATATCAAAATATCCACAGATTAGTAGCATCAGAATAATTTTTTAAAGCTTTTAAAAACTATTCCCCGTTATAAAAAGTGGCCAAATCAAATAACTTTTAGTATTATTATTTTTTTTTTTTTTTTTTTTTTTGTTTTAATTTTTTGATATCTGCGTATCACTCTAATTTCAAAGGCGCTTTGAAAAATAGGTTAATACTCGTATGTGTGGATGGTTTGTGTAATAACAAGAAACACATTTTTCCGTTGGCATTTCGTAGCCAAATACACATACGGAAGATGTGATCCAAATTCGAAAGAAACAACATTTAACATCAGTTTAAAAACTTGAAAATAGTCGAAAAGCCATAAACTACAAGTTTATTAAACGAAATGTTTATTATAAAAACAAAACTAGAATTTTTTCTTTGCATTAAGCAGCTTAATTTTGAACTTAAGGTCTTATACAACTCTTAAGGCTAAAATGAGATCAAACGGAAAATAAACACCAATAAAGAAAAGTAAATATTTTACGATTGGGGATTTGGATATCGTTCATAATTGCCGCACAACCACAGATAGTTGCCACAACAGAAAATATTGGGCAAACGTCTTCTTTCATTTCCGTACCACACCGGCAAGTGTTTTTTTTTAGAGGTACTCAACTTTGATTTGGCAATACATTTTGTTTGAGAAACCATTGAGCAGCTTTGGCATTTCCTTTTGGTTAGACTTACGAGAGAGCAACGCAGGGGCAAGAACCCAATTTTTCTTTCACTGTATGTAAATAAGCGAACCATCAAAAAAACAATTACTGATTGGTGAGCTTTGGGTTTTTGTCAAAGTCATTGATGGTTAAACCGTTACAGTCAATCGTCTACGGCTTAGGGGTATATCAACACAATCTCACACTGATCCAACTTTATTTTATATTTGAGGCCTATTATTGCAACCCATTTCATAAAAAAAATAACAAAAATCTTATAAGGTTGTACGTAACGCAAAACAAACAATTATTTCTTCTTCTATTTTTTAAAAATTTTTTAGATAGCATTTTCGATTTCATTTCGACTCTTTGCAGTTTAATTAGATGGAATTAATTTTGGATTGTGAACACTTGCATATCAAAATTTGGAAATTTACATCGGAGGAACATAGTCGAAATCATAAAATCGTCTATTTAAGAATCATGTTTTTCTGATATTCAAAATATACAATATTTCTTTGTTCTATTTGTATTTACATATTAAGTTTTGTATTTCTGTTACTCACAAAAAAATACCCTTTAATATTATTATTAGGTTGTTCATACAATAAATTATTATACATGGTAGCCGGCAGATAATTTTATGGCATTTAATCTCTTTTGATATTAAGCTGCAAAATTATTTCGAATATGTAACACATCTGCTACCCGAAAAAGCCACTTCTGCCGATATGCGAGTACTCGAACATAAAAATTAGAACTTTTAAAAATTTCACAGCTTTTGTATAGTTTAATTTAGCGGAAAAAATTTATTAATGGAGATATAAAATTAGTGCAGAGTAAATAAAAAATGTTTTTTTCTATTTAAAAAAAAAAATTTTTTTTTTTGAAATATCTGCATAATGTTTTATTTCAATCAATTTTGAAAATGTCTGTGCCATTTCAAACCACACGCCAATGTAAAAAGTGTAAATATCCAAAAATATATGCATACACATATATATATACATACGAGGTGTGATCAAAAAATAACAGTCCTTTCCAAATTTCGTGAGATACGTATGTTTGATATTGGCATTATTTTTTTCTTCTCTGTTAGTACACATATTTGTTATATATGTTTCAAATATCAGCCATTTTGGATTGCCAGTATGTTTTTGACAGATAAATGACAGATAATCGTTTTTAGGAGCTGTTAAAGCAATTCGTCAGTAATGCGCTGGACACATACACCGATGCTTGTGCGTCCGTTTTTGGGCAAAAACAAACCCATAATCATGCCTCAGCCACCGTATTTAACGGGCTTGGTCCCCCCGACAAAACTGAGGACATTGATAAATGGAATGGGTTTTGCTGTTGGCGACAGCAAGAAATGCATTTCAGAAGTGTTTCTGAAAAAACGCTTGCATAAGTCTAATATATCTAAAGGAGGATTACTTTGAATGGTGCAAGATAGTTATTGATGAATAAATAAATATTTTTAGAGAAAATTCAAATTATTAACGTTAATTTTTTGATCACACCACGTTTGTAAGTACTTTTTCCAAAAATAAATGTTAAAAAAATTTTTTTTTAAAAAGTACTTCGTCAAAAGTACCTTCTTCCGCAAAACTTTTTAAAGAAAAACTCTGAACCATGTTAAAAATTTTTATTATAATTTAATTTATTTTGAGATTTTATTAGATTTTATTTTAGTATTATTTTATACATTATTTTATTATAGAGCAATTCTTCATCTCCAACTGCCTTCAATGGAGCTAAAAGCTTTTAAAGACTCAAAATGTTTTCTCCTGGCCACCGTCTAAAATTAGAAATTTTCTTGTGACAGGTTTTTATTTATAGTTTCCCGTTTTAGTTTTCGGTTTTTTCATAATCCGAATACAAATTCCTCTATGCATGCTTTTTTCGATTTAGGAAAAAAGGATAAAAAAGGCTTTTTGAATAGCATTGAAATAAATTGACTAAGAAAAGCAATATTTTTTTTTAACGAAGAATAACATTTAAAAAATTTAAAAAAAGAAAGGAGGAAAAAGTATATCTTTTAATCCTTATAGAATTCTAATACACCTCCTTGTTGCTTTACGTACAATCATATAAATTTTTTTTTAACTTTTTTTTTTATATAAAAGAGGGTGTCAAAAAATGTTCAAACATAAAGTTAAAACAATTGAGTGTTCACACGTGATATTCTGGATTTAACTTTTAATCAATTGTCACACAAGTGACTAAAGTATTCCCATTGATCTTTAGGTTGGGGAAAGTGTTCGTAAAGAAGCCTTTAAGGATCAACATGAAGAAGAGGTTCTTAAAGTGAAGTTTTTATCAACTTAAGAGCAGCAAATGCCACGATGGTTTTTCACATTTGACATTCCAAGTACAAAATTTATTTCTCTGTTGCTCACTAAGCAAGTTTTGGGCAGCTTCAATATATGAGACAATTTAGAATAGATGGGAAAATAAATTGGGAAACTCTTTACGCTTCAGTTATATATGTGACAGGCTTTTGTATATGAATTGAACCTTATTTTTGGTTCTTGAACAATGTAAAGTCTTTAAGCTTGATCCAAGACAGTTCACCAAGGTTTAGATTATAAAGGGGAATGTAAAGAATTCTAATTGATCCAATTGCAATAAAAACTTTCACATATTTAATTGTTCTGACTTGTTAGCATCATTTCTAGTCTGGTTGTGTGGTCCACTACTGCTTTTCAGGATTCATTCAAAATGAAGTCTACTCACTTATCACAACTTCATAAATATATATACATGTATATATGCATATACGAGTACATTTATCAAGGAAAATATATGAGCAAAGGTTAAGAGCTTGAAAACCTCCTGTGTAGTGTTAATACGGCATGACTGCAATATTACTGATGAGGCGGTTCCATTTTTTGTTCTTCTCACTGGTGTTTGGTGTAAAGCACATCATAATGCTTATCCTTTTTGCCTTTTTAGAGTTGAATCCTCAGAGATTTACCTAAAACATGAGTTCGCATACGTAAAATGCTTCTACAAGAGACTTCATTTTGCCTAGAAATCCAGATTAAGCAGAGTGATACTGTTACTCTGGCTTGTGCAGTTGTTTGTGTGTCTTGTCTGTGCATGAATAATTCTTTGTTTTAATATTTTAAAAAGTCATAAATTTCTGGATGAATTTGTTCTTAAGAACATTTCTTCTTCCTCTGTGTGTGTGTGTGTGTGTGTGTGTGCGTGAGCTGGCGTGCATTTGTGTATTTATGTGAATTGTTTAAAAGTTAACAAATGTGTCAGAAAGTGTTAAGACAACTATCTGGGGAGATTGCAATAAAATGGATATATAAAATTGTGCAGAAAGAAATGTAAATGGTATTAAAAATAAATAGAAGAAATTTTTCAAGACAATTGAATGAAAATGTAATGGAAATACTTAAGGAAACAAGTGTGAAAAGCAATCTCTAGAATGGTAAGAGGTTCGCAGGGAAGACTTTAAGGATCAACATGAACAAGAAGTATTCTTAAAGTGAAACTTGTAAGTCGTCTCTTTTAAATGCGTTTCTGAAATGATATTTAATAAACAAATATTTATGCAGTTGGGTTCTGGCTTTCGTTTAAAAATTATTTTTACATTTGAAATAAATGTATATGAGTACGGATAGCTGCGCGACAGCCTTTCGCATCTGTTACAAAATTTGTTAGAAAAATTTGATAACGTAATCCTGGCATATAAAGCTTTTATATGATCGTTTTCAGATATTATGTTACGCTACAAGCCATTTAAAACGTAATCATTTTCTATAACTTTTAAGTGGTTTGCGACCATAAAAATTTAGTTGCAGGCTGTTGTAATGCATGGGAAATTTCGAAAAGGCATAAACGATATTATTGTTGGATCAATCAGTGCCACTTCAAAATTTATTATTTCTGTATTTTGTTCAAAACAAAAGAAATCCCGGCTTTTTAAGATTTTTAGCTTTGGATTGTTTGTTTTTTGAAATCATAACACTCAAAAATATAATTCTGGTTTTAAATTAACTGTATGATTTCTCTTTGATTTAATTCAGATGATTATGAAGTGCATGCCTGAAGCTACGAAAAAGAATTTTATTGTATTTAATGAAATTGCTGTTATAACAACATGCTTACACTAATTGAAATAATAATAAATTATAATAGAAAAACATTGGAAAACATCATAGACTGAGATAATATTTATATTCAGCAGAATTTCATTTCTTTCACTGAATTGAGATTACCAGAAATTTCTCAAACGTGCCGTTAAAGTTAATAAAAACTTGCCGGCAACTAAAATTGAATTAATGTGTTTATTAATCACATACGGATTTTATAGGTGGGGGGTAACTTCCTTATGTGAGAAATCCGTTAATGTGAAAATATTAAAGTTTTTCTTATACTGCCACTAAATTTTTATGATATTCCCTATAATTATTTTTAAATATTTTTTTTTTTTTTTAAATAATTAAAAGAAGTCCTTTATATTAATTTTTCTTTGCTTTGGATATGCCATTTTTATTTAAGTCCAAATTTCAAATGAGATGGATAGAAAATACAATATTTATTTTTAAATTTATTTGAACTAAATTTATTCTACTCCTTGTAAGTGGTGTAATTTTGTATGGCTTGCAAAGTACAAACATAATTCAAGTGCCCCTCAAGTTTACTTTCGAAAATAATTCATTTCCTTTTTGTTTTATTTCAATGTAGATGCTGACAAACTTGCTCAACTTTTTCAGACTGCATTAGTGGCAAAAAAAGTTCCTAATGTCTATACAGGACATTACATTATAATAAGAAGAAAATAGAAAAAATGAAGAAATATTATCCACTTCTCCCAAATCAGTTCCCACTACGAGAAGTATCAGGGCATTTTAGAAGTAAATCTAGGAATAACCAATTAATACTTTCCCTAAATAACCATTTTTGGTATACAAATTCATCTAAGATTGAGATAAATAGCTTGCAGTATGACCCAAGCCCAGGTTGGCTTTAAGCTCCTGGTTGAGATGTTTCGAGTCTACTAATATCAAACATTTTAAGTACAATAGATAGATTGATCATGTAGATTCCTGCTATTGCTATGAGAAATAGAAATTTGTCTAGGCCTAACGAAACAATAGTACATAACAACACTTAACCGAACACTGCATATCTGGGCCCAATCTGTAGCATTCACAGGCTGCAATGAGTTACATTTTCAGGCTCATATGCATTATCAAGTGTTACCTATTTATGGTGTTTAAAGTGATAACGAAGTCTGCCATTACCTTCATTTCAACAAGGACTTTCCCATATCGAATATTTTTCATTTACTTTCAGAGACATCTAAATTGTGGGGGAACTAATTCCTGCATAAACAGTAATATGCAACAAGTAAACCGTATAAAGACAATGATGGATCTCATCCAACAAGCAGGTCATACCTCTTCTTAAATTCAATTTATTTCTCAACTTGATTTAAAGAATTTTGACACGCAACTTTGAATTGTAAAAATATTTTTGTAAATATTTCATTTTAATTTGCATTTAATCTCGGTAATATTTTAATAAAATAAAACCCACAAAATAAATTATTTGGGCAGACTTATAAATTCTTAAGTAAGTTTTGCTGAACTAAATGGGCCCCTTCTTATACAGTTCGTATTATTGCGACTTCTCTTAATTGCTGAGGATACTTTGAAAATATTACGAATTAATTCCAATATGAACCATTAAATAGAAAAAAAAGGTATAGTGTTAACCCAAATAGTTACATGGCAATAATGAATGAAAGTAAAAAAGGAAACATTTTGCTAGTCATTGTGCATATAAAATATAAATTTTTATGACTTCTTTTTACGTGGGTATAAACCAAGAGGTGTCAACATTATGTCAAAACTTTGTACATTTGCTTTTAAAATCCTCATTAAAATTTCAGACTTTTCATCCCAAAAGTATTACTTGAAGCTTTAATTTTCACATGTACAAAAAATCTCCGAAAAAACGCTTTTTTAACGTCACAGAAGTTGTTAAACTGCTACAAGTACTCGTATATAAAGGAACACTAATGGGTGACACTGAATTTCAGTTTCCAAATTGTGTCCTTTAAGTTTTTTGATACTCGGTCAGTGCCATACTTAGATTTTACCCCCCTCTAAAACAGAAAATGCACAATTTTTCCAATTGGGTATGCGTAAAATATATAGACGAATCAAAATTTAATGGATATTGTAAATTGTCCACCATTTTAGCATATTTTGCATGCTCTAGTCGACCACATTTTGGCGCTTTCCAATTTTAATATTTAGAGCAAGTGAAAAAAATTTAATCATTTACAAATCTGCAATAATTTACAAGCCAATAATGAGTTATCGATATTATAAATTAGGTGACACATAATTAATGGCAGTTAAAATCGTTTAATGGCAGTTAATCCAACAGCTTAAAGGAGCCTAAGTATCTGAACAGTTATTGTTACTTTGTAACAATTCGCATAAAATTACAAAATCCCTAATTAGCTTATAATTAAGGATATTTCTTATTCGAAACTAGGTAATGATCAGTCCAGCTCATCTAATTCCATTTCCCTAAATATAATTAATTTCATTTTTGTTCAATAACTATATTGACAGCAGAAAGTTATCATATTAAAGTTATTACAAATTAGTTGTTTAAATAATGTCCTGCTTGAATAATATTTTTACACGTTTATTTTCATTAGAACGTGTTTTTGGCATTCTCTCCCAACTTTTACAAACGTACATATAAATAAATAAATAAATTCATATAGCATTACTTTTTCTATATTTCCAGGAAATTTATAAATAATCCTTGTTTAATCCTTGTTGTGTTGTGTTTTTACTTTGCTGTCATATTTGTTGCAACGATTATGTTTTTATTTCTTGTAAATGAAATTGTTACACTTTAATTTTGTATTGTGGTGCTGGCAGAATTTTAATGTTTCACTTTAATCCTTCTTTTCTTTTTGCATTCGCATATACACACATGTACAAACACATATATATATATATATATATATTGTTTTCCTTTTGCATAAAATTTCACACTGACTACTTTTTTTTGTATTTGCTTTTTATTTTTAATAAATAACATTAAAATTAAAAAAAAACACAAAAAAGTTTTCAAATTTAAAAATACTTTTATTTTTTATTTTTAAATCTCTTTTAACTTTAATTAAAAATATTATTTACTTAATAATAATTATGATTAAAAATAACTTCTTTAGTATCAGATTACACCGAATCGCAGCGATTTACATATTTAATATTCTATTTTGAAATTTTTTCATAGTGACACTCCCGTCATGTTTCCGGATTTATTAGCCAACAGAAGTTTCTATCTGCTTGTTTCCCGTTTAGTACGACAATTGACGAAATTTTACATTTGTGTTTATTTTTTTATTACTACTTTTAAGAATTTCATTTCCTTGACTAATTTTTGCTTTTGCTTTCAAATACTATTTCGTAAATTAATTGTCGTGCGCTTTAAGAACGAGTAACACCTTTTCAAGTACCAAATCGTTTGAATATCCCGGCAACACTGAATTTACTCTGCATACGAAATTTATGAATTGTGTGCATTTCCCAACACCAGCTAAACAATGTTTTCATATTGTAGAGCTCGAATTTGTTTGTGGTGCAGCCAGTAATAAAATTTCCATTGATACAAAATACAACGAAGAATTGTATGCTCAAATTTTGAAATGAGAGTACACGATTGAGTTTCCATGTGAGCACATCGCATAATGTTTACTCATTTCATTGCACAAGAGAGTAGAAAATCTCGCTTTGCTGTAGAAAGAAATTGTCGTACTCATATTGTTTACATCATAATATGGAATTGGTTTATTAAGCCACGTATTTGTTTTTGTAAATATTATGCTGCCAAACGTACAATAAGAGAATATTATTGGCAATCAAATATTAATTCAATATTATAGAGTGCCATGAATCATGCGTTCTACAGATTATGTTTCTTTTCATCTATTAAGTGCTCAATTTATTATTTAAACACTGTAAATATTTAAAAGGGCATGCATTGTCTACCAAACCATTGGCAATGCAGGTAGTTTTGCTTGCGAGTACAAGTTTTTACAATGAGAAAATGGAGCGTGTAAGAATTAACGTTTATGCATGTATGAGATTTTTTTTTCATTTAGTCCTTGAAAAATCCTGCAGATTAATAAAGCTTTTCGTTAGAGGTTTTTATTTGAAAAGAACAACAAGTAGATGAAAACTTAACTACTTTTTTCTCAAACACTTAGCGTTTTAATAACATTTTAAGTTCGTTTGTGTGTATTTTAAAGAGTTTTAATTTTTCATTTCTAGTACGTACTTAATAGTTGTGGTGTACTATCTTTTAGTTTCATTTATAGTGTAGTTCACTACTCTTCGTGATACAGGCCTGCGAAATGCAACACAGCATTGAGATTTGATAGATAAGCTGTAACTAATATGGATTAGTTAAATCATTGGTTGCAAGTTGAAGTCAAAAGAAAGTTGCCACTTGCCTCATCAAGAATAAATTATTGTCCTTGTGTTACTAATTGTATCTACATTCGAATTATGCCAGAAACGCAAATATCATATCATGTGCTTGTCATGATGTTTTTCAATTCAAGCAGATATACGAGGACGTAAATTATTTTTCAAGTAAATCAAAACTTTCCTTATATTTACGAGTATAAATTTAAGTCATGCTACACTGTTATTCGCGATCACTCCTTGATAAGCCAAGACTAGTCGTAAGCTAGCTAGCCATAGCTTAAAAAAACTTAAAACTTCAGTCGACTGTCAAGAAAGCAAAAGGAATATTCATAAGTTCTTGATATCTGTGCCAAAAAAAAAATATTTGTCAAATTTAGATACGGAAATAACGAAAACAAAGAAATGAGAAACTGAAATAAAAGTCAGCTTCAAAAATCATCGAAATACTTTGCCAAAAGGAAGGAAAATATTCCAACCATAAATTAAATAAATAAATGTAAATATATGTATGTGTGTGTATGTTATCGCTCGACTAAGATCTTTCAGCCCTTAGACTCAGAATTTTGAGAAAAAAATGCTAAAACAACTTATTATTTTATAACTTTTTTATTGGAGCCACAACAACAAGTTATTTAAACTGTTTTAAAATATTAAGCCATTAACACAATTTTCCTTTAAATTCCCTAAATTTGTAGGTGCAAACGCCTCGCAGTATACAACGTGCATAATACAAAGCGATTATTTATATATACTTACGTGAAGCAACAATTCTTGACCTAATCATACTCGTATAGACATTTTCATTTACTTTTATTAACTTATTCTCATTTAAAATGTTGATAAGCAACTCAGTACTGTGTTGGCAACAATTTCACAGCAACATGTCGTTCAGAGAGAACAGAAAGCACTCACATGCTCTATAAAACAGGTCTCTTAAATTATAAAAAGCATATTGAGATTTTGTTTATTGGTGGACTCCATCTTTTACTACACACAAATCCAATGCACAGTTTAGGGTTTCTAATAAATAAAGAAATGTTTCTAGGAATTTAAATATTTTCTTTCCCCTTTAATTTTATCATTTTTTTTTTTAGTTTTAGAAAGTGAAACGGTAATTTTCCAACTCGGCAGGTAAGTTGCATTTATATGTAACTTTAGCAAAAACGGGCTTCAATCTGGCCTTTACTTGACTTATTGCAAATTATAGCTAAACTCCAGTACTTGCCAAATAAATTAAAGTGTAAATTGAAATTTTATAACCTCCAGTGTTAACAACATCAATGCAATGCATAAAATTGTTCACTTGCTTGTGAAATGTTTTCTAAATTCTTTTTTTATTATATTTTACAGTTAATAAGCATATTCCGATGAAAGTTACTGGTAGGATGAGATTTCCTTAAACTTATCGGTAACTTTAAAGTTCATTTATTTTAGTAAAAAATAATTTAGCCTTCCATTTAAATCTGACGATTAAATACTTTCGAGCTGTAAAATTTGTGTTTAATACGCCTGAAAGAATTTCATACAGAAAACATTGGAAATAGTGTTTGGACCCAAGAGGAAGGTTAAAGCCCAGATATGTAGATTCAATTTCTTTCAAATTAAAATGCAGTTTATATCTTAACGCAGAAAGAAATTTGTAAATTCGTTGAAAATCCTTAAAAATAAAAAAATTATTAAATTCAAAAAGTGTTATTTGGCGGAAATCAATATATTTTTACAGAATTTTTTCTAAAATAAATTTAATCTCCTTATAAGGAAGACTAGTAAATTTATTGGTGAAGTATAAAAATCGGAATATAAATTCTTGGAAAATGAACAATAACCAATAAGAACTCTATATTTCGAAAATTTATAGACTTGAACTAAAATTTTTGAACGATACTTTAATAAAATATATTTTCGTACATATCGTATATATACGATTACTATCCTGGCCGAGCTTAAGAACAAGGATGCTAATTCTTATTGCCAATACAAAGTGTAGTAATGTGATCTACTACGCGGAGGTCGGAGGTTGCAATCTTACTTTGATCCAGATTGCTTATGAACAGCAATCAGAAAGGTGCCCTCAACTTCAAATGTAGTGGAATGCTATCTCCAGTAATAAGTAAAATTTTTTTTGGAAAACTTGTCATTCTGAGATTTTTTTTTTTTACTAAAATGTTTAAAATAACTTTTCTAAAAAATTAACAAGAGTTTATCAAATTAATTACTATGTTGCAAATTAAGTCTGTTTTTAATCGTAATTTTTTGAACCTTAATCAACATCCTTAGGGATCCTTGATGAGTTAAACACTATTTAAATCCAGCATCTTAATCCAATTACTTAAGAATTCAATACATAAAACAAAATCCAAAAATATTTTAACTCGGTTTGTAAAACCATTTCAATTTACATTTCCATTATAATTCACACATACCGAAGTCGTTGCTTTTGCTCGTCAGCTATGCGAAGCTATTACGATAACTTCCTGCGTGAAATATCATTCTGAAAGTGTTGGGGTGGTGTAGCTGTGTTTTGAGAAGCAGCGGTATTAAATATTTTAGCCCTGCGTGAAATGATTGTGGCAAACTCGCATATATACAGTTTGAATTGCGGTCACTGAAATGTGTAATGAATGAGTGGTTGGTTGATTTAGACTGTAAAGTTTAATTATTATTTCACAATAAAGTGTATTACTACCCCTTGGACAAGGGCAATTGTTTCTTAACACCTTGAATATTCTAACGATTATTTAAGAATTTGTTTGTTTTGTAAATGAGACCAGATTTTATGGGGGTAGTGCAAATTGAGAGCCTTTAACTATAAATATTATGCATGCAAGGAAAAAGGACATAGGAAAAGAAACAACATGTAAAAAATGCCTTTAAAAACTTATTCACAAAGTAAATTGCGTAATTTATTTTGTGCCACACTGTACATAATTATTGTAGTAAAGAATTTAGTTAATGTTTTCGAAGGCAACAAACCTTTGCCTTTGCCTAATTCTTCTGCTGGGCAAGTACATCTAATTAAATTTCTATGCGTAAACTTTGTGAAACTGTAATACAAAATTTACATTTTTGCTCCTACCTGCCCATAACAGTGATAAGCTTTAAATTTAAGGAAGGTAAAACTTTAAAAGTTATCCGTGCTTAAATAATTTTGTAACTTTTTCTACTTGAAAATATATTTAAAAACATATTTTTGACCTCTTTACTCCCAAAGAGAATATTTCGAATTGTTCAAAATTCGAGTATGGAAAAGCTATGCAGATTCTGTATAAAAGGAAAACTACTCTGGAGTCCTGGAGAGGTGTTCTTGCGACCCCAGTACCCCATTTGGTCAAACTTTAGTTCCCAAAGAGCCCACATGTTCAAATAAAAGATACACTATTCTGAAACCCTCGAGAGATGTTCTTGCGACCCCTGTACCCTATATTGCTGCAGGTGTCCATATTTGGTCAAACTTTAGTTCTCAAAGAGCCCACATGCCTCGAGAGATGTTCTTGCGACCCCAGTACCCTATATTTGGGCAGCTCTTCATATTTTGTACCAATAAAAAAATTTCTTTCCTGCCCAGCAGCAGGTATTGCCACACCATTTAATTTTCGATGGGTATGTTTGTTCAAAATGTGGCCACCTCCACATATAATTGCATAAAAACTAAAATTTTAACAATTACAATTTAGAAAAGTTTTCAGAATTTTTCAGTTAATACTGCACTAAGAAAATAATATTAAAATTATTTAATTGGCGAGAAAGTCAAAATATGCGTGCATAGTGCTGAGCTATAAAACAGCTCGTACCCTCATTTTTTATTTTAGTGCGGTTAAAGGTCACAGGTGCGTTAAAAACGAACACCCAACACTACATAACTCAACAGCGAGAGAAGGAAGTTTCGTTACGCACCCCTTACCTTTCAACCGTAAACAATTTAATAACATTTTCCGAACAGGAAAGATATTTTCTCTATAATTTTCATGTAAAGCATATGCGTGTGTATGTGTAACAAACACTTAAATACACATTAACTATTTTGGAAGAGAAGGGGTAAAAGTAAAATAGTGTGTGAGTAAGAAAAGTGAAAAAGAGAAAAAGTGAAAAAGAAATCAACTCCAATAACAATATAAGCAGGTTGTAACATTCTCGAATAACAATTTACTTGTAAACGATACTGGCAGGCGGCACAATCATGACTTCATTCATGCATAATTAGACACCCCCCACAACTCTTTTTGTAACGTTTTTGTTACCTCAAACAACACGAACAACATGATGTAAATGCATCATAAATGCAACTCCTCTTATAAGGTTTTTGAGGTTCCTCTATCGCTTATCGCTCGACTATACTTTATTGATACTTTAACTTGTTCCATGTCAAGGATCTGATGGATTTAAAAAGAAGAATAATATACAGAAACTCTTTTATATTCAAATTTATATATAAATTATAGAAAAAAAAATTAACTTATTCACACCAGGAAAACTTATAAATCCACTGGGAGGAAAGATATGGTGTTACGTGGTGTAGGAATTGAAGTAAAATCTGCAAGAAAATCACTTTAAGTTCAAAATTCAATAGTGTTGCGATACAATGAAATTTTCTTTTAATAAATCCTTTACACTAAAATTGTAAATTTTGCATTGCAAAACTTTTTAGAATGTTTTACTAACGAAAATCAAGAATCACGAGATGCGGTTTAACAATATTGTTAAGATGTACCGAATCTCAAATTGTAATATTTGCCCGTATTATGGTTCACAACATCTAAGTGTTGTGTTGTAGAGCAGACAACACAACACTTATACCTTTTTTGAAATTCCCTTTTTCCTTTGAAATTCCCTTATGGTTTACAACATCTAGATGCTGTGTATTTCACAGGGTTGTTGTTCAAAAAATGCATCTGACAACAACGCTTAAAAACAACTGTTGTAAACCATAATCGCAATTTCAAAAATACAACATCAAATTTACAACTGTTGTGAACCATAATAGGGGCCATTGACTGTGGTGACTCATAAGACGCAGATCCTTAATTCAGGATTTATCAATTCAGATATGCAGAAATAATGAATCCTGCCATTAACATTCATGACTATTCGCCACGAAATAAGTAGATACTTGCACGTAAACGTAATTACAAGGATCTGCCCGTTCCAAGATGGTAAAGCTTTCGCTCGAGTGATGTGTTTTTGTGAACAGCAAATCAGCCGAAATATTACAAAAATCAACTTTAAATACAGAAATGACCGAGTAGCGAACCGATTTTATCCGCATCCAACTACGGATTTTCGATTAAGTTATTCCAAGTTTTATTTTGTGAGATATTTTCATTCCCATGTCATGTTTCATTAGTACGAAAACCACACACATTTCGGACTAGAACATGCGAGATATATTTCCTTGTTTGTCTCTCTTCAGCACGCTGCATTTGTTAAAAAGCCTGAGATTTTTTCGAATAGGTGGCCTATAAAGCTTTATTTTGAATGCACGAATCATGAAATGAAGCTGACGAAAATATGGAATTAACGACGTGCTTTATAGCAGAAAGTGAGGCATGACTCCATAAATAAATATTGAGATTTAGATGCCCCAGCGGAGGCATGACCAAGGTCACATGGCCATGGGCATATGTCTAACTTTGGCGAGTGCTACGAACAAAGTTAGCAATCATTGCATCTATAAGTACATCGAAGACCATAAAACTTGAAAAATCAAAATTTCTTTAATTTTTTAAAAATATCTCGAATTTACACAATTTTAAAAATTTTTTTTTTTTAAACAGAATTTTCATTTAGTTTTACTAACCGAATACTCTGAGTGTGCGACTATTACCTGTATCTGCACAGAGATAATCGTTTTAATATAGTGCCGGTGTAACAATCAGTTGGATCGTCTCCTTTGAAATTCAACACCAGTTTTCACAGCCTTAATGACGTCCTTTAAGGCTTTGCCAGCGATGTGTTGCATTTCTTTAGTTCAAAGTGTAAAAAAATGTTGAGTTCTTTCGCATTTATCTTCAAAATTTAATTTCAACAAACCGATGAACTTCCACTTTGCAGTAAAACATGCAGTTAATCTTGACAATGAGTGTTGCTAAAACAACATTAAATTAATTAAAATGCGTTTTTTCAGTTTAAGTAGAAATTAATTCCTAACCGAGGAAGAGTCAAAAGCGAGCTACGCAAGACAAACAAATAAAGATGTTTATCTGAAAGAGGCTTTAAAATTAACTACCAACTGCTACAGCCAATGCCAGTCACCGAGACGGTCAAAAAATCTCCTTTAAAGAGCAGACACTCAAACACATCTTTATCGCAGCCAATAATGGGGCTGTTCATTGTTTGCTTTCAAGTTGAATGTTTCTTTCCGCTGAAGCAGGCTTAGGATTTAAAATAAGACCGTATCTTAAGCTTAATGAATATTTTATCTATAAACACATATTAATTTTAAGCGAAATATTTCTTTGCTACCTGCAAAAGATAATCTTATGTAGGAAGCAAGTAAAATTTGTGCAGTATAATGATTTAGAGCATAAGGCGAGTAACGTACGTCACCGTATTAAATGAACCTTCCACTGCAGCAAATATTCCAGTCCAAAAAAAAAATCAAATATTTCGTTTCTGGGTAAAAAAGTGTACGTGGTCAATCAGTAGAGGAACACAAAGAAGTTTACATACCCCTCTCCAAGAACAAGGATGGTGGGGTACGTGCATATGTGTATGATGTGGAGATGTTGATTTGTACAATATTAGTTGTCGACCTTATAAAGTACATATATATATATTCAAGATTCATTTGAGAACGAAAGTTGATTGAGCTTGTCCGTCTGTCCCTCTGGAATCTATCTGATACTTGGTACTTTTCTCGCAGACTAACTTGAGCTTAAATTTTGCTTAAAATCAAAAACTTTAAAAAGCCATCTGGTCAGCATTTTTCCAAAAATTATCCAGTATAACAATCAATCAAATCATACAATGAATTACTTGTATCAAATTCCGAATAGTTGAATTAGTAACCACAAAACTTGTCTCGCAAACAAACTCTCTGTTATGTTTCAATAGCATAAGTAGGACGAGAAGAGCATTTTATTTATTTATTTCTATTATTTAAATTTTTAATATTTCCGAATAATGAGAAATATATTGCAAAATGAAAGTTTTCTTGAATGCAAGAAGGCCACTTTTACTTGCTTTTAATGAAGCATGAAAACAAGCTTTCAACTGCACCTTCTCTTTTACGTACTTGCACTCTCTCCCTAACTTGCAGCAGCTCATTTTCTACTCCTACAAGAATTATAATTTCATTAGCGTTAATAATAATCCTCTGGCTTCAAGACTACTTGAGGGAGTTTCCTTCATTCATGTTATTTTGCTGGCGGTGCGAAATTCCATTCAGAGACGAAAACCTCGAAAAGTTATCAATACAAAACAGGGCGGGGAATACTAGAAAGAACAGTCTAAATTCTTTTACGAATGTGAAATTTATCGCTCCATTTATTTTTAATTACATCCATTGCAAGAGGACCAAGCATGAGCTTTACTTTGCCTTTAGCGGAATACTTTACTTTTGACGCATTTTTTTTTAATTAAAATGTTTAAATAAATAATCATTATTTATTTAATGGTGCCATTATCTCATTCGCCAGCGCTTCGGTTGCTTGATTATTAGCCTTTGCTTTACCTTGCCATAGAGAATTTAGCTCATTAATCTTAATCACATATTAAAATATTCCCTTTTGTTATCGCTCGCTCTTTTGTTGCCTTCATTGTGTTCTGTTTGGTGCGACCAAACACTTTATTATTTTCAAAATAAATTTAAGTTTGCCGGATATTTTTATCGGACAGATACTACAATTCGCTTGAATAGATTATTTATAATCGGAATTACTTTTGCATTCAAATTTATATTGAAAAATCACTCCATTACGGAACTCTAAACTGCCTTTTCATGCAGTTTAAACATTCGCCTTTTTCAATTCAGGGAAATTATTTATTTAATTAATTAATTCCTTTCACGCTCTAATTAAGCCAATACATTTCTTTAAGTAAGTAATCCCTTTACCGCCAGCAAAAGGTTGATTGTTCTGCTCTTCCAGACTCATCGCTTGCAAAGTACACAGAAATGTATTTTAATTTCTTTGTAATGAATTTATTTTGGTAATTTTTTCCCCGCCAAACATAAAAAGTGAAATAAAAAAGTTTTATTACATAATGGACTACGGACTAATGAAGTGGAATGGATATAATTGAACGAGCTCATTATAATTCTCATTTAGTTAAGTTTGGCTCAAGGTTGTAAAACCGAAAGAAACTCCTACTCTTTGTTACCAAAAAGGTGCCAGGTACCAGCAGGCGCAGACGAAAAGAGGGGAAAAGAGGAGAAGATAGGAAGAGCTGGGAATAGAATAACATAAACAGCCATATATGTATGTAGCAGTATATAAGCAAATAAGCAATTAAATGTTGGCTGTATCGGCGCTTCAATTTCATTACTTTGAAGTCATGGCGGTCCGAGAATTCCACCAGCACATCGTTATATGCATAATTTTTAACCAAATGTGGGCCGAATATTGCCACACACTTCAATGAAGTTTTTGCAAATGGAATGGCTGCTCAAGAATGGCTTGCAGCTGTTCATCAGAGATTTAACAAATAAAGACAATTTTGAATGCAAATTTCCCTGTTGTATTTACATTTATTAGTAACGGTTGTAAATTGAACCAGCTTGCATTTAAGTAAACTTCTCATTTAGTTTTTATTGAAAATCGGTTAAATCTTTTTCTGTTGTGCATAATATTCCACTTTCAATATACTTTTAAAGAAATAAATTATTCTTCTGGTGAGTATTAATTTTTAGAAATGTTTAGACTTTAAAAGAGGTGTATGTGGAGCAGCTTCAAAGAAGGGCAAGTATTCAGACAAAAGTATCGTCTAAAGGTAAATTTAAATCAGAGCGTCAAACGTGTTATCATATGACTTTACGCTTTTCTACATCAGCGTTTTATATCTCTAATAGAATTACGTTCTTCGAGAGTAATGAAGCGTGCTTTCATTCAAAATGTTTTTGAGATAAACTTCCCATTTATTTTCAGTGTTGCATCCTTCAATCAGCATATTCAACCTACTTTAATTTTATTACTCAGTTTCTTCTTATTACTCACTGCTCAGGCCCTTCTCATATCGTATTAGCCTTTTTTGAATACACTTTGTTGACTGTTTGCGTATTCCATTGGATTACTTTTTGTGTTCCTTTTGATGCCACAATACCGAATAAACTTCCAATCAAAGCGATTAACTTCATTTAGCTATGAAATTGATAATAAAAACGAAGTCATTTGTCACCGATTTAAATTTTGTCAGAGCAACAGACAATCAGGGTGTTCCCAATACGTACTCGTATACAATATCACACAGGATAAATATTCGGTTAGCATTTTGCCCCAACCGCCAACATTTTGTGATCTTTGCCAGTGAATCTTTTTAGTTCATCCTAATCTAAATTTCTATTGTTTTTCTATTGTTTTTCTATTATGGGAAAATTGAAAACGACTTGCTGGAGTTTGAACTCAAGTCCTATACATCGTTTCAATTTGATTAACTCTTTAGAAATGGTGAGGAGAGGCTGTAAGTTTGTTATGGAACTATTATTTTTTTATTTTCCGGTAATTAAATACATAGTAAACTTGTTGACAACAGATTTGAAATGAGGGGATTCCATTTGTACATTTCGTATCACACGTGAAATGGACTTCCAGTCAAGCGGATAACAAAAAAAAGTTTTGCCGCATTTTTTTGTTACTTTAAATGTTAAATATGTTTGTTAATAATAAACTATTTTGCTAGTTTGTGTTATTAGAAATGTGTTTGATGGTACTTGAAATCAGTAACTGCAAGTTTGCCCCTTTTTAAATTGAAGTGCTTTTAAGTACATTGAGTTTTAATCCGAATCATCTGTAACTCCTGCATGTGGTGGAATATTAAGCGAAAGTACTGACTCGTTATTGTAATCGAATATAATTGGCGATTGCACTACGAACGAAAAAACTTGCCACTGGAAAGTATAAAAAATCAAAAGATCAACTTCAACATCTTCATATGAATAATTTACATTTTCTGCTCACCCTAAACTGAAATCCTTTTTACGGTTTTCAATCTCTTTTAAGATGAACGAAAAAAAATTCGTTGCATCTATTATAGTAATTATACTAATTCTTTTTCTTTACATAAGATTCGTTTTTTTTTGTTTGTTTTTTTTTTTTTTTTTTTTTTTGAATTTAAGATATTTTATGGATTAATAGTTTCTCTGTTTCCTTCAATTTCAGCTTGTTCATCCAACTGTGTGCACCTCTCATTCTATTTCGCTTTGATCTCTTGATTAAGCAGGTGTCTTAATTAAAATGTTCCTTTTTTGTTGTTCATTTTCTAATATTTGATATGAAATTTTTCTGTCATCCACATTTTTCTCCATAAAGTGTGTGAGAGAAAACATGTGTAGGCAAGAACACAGATTGTCAGTTCCACCGAATAGAGGCAGAAGTTGAAGTGAAGCTATAAAATTCCTATCAATGATCTTGTAATTTTTAGGATTAAAAGAATTTAAAAAGAAATATTTAAAGTTTTTATATTCAAATAGTAGCTGGAAATTAGATAATATGCATTTTGATTATGACTTAACAATTTGTTATTGAATGCAGCTCGAGTTTTATAAAAGAACGCGGGGATCATATAATTTAATTTTGTGGTGGGTTGTGTGTTCTAAGCAATCCAAATGACTGCGATATTTAGTCAGTATATGAAGTTAATGTAACATCATGGAGGTTAGTAACCTTGAGTTAGAAACTGATTGTAAGCAAGACCTAATTTAGATACGCAAAGTTTACTTTGCAAAGTCATACGCAGTAATAATTGATGCATTTAACTTTGTGTTCCACGTTTTAGCAAAAATTTGAAAATATAATTTTGATTTTTTGCTAACCGACAAAACCTTTAAAACAAAAATTCAATTTTTGGTGTCTAAATTAGGTCTTGCGGCGAGTAGTATAAAACTGCAGATATAAAGGCTGGCAAAAATATTGTTTATTGTTGTTGTTATAGAGATCAAGTAAGAATTATGAATGGAACAAAAATTGTGCGCCTGCAAATTGTTCCCGTGCAAATCCTCTTTGACCACTTGAAATATATAATATTCCTGCATTTAAAAAAGCAATAAATTTTTTTTCCATAAGAAGTTTTTCTGAAAATTGTATGCATCAACTTGTTTCAAATACCTATAATCGTTCTGTAATTCTGCGAATTTTTGCTACTCTTCTTTTGGAAAAGTTTAACTGAATTTTTGTTGTTGTTGTTATTGCACTTCATTCCAAATCGGCCTGGCAATACTGTGAAGGAGAGCCAAGGCTTAAAGGAATAAAATTTTTTTTTTCCTTTTGGATGAATTTTTTTGGTTAAATCTTTACGTATGTTTTTGCACACATGTAAAAGAATGCAGTGTTTAAAAACTATTCCCACAAGTGTAACTTTAATTTTCCTAATAGTGCAATATTTGAAAGGAAAGCTTCTCAAAAGGTCGTAAACGGTACAAGTGGTCGCCAAGGAAGGCTGAAGAGTTCTCTAATTGAACTACGATATGTCTAATTAAATAAGTCTATTTATAGATAATGAAAGAATTCAAATGAAAGATCGTCCCTAAACCATTCAATTTAGGCTTTGCCAGAAGACATTCGGGAGCTTAATATGAAAAGAAATATGTCCAGCAGACTTTTTCCATAAAGCAAAGAAGAATTGATTCCCAGTAAACTGTGAAACTGCCGAAATTCTGCACAAAAACTGAAATTGCAATAGAATTCATTTTTAAAAAATTAATATTTTTTTATCTTTAAATTTAATTTATTTATAAATTTAATTTATCATTTAAAACGGAAATTCCATACTTAGTGCTTATGTGAATTTAATTGTTTTGTAAATATGTTCTGAAAAATATCATGCGAGGGTCATTAGGTAAACAGTAATTTTATTTGCATTTAATTGCTTTGATTTATATTCTTGTCCTTCTACAATTCAGTTAATTAATGGCAGATTTTTTATTCTTCATCGCAATTTTTCGCAAATTTTGGGCAAATTCTTTTAATGATGTGACAAACTAGGACGCACATGATCTGCTCAGAAATGCCACATAACATTTCCTAAATTAAGGCGAAAAAGCTGTCTCAGCTTTTTTTGTGGTTATTGTAAGTTGTCTCATAAATTAAAGTTGGCCAATGAAACCCCCCCCAAAAAAAACCTTGATTAGCAATGCGAGATGATATAAAAACGAAAATCTCAAAAACCGTCAAAAAATTTAATGCTCTCTGTTGATGAACTTGAGTCAAGCCGCTGTTTATTCACATTAACCATTATATTTATTTATCTGCGGAGCCATTTGTTGAAAATAAATATATAAATAAATTAAGGACCGGTGCTGAATGTGAACCGCGCCCAAACTCCAAGATTTTTACCAACTATTGCAACTCTCACGGTCGTTGTTGATTAACATTGTTTTATGCATAAAGACTTGCGATTGACTCAAGAACTAATGCCTCTTGATCATTCCAAATGTCACCAAAGGTCAGAATGGTGGCTTGAATTGGCAACAGTGGATTGTCGAAAAAAATCACCTTCATTGATGAGACAGATTTTCATCTCAGTGGATTCGTCTTTATGCAATAAGCATAAATTGCCGCTTTGGCGAATGATAATCAAAGAGTGATTGTCGAAAAACCAATGCAGCCACACAAGGTGCGGTTTATGGCTGGTGGCATCATTGGCCCGGATTTGTTCCAAAAATGAAGCCGGTCAGCCAGTTACTATGAATGGTGTCCGCTATCATGGGACTATAACTAACTTTATATGGAACGATTTGGAAGATATTGACTTCGACGATATGTGGTTTCAATAGGACAAGGCCATTCGGCGCACTGTCTGGCTCTTTTTGCGCATCAAATTCGATGACCGTGTTGTCTCACGTGGTGGCGCAGTCAGTTGGGCGCCAAAATCATATGATTTAATAACGTGGCACTTCTTCCTTTTAGGTTACTTGAAAGAAAAGGTGTACGTCGATAAGTCAGCAGCAATTGCAGAGCTAAAGGATGCGGTAACTCGCCACTTTAACCGCATAAAACCTCAATTATGCTTCAGCGTCTTCGAAAATTTGATCGTTCAGATGGCGTAGTGCCGATGCCTTGATCCCTACATGATTGATGGTCCACATGATCATAATACAATGAAATGACAATCATTTTCAAAATATTTTGTGTTTTTATAAATCTAAATCGACCCTTAAAATTGAACCACCCTTTACAATCGTTCTAACTTTTACTGCACTCCACGTTCTCCTTCTAAATTTGGTGGAAGGAGCAGTTTAAAGTTTTAATGTGTTGCTTGTCTGTTACTTTTGCTTTTCAATTATTTCATTTGTATCGATATTATTTTCGATTGTTTCATTCAGGTTAAATGACAAAAAATTCCCTTTAAATGTTGAGATTAAAATCAGAAGCCAAAATCTGATTGCAAGTCGCTGATAAAAAGATATCAATTTGAATAAATGGCTTTTTCCGAATTGAATTGGTGGCTTTTTTATTCAATTTATATGGATTTTGTGAAATTGTTTTCATTTTTAAAGACCTGAGGAGGGAGTTCAATGCACTTTTCCCCATACAGCCGCACATGTAGAAGACGAAAATCCATTATTTTTTTAAGTGGATTTTATTGTTATTTTGTTCTGTTTTATTGCTCGTTTCTGTCATTTTACCTGCCTCAGCATTTGTACTTGAACCTTTTCTTTTTTTTTCTTTTTTGTTGTTGTATTTTGTCTGTTCCACTCTCTCCTTGTAGCTGGAATGGTGTCTCAGGTGTACATAATATGATTTGGAAATGCGATAATAATCTTTGATTTTGATTTGTTCAAATGTGTGCTTAAGCTGGTAAATATGTTATCAAGATTCTGTCATCAGATTTCAACTTATTAAATTAACATATAAATTGTTGGAAGCTCCGTGTCTTCCAGCCTGAACTTGTTAGCCAGCCAATGATAGAATCACTTCCAATGATACTTTGTAAAATGTTATTTGGCATAAAAGAATTGAATTGCGTTATGAAGGGGCCACTTTTGGTTGCTTCTTCGAAAATCCAATGAAATCTGTACAAGTATGTACGTGCATTTCTCTCCGAAATAATATTTTGTTGTAAAATGTTACCCGTTAATATTTAATTTTAATTAAAAGGGATTTTTTCAATTATTGCTTTAATTAAATCTCAATTGCTGAGGAACGAAAACTTTTGTCATGTCGGCAATATTTGTCACGACCGTGTCTTGAGTACTTTTAAGAAATTTAGTTACACTTATGCCCCACTTTTGGTTTTACAGTGATGTCACGATAATAGGAACTTTTCATATTTGTCAGATTGTTTACATATTTTGGTTCAAATAGTTTGAACCAATAACAATAACGACGAAGAAGGATTTTCTGCAGCCACAAGAACTGAGGGCCAAGCAGTATTAAAATTTGGAAATCAGTTCTTTGAAGTTTTCTTTCAAGAACAAAATCATGCATTACTGCAGTCCGCACATCACATTACCGCAGCTAAATTTACAACATGTAAATAGATAATAAAAATATTTTCGATTGGCAATTCACTTATAATATTAATATTCCAATGTTTTCTGCTTTCAAGATGATTTTAAAATCACACATTTAACGATTTTCTGCTAGCATGATGATTTGGTAGCCTTGCAGCTCTCTGGTGAAAATAATAATTCTCATTTAGTTTGTTTTTGGCATTTTTCTTTCGGTAGCCTGCTTGGATAAATGTGTTCAATGAATAAATTTCTAAAGGTAGTCCTCAACACGCATACTTTTAGCCTTTCCAGGTTCCAGTGATAAGTGTTGGTAATGTAATATGAATCAATTGGTTATTTGTTTTTGCATTTGATTACCTTCTTGGATTCCAGGAAGTCTGTTAAAAGAGCTTTGAAATTTCGTATAATGGAAAAACAAAAATGTGAAAAGTAATTTCTTAAAAATTTTCCAAAAAAGGGGTTTTCTTGGGGGCCAAATTGTATAAAAGTAAAGCGATGCAGATGAGAAAATATCGCCACTTAAAAGAGTCGTCTGCATTAATAGTGTCCGTATTCGATTTCACAGTAAAATTATCTGTCATTCTGGTTTCTTTTTCTATCGAACTATACTCGTACATGTGGCTCAACAGGATACTGTCCACTAGTACAGGAACTGCTACAGTTCCTCAGTTTTCCCCTCCTCAGCTATACATGTGGCCTTGCAATGTAGTGAATGCGTGTTATCTGGTCTTTAGCATTAATAATTTCTGGTTTATGGGCCACAGTGTTTTTATTGAATGTGTCCAGATTATTTTACTGGAAACACAAACACACTTTCAGTAAAGGAAACGAAAGGAATTCTAATAACATTCATGCCATTCGAACCGAAGGGTGCCCTGAAGAATCTCAGCGGTTATCATTATTGTTGTCGTAATTAATTGAAATGTTGGTTTTATTTATTTAAATACCAAAAAAATAAAATAGAAAAGAAAAAAGAAAATAAATTAAGTCGTTTTATTACTTGTCGCATTTTGTTATTTATTCACTACATTTGCTTTCTTTTGTTGTGGTTATTCTCCCTTTTTGTTATCGTCCCTCATTCAATCCAGCTTTTACGGCCCGAGGAACAGAAATGTATGAATATATATAGACATGTATAGAGATGTGTGTGTACGTGTGTGTGTGTTTATGTTTTATTTTTTCCCTTTTTGACCTTTTCTAATATGGTCTTAAATGAGCTCAACTACTGGTTGCATGGGATGGGTTTAAAGAAGTGTTCGTTTTTGTTACACTTTAAGACCACACATTTAGATTCGGAATCTCCACGATTTAACTTTTTTTAAGAATTTAAAAACAAACAGTTTCTTTATACTCTGGTCAATTTATTTAAGTTTCATTATGTTTTAGCGGTTTTAAATGTTGCTTTTGGCATTCCTCTACACTCCAAACCATTTAAATATGGTAGAGTCAAGCTTTGGATAATTTTCATATATAATATATACAATACATACATCAAGTCATCATCGCTCAGATTTTTCTTATACATTTTCATCCTTCCTGAATGTGATGCAAATAGAGAAAATTGTAGTGCCAAAGTATAAGCTGTTAGAGGAGATCCACGAAGGATTGTGTATATTCCAATTGATTTAAAATGGTTGCCACTAAAGACGAACTAACTATTGAACTTCGCCATTCAAACATTGCAACAAGACTTAACATGGATGCAGGTAGCAAATGGTTGCTTGACCTGTAGCACTTGCAGTTGACGAATGTGAACAATGAATGTTTATTTTTCTGTTATAGTTTCTCATCCATTTTAGTTTCCCAGTTTTTAGTGGTAATTTTAAAATTATCAAGAATTGAGTCAGATTCAAACCTAACTTCGTATTCTTCTCTCTTTTGGTATCAAACTCTTGACTCTTCCTTCTTTATTCTTCGAGTCAATATCTCGATTGCCTAAAAGTAAATTATTCTTTATTATTTATAGCTTACTAAGCGCTTACTTTGGTCATTTGAACAAAATAAGTTACAATATTTATTAACCAAATGGTATTACAGGAATTGAGGAGCTGCCCACTTCAGGTTTTAATATTTCTCTTAATATTTCAAAAATTTAGTTTAAGTTATTATATTTTTAAATTGTTCTATAGTGTGAAAGGTGACTCTAATAAATAAGCATTTTAGTTTTTGTATTTTTATGCTGCCATCTAATAGGCTAAGGGAAGGTTATGGGTTACTTTTTATTACCTCATGTTGGGAGAGTCAGAGCAACTCTGCAGCAGCTCAGTGTTGGAGTTAGCTGTTGTTCAGAAGGTTGAACTATATATGTTCAGATCAGTTTAAGGAATAATTTGTACAGAAAAGAATTTTTTCTTTCGAAACATAATTTGATTTTGGGCTCTGCAATCCAAAGTACCTGGCTTTTCAATGATGGAGTTACTTGCAGTCCTTGTTACTGTGGTTGAGCTAAGTTGCAGGATCTGCACCAGGATGATTGTTTACGTATGTTCCGTCTCTTCTATTATAAACACTCATTTTTATAAACATTCTGAGGCAGTGCTCTGCGAGGTTAGCTTTGGACAGAAACAGTATTTAAACAAGCTAAGATAAACTATAACTCCCGTCCTAAACGTCATCAGGGAATATATCGCTAAAAGCACCGAATACTTATTACAATTTACTAAACACTTCATTAATCAAAAAGTTACTGATGAAACTACCGGCATTAACATTCTACCGCAAGAGTTTTACTCGGCTATTGTATTACAGAGCTCCCGAATTTCTGGTTTGCGAAGTACTATTACGATACAGGCACATGATAAGAGTAGATGGCATAAGACTGCGACAATGCGACATAAGACTGCTTACATAAATTTAAAGTACGTCTCTGTAACAACATGATGTCTCGTTACCGCGAGAAGCCAAAACGTAACTAAAGGATACGTGACGTTATTTTGGTTGTATGTAATTTCGTTCTTGTTTTTCTCATTGTGTACGTATTTATGGCCTTTCACTTCTCAGCATTGAACCGAAAGCTTTTGCAAGTTGCCAGTGTAGCAAAACATAATCAAATCAAATTATCATTTTACTGTCTGTGCTCTGCACATGATAATACTTTAATGCAGTAGAGGTTTGAAGTACATATAAATTGAGCTGTTGTCTGCTAACAAACATAAGGGATTTGGAAGCGAGTAAATAATTATGTTTAAAAGAATGCTGAATGCAAGATTTGCCCATAAATCGATTAAACGAACCGAGTAAAAAGGATTATAATCAATTTTATAGCCACAAGAAATGCTAATCAGTATCCAATGAATAACACGTTTTAAAGGACATGATTTACTATCCTACTGAGTGGTATGATTCATTCACATGAAAATCTGAAGTGATTCGGATTGCATTGCAAATGCCACACTATTATACAAATATCACGCAAACAAGTTTTTTCTTTGCTGATTGACATAAATAAAACTCTAATTAAAAACTTCCACAAACTTTTGCAAATCATACGACTTGTCAGAAAATCTCTCACACAGATACACTTTTAAGCCAAACTGTTCTATTTTTTAGCACACAAGCCAATATATATCAAACTTAACTATATTTAAAATTCGAATAACTTATCTTAAATTTCCATTGGTCTGAAAAATATTTTAAATTTTATTAAAACTTTGTTGATATTTATAAATAAAAGGATATGCTACTTGAAGGACTAAAATAATTATACAGATGAACATACATACATATATATATATAGTGTAGGTGTGAATGCAAATATTGAAATATGTTTTATCCTTTACTGCTACTAATGTTTCTTTATTGCCTTCTATGTAGCAATCTCAGCAAAATTACGGCCTCATAACAAGGACTTTTAATGCAATTTGTGAAATGCGGATTTGAAACTTGTAGAGGCCTGGTGTTATTAATTTTTTTATAATATTAATAAACAAAATAAATGTTTAATGCAAAAATTTTATTTATATATTTGTGGTCCAAAATCAAAATATTTGGCATGCACAGGGAGTCCACCGGTAAGGTATAATATGCAGTTGACAGAAAAGTTTCCTTCAAGAGATCATTTACGTCGCCGTGAGTGCTCGCCCTTGGCAACCCGATTTTCGTGAAGAAATCATAATTAGTGCGAATGAACGGAATTGTAGGTTCATGGCAATGTAGGTTCAACAGTCACCATTGCTTGCATTAAAAATGACAGTCTGGAGTGCAATTTGGTCAAGATGAATCATTACCATAACTGCATGCCTTCTGCTTGATTAACGATTGGTTTGAACACCATGATGCCCCAATGCTTACAAGCAGAATTATAATGGAATTGCTGTGAGACCTCTTTCCATAACAAGTTACTTCAAGAGATGGTGATGTGGACTGAGCTCGACGATCGCCTGATTTGGTTGCCCCAGACTTCTTTTTGTGGGATTATCTGAAAAGCATGATTTATGCAAATAAACCAGCAACGCTTGAGCAGCTCAAACAAAATATTCGGGATGAAATTAATGATATACCGGCTGAAATGTGTGAGAATGTAATGAAAAATTCCCTCAATAGAGCCCGTATTGTAAGGCTAACAAGTAAGGCCTTTTATCTGATATTGTCCTCCATAGACCATTCCCGATATTAAATAAAACATTTATCAATTTGAAATCCATTATCTTTCATGTAATGAATTATTTGAACATTATGAATATTATGAATATTATTAGTAGTATATCTTCCCGGTGGACACCGCGTGCAAAAGACAATCTCGCCTTAACATAGCAGGGCCGTTGGATTCACATATAAAAATGCTAAAAGAGTAAAGCAAATCAATACTTTCCAGGCCCGTATTACACAGCTGGGTACACTAAATAAAAATATCTGTCTTAAATATAGAATTTGAATATATTTTCTTTAGGCGGAAATTATTTGTTGGCGCACAGCCAGTGGGCGATTGTGGAACTGTGAAACTGCACACAAGATCTTTAAACAATGCAGAAAAAAAAATAAAAAATTATTGATAACTTAAATGAAAAATTATCTTCAGCATCCAGAGGCAGAATAATTCGAAATATTTGCCATTGGCTACCCTCCATAGGCGAATCGATAATGAAAAGCCTACTCAAGAGAGGATCGAAATGTTTGCATATTGAGTTGGTATAAAATATAAAGATTTCACTTTAAGTTCATTCGGTCTACTGAAGTGATCTATAAAGAGCAAATAAATGAGCAGCTTTCACAGCACTGCAGTGCTTTGTTTAGAGTATTCCAAGAAAAAGGAAGAAGGAGTTCAAACCAACCTTAAATTAAAGATAAAAGAAGACAAATTTTATCAGATACCATGGAAATAAGCCAGCGGGAAACTAAACTTTGTTTTTCAGTAGACCGAAATATGTTTCATATTCTGGATAAGCCATTTTAACAAATGCAGTAAATAACTTATTCGTTAATTTCCAAATCTCAATTGAAATCATATCTGGACTTTTCACAACTAATACGTTGAGATTAATCTTTACAACTATTATTGCTGTAGAAATGATCCATCACTTCCTGTAGCCATTGCGCATAGGCAACTGGGCAATTTATAATTTCTATTTCTAATATGAATTTTACTTAATTGCCTTTGAATAAAAATATTTATTAGCCGTTGAAATTTAATCTTTGAAATTCAACTTATATATATTTTAAGGCCTGTTTGTTGCTGAATAATAATAAGCAGCGTTCACATGAGTGTGCATATGTGACTAGTCTTTGTATCACGACAAAACGTGACCTTTGCATTTTACGCACAATTACTTTTGTTTGGTATGATTGAGTGTTCCTATTAATGACTCCAGAAATGTTAGGGGCGACACTGTTTAATAGCGTTTCTAATCGTGAATACTGTGCAATACTGTTCATTTTTAAGCAGCCATGGAATAACGGAGGCACGTGCAAACAGAAGTTCACAACAGATGGATGGTTTTAAAATTACAATACCCCATATAAACAATACGGTTTGCCACCCCTGCATATGTAAGAACTAATTAAATGCTTGATTACAAATTAGAAAATAAAAAAATATTTCTTATTATTATATTTTATGCACCGTCTGAGCAAACCTTGCACTCCAACACATGTGGGAACAAAGATGAAATATAATAAATATTTTGTGGTTCCCCTACAACTGTTGCATTATACGAGTGTTCATACAAACACGAACGTAAGTGTGCTTACGAGGTACACACATAAATTGGTTTGAGGTTTTCCTGTAGCATATTTGAGTTTCCATACCTGAATGTGATCAATGAATTTTTAGCGGCATCTATACCATGTGGCAGATTTCAATGTTTTATTTTCGATTCATATAAAAATACACACGAAATATCAAACATTTTTCCACAAACATACAAATAAAACAAATCCTTGTTAGTTTTCATTTGCTGTTCAAATTTTTTGCAGCAGCAAATGTTTGGTTATGAATAATTTTCTTATACAAAAAAAAAAAAAAAAAAAAAAAACACTAGATCCTTGAAATTTCTATATAAAATACTTTTTTTGTTGAAACCATTTCGGCATTGCATGTGTAGTGGAAACATTTTTATAAAACGTTGACAATAAAAAAAATATTGCTGCTTGTAAAAGAAAGCAAATATTATATATTGCATTTGTAATTTTGAGGGGGAATTTTTTGTTCATTAAGAACAGCAATATGGTGAAGGGAAGTGGCGCAGAAGTAAAACCTAGAGCATTATTGCAACCATTCTAGTAACAAAGTCGGAGTGGTTAAACTGGTTTTCCTGCCAGTCAAAAAAAATCGCTACCATAGATGCCTAAAGTAGGGTGTATCAGATTAGATGTGCATTAAATGTTGAGTGATAAGTGAGAGAAGCCTTCAGCATTGCCTTACTAATACTATCTTTTAAAAGTGGAGATATTACAGAGCAGGAGAATTCCTCTCCTCTTACTAGATTAGGCAACAATATGCAATTTCTGAACGCGGCTAATATACTGTATATTGTAAATTGTATATATAGATGATTTAAGAACAAAAGCTGTAAGTAATTTATTATTTGATCTGCTCATTACTGGTTGCTAAGCAGCAAATCAATAAGAAGCTGAAAGTATGTCTGGTTTGTTTCCGCAGAACAATAACTGGTAGCAACCAACATAAGTTTATACAACAGACATAAGAGGGGATGGGGATATCGTTAAATATCCCCATAACGAGTAAAGCAGTAATCTGTACTTTAAATTTCCAAAAGAAAAAAAAACTCCATAAATTTGGGTTGGGAATAAAAAATGGGTTTCCGAGTGCGTATCCACTTACCGCCCTGAAACTTAATTGGCAATCATGCATTTTTTACTTAATAAATGGATTTAAAAAGAAAAGACCATTCGAACCGAGAAGTAAACATTTTCCCGCTTTCTGGTAACTTCCCCTATTGGAGGCGTTTTTACACGACGCTTTTAAAAATTGTTTGAAAAGCACAATTTCTTACTCAAGAAAGGAGGAGTTTTGATTAAAAGTCCATTGGAAATTCGTTACTTCATGTTTATTTATTAAATATGTTTTATTAAAACTATTATATTAAAATAAAATTATATTCAATATATGCATTTAATTTAAGAAAACTTTTCATTTATTTTTAATCGGAAATCCCCAGTTGGAAGAAAACATTTGAGCTCCCTTATTGGCTGATGACTTGCCCCAGTTCACAGTCAATTTCGATGTATTAGTATAGTACAAACTAATGTTGTCTATAAATCCTATTAATGACCACGAATAACCGTCAACTAAACTTGTAATATAAATTATTCAATGAGACTTTACATAACACTAAAAATGAGGGCGTAACTGAGCGCGCTTGCAATGGCTGGTATCATGGTTTCTAAGCCTACCTCTGCTGGCTTTAAACATCTTGATTGAGATCGATGATGCTACACATCTGGCCAGTTGCATTCTTCCTTTTCGTCCTTCTGTGAAAAGTATAAGAAAAAATTTTACGAAATACGCCTTAAAATACTTTTAAGGCGTAGCTTGATATTAGAGATCTACCTGTACTACCGTCTGTGTATTAACGTATTAGCAATAATATGTATAGCTGGTCTTGGAAGCTTGGAATTGGTTCCAGTAAAAATCTTAAACCAAATTAACATGCAGCCTCCTTCAGTTATGGAAGAAATACTTTTTTAATGATTTTGTGATTCGCCACAGACAGTTTTATACAATATAATATTTTTCTGTTTGCCGTCAGCTTTTTATCACAAAAGTAATATTATTAGCCAATTTTTGCTTGCGATTCTTTCTAATTAAATTCAAAATAATTTCTATTTATTTTGCAGTGATACTTCTAACACTTTCCGAAACACTTATAAATTTTCCTACGCGGTTTATCTGCCGTATATTCGCTATACTTATTGACAAGTATGAAATGAGTAATTCGTTCTGTATATGAAGCCAATAAATGGGTGTATGAGGAATAGAGTGAGTACGCAGACATCGGTGATGATGACACATTGGCGCCGTATTGGCAATTGGCATGCGATTGTCATAAATTCAAACATGCATCAATATATAAAACACTTTTATATGTACATTTTTATACGTTTAATGTGTTCATATATTATGTGGATATGCATTCACACTTATACTGGTATGTGGTAAGTAGTAGGGAGGCTCATATTCTGAAGCAGAATAAATTAATATATAAATTTATTAAAAAAGAAAGGCAATCAAAAAAAAGCTGTTGTTTTATGAAATTTAAGAAAGTGAATATAAAATTATGTTTGCTTATAGCATTTGCCCCTTGCCTGCCAGAGACGAGATATTTTTGTTCTCTTCATTTTCAGCGCTGCCAATGCAACACTGTAATTTATTGCAAAGGCTGTTGACGCCCCCTTTATGTAACTCACTTATTTCAAATAAAGAAACCATGATATTTATTGCTCATGTATAATAACGCATGTGGTAAATTCGGCGCTTCGTACTCGAGCACGCAAATATTAATTATATATAATAAAAGTGAGTGACACGGCGAATGAAATAAAACTTGAAATTTGATTAATGTGCCCAATTAGTACAACAAAAACAAAAACCGTATAAATAATTTACGAATCTATTGAGGAAATAGGAAAAAATTTTAATTTCTATTTCTAACACAAACACAAGCACAAACACAAACATAAACACACGACACGATAATAGATAATTTTTGTGTTAGGTTAGCGATAGTAGTGTTACCAGTCCCTTAATAGCAATAACAGTGAAGGATATTAAATTTTTTATTCATTGAGCCAATTATGGCTACAAGTATCGAAGTACTTGTAAGACATGTACCCATGTAGGCACATTATAAATACATATAAGTATCGCACCCAGTTTGCGTTTAATTTTGAATCGCTGTCAACAAAAATGTCCTTTTTCTTTTTTCATCCAAAACGTTGTATTAAAAAATGTTAGTCGTAGAGAGTAAGAAGCACTCAATCGTATCGTGTTAGATTAGTAAGCGATAGTTCTTATTCTAGCAGTGAGTTGGGCATGAAGTAGGAATGGAAGTGATCGCTATTAAAATAATATTTGGTGGAATTTATTTTGGTAAACATAAATAACGTAACTCAGTTTGTCAATTCGGAAGCACGAAAAGGCTTTGAATATCCATTTCACATAAAATTCTAACTGCACAGGATGAAAGTCATATACTTCTCTTTGTAAACCTGGTAATTTAGCTCTTCTCAAACTTTAAGAATATTATCAGTTCACGTGAAACTGATATTCCCTTTGGAAAAACGACAAAAAAAAAATCAACTTCCTATCCCCTGAGAACACTCACTTTAAAAGTAGAAACTTCGGCATGAAGACTTCGGTTAGAGAAAGTTCAGCAACTAAAAACATCACATGGCTGCAGCTGCAACATCACGTAAATGGCGTTGACTAGTCGAAAGGATTCGATTCCTGCAGTTGGGAAGAGCACAGGGGTTTTATACTCGCAAGTATTATCGCTACAATGCATTTTCGGTAAAGATATTCTGCTGAAGTATAATAATTAGGTCCACGATAAACAGCAAGTAGGATTGGCTTTATAAGCCATAGAATTGATCCTTAGCAATATTTTATTTTTAGACGAATTTTACTTCCTTGACAAGCATTGGAAGCCACTTGCAAAGAGAGAGAGAATTCAGTCATTTTGGAAAGTTTCTTGGAGGTTGTACGCGAATTAAAAGAAAAGGCTTTCCCAAAATTTTGGTTTAAGTTTCTTTTATTCAAGTGATCTTAAGACTGAGTTAATAACTATTGCTTAACGTCTATTTATACTAAGAAGGATCATAAAGTAGTGAGTAATTATGGCGTCTGCATACCAGACAGTTTTTCATTTCGTTTAGTTAATGTTTATGATCGTTATTATCATTAGTGCAATGTCCATGTCTAGAATATTATAATTATGTATAGTTTCTTAGTCTAGACTATTATAATTATTTTATGTCCTTTTACTTCTACCATTTCTTTTCACCCTTATTTGGTGGATGGTAGTGTTAACTATGTGAAAGGATGTAACTCGCGCATTATAAATGCAAGATTTTCAGCACAAAAGCTATTTGGAGACATGTTATATCTATTCCTGTGCTGACCCTAAATTTATCAGAAGAGGATACAAAAGGACATGCTAATATATTAAATCCTGAGTGTTACGTGAAACTGCTGGTCGCCACCGAAAGCACAAGAAATATTCCTGATAAATTGATCTTTAGGAGACACAATGCAAGAGGACTTCCGCGCATTGTCGATATAAAACAGTACACTTTTCCGTGTCGCCATTTTTAAAATCTTAGTTAACGGCACTTGATCGCCGTTAATTTTATTTATTTTTTTTTAATTTATCAAGCAGAGAAATATAGACTCTCTTCTTTATAAAAAATGTTATATCGATTAAAAGCATTAATAACTTAAATCGCCAAATGCAACTTTATTATAAATTACGATTAAAGTTATGCTTTTAATTAAATAGAAAATATTTACAGAGTGCCCGCCGGTAGGATGTACTACTTTGTTTTTCCGCCATTTTGGTAAGCATTAGTATAGATGGTTACAACGTTCCAACAAGATGTACTATTTACCTTGTAGAGAATGATTTCGAAGAAAGAGGGACTGTAGCTGATGGGTAAAAGCATATACCGCAAGATCGCCTGAAAGTGTTCAAAGCAATCCATTTGCAACATTTAAGATCCAGTGGATTTGATCATTTAAGATCCAGTGGATGCAAGACCTCCTTCCAAGAGACCATTTCCCCTGTAGTACAAATACCAATAACAAAATATCCACCACGAAATTAATGAAATGAGTGAGAATGTAATGAAAAATGTCCTCAAAACTTCTCGCATTTGTGAGGCCAACACCTCACCTTGCAAATATTTTCATAAATAATTGTGGACTATATCATTTTTATAGTGTCTAATTGGTTGAATTAACCTGTTGGGATGACTTTCCTAAATGTTTAAAATCGGCTAAATACATTATACTCTCCATTAAAGTCTTGATCCACGACAAAAACTCAGCTAATATATTAGAAATAGATTTTAGAAACTTAAAGTGAAATGTAATTTTCTACAAACACAAAATAACAGATACTTTCTTTCTAAGGACAACAGGAAACACTTTTCTGGTATGCGTATTTAATAAAATGTAAATGAAATAACTGTACGGTATAATCTTTTATGTTTCATCACAACTTAATCCAATTAAGTTCGTTTATACCAGAATATGTATAACCCAATAATGTAAAAACATTTAACGTCACAATAGAGTCCTTTTTCGTTTCCTTTTCTTTTAATTAACTGAAATTCAAGGGAAGAATGCTGCATGTTGAAAGCAGAGTAAAAGAAATATTCTAGAAATTTAGTCAAAGAGCACAGAATATGACCAAATATAGGCGGATCAGTAATACGATCTTGCATATTATAGGAACAATTTAAATAAAAACACTACTTATAACATTCAGATACGTAAGACAAGACACAACCGGGAAGAGCAAAACATTTTACCTTTTGTTACAAGAAATTTCTACTTAAATACTGTAAATGGTAAATTGCAGTTTCTGGTCACAATTGGTAACTCATTACTATTGTAGTCCCTTCGAAACTGAACTGAAAAAATTTTTACATATGTAAAATATTTAAAATTTTTTTTTTTAAACTATCTTAACCTGCAAGGCTTTAGGCTTGCCCGCAGTAAAATACTCAGGGTCTAGGCAGGAATCGACCTCTGGTTTAGTAGGCTGTGCATTACTCATTCGCCTATGGAGCCCCCAATGAGAAAATATTTTCAAAGTATTCTGGCAGTGCTCCATTTTTTTGTCTAGGAATAGCACTCAGGTGCTATCAGACTCGGCTGAACTGCGACGGAAGAAATAGTGATAGAGAAGAAAAGCTGCTTAGGAGCTTTTGAAAGCAATTTTTATTGTTTGATACACTTCGTTTGATACCGCTGTCGTAGACTTTCCAAGATGTATTTAAAGCGTTCCAGCAAACGAAATATCCGAGATATCAAATCAATTGGAAAAAAATCGAGAGAATATTTTTTCTGATTTTTTTTATGATTTAAGAGTGGAATCTGGTGTAAAAATTATTTTTGACTTGCAAATAGCCAACTCATAATACCATGCCCGATATATTCCTACAAAAGAGTGCATTTAATTTCTCTAGCGTAATATATTTTTGGGGGGTGAAAATCATATTTAGTTTTGGCTTAATTTTTGCCTCCATTTAAAATATTTTTTCAAATATTTTAATTATAATTTTTTCTTTACTCACCGCCATACATTAAGGCAACTGGAAGCAAAAACAAAACTGATTTTCCGGTTAAACTGCTTCAAGGTACATGTGGGCCTTTTCTAATGGAAGCCTTCTAAAACTGTCTTGTATTTATAATTTAAACGTTGACAAGCCATTATTTTAAGCCATGTAATCGTATGTATTTAAATAATTAAAATATAAAATAAATAAATATTTGTGGGAGGGAATAGAATAAATAATGTTTCAACTATTACCAATAGAGAATAATGGGAATATCACCAGCAACATGAGTTTGGCAATGCCCTGCTGTTAACAATTTCTCAAAGGCAGAATAAGGACACGATGGGCATTTTAAGGCATCATAGTTTTGAAATCTTTCACAAACAAAAATCAGATGTTTTTGGGATTTTTTTTTTTTTTGGTTAAAATAAAAGGTCTATTCTGTTACTCTAAGAAAACGGAACGAAAGTTTATGAAAGTCCTTAACTAATAGCTCATAACATATTTCTTTATTTTATCATATTTAGATTTGAAAACTTTATTATCTTTTAACAAAATTATACAAACTCGAAGTGCCTTAAAATATTTTCTATAGCGCACAGTATTAAAAATGTATAAGCCTTCTAACATGTAGCTAAGACGAAGAGGCATTAGGAAAGCTAACATTTAACACCAGACACTGACAAATGACAAGAAACGTATAATAATGTTTGTTGACATCACCAACATCAATTGACTACCCTTCGTGGATACGTTTCTACGTGAAAGTACGACAAGTAGAAATATTTACATTCATAAGTGGAATGAAATAGAAAAAGATATGAATAATTAAGGTAAAACCCACACAGGGGACGGTATCCTTTTAAAAATATAGCATGAATTTATTTTGTAAGTTTGTAATTTAGCAATGTCAAGTTATTGTGTTTGAAGGAAATTCACAGTGAGAGAAAAAATGTTAATTACCATGAAGTCCTCTATTACGTTTTTAGTTAATTGTAGAAGCTGCTTGGAGCATTTAAATAAAATTTGTATTAAAAACATAGACTGTAAAAATCTGAGCAAATTTTCTTTAACACTTTTCAGTAATACCGCAGTCTCAATGTAATGTCAACAAGGATGTTAGTATGAGTACCGAACTTCCTTAGATGTTTATGTTTCGAATACCGTAATGCCAAATAGGCTTCGAAGTACATTATGAGATTGCATAGCTGAAGCTTTGCGATGAATTTTGGCCAATCAGTCAATGCCTCTCCGCTAACTTAACTCCTGTATGCCAAAAAAAAGTTGCCATTTTTAATCACCGGTTTGTTTTAGTTTGAAACAAGAAATATTTAAATAAATTCGGTCATTTTTATGAAAATGAAAATGGCAAATAAATAACTTTTAATGCCGAAAAGGATAACCAAAAATTAACCATTTTATCCGATTATCTTTCTATGTTTTAATAAAAGGGTGTATACATTTAAAATGGGCCGATGTTGAATGTGAAATTTCTCAATTTCAGATGGACTCAATTTGGATCTTGGAAATATATATAATACTGCTGCTGTTCGCGAGAGTTCGACTGAAGAGCCGTGTACCTCAACTCGTCGTCGTGCCCAACAATTGCAACTCTCACGGTCGCTGTTAACATTAACATTATTTTATGCAATTGGGTCAAGAACTAAAGCCTCTTGACCATTCTAAACGTCGTCGGTGGTCAGAATGATTGCTTGGATTGGCAACAGTAGATGATCTATTTTCGAAGAAAATCATCTCAATGGATTCGTCAATGAGCAGAATTGCTGCACTTGGGCGCATGATAATCCAAGAGCGACTACTGCCGAAAATCCAATGCAGCCTCAAAAAGTGACTGTTTGGTGCGGTTTATGGGCTTACTAGATACCCATACCCATCCCAGATCTTCAAGCTTACTCCATTTTGGTTTTCCGAATGGGCATCTGGCTCAATCCTCCTTCCCCTACTCACATTTAACCATTTGCTATACAAATACTTAAATCAAATTAACTTGAAAAATAATAAATATAAAGCTAGACAGCTGCTTAGTAGAATAATACGTATAATTCTTAGTGATGACAATCATAGAAGAAGGTTACATACACCCATACATGTCAGTAAAATACGCAACTGCATTAAAAATTTAATATCCAAGTAGTAAGTAAATGTTTTCCTGACGAAAGAAATATCATTATAAAAATTCATGGTGCAGTATCTGTAAAGGTTGTAATGCGATACGTGTGCATTGTGTTGCATTTTCAAACTCGCATTCTATATTTGCATTTTCCAAATGTGTCTTTTAGTCTGGTGTCTACTTACAAAAATTATTGTGATGATGCTCGTTTCCTCGGGCACATAAATAAAAGTGGCCAACAACTTGTCAACAGTGTCATTATCAGAGGTAACTTGGATTGCTGTAACGTGCGTACGGCTGAGAAATTAAAAAATATATTTTAAATGCAACATAATACGCAAGCAGATAAATATCATGCTGAGGAGTGGCTGGTAGTATTTGCTTATACAAGAAGCTTTAATGGGCAGCTTAAATTACCAATTCTGATTTCAGGAAACAATTACTTTACATAAAAGCAGACTGACGTATGGTGTGTCCTAGAACGTTTAAAACTTATTTTTTCAACTTAAAAAAAAAATATTTTTTTTTAAATAAATAAAAATTCAGGTGAACATTTTCCCGAATTATTAAAAAAAAAAATATTTGTACCGAAATATTTCTTTTTATAAAAAATTTAAATTAAGACCCCTGTAGGCCCCTGTAACACAATTTACAAACCATTTTCAAAGTCGCTTTTTTTGAGTTTCCTGCAGGACTTTTTGAGGAGTGCAAAATACCGTTTTAAAGTAAACACTCATTCAAAAAAAAGTACTCCTTCCTTCTTGCAACGAAACGTACTGGAGAAGAGTCTTATTAATTTTGATGCGATTTAAATTGGCTTGCTTAAGGACTCCAAAAATACACAAAACTTTCATTTAATAAATTTTTAAGAAAATTATAAAGATTTCAGCTTCGCTTTCCAATCGCATTGCAAATAGACTGGCATTAAATTGGAGTCTATTACATTTTAGCAATGCTTTAGAAAATGCAACCCTGATGGAAAGGAAAGAGATGTGGTAAAGAGGTATGAAATTCGAAAATTATTATTCAATTTCGATTTTATTAAAACTTTACCATTTTTTTTTATTGGTTTTGAAAGTTGGTTAAATCTTCAGTTTTTTAAAGAAATGTTAGGCTTCTTTTGATTGTTTGCACCAGCACGTAGTGAAGTACGAATTCATGGTGGCTGACACCCCACAGAAATTCAAATCTATGTATACAAGTCTCATACAGGAGTATATAATAAAATTTAATCAAACAATTATTTGTTAATTATTAATTAAAAACTATTAATATTATTTATTACTTGCACGATTAAGTTGTATAAAAGTTTTCGTGCCGAAAGTGAACATAAACGTCTCTTAGAAGTAAATGTAAAAGGCATTCGCTCTTGGATTATCATGCGCTCATGAGCCTCATCAATGAAGATGATTTTCTTCGAAAATATCCACCATTCTGACCACTGATGACGTTTGGAATAGTCAAGAGGTATTAGTTCTTGAGTCAATCGCGTCTTTATGGATAAAACCATGTTAATCAACAACGACCGTGAGAGTTGGAATTGTTGGGTACAACGGAAAGTTGGGTGGACGACACTTCACCCACACTCTCGCGAATAGCACCAACTTTGTGTATCTTTCAAAAATTCAAATTTAGTCAGTCTGAAAGTTAAAAATGTCAAATGAAATGCAGAAGAAACTTGACGTTTGGGAGTAATTCACATTCAATATCGACCGTTAAATTTAACCACGCCTTTAGTTAAGTGAGAAACTGTAGAATAGAAGTTTTTATGAAACGGATCGTTTTTTTTATAAATTTAATAAATTTTTTTTTGGCCAATATGGAAATTATTACACAATATTATATAATCATTATTCTAGGAATGGATGCTGCCAAATGATGGAAATAGTTACGTTATTAGAAATCTACCACTGGATCGCATTATGGTTCTTTTCCTCAATACAGACCAGGTCAATTTGATTGTAATTTATGAAAAGTAAACCTGTTCAGTTGCCCATGAACATTAAAGTATTATAATGGAACCACTAAAAGGAAGTTTATTTACAATATTTAATCTGATGACATGTAGAGAAGCTTCTTCTTTACTGAAATCGTTTTACTCATTTCTCTTATAAGATCATCTCTGGAATGTTCAATGCCAAGGATAGATGGTCAGCAGACATATCGGATTTTCTTTAACACTGTGGGTTGCTAAAGCAATATTTTTAGTGGTTCTTCAGCGATTCACACAGGTTGGGTAGTTCAGCTTACTACTTTGTGCCGAAAGCGGGAATTGTCTTATCACATCTGGTTTGTAATTTGCAAAGCGAATTCGCATTTAAGTCAAACTTGTAATAACAAACTTACTCAGGACACTTTGGAGCAAAATGCTTTGATAGTGACACCATCCACTAAAGACTGTTAAAGATATTTTTCCTTCATTCTAACAAAAAGTATTATTTGAACTTTCGTCATTAGTCAACTGAAACTGTCACTGTGGATAAAAATAAAGTGGAAGCTAAGCGGCTTGTACACAGTGAAATTAATTTATTTCGGTAGAGAACTCAGCCAGCATTGGAACACAAAAGCCATGTCAGATATATTGTTTTGTCAGTGACATGCTCAGAATTCAAAAGAAAACACAGAAAATAACTGAGCAGTCGCTTCGTTTTGAAATAAATTAGCATTGTCAGAAATCAACAACGACAATGTTGCTGCTGGTGATAGCGATGGTGATGCTGCATGTGTGCAGAAAGAAATTGTCCTGAAAGAGAGGTACTGTGGCACGAAAGGTATGCAAAACAGATATAAATTCATTTACCTTTATTGGTTTTTTTAATGATTTGTTTTACGCAAAGTAGATATTGAGGCCTATTAATAATATAAATTAAGGACTATTAAAAAAGGACTAGTGAAAAATCTAGTTTCCATTTTTCAGCAAATAACTCTCATACTCGCATGCTTGTCCTTGTAAGCGTTTGCATAAGTGGCTAAGCATACATGGTTCCCCTAAAGATTCTAAGAAACTCCTTCATCACATAGACGTTAATCGGAGAAAAGAGGGGTTTGTGGCACCTTGCTCGTACTCAAAAAGTACTAAAACGATTTATACTTTGTGTCATCTTAATATTATAACCTCAATAACATCAATATAACATTTTAATACTATAACAAGGTGGTCTTCATTGTTCAAGCACTTGTCTCCAAATTACATTTATTATTATTCTAAAACTTTAATTCAGAAATAGCTGCAATGATGGGTATGGGGCAGTGCACTTGTGTTGTCCCACGTGTGTGCTTTATGCTTGAAATAAATATTTTACATTTTTGTATCCCGTAAATATAAAAAACAATACTCGTATAAGTATTTTACTAATTCTTCTAAACTTGCACTTTTCATACAGGGTTTCATATACAGGGTTCCCGCCACGAAGGTATACAAATTTCTGTGTTTACAATTTTTGATTAAATCAAAGATTATGGATCTTATATCGCTATATATTTTATTTAATGTCTGCAATTATGTATAGAATACAATATTAGATAAAGCTCCACCTCTATTAGCCTCAGAAATGTGAGCTTTATTGAGGACATTTTTCATTGAATTCTGCCCCATTTCACGCAGTATTTCATTAATTTAATCACTAATACTTCATTGGGGTTGCTCTAGAGTATTTGGTGTATATGCATAATCCTGGTTTGCTAGATATCCTCACACAAAGAAGTCCGGAGCAGTCAAACCAGGTTTCACTATTTCTGGAATTAACTTGCTGTAAGAAGAGGTCTCGCAGTAATTCGTTTGTAGTCAACATGTTAAAAAAGCCCATATTATATCACGATATCGCTGCCCAATAAGAGTTGCCATTGGTCCCTTTTTAGTTTCAAAAAAGTAAGTTGCAACGATTCCTTCTGACCAAATTGCTAACCAGACTGTCACCTTTCATGGATGCAAAAGTGACTGATGAATAATTTGAAAGGTTCCCTACAATTATTTAGATATCCATTGATATGAAAATATGACTAGTCACTCATTATGATTAAGTGACCGGTGGCATGAGAGTGTGTTAGCTTAAATGACCTCTGGGAAAAAGATCTTGTGTCGACTGAATTTTAAATGGAAACAAATGCAAGTCCCTGTGCAAAATTGTGTCCAAAGTTACCCTTTGAAGTCGGAGCTCTTGTGCAACCGCCGAATTGAGGTTGATAGATTTCTTCAGCAACAGTAATGTTTTCAGTCCATCTTGCAGTATATTGTGGTCTACCTATCAGATATAATTCCTCTTTATTCCAAATTATTCACTAAACGATAAATCGTATGTCTTGTTGGCACGTTGTCTCTACCAAAAATTTGAAGTCACATTCTAGTCATCACAGTAATCGATGATTGATTACGATAAAGTGTTTTTACAACTAAAACATGTTGTCAATATGCCACTTCTCACCTTAACTGTCAAGACCAATATTTAACGAAGTATCTGCAGTACAAACTAATATACCTACCCGTTAGGCACCCGGTATTTTACGAATTATTATTAATAATCATAAGGTAGATAAAATGTCATGAAATTGTTATGCCTCATTTTACGATCAACACCACGGTGACATGTATGTAAATTAATCTTAATATTACATACATATAGATATAATTTACTTGCGCTTACTCGAAGGACGACTAAAGTACATGAATGTTGTTGTGTATCTACAGGCAATAAATAATTACAGTTAAGAGGCCACAAATTTGCTTGCCCTAATATTTTTAATTTGATGTGTTTGTTTAATTTGATGTGTTTCTCTACCAGAGACAACATGTCTCAGCTTGTACACATTATGCTGGCTATTATTTGCCCAAATTTCGTTTCTCTTTTAGTTAACAACTTGTAAAGAATGTAATTTTACCTAAATAAGGTTGCTGTCCCTACAATAAATGGAATTGTTTTTTGTTATTTCTGACCATAATCTTAGGCCACTGGGCTATCGGAAAAAGAAATCATTGTCACCAAAAAAAAATGTGAAAACAAGCATTTGAAAAGGGAAAAGAAAACCATTTCCGGTCATTGTGTTTTGCTGCGTGTAGAGAACTTTTGTGTTACCTGTACTTTGCATTAGCTGCCAGTTGGCATTGTCTTAAGATATTATGAGTGATAGGAAAAATGATGGATTAATAATTACTAGGAAAATTACTCACCTTCAGTGACAAGTAAACTGGTATAACCGGAATATGACATCAATGACATTGTCGAAAAAGTGCCAAGCAAATGCTGCAGGACTCTATGTTAGGCAAAGGCACGAACGCCGGCGTACAACTAATGCTAATGAGTCTAGATAGAAACCAAACATGATTTCTTTGCCACCATTTTAATATAAAATTTAATTGTGTATTTTTTTTAAATAATTAAGTGTCCTGACGACACATTATCGACTTAGCTTTTACTCAAGTAGCAACTTGTATTACTTATTAATTTTTATTATTCTAATTTAAATGTAATTTAGTGCTGCCAAGAGTAAATATTTTTCCTTTCCTCACTGGGAACGCGTTAGAGCGAAATGTCCCTTTTATATAGCCAGCTTATCTCCTGTCTCCATATTCTTAGTTACAGCAAATCTGGTTTTTTCTTGCACTCATCCGGAATTTAGAGAAATGAAATGCGGCTTAGGAATGTGCTTAGCCGTATATTATCTTCTATGCAATTTGTTTATTGTAATGTTAAGCGAACTTTCCAAAGCGAACAATGTTAATTCCAAATAAACGGATCAAAGGATCCATGAGAATCCGGTATGAAACAAAATATCAGCCAAATATTGGCCACTGTTTCACTGCTATACCTGTCTCTGAAACATTATTGAAGTTCAATGTTAATAATGTTCCGAATTACCTCATCCTCAACTCGTGCATTGTTCTTAGCTCATTGGCGTAGTATAATTTTCCTCTAAATATCTGCAAAAGAAAGAAGCTCAACGGTGTCAAATCACTTGACACCTATGGCATGAGATAAGATCCATTTTTTAGTGGGCAATCTGTCCAAGAAGTCACGTATCATATCACATCTTTCACTTTCGAACGGCTGCGATGACTTCCGTATAACAAACTAAGCATTTTCACATTTGCTCATACCCATTGTGGACACACTTGGTCGATTATGCTGACCATACCAATCCCAAAGTATATTTTGCTAAAAGCCTTCAAGCATATGTAATTGTTCACTTTTTCTTAGTTGAGTTCTCTAAACATTAATACAAGAATTATATAATTAAGTTGGGCAAAGGACTTGATTAACAGCGTGCATATATGGTTGGAGCACCCTTTACTACCACATTAGAGAAAAATGTATGAGCATTTTTATTTAATGACAGACTTGAAAGACTTAAATAATGTATATAACTGAGGTAGAAACGTCACGGAATGTTAAAGACTTTATGTTCCCTCCAGCTTTCCTTTTCTTTCCCTGCAGCTTTCCTTCCTACTCAAACAATTAAGAGAGTAACTTTTTGCAATTTCCAAGCCGATTTTTAAAAAAAATTCTTTTACATCGCCCGGACTGGATCGTACTTTATTTATAAGCAATTATGAAATAAAGTAAAATACTTTTATGATAAATTGCCTTTGAGAGCTCTGGCACTATTTTTATTTCTAAACTCCGGCCACACAGTCTCAAGCAAATTTGTTACATGACAAGCGCAGTTTTTGTATTCTAAATAGAAGAAACAATAACAGAATAATACTAGTAACAGGAGCAATAAGTAAATGATAACACCCACCCACAGCTAAATCGATTTTCAATTACCATAATTGTACACGTTTACTTTCCTAACAAGCACTTTCCCCCTTTTCATTTAGAAGATACCTCTCCTTATATTCGTATTCATACAAGTAGTTTTAAAGGAAATGACAAAACAATATAGAATGCTGTCATAAAAGGAAAAATGGAGAACAACATTTGTCACATCATTAGTTCCAAGAAGTGAGAAAGTGGTGCACGACTAAACCGAACTTCAGATCTCCATCAGCATTCCAATAAGCATAAAAGTTCTAGAGAAGGGATAAGCTTAGCTGGCTGGCATTATCAAAAAGTGAATTTCTTCCTCTGTTTCTTGTTAAAATTTAATGAGCATGTGCAGAGTTGTTCTTTTCAAATATGGCAATTGACCAAGATTGAGTCCACCTACTGCATTCCTGCATATCTATGACAAACGCTTCAATAAATCGAACCTATTCAACAACCTATTAGGGCTTTTCGCAATAAAAACGCAACAGAATAAAACACTTTATCTAGATTAATTACACCATAATTGGCAATAACGACTCGTTTACTCTTTCGAATGACATTGAAGTGCAACATGATATGACGGACTGTCTTACAAGACTAAAGGAATTTGCAAATTAAGTAATAAATGCAATGTTGTTTTCAGTGACGAACACTAAACTAGACAATCATATATCTGTGTCAAAGTTGCAACTAATACCGAAGGGATTTCCAAATCTTATAAATGGAATTAAGATATTTAGTGAACACAGAATGAACTACAAGTAATAAATCGCCACTAAAGTATAATGTAAAGACGAAATAGTTGTCAGGACGATTACATGTGCTTGCATTTCATAGTTAGAGTACCTTCTTAGAGTATCTCATATATGTATAGGGGTTTCCATTAGTAGGCGAACAACTTTAAATTTAAATAAAACCAAAACTATATAAGTTGTCAAGGTGAATGATTTTTATATTTTGAAAAATTAAAATTAACTAATTATGTTTTTAAGACAAGTCCATTAAAACGGCCGCCAGGACTGCGCTTAACAGATCGCGTACCATGCTTCTAACTTTAGAGTATTTTTCCGCATAAAGAAGGGTTCAATTCACCAATCACAAGTTCAGTATTCAATTCCATTTCGTCAGTGGTTTATGGATTGTTCGTATAACCCCTTAACAACTAATCCATTAGGGTTATATTTAAAAATTTTTGGCGGCCAACTCCCTGACCGTAACACGAAGTTAATGAATCGTTGAATTTTCTACGCAATAGATCCGTTGTATTGCGAGCGGTATGTGACGTGGCACCGCTTTGGTGAATCTTTCAGTATCGTTCTACACCGAACTACTTTACTAGTAACGTCGTTCCTGCTTAATTTTTGAAAAAATATGGCCCGATGATACCAGTAGCAAGAAGAGCCCATCGAGGTGCCTCTTGTCTCGATAGTACCTCTCATTATTTTTGTAATCAATTTTTACGATTTTATTGGAACATATGAACAATCTAAATGTACATATCCCTACTGGATAAACCTTTGCCTACAAACATATATAGCACCCGATTTTGCTTCTTCTTACATTCAGAAAATGTGCAAGAAATTGAAAGTGTTGGCTTTTAAATTCTTTTTTTTTTTAGGAAAAACTTAGTTTCATTATGCATTAAAATTAAAATGCTATGCAGGACAGACGGACAAGGCTTACTAAACTTAACCTCTTGAAGGGCTTCAAAATATATAATGTATGGGATAAGCCTTGATCCATTTTTCCTTCCCTTTTAAGTTTCGTTAAATTTCATAACTAAATTTTGTGAACTTTGGGTAAAATTTGATGAATTTTATTCTAATTTGTAATAAGAATGAGAAAACTCTTTATTTATTTCCTATTATTTTCAATTTAGGCAATTTTCTTAAATTTTGCTTATTCTACAAAGGACATCTGTTTACAGTCAAATATTTATGGCAATTCCTTTAAATATACAGGACAAATTGCATTGTTGTTTACGCCTTGTATAATATAATATAAGTCAGGGCTAGAATGAACCTCCTCTCTTGAGAATAGTTCGCCAATTCCAAAAACCAAAATTAAATTAATTAAATTTTGATTAATTTTTTCGCCATTTGTAGAGAAAAGAAGAGTTAATAGTGGAAAGGAGTGTAAAAATTTAGTAACATTTAACTTGGAGAAATTTATTTGCTCTTAATTTTCAGTCGTTCGAAATTGAATATATGAATTTTACTGATGAAGTTCATTTGAGTGGCTTCAATAATAATCAGAATGTCCAAGAGCCAATTGCCTCCTATTAGATGGACATTTTGGTGTGGCATACTGGCATTATAACCAAACATTTTTAATGATTATTTTAAAAACACTCTTGGACAACCGCATCATTTCGAATATCATTTCAGTTACATTGTTTTGTAAAATTAATTAATTATTACATCTTTCAATCCCGCCTGAGATCCTCTTCTTTCTCCTCATTGACAGAGATCACGCGGACATTGTTCGTATATTGACGGGCTTTAGAGTATCCATGAATGTACATCGACTGCCCACTTTTATCCTCCAGTTTCCGATTGTTAAATGTTCAAATCCCGCTCCTGCTCATCCTCTTTCTCCTCATTCACAGATATCACGCGTTCATTGTTCGTATAGTGACGGGCCTTAGTGCCCACTTTTATCCTCCGGTTTCCAATTGTTAAATGTTCAAATCCCGCCCGTGCTCCTCCTGTATCTCCCCATTGAAAGAGATCACCCGAATATTGTTCATATATTGACGAGCTTTAGAGTATGCATGCATGTATATCGAGTGCCCAATTTTATTCTGCAGTTTCCGATTGTTAAATGTTCAAATCCCGCTCCTGCTCATCCTCTTTCTCCTCATTGACAAAAATCACGCGTATATTCTTCGTATATTGACGGGCTTTATAATATGAATGCATGTATATCGAGTGCCCACTTTTATCCTCCAGCTTCCAAATTTATGTATTGTAAACTTTTTTACAATACAAGAAAAAAAACATATAAACTAATCAGAAACAGGCAAATAGTAATAAAAATTAAAGCCCTATTGAACGAGAATAAGAACCTGCAACAATGAATTTTTTAAACAAATAGAGATAATATAAATTCATATCAGACAAGAAAACAAGCAACTAAAAGCCAACAATGGTAGTTTATTTGTTTTTGAAGTTGAAAGGAACCAAGTGATGCAATGCAAGACAGGTAAGTAGATGTATGAACAGACAGACACATACACGTCTAACGTTTTGCCTTTTGATTCTCAAAGAATAGAGATTTACGTTTCTATGTTTAAAGAAAGAAACAAAAAAAAAAAAAAAAGAAAAACAAAAAGAAATCTCTCTATATAAAATAGTAAATAGTCAAACCTACGCAAAATTGGAGTACAACTACCGTGTGGCTTTTGTGGTGCGCATTGTTATGCAGCGCACATGATGTAAACACAACCCCGACCACATGTTCGTACCAATTACAGCCAAGAACAATGAGGAAACACTTCACTTCTATCCTTATCTTTTGCCATGCACGAAAATTTAAATGGGCGCTGTACTTACTTGCAGCAACGACCACTTTTATTTGGTTGTTTACATTAAAGTTTGTCAGTATTATTTTTTCTTCTTGGAAGAATGCAGTCACCACGCAGTCACGTCTCTAAAATATCGCTGTCATACTCATAATCATCAGAAAAGAGCTCATTTTTTTACCTTTCGTAAAGAAAAGCATTCAAAGATGGTATGCGAAGTGAAAGGTTACCCACTGTGCTTTCGTAGTTCTGCTCAGACAGTAGCCGAGCTTTCAAAAATACTTAACAAATAAACATTATCACATTGAAACATGTTTGTAAGCTCATTTACGTCTGCTTCCTTGTTTGTTTACATACAAATAAAAATTTGATTTAATATTTTGATTTTTTTTAAGGAAAGACAAGTAGTTGAAGTTCACGAGAGGTTGTAGCGTTTTGCCTACAATGCAGTAGTCCGTATTGTTATTGCAAAGAAGAACGTTTGAATGTTTGCTGGGCCAAAGCAGGCGACAATTACGGTGACAATTACGAGGCAAAGCCTTTGATAATTAGCATACACTTTGTTATTCGATTCCAAAGTGGTAATAAATCGAAAATATCAAGCTTAATCCCAAGTAGTTGCCCCAAACTAAGCTCCTGTGTTTATTGCCACAAAGGATGTTTGATAGTATCCTTTATTAAATGTTATAACTAAAAATCTCCTTAGTCAAGTGGGCAGATGGCTTTTACGCCAGCTATGCATGTTACCTATGCATGTTACCTAAAGATTTCTAAACAAGGATCAGTTATTTGTGTACCACCAGTCCGAAATTCTTCGGAAAACTAAAATATCAGACACCGCAGCATTTTTAAGGCAGTGTAGCTACTGAACGAATCGTATCAGCCCATAAAAGACTTCAATCAGGAATAAAAGCCAACTTTTTCTTAAAGGCCTACATGTGGTTCCATTTCTTTTTATCACCCGACAAATCAAAGTTGAAAGTATGAATTTTACCTTCAGAGCAAACGAGATCAGTATCAGAAAAATGGGGAAGATCTCAACGGGGATCTCGATTCAAAGGCTTTGCAGATAATAGCGAATGCGCGGCATAAAGACCACGCTTCTTCATTTTAAGGAATCAATCTGCTGTTTTATATAGCAGTATGTTTTCTTGCTTTTATGTCAAAAAATTATAAACACTAAGATTACCGAGTGTAGCAAAAAACCTGATCAGTATCAGAAAAATGGGGAAGATCTCAACGGCGATCTCGATTCAAAGGCTTTGCAGATAATAGTGAATGCACGGCATAAAGGCATCATGATGAGAAAATGGTTTTGGCTGAGCGGGTTACTCAGCTTAGCGGAACGGAACAAACGAGGACAATTAGTTCCTGTATACATAACTTACTTATTTTCAGATTGTCAACAGGTCAACTGTTCCTCCTTTCCATATATTGAAAATACGCGAGAAAGGGCATCTACAGTAACTTGATGCGAAAATATCATTATTGCGAGAATCCGGTATAACCTCCCTAAAAATTTGTACTGCCTCAGTAATGATATGCATATCTGCTCAAAAAAAGTAAAAGACTTCGGTAACCGGAAAGAGAATGGGAATGAAAAGTTTTTAGAAGTCCACATATCGCACCTCAACTCCGAAGAATTTAATTTTTTACCCCATTTCAGTTAATACAGGGCTGCAATAAATTTTCATATTCCTGTTGAATAAATCAATCAGCTTACAGAGCAGATATTTTCCAATTAATTTCCCTTTCTACATGAAGTCCGATTTACATCAGTAATATTGCTATCTTGTAGACAAAGTATTGGAAGAAACGATTTGTAATTCCATTTCGGTTTATGGATAAGATTCCTTTAGCCATTCCTTGCTTTATTACTTACAGTAAATTTTGAAATAGTAAATGTGGGGTCAAAAACTAAAAATCCTTTACGATTTTGTAAATAATAATAACAAAACCAAATTTGTTTTTGAATGCTTTTTGATAATTTTTGGTGCCCTCTACACTTCAAATGGCAGCCTGAAAGGCTACACAACTACAAATGTGTCATTTGGCCCAACTACATGGTGATGTAGCGAACTGTTTAATTATGCTGAAGCGACATGCCGCTTTCAGTGAAATCAGACATAAAACATTTTTCCGATTTATTAATTATTTTTTTTTCTTTTCATAAACTTTTTATACAGCCAAAAAATATTTTGTAAACAATACAATCAAAATATTTTTTTTACAAATTTTTTTTTTACAAATACGGCTTTAAATATTCGTCTAATACCCGACTTGTAAATTGTTTTAGCAGTCCAAATAGTTTTCTATTTATTAGGTATTGTTTTCCACTGTTAAAGAGGTGTATTTGAACAGATATCATCTCATAGAGTTGTCTATTTAATTAATTTTTTTTTATAATTGCGTGCTTTGCTATTTAATTAGTGACAGCGCTGAAAATGTCACTTAAAAAATATAGAAAAATAAATATTTAAATTAATATTGAAGATGAGAAATTTCATGGAGTAGATAAATATAGTATATTTTTGCATAATTGAAATTAAAAACGCTGATAATAAATAATACAATTTAATTTTAAAAAATTGTGTTGGAGGCCAATCAGGCCTCTAATAAAAAGTTTTATTTACGAAATGGCTATTTTGAAGAAGGTGTTCGCATGTGCCTAAAATTAGTTATAAACGTTACGAAAGAATCAATGCAAATTTATTAAACAATTAATATTAATTTTGGGGCTTCGCAGGTAAATAACATGTTCGCCTAAAAATCAGTAAGTAAGCATCAATTTAGACACGCGAAGTCTACTTTCCAAAGTCTTTGATTGGTTGACGTTGATTTGTTGAAGATGGAATGAACTTCAGTACCGACTTTGACGTTTTCTCAAAGTGGCATTGTCTGTCATACGTCTCACTTGTATTAAAACGTTTGGCTTTTTACCAAAGCATTTCGCAGAACCTTTTCATATCATGAAAACTTGGTGTGTCTAAATTGGGCCATGCATGTAAAAATGACAACAGAGAATAAGATATATGAAATCAAAATAATTTATTTAGTCTACACAATTTTATTAGAGCCCCACCAATTTTTGTCGATTTAATACTCATAAATATTTCTTAACCATAGAATACTCACTGATCTTACGTTATTTTGAAATTACAGAAACTCTTAAGAATTTAAACACCAACAGAATAAGGACCGATAACTGTAAACAAATCAGTGACCAGTTGATAAAATCGACCTACATTATAATGTACACTACGCGCCAAAGGGTCAAACTGAACTTGCTTCTACGTAAAAAATACTTAGTGATTTTTTCTGACCATAAAATTTAATTAAAAATGTAAATAAATTGAATTATGCACAAGGATCACAGCTAATATGAAATCGTCTTGTTGCACTTAAATTGCAATTTCAACAAAAACTAATTTTCCCTAATTTGACCTCTCGTTTGAGGTCATACTTACTTTTAAATTGAAAATAGAGCCTCTTGTTTAACCATTCACCTCTTCCTATACTCTTTATTCATTCATCTGTTCTGGGTATTCATATCGTACACAGTGGGCCTGAGTAAAGTTCTTTTCTAAATAAATCACTAATTTGCAAAGTAATATATTATTGAATTTTTTTTTTTTTTTTTTTTTTGCATGAATTAAAAATAAATATTTTTTGCCGTCGGGTAAAACACAGACAAGTGTTATATGACTGCTTATATTCCTTATTCTTCAGAACATAATACTATATAACTAGAGAACAATTGCAGCGATTTTATTCAGTTTCAAAAAAAATATGTAATACTTTTAAGAGTGTTTTTATAAACAAACAATTAAGGAAGGAAATCTGTATAGAAAGAGAGGAAAGCTTGCAGTAATAAACAGGTCTACCATAGTCCAGATCAAAGCAGATATCTCCCGGTAAGTCATACAAATTGTAAAAAACTAAATGACATTTTTACCAGTAATGTCGATAGCCATAGTTCCGCAGTTCGAAATCGAATATAATTTGATCAAAACAAGAACGAGGCGGGCCGTTGGCAATTTTTATAATATTCCAGCTTTTAAAAAACAGTCATTCATGACTCAATCAAAAGTTTTTCATAAATTTTTTTATAAAATATATTTTTTCTATTCCATTCAGTAAGCACAAATTAGTATTGCTAAGGATTTTTTACATTTTTAAATTCTCAAATAATGCAACCTGCCTTTGTGTATCAAAATCAATTCCATAATGCGCAACCAATTCCTGTGTATACATTTCCCCACTTTTCGCCTCACTTTTACTTTTTTACCTTTTACCCATCCTGAACCTCTGTGCAAAACTTTGGCTCCTTCTCATGTTTCAATAGAATGTTTCCTTTCGATAAGGCTTCTTCCATTCCACTGTAGAGCATCAGTAGCAAAAATATTTTTAACAGAAGCAACTGTCTCCATTTCGCAAGGATAGTAAATTAGTTTTGCTATCCATATTAACTGAAGTTTAAAGTATTGCAGAAAAAATAAAATAATAGTTCTGCGGATCATCACTGGTGGCACTAGTAAGTACTATCAATACATATCTGTGGGTGTGTAAGCCAAGCGAAGACCTGCTGTATTAAGTTCTCAGTAAATAAGGCAGCTCCCTTCAATATGTATGTACACTTTTAAATAGCCGTTTCTATTATTAGAAATGTATTAGGGTTTCAAGCATTTCTTGAAAAGTTATAATTGGTATAGTCGATTAATTAGAGTAGCCTCCATAATAGCATTATATGCATATTTATTATATATAATATTTTTCGAATAATATATACAATAGCGATATAATTATTATCGCGATAAATGTCAAAGCCTACTACTGCCAAAATTTACATTAAACGACTTTTTAATAGGAAACAATTAGCATCGGTGGTAGTACCAGTAAAAGCTCTCAAGCTCTTATTATGGTCTTTAACAAAGTCGTAAATGGAATACAATATACAAATTAAATCATTATGCAACTGAAAAATATTTTAAGATGTAATTTTTATACCCTTCTCCACAAACGATGGAAAGCTATTAATAGTTTTCATATAGGCTATGAAATTCCTATAATATTGAATTGCGATTCCATAAAGTGTATACGACTATATTCTGATTCCTTATAAGATGGGCTGTTGATTGAGCTTTGCCCGTCGTTATGTCTGGCCATTGTAATTTTATTGCGTGGCAAATCGATCTAAAGTCCTCTGCTTCAACTTTCTTCCGACTTTTCCTATATAAGAATCAGCAAAATCGGGTACTAAAATTATTTCATACATTTATAGTTAAAAATGCAAAAGGACTTCGTGAGACCACAACGGATATCAAACATGGAATAACCGGGTAACAAACAAACCACTTTATTTAGCCAAACTCGAGTCTGAGTTATATAAAATAGAATTTCGTAGATGAGCACACATGGCTTCCTACATTTCTATTTTTGGCGTCTTTGATATTAAATTGATATTATATTTTTATATATATATGTTTTTTTCAATCTTGTAAATAGTTTTTTTTATATAAAATTTCCCATGTGCTGCAATACGACTTACTGCACTGGAAAGAACAGATTTTGAGAATTTCGGAAGAGTTTAGTTTATTTTCAAAATCGTCAAAGCATTTTAAAAATCGAATATTAAAAAAAGTGGACTTAATACTTTCTTGTAAGTGTTCTTCGTTTTATTTGATAGAACATATCCATGGAGAAGACTATATGAGATACAGCACAGTCCAATGTAGCACTTTTACTTGTTTCATTCTCCGTACGTACCTTTAAAATCCGGCAAGTTTAAAATGTTTTTGGCTTTTAGGAAACTTTTTTAGGCACTGAATTATATATTTGTAATTCTTTTCTCCAAAAGCAGCACTTTTACAGCGCCAAATTTGTAGGCGGGGTTGGTGCTCGTAAGTATGTAATACACAATAATTAACAATAACAATAATTAACATGATATGTTATAGCACGCGAACTAATCCCGAATATTTGTTTTTATTTTACGAGCACTGGTGGTGAGGATCGAACAGAAGATCTTAGTCACTTCTAATTTCATCAATCGCCGATAACTTTATGTGTGATTGCCAAAGAATAACCAAATATAATAATTTAAAAAAAAAAAATTTAACTTAATTTTTTATATTTTTTATATTATTCTATTTAGATCTTTTTTCTGTTGCTTTTTATAAAAATTGATTTTATTTTCAATATTTCGTAACATCCTTCCTTTTATGAAAGAAGGAAAAGGATCATAAATATAGCATGTATACAAATCCCGCCCAGCATGTCCTATAAGTCATTTACTCAAAGGAACTTTTATAACTGTCTTCCAAGATCGTATGACTTGTATTATGACTTTATTTTTTTTCCGATTATATAATGAAAAGCCACTTCTTTACGTTTGATGAATCAGAGTCTGTTGGAAATAAACCTTGGGAGAGGTTTCAGAAAATTGCTTTTCCAAATTACTCCTATTACGCACCAACCGTGACAGTCACATGCCAGATTTCATATTCAAACGTTAATTTCATAAAAAAAAATTATCGAATATTTTGGACCACCCTAATGTTACTTCAAGTAAAGATGAAGCAAATATTAAAACAACAAAAAAGAAAATAAATAAAAACAATGACAGTTACGAAACGGTTCAGTAAATAAATTGAAATATTGTTAAATTGCCTCAAGTCATAAGCAACAACTAAGCGCAGACATGTTTCTATAGAGCTCCACAATGACGATTCCAAGTATTCCTCCAGTTCACATTATTGACTTGCCTCTTGCTGCACATACAGAAGTGAAAACATTTGTAATAAATAAAGAAAATAATATAGATAATGATAAGCGCATATACTCCTACTCTGCAGAATAGCTTCGAACGCACTAAAAACAAGTGCACCCCCATGTTGCAAACACAATGATACTTTCATCCTTTCATGTTGGCTTAAATTTATGTGGCAGCATACTTGTATTGAAAGATACTTGTGTATGTGGTCCTGCATAAGCATGGTTGTTATGTTAGACAGGGGGGACAACAGTGTCATAAAAATTCAAGTTACTTTTAGCAAACACATAAGAAAATGTAGTGCAACAGGGGTCGCCGTTCAAATTTTATAATCGCTTTTGAATAAAAATAATTTTAATGAATATTTTCTTTTTTTGAAAATATTAAAGTATTTTCCTACATACATATATATATATATGCAGTCGAACTTCTCTGTAATAAACTTCTGTATAGTGAAGCTCTCCCTATAACGAATTGATTTCAAAAACACAGTTTTTTTGTTCCAATTTCAGTGTATTTTGATTTCTTTGTAATGAATTTCCATATAGTGAATTTTTCTATACAATGAACAAATTTTTCAGATGTTCTTTTCGACTTTTTATCTCCATATAAGGAGTTTTTTGTAATTGCTTTCTGTTTCGCGTAATAATAACACTGTTTATCGAGAACGAAGTAAATTATAAATAGGGGATTCCCAGAAGTAGAAAGTATATATCAAAAAATTGAAAAAGTCAGATCAATAGCAATTTGGATAGCAGCTGCGTGTGATCAGTTACCAAAGCAAAATGGCGAAACGAAGCAGCATTTCTCTCGAAAAAAAATTATTAATAATTAACAAAGTGGAAAAGTGGAACAGTGTAGTTCAATCTGTAGTTCAATACCTGATTTCTTTAAATAAATTGTATATAAATAAATTTCGGTATAATGAAATTTCTATATAATGAAAAGATTTTTTGGTCCAAAGGCAATTCATTATAGAGAAATTCGACTGTACATATACACAATATATTTCTTACATATTATACATGTAAGCTCTTTTAGAAAATATCTGGTTATTTCAATTTGAAATTAAAATTGTTAAGAAAATTTCCAGGGAAGATAATAATTTATTTTTAAACTTCATTATTATCTTTAATCACACAAAATCGAAGAAATTTTTAATAAATGATTCTCCATTTACATATAAGTTAAGCAGGTCCATATTAAGAAACAATAAGAATAAAAGAACAGCGAAGATCAGTTGAAAAATAATTTTCTTTAGAAATATTGATGTATAATGACTCAGAATGTTTTGCAATATTACGAATATATTAATAAACATTGCTTCAAACTAAGATCCGAGAAATAAAGGATTGGGATCTGCATTAGGTGAAAGCAATGACCTCTAATCCAAGCTCTTACAAAAAGTGCTCTTTCAGCAAAACACATGGCCTTCAAACATTTGATGCACTTATACAAAATACTTTTCCAGGCTATACAAATGGACTCTAATCCATATAGATATTTATGGAGTAAACCGAAAGGCATCTAACCCAGCACACACATCCTTCTCTTAAGTTTCTTATGAAAAAAAAAATTAAGTAAAACTGAATTATTTTCTCTTTAACCTGTAACGAAGGATCGTTATTGACTACTAAATTATCTCTAATCCAGTGGGAAAATTTTCGCTTTATAAAATGACTTTAATGCGTTAACCGGCTGTCCTTAAAACAACGGCAAATAGGCCAGTATTGGATAAATAGACGGCACGTATTTCTGGGGGAATATTAGCTGCTTTTATTTATAAATTTCCGAAGTATTCTTCTCCTTCGAGACAGGCATAATATAAATGTTGAATAACGTTATCTCGGGAATAAGCTGGGAAAAATATTAATAAGAAGCAAAGGCAATATGCAATTTACACACATTCATACCTTTGCTGACATTTTGCGTAATAAATGCTGCAATATTGAATTACATATTCGAAAGTAATGTCAACATTATTTCATTCAGTGTTACATGGCAATAGTTTATATTCGGATCGAAAAAAACTTTCGAGCTGTTCCTACTTTCGACTCGTGTTACCTAGTAAACCCCCCAGTTTCAGTTTCTTCACACTGAGTAAAAGTCCTTTACGTGTTTTCCTTAACAAGATATCACGTTACGTTAAAAAAGTTTATATAATACAACGGAAATAAATTTTCCACTTACTGTTAGAAGTACTAAACAAAAATCATTTTTGTTTCCTAAAAATCTTTATTTAACTATTTTTCCAATCCAAAATATGATAACCTGTAATTCATTAAAAAAATTGAGAATAGATAATAGATAATACAAATCGTATATTTTCTTGTTTGAAGCCATTTTTAATTATATTATGGAAACCGATACGAAATTTCTAACTGCCTAAGACTAAAAAGTATAACGAAAAATTTTTGAAATTTCATACGAATTTATAATTTTGGGGAATCCCATAAAACTTATTTTGAAGAAGACTTGAGTTTAAACCCCTCACACAGTTGTTGGTCAAAGCCAAGTTAATAAAATTGACTGAAATCTGTAAAACTCCTTTACAATTTAGCCACTTTCTATTTATTTGGCGGTTGTAATATCGTAAGTAGAACTTTTGACTGTTAAAACAGTTAAGTAGTATTGAAAATTTTATAAAGCACTGCGTATGTCTCTTAAGCAGTGATGCTGAGAATAGTAGCAGCGATGCTAAGAACGATAATGAGTTGCACTCAATCAAGTAAAACTGATTATATTTAAAACTAATTTCTCCAAAATATTTCTAAGCTTGGCTTACGTCATTTATACAAATAATATTTAAAATTATATATCGCCAGCTGGCATGATACAGTTTTAATGGTAAACATCGTAATAGAAATTTAACATTTCCGTTCAATTTTTTTTTATTATGACTGGTGTTGGACTAATTTCAATTTCTATTATCTTTCAACTGAGTACTAAAATTTAGTTTGTGGCACTATAATAATACTCGTAGAGAAATATTTATCCTAGAATCGCAGTAACGGATGGCGGTAATCAAACGAACTCAGCATGAATCGTTTTTAAACAACTCAATTTGCAAAGCTTTTGACGCATCCGTAGGAAAACAAGCAGGCTCTGGGCAGGAATCGAACCCGCAATCTCCAATTTACTAGGCTATTAATTATTTAGTTACCTACGGAGGCACCCGATTGCATAAACTCAATAGAAATTCAGCACAGGTTTATTTTGTGTTTTTTTTCATCTTGGAAAGCTATTCTTCTCTATTTTTTGATACAATGAAGGTATTCGAAGATCTCTTGGCAAGAAATATTTAGATATTCACCTCTTTATAGAACTAACTAGGAAAAAATATATTAAAATAAACCGAAAGTACTGCGGCTGCTGGGGAAATGAAATAGAATTATACAAACCAATCTGATATGAAGTTATATAGCAATATATAATTATAAATTAAATGGTGTAGATACAAAAAGCTCTAACAAAGAACGGAAATTATTCAATCAAAAATCACGGCGGATTATGTATACCAAAGATAGGACATTTAATAAGAGATTACAGGGACACTTTGCCTACTTGGAAAGACGTAGCAATCTTGCCAACCGACTACATATATAGTCATGCTTTATTATATGCGATAGTGAAATAGTTCATTGATTAATTATTTGGAATTAGTTCTCAAGCGACGATACAATGCATGTCATTGGAAATCTTTGGTAAAAGAGAACATTCTTTTACATCTACGACCACATATAATAATATTGTAATATTTATTGAATGTATTTTTTATATTTGTAGAAATTTGTATGATTTTCTGCGGGATTTGTTCAATAAGATAAAAGCAAAGAACAAAATGCATTAAAGCAAAGGAATAATTGGAAGGGAACTACTCACACCACTCAATCATTGAAATGCGCGTCAGTATGTCGATCATAAATTATAATTTTATGATACTCCATGTGTTTATTCCCGGAATTTGCTAAAGAATACAGAAACTGGAAACAAAAATGTGTAGAAAAAATGGCCTTCACATACAGCCGTTCACCATCTCGTTATGCCCACTAAAAACCATTTAAATATTTATACAAGACAGACGCACATGATGGGACCGCAAACGGTTCAGCTTTAGTTCTTCTTATTCTGCTGTTGAGAAGTGGCGTGAAAATATTGGAATATGCACACATTCAATATTAAAGAAGTAAATTAGTGCAGTAAATCAAAAGAAGTAGAAGTACGAGCTCGTTTGCAACGAATAAAAGAGTTACTATGGACTAGGGATCCACTAATAGAGACAGTAATTAGAAACTGCAAGCAAGTTCGTCAAGAGGAGAGGGGAACGTTGCATGAGCAGTTTAAAAGAATTCATAGTAGCCAGTAGCCAGTAGCCAGTATTCAGGCAGTACAGCTCCTCATGTGTTTCTGTATAAGGAAAATATTTTGCTTGTTCCACCTCTGGTCTGTCCTTTTAGCCAAAAATTAAAATATTTCATTGACCACCTAAATCTCCAAATTCTGAGTTAGAACGTGTTACAAGTATGCCAACGAAATAAATGTAAGGAAGTGGTTTGTGCATGTTAAAAAATGTCGTCATTTATATGGCGGCGCTTTTTACACATTAATCGGGCAAGATTATATAGTTTACATGTGACGTGCATACTCTTCCCCACTTTTCACTCGTATAAGTACTTATTAATAAGAGTAAACAATTGTTATTTATTGCTTTTTCTTGTAAAATGTTTCGCCTTTAAGCTCTTTTGTTTGTGCTTTTCATTAAGAACTTTGCAACGTTTTTGTTTCGCCTTTTTGTTAATTTTACGATTAGCAACTGCTTGATATGTTTTCAACTTGCCGTGCTCCGCACTTGTCTTTGTTATAAATCTTCGACAGGATGAAACATTCGTGAAAAGATGGTTTTAATTTGTATTTATTAAACAAATAATTACACATTTAAATTAACACATTTTTTAATTATTTTTTCTTTCCAAGAATGATTAATTAAGAAGAAGCATAATTAACTTTGCTTTGCAGATTTTTTCCGCACAAATTTCCATACGATTTCCTTACGATCAAGTCGCACAATTATTACCGTACAAATTTTGAGTTTTCAGTTATCACTGGCATTGCACAAGTTTGTGAGTGCGGCACACTTTCCTTTTACATATATATATTTTGCTTTGATCACACACGAAAATTTATGAGCAACAGTTTTTCTAGCGAGATGCTAAGAGTGCAATCAATGGTTGTTGGCATAGAACTGCTTAAATAAATAATTTATTTATGTTTTCTTTAGCAGCAAGAGTAGGAAGTCCTTGACTCACCTGGCTTTTTCGTGCACGTCTTCTTCTATCACGTAAGTAACAACAACATTTTATATTCTTTTCTTAGAGCGTGTACACAGTTAAGCTTCCGTCATGTTGACAGTGTTTTTTCTATCATTTTTCAAATATTTACTTTGTAATGAACTTTGTTTGGATATGTGCACCAATACATGTATATAAAATGAAGATACACAAATACTGTTCGCAAAGGATGCAGTAGGTTGCCTTTCATGCATGTCGTCGGTTGTAGAACCAACTGACTTATCTCACATTTTACCATTATAATGGCAGAGCATTGAAGCAAAAGGATAAACGATCCTAATGTTCCATTTGCACGATAAAATTTATAAAGTCTGATTTTCTTAATTCGCTTTTAAAATTGTCGAGCTTTATTCAATCCGTTAAAAAACTTGCCATTAAGAACGCAAATGAGAGAAAAAAGATTAAAAACTGCTTTAGAAAAATATGAAAAGGATCACAAAAAACCAAAAAAAAAAAAAAAAGAAACTGAACCAAATGAGGTCCAGAATCAAAATGAGGTCGAAGAAGAAGAGAAGCACTAAATTTAATGTGTGTTTGTTTATTTGTTTGTAGACCTTATAGTAGACCAAACCTCTAGACCGATCTTGCTGAAATTTTCACAGCATTTAACTGGAACTCTGGCATGATTAATAGGGTACTTTTTCCCAACCACGGCCACTTTTACTCCCACTTTTGTAAAATTGTATAATAGCTCCCATATAGTTTTTAAGAAAACGTAATTTCAAATGATATACATATTATATATATATTCCATGCGATGTAGAAATAAACCCTTTTTTAAGCCACGCCCCTTTCACGCCTTTTTTCATAATAAATTTTATTTGAAAGTTTCAAACTTTTTGTTCTTTGTAGAAATTTGTTCTATCCAATCGATTTTTTTTTTATTTGGTAGTATATTGCTATACTATACTATGAACCGCGCCCACTTCAGCGCCCCCTTTTTTTAATTCAAATATTTACTTATGCTGCTAACAAGTTTTGCTATGCAAAATAATTTTTTGTAATATGTTATTATCCAATTTTTATATACTTTTCATCTACAGGGAGGGTAGCCATACATTTTTTTATTACCCCTCTTTATTATTCCTCTTTTTTACCCCATTTTACCTTAAAATATGTTATATATATGTTGAATTATTTCTGTTTTGCTTAATCGATATTTTGCTTAAGATTTGGTATGTCGGTTAAGAGCAGCTATCATTCTTCTTCCAAATATCACACCAAGGAGATTTTGCAACGAAACCACACTTTCAGTGAAAATAAAATTTGAAGGCAAAGCAAAGTTTACCGGGTCAGCTAGTATAGATTTAAAATTAGTTTTCGGCCATTACAAATTTCTTTAAAATAATCCTTCGGGAATCATCATTAGTCCTCAACCGTTCGTCCTAAATGCTTTGAAAAAACACTGTAAGTAAGATGAACGCCTTTAAATATACGACATCGAGAAATTAGAGGAATGTGATAAAATGTCATCTGTGACAGTTGTTAATTTAAGCAACGTACCAGCCAGCTGTCCCCAGTACGTAAAAGTTTTCATTGTTGTTGTAAATATCAGAAGTAGAGTTTGTTCAGTAAATATGTACGTAGAAAATAGTAAACGATAAGTAGTTATAAGTTAAGATGTTTACATTGCCAAAATTTGGGTTAAAATTTTGGTTGAAGGGAAGAAATTTCTCTCAGAAATAAAACAACCTGTGCACACATGGAAACATTGAAAATATTTTTAATTACTCATTTAGTTCACATTGTAACTGGCCTTAAATACCTTTAAGGAATTAAGGACATTCAGCAGGATCACATGGTTTAATTAAATGTTTCCGGATAAAACAAAAATAAGCGGGTATTGTAATAGTGAAAATCGTCTTAAAATTATACGACACTTTTTATAAAGTTATTGTTTGGTATAATTTAATAAGTGCGACCCCACAAAAGAGTTTCCAAAGTATAAAATACCTCTTCTAAATTATTTCAATCATTTAGAGAAAATTTGTAAAACAAGTTTTAATTTAACATTTCGAAATAATTGCAAGGCTGCATGCAATCTGCAATCTTTGAAATTTCACATCAACATCCTTTAGGATAGAAAAATTAGAATAATTTTGTGAAAAACTACCAGGTTTTCGGTTAATGAAACATGAAGAACTCACAACAACCAGTGAAAAACTCACTGTGATCAATTCCAATGTGGTCTAATTAAAAAATTAATTTAACACTTTCAGTTTGAGAATTAAATGCAGTGAATATATTTAATGAAGACGAGTTTCGATAATTTATATTCCATAGAGTGAATGAGAAGTTTTTGATAATCAGTAACTTACTCGTATACGAGTATAATGAAACTTCTTATTTTGAATGTTACAATGAATGAATGTTTTATTATGTGAATCCAAAAGCCCCGGGGAAGTTGAGTCTCAACTACAAATGATTGCGACCGCCGTTGTCGTCAGGTAATTAATTATTTTCCACGCGTCTGTGACAGCATAAGCCGTTGATATTGACATTTCTAATATAATAAAAATTTTTCTTATGCTCACAACACTCCTGCTCATCACATCGGTGGTCATGTAGGTGTGTTAACCTCAAAATAAAAAATAAAAACTCTCATTTAATCGGTTTTATTTTACGGTTAATTTTATGCTGTCATTTGAGCATTAATTTTTAATCATTCCTTTAATGGAGCTTTAACTTAGCTCAGTCAAAGTGGGGAAAAGTTTAAATTTTCGAAGAGTAGAGTCTATTTACATATAATATATTTCGTTATTTATGTGTTCCAATCTGTCATCGTTTATATTATTGAAAAAGTTCGAAAATGATATATAGTATTTAAAAAGCTGTCGTAATAAAATGTTTAAAACACCGCAAAATAATTTTTTGTAATTCATTGCCCTTATCAGAATTATACGAAGAAACTTCTTACGTAAACCTTGAAAGTTAGCTGGAAAGAAGCAATATATACTTTAATAATACCCCAACGTAGGGTGTAATGAAATTTCTATAATATTGAATTGCGACTCCATATGACTATATTCTGAGTCCTTATAAAAAGCGGTCTTGATTGAGCTTTGTCGGTCTGTCCATTGTATTTTTGTCGCGCGGCAAATCGATCTTAAATTTTGTACAAAGTTATCTGCTTCCCCTTTCTTCCTATTTTTCCTATGTAAACCCCACTAAAATCAGTCCGCAAATACTCCAGATTTCAGAAAACAATTATTTCAATTCAGAAAGGAAAATTCGTTAAAATTCGTTCGTTAGATCGTATTTGTCCTTTTCTTAAAGTGTATATATAGTCTTATTCCTAAAGTGAAAGAGTATATTGAAGGAAATTCTAGTTTTGGGTAGAAGTAAAGCAACATTTCTATATGGGAAAATGTAGGTTGGAATGGACATAAGGGTTTATCTGCCGAAATATATTTCAGAAGACACTTCCTGATTTTGTGTGTATGTACATATATATGTATATATATTATGTATGTACATACATATGTATATGTATGTATGATGTCTGCAATATGTTCATATTATAAGATATATAAAAATTCTTCTTTTTGTTCCTTCTCATTTTCTTTGAGAGAATATATCCGTGAAGGAGGGTATATAAGACGTGAAACAGTCGGCACTATTGCTTCTTGCTGTTCCATTTTGGGTTTTTCGTATATTTTGACAGTGATGCCATATGAAGAAAAATTATATCGACATTGATAACAAGAAGTTACGGAATCGTTAATACGATTAGTAAATCAGTCAATAATTAAACTCTGGTTTTGCTAAACGTACAGTTAACTTAAGCGTCGTTTAAACTTATTTTCTATAAGTCAGTCTACGTTACACTATTCGTAATTTGAAAAAGTTCATATGATAACCCTGCAATAAGTGTTCAATAACAGCCGGCTATTAGTAAAGCTTAAGCCAAAAAATGTTTCCTCCTCATTCCCACACTCCTCTTCCGAAGAAAAAGACATTTTATAATTTTTAACTTTTTTTTACCACAAAGTTGACATTTCTGATAATCAGATGGTTTTCTGCGTCTAAATGTGGTTTAAACTTTTACTAATTTAAACTTCGTTTAAACACAAAAGGGGATTGAACTTGCAATGATTTATTTAGCATAAATCGTTACTGCCACCGAATATACTTTTTCTTCTTGTTCAGTTATTACATTAACTAAATTAATTTTATTGCCATTAAATGTAAAAATTGTTTTTTGTCCAAAGTTGTTCCATAAATATCAAGAAAAATAATTAAATTATACGCACCAAAAGACACTGACTACGTAACGAATTTTTACTACAGTGAATAGGTCTGACATAATAAATATTATTCGTCATGGCGAGCCTTGATTGTGATTAAACCCGCTCAAATAAAAATAAAATTCACCTCTTACGGGCAACATATTTTCAGACTCCGATGCAAAAAATATTTTAATAAGCCAACAATTTTCTCACTTGAAAAGAATAAAACAGAAATCATTAAAACACAACGAAAAGAAACAAACGAGAAAACAAAAACAAAAAAAAAACAAAAAAAAAAACAAAAGCATTTGAGTGATAGTTGAATGATTTAATGAGTAGTAAGATAAACCATCTTCATGTTGTGAGCGTCTTTCAAAAGTTTTCATGCATGCAACAGAATGACAGCGTAACAAACGGACATCTACCTACAAGAGTGTGGAGAGTATTCTTCAGATACTTACAAGTCTGCATTAGGCAGGCGCAACAAATAAATAAAAATTGCGCGTTTATGTCCAAAATAATTCCAAAACTGATATGTCAATACGAATATATTTCAAATCAATTGGTATAATCCTAGAAAAGTTCAAAGGTCATATTTATTTTTAAAATTCATTTTAATTTTAATGTACATGCATATAATTTGTTCGTATTAATATTTAGAGTTTCTTGGAGCAGCTGATCTGTATTGTACAACTGATACAAATAGGGTGGAAAAGCTCTTGCGACTATTATCGTGTTAGTGAAATGAACAGATAGTCTAACCATTCTGAATCAATTTATAAAGTTCATGAAAAATTTTCTGAAGAGGGAAGAGGTCTCTTCTTGTCTGGTGAGAGATCATAAAAGTTATTGTACCGCCAAGCCTACCAAGAAAATATGTAAACTTCTTGAAAGCCTTGATGCTCTCAGCTTAAATTGATATGAAAAAGTCGAATCGTCGATTTGAACAAAATGAAATTCATTGTAGCCATGCCCTTGTTGGGGCGTAAGCGTAGTACATGGAAAATACAACTGCGAATATAATTGATGTAAAGAAATGAAAATTAACGTTAAAGCGATCATGTTTTTGGACTGCCTGCCACAAAACCAAAATCAGTTTTGTATTAAAAGTGGCAGTGCGAAATACACGTAAATAGAACATGCTAGCCGAATCAAAAACGTATCAAGTTTTGACGAGAAGTTGCGACGACCAATATATAGAAACTAAAGATACATGAGACATTGATCTTAAAGGTGGAAATCCTAAAATAATTTTAAGTGATTCAAAGATAGCATTTCAACTATTTTCAGAGACTGATAAATCGGCTGAAGAACCCGCGGAAGAACCTGTTGCTGTATGTATAATAACATTTCATTCACACTCTCTCGCGGTGCAGCCAATCAAAACAGGGCAAAAAAAAAAAAGAACCGGCAGAAAAAAACGTGCAAACTTCACTGAGCATGCGATGCGCAATACATGACGAGTAGACATACCGAGTTCCAGCCTGAAGAATAAAAATAAAGTCCTCGTACAATTTATAACTTATAAAAAATTGTTGGCAAATCAACTTAAAAGAGAAAAAATATCATTAGAAGCGAGAATAGAGGTTCGCGTAGGAAAATGTTCGACCAGCAAATCGAACTCCGCCCTACATTTATTATTTTAGGGTTTTAAATTTTTTCGCAGTAAATAAAAAGGTTTTTAAGGCTGCAATAAAACTCCAAATCATACGAAAATGGTAATTTTTCATTATAAAAAATTTTGTTCATTCTCGCGTGAAAATAATTATATAAGATGGAAGTGGCATTTTGTCGATTTTCAATAGTTTGGTAAGATATTTTGCACGATAAGTCTCAAGATGTGGAAAAATATATATGAGCATGTGAACGAAACCGCTGTTAGACCTGCCAATTCTCCTAAAAGCATCAGGGATTCTTTTGCTGATATTATAAACACAAACATGTATTGAATAATTACTAAATATGGGCAGCAATACTAGAGGAAATCGCCTCTATGTAATCTTCAAATCTTACGAGTGTATGGTTTCAGGTAGCACCGCATAAGCTAAAGGTTAGACGTAAAACAATATATAATATAAGATGTGGTGAAATTTTCAAAAAGTGAAAAAGATCCATTCTCGGAAAATATGGAGAAAAAAGTTAAGGGTTCGGTAAGCACACTAATAAAACCAAGAGCCTTATTAGGCAGTCAACACGTTTCTTTATTTCGTAAATGCGTAGAGATGACTTTTAAGTCTATATATAACTTTCGTTTGATCTTTTTAATGAATTACTCTGATTGTGCTTCGCTATATCGTTAGCGTTTTATTGGCAACCGAGAGCGTTACAACTGTCGCCGGTATTAAATTTCTATGCTCTCCGTAGTATAATCGATATTTCACGGAGAATTCTTATGTTATTTCATTTATCAAAACTGCAGAAGGAGTTAAGAATTTTAAAAATCTTTAACAAAATATGTTCCCAAAATTCGATTCTGAGAAACAGGTAAATGAGAGCCACCCTAATGTACAAATACGTCTTAGTAAGCTGTACATACAGCGATAGCAGAGAATAGTTTTTGTTTAAATTTATACAGAAATGAAATCAAATCAAATAAATAATAAAAGATAAAGCAGATGAGTATCTGTAAATTGTACTATAAAGAACCGAAATAAAGACTCGTGTTCTTCAAAAGAGTCACAAAAAAGCTTGTGACCACGCATTTCTTTAACTTTTGTTTATTGAAAACTTATCTATAAAACTCCACTTCTGAATACACTCGTAATATTTTAATTCTTAAATAAGTTCTGTTTTCTTTCTGATAAAAGTTTTCAGATTATAAAAGAAATATGAAGTGTTGATGAATGATTTAATATGTGGATGCACATCATCTGGCCCAAATTGAGAAATAGTTTTTTTTCTTTTTTTTTTTTTTGTTTTCAACAAATAAATTTTTTATACCTCCTTAAAAGACCATTTATAATTAATGTCACAGGTGATTAAAACAAAAATATTTTTTACAATGGGAAAATGTTGCGCACGCTCAAATCAAACATTTTAATTGAGCACTATTCAGGCAACCTACACATGGCATGATTTAACATAAATTACTTGAAATCATGTTATAAATCTAACAGGCATTGTCAAGTGTTGATCATGCGCATTCAACTTGCCTAAGAAACATGTGAAAAATAACTAAATAAGAGAGGAGTTCACAGATGAGTACTTAACATTTGGAACATTTGTGTTGGAGTAGCTTTTAATATGTGGCATGTCATGCTCAACATGTGGGTTAGTAACGAAGCTGCAGTAACTGTTAAGGTAGATGACAGACATGCACGAGTGTTCAAGTCTTGATGTAATAAATAGATAAATAAAGTACACAAAAGCCGGTCATACCGCAGTAGAAATACAATTTTTTAAGCAACCTTTTAAATTCCAGAGTACAATCCTTAGAAAGATAACTGGTACAGATCGTTGCAAGCCCGGCAAAGAAGTCTACTAATGTAATACATTTTATCCTAAAGAAGAAATTTATGCACGAAGAAGAGGTAAATTGCGATTGGCGATAACGTACGTGATTATGTTACTGTACCAAACACAAACCGCTTTGGAAGACTGGGGACGGAAAAAGTCAACGCTCGCCTAAGGCGTGCGAATGAGTAAAGTACAGCCTACTAAACCAGAAGTCGCGGGTTCGATTCCTGCCCAGACACTGGCGGTTTTCCTTAATGAAGGAAAAAAAAAATATGAACTTAGTATTGATCGTCCAGAACATAAAGATAATTTCCTGACAAAGATGAGGAAGAAGCAATAAATTCATAGAATTTATTTTAACACCAATAACAGGGCATCCCTCCAGACTCTCTCAAGTCTTCTCGCAGAAAATAGTGTGTACGAAAATGATGAATACCTAAAATTTCTTTTTCAAGCGCTTGCAGTTCTCCATATTAAGAGTCATTTGAAAAGCCATAGTTCGAAAAGCTTTATAAGGACATTTTATACGGACAAGCTTTAACTTAAGGACATTTGGCCAACTTTTGGGAAATTTTACGGAATTGTAGAACGAAGGCTTGTATTCTGGTATAACATCTATTGAGTTGCAGTAGCCATAAATTATTCTCTGTAGTCAAATCCAACAATTCCAGTCTCAAAACTTTTAAAATATTTCTCCGCAAATACAAATAATTTCCCCTCTTGCCCCTATATTACTGTCATTCCCACTACTTTTGAGGAAGAGAAAATTTATATTAATTTCCAAAGCACAGTAGCGTTCTATAGGCTACTGGATTGTCTGGTCTTACTATCAGAAAATGGAATTGGATATAAAGTATTTTACTCCATATATATTTAAGTTTTGTCTGTCGCAAAAACATTGGCGATGAACGAATGATTTTGATAGACACCTTTGCATTACAGATTACTGTGCTGCCGGATTTGAAAAATTTAAAATGAACGATGCGGAAGGAAAACCGGTACTTAGAAAAGATGGATTTTTTACCTCTTACCTCTTATCTAGTATGAAACTCCCGTTCACTATGAAACAGAGTTAGGAAGTTAAAAATGGAATAAAAAGCCTTTCAAGGATATTAATTGTATTGATTAATAAAATATATTTAAGCAAACAATTTTCATTGGAATCGCTAAAACTATATATTTAAAAAAAAAGTTGTTTAAAAAAATAATTTCCACTTTACTTTTGTTACGCAGTGTTATTTAATTAAACTGGGACAATTAAATGTTGAATGCCTCTTTCTGCACAACTTAAAATGTACTGCAAATATTATTGGATGAACTATTTAGAGTTGTTTTGATCGGTTGATAAATTCATGCTTATAAGAACAATTAACAACAAAAGAACATTTAATTTTTTGTTCAATGAGCGGAACATGTTCACATAAATGTAACTTTAAAAGCTTCTAATATGAACATTTTAACATGACATAAACTGATGCAGAAAAAAACTTTAAATCTATTAAATAAAGTAGTTTGCAAATAAAACGTTATTTTTTTTTTTTTTTTTTTTTTGTTGTACACACAAGGACTCCTGTGTTGTATTTGAAAGCGCTTTAATAGAATATGGTGGAAAGACTGCTTCATATATAATGACCAGTACGAGTATTTATACAGCAATTTTACTTATTTTTATTTTAAAACATGACCACAAGTGCTGTCATAAAATAAATTATTTCCCGACAAAGTCATTCAACATTCATTTCTAGTGAGTGAAAAATATGAAATAAAAACTAAAAAAAATCAGCCTGTCATGAAGCCTAAAAGTCGTTTAATAGACTTTAATATGCTGGCCACACAGAATTCAATCCACTTTTGTTAAGGATTGCTATTCTTGTACAGCCAAAGCCCAGGTGTCGTGAATATTTGCTAAAAACCAACTCTGGCATGGAAGATAAGCTTTCTAAGCTAAATACGCGAAAAGCTTCTACTATATTTCTATATGAGTAATATTTTCTATATGAGAATTATTTAAGAAACTGTGTAAAATTATCAGTTCATTTGAACCCTACGAAGCAAAATTCAGGAACTTTTTAGCAACAAGTTAACCAAACATTTGCTTTAGATAAGTCGTCCTGAAAACTTTTAAGCTTCAGGAAATGCATGCAAAACTTTTTAATTTAACGAATGTCGCTGTACTGTGATTTGATATAATTTAAAATTTAAATTATATCAATAATAATATTATATCAATATTATATCAATAATATATATTTAATTTAAAATTATATCAAAAGTTAGGAAACTAATTTTAATTTAATATATGCAAAATATTTTTCAAGAATAAAATTTATCAAATAAAGCAGAATAATTAAAACGTGGCGATCCTTAAACAAAATTTATAAATAATATCAGAGATTTGCATTAATGAGATGGCTTGTAAAGAGTGAATTTAATTAAAACTTTCATACCATAAATTGATTCTATAATTGTTTCCAAGCTTTTTAATATTGGTGTGATTTATAACTACTGCTTTACAACTATTTAAGTCAGTGAAATTAAAATCCAGGAATCGTCACTCTTAGCACTTCCCTAGACGCTCGATATTTTTAAAACATGTTTAAAAAAAGGTTTTCAAAAAAAAAGAAAAAAAACTTCGGCAGGTTGTAATCAAGGTTGTAACGTATGTGAGCCTGTTGTATGAAGTTGTGTCTCGGTTGTCTGAAAAATCAACATTTTTTGATTTTTTGGCAAGTTGTGCCAACGCATTGCATAGTTTGTGGGTTAGTCATGCGACTTTGTACATCATTCCCATTTTAATTTTGCGAGAGAAAGACGTGTCGTCGGTTAATTTGGTTTTTGAAAGCAAAGAAAATAAGTGAATACTAATAAAAAATGGAAGATACAGCTGAAATGAAACTAGAGCACAGTTCTACGATGAATTATTTAATGATAGCCAGTATTAGTAAATTATATGCAATTAAAAACAGTTCATTGAAGTTTTATTTTTTAAAGTTTTTCATTTGAGGTCTTATTTTATTTTTTATTTTTTTTTTTATTTTTTAAAAATCTTTTAGGTTAAAAAAAATTTGAATATCAATAAATACTTAATTTACTTAAAGAGCTTTCAATTGTTTTATTGCTGCACAAAATTTCAGCCTAATTTTTTTGCTTCGTGGATGCGTGTTTATTATTTGTAGTTTCCAGCTGTAAATTTTTTTCAAAATGAAGTTGTACGAAGAGGTTTTATCGTATGTGGGCAGAACACACAACTTGATTACTAAGCGAGTTGTGCCAACGGTTGAATCGTGTATGGGTTGCATTACATCCAGTAAAATTGAGTAGTTGCTCTGCATGAACGGCACTCTAAACATTAAGGCAATTGACAGAGCAACATACAGCACAGTTACCAAAAGAGTTAATGTAAAATCCCTTCCAGATCAAAGTTTATTTCTCGCAGTGGCCCTCTTCCTGTCACGTAATTGGCTAATGGTGAGAGACCACTAATATTCGCAGGAGTTCATTAACGTCAATCGGTCTTGTTTGGAAAAACATTTAAAAATTGGACTAGTCGACTAGACTCGATATATTGGATGTCATATTTAAAAAATATTTGTGTTATAAAATTATCTATCAGATATTTTTTCGCAAAGCTACTCTCCTGCATTGTAATTTTCAATTCTCGTGCATCTCAAAAAAAAAACACCCATTGGCTTATAACATAGTAGGCAATTTACTTCCCAACCTTTGACTTGCCCATTTGCTTATTTTAATTAAAAGAAAATTAATTTTATTTGAGGGGATTAATTTTAGTGTTTGCTTATTAATAAAATATCTTAAAGGGGATCAATCGATGATGATTCATTGCAGAGAAAACATATTGTTGGGTGTTTAACAATTTATTATTATAAAAAACACACATACCAACACCCACACGCACACATTCATATATACTGCATATACTTTAGAAGAACTGTCATTTCATAGTGGCACATTAGTTGGTGTCATTGGCAGTAATACTACTGGCTGGTTATGCCGGCGGCTTGTTGCGCTTGTAATCTTGGCAGTGAATCTGTTATTCCAAATTACACATACAACTCATTCACATTCGTTCGCTTCTGGGTCCGGTCTACATCTATTCTATAGTTGTTTACACAAAAACAATTTTCAGTTTTCATTCCTCTACATGTGTAGAACAGAAATTATTCATTTTTTGCTAAGCTTTTGCCTTAACTCGACCACCCATACAATACAGCAAGAGATGGCTTTTACATTCACAAATTCAGAGAAGAACAGATAATAATAACAATAATAATAATAATAATAATAATAAAATAAAAAGAGAAATATAGAATATTCCCCCGATCATTTTCTATAGATAATTTCTATGTACTCGCATTCATTTGAAAAATTTGCTGTTTGGAATATTAAGTTTCTTTTATTGTTTTATTATTTTGTATTAATGTGTGTAGTGAGCACTCGTACGAGTGTGTATGCAACATGTGGTGAACAATCAACAAAACATATTTTTTCTTAATATCGTTTAATTGGTGTTTAAACAGCGCCGACAGTTCGCTGCTTAATATTGTAAATATCGGCATACGAGTCATCAGTTAAAGTCAGTTTAGATTTTCTGAATGGAAATTGGAATTTATAAAAAGTTTTCTGAATGGAAATGGAATTTATATAAAAATTTCAGTGTGTTTCTATTATTCATTTTTAATAACTTGTGAATGGTATTTTCTTATAGAGGAAATGGTGTCACCGATTTTGATGGCCCCAGAGGCGAGATTATTAATTTAGTGATTTCTTAAGCAAACAGGTTAGAAAAATCGTACAACCACTTGGCTTTTAGGCAACTCCTGAGACATTAATTTACGTTAATTGATTTCAAGCTGGATGGCCTTTACATGCAACCAGTAAGCTGGTGCTGATTTGTAAGCAACTATATTTGAAGAAAAATATATATATGCGTCTACTTCGAATATAATCCATTGAAATTTATAAAAATTACTGAATATTTCTGAATCTCGGAATCGGCATTGCCCAACCGTTTATATAAAAATTCTTACACGGTCTCAAATTATATATTTCAGATAACGAAATGATGCAGGGTTTGCGTTTTAAGATAGTTTCGTGTTATACGGTTAAAGATATAACATTTGAATTTTTGTTAGAGTCCAATAAGTTTCTTCCAAAATAACATACAAACACAAAAATCCACATTTCAATTCAAAGCTAAAATTCAAAATTAAAATATTATGCTGGAGTTAATGTCGACGTCGTAAACGCCGTCTGAACGTCGTCAACTGTCAAAAAAAAGTTGAAACGTATGAAATTGTATGAGAGCTGTTCATCTCAACGACGTCTGAAATTAAACGCTGAAAAAGTTGAAATCGATTGAACTTTTTCAGCGTTTCTACGGCGTACCATGAAACGTCAAACCAATATACATACATACATAATTATCTGATTATTGTACTTGTTTAAACTATTGTTTTTTTTTAATTGAAATGAGCTCGGATAGTATATTAAATGAAAAAATTATAAATGCTGTTCGCGAAAACGAACTTTTATATAACAAATTCTCCAAGATCTATAAGAATACAGCTCTTAAAGGAGAGATTTGGAAAAAAATAAGTAATAAGTATTTAATTACAAATATTTCAGTAAATAAATTTTCAAATTAGCAGTTCATATTTAAACGTCGTGTACGGCGTTGACGTTAACAGCAAAATGAAATTAAACGTCGAACATCACAATTTCAGCTTTCATACGCCGTTTACGACGTTGACACTAATTCCAGCATTAAAAACAAAACCGAATTCATACACGCCCATACTCGGTTACTTCCAATAATTTTAGTTTAATTATTGGTCATTCGTCAGACTGCAATCGCAGTAAACTAATGAATAAAATAGCTTAACAGAGATAAAAATAGACAAATAGAATAGTATTGCAGCACATCGGTCGTCAAAGAAACTCTTATTGAGCTATGCGCTGTATACTGTAATGCAATACTTCTGGAAGGGATGTACCATATCAGGTGTAAGTGACCAGCGAGCAGTGATCATGTCTATGCCGCTCGAAAATTAACACTTTCCATAAAGTATACTGTTCTGCCGGCAATTTCATTACATTGGGTACCTCTCTAGGCGAACGAATAATGCGCAGCATACTAAACCGCAGGTCGCGAGTTCGATTCCCACTCAGACCCTGGGTATTTTCCTGTGGTCAATCCGAAAACTTTGCAGGTTAAGTTAGTTTTTAAAAAAATAATAATAAAAATTATAAAATATAAGCTGCGTTTATAAGAAGTATGGCGATATGCAGATTTGTGGCCTTGTCTTGATCAGTAAAAAAATGTATAATATCGACGATGAAATCGCACATTTTTTTAGATCTCTTCGAAAATATATATATGGGAATATTTTTGTTTTCTTTAACGTAGGAAGGTGCAACGAAGGCTTCAGTGGCTTAAAAGCATTATTAAAATCGAACAAAAAATTAAAAAATATATTTCAAATTCGGTAGTAACGACAACGCCGAAAAAAACCAAACAAAGTTTGATAAATCGATTTGACTGAAAAGTATCGATAATTATATCACTTTAAAATTTAAAAACATTTAGAAATTTTCCGGGATTCATTAATATTTAGAAAAAGTAAAGCACACAACACTGCTTCCAACAGTGCTTCCACACTGCTTCTATATTGTACTAGAGGTGTTGATTTCCAATTGTATCCTAAATAAATTCTGACATGATTCATGAACTGGGGTATCCGTCAAACAAGATATTCAAGGGTTCTAGAATACAATTTCTTACACAAAAGAAGTTTGTAAAATCACCTGTCTAGTCCATCAAATAATATTGTAGATTAAGTTCTTATCTAGACGACGATAATGAAATAGTTCGAAAAGAAATAGTCCTACAGTCACTACGTGGGGCAGTAGTGTGCTGAATGCCTCTTCTTGTATCTAAAATAAAGACCAATTCCATTGTTATTTTACAGAGTTACAACATCAATATTTATCATCAACATTGCGCTCGTTTCTTGACGCGGTTTAGTTTTGTAATTCATGTGATGATCCTTGTTGCACACTGCAATCGGTGTTTGATATGATTTCGATTTGTAATCCATGTAATGATCCTTGTCGGAGGGTCCATCGTACGCGGTCCAAGCAGACTTTCTCTTAGATTAGCATGGGAAGGTTTGTAGAAGGTTTCTAGAAGGTTTCCTTCAAAGATGGTAGGAAGTCATTCACTGGTAACGACATCCTGCGTATCCTCATGATGTATTCCTCATACATCAGCGTGATCTACAATTAGTTTAGCATAATTTTGGAATTACTTTGTAAGGGATACGCGAAGGATGTACTCTTAAATAGAGTGATTTTTCAAAGTATTAAGACTACTCTCAGATCAGTCCCACGAAGGGCATCCTGCTAACCTTTGTATGTATCTGTACATCTTTTTCTAGAACAAATTGTCTAATATTGTAACGTAATTATAATCAGCTTCAGACTTTTTCTGAATCAAATATGACCTGTAATGCCAACTTCAACACTTTTAAAGTGTCACCTTATTTACTGTACACATTTTCAGTCCTTGCAAAACTCTTTATCAAGGATTATAATGAATATTATTAAGCACATTGACAACATTAACATGCATAATGCATTTTGAAGTAAACCATGTTAAAAGCATATTAAGAAGCAATTAAATATAAATATTTGTAATAACAACTAATGAAAGAAACCATTAAAGCATACATTGGAATGAAGAAGGAAAAGTGTTGGCCGTCGTTAATACTCGCAAAGTAAACAAAACTTCAGTGTTTATTTACTTTCTATACGGTGAGTTAAAAAGGATATCAAAATTCAAAACAAGTCTTTGCAAAAGTCGCCACTGAAGAATATTGATGGACATTTAAGACACATGTAGGTGTAAGTTTTGACGCATTGAAGTGAAACTGAAATCTGAGGGAAATTATAAGCAAACAACAAATATTTCTTTTAAGTATAAACGAAATAATATAAGCATACCTGCACAATTTGCTTTAATTTTTTCTTACTAACTAACTTTCCATACTCACGATTGGAGGTGAAGTTTGATTGGAAATTCTTTAGCAAATTTATACAGAAATTCGACTCGTTATTTCCTGCAAGCTTTTATGCAAATGAAATGCTTGTACTTTTGGTAATCTGAAACGATTTGTTGGGTTTTTTTCAAAGCCCTTTGACAAATGATCCTTGATCAAAGTTGGAATTTTGGGTAGGGATTCAATTCGTAGAGGATCATTTAAATGATTGTTAAAGAGTATTAAATGAAATTTTCTATGCATCACGTTTATGAATCTTTTGATTTTTTTAATTTGATAGTCTTCTGCTTGCAATAAAAAGGGTTAAAAGGGTTACCAAAGAAATTAATTTTAAGGGGAATTTTGTGATATCCTGTTTCTGTCCAGGATCAAAGGTTGTAATGGTTATGTTAACAGTTTAAGCTACAGGACTTCCTGTGCTTAAATATTTTGAATTTCAAACAGAAAACCCTCCTTCCGGCTTTCTGCTCATAATCGCTCTTCCATGCTATTTACAGAAAAGTGCATCCAGTATTTATTAAAACTACGGTTTTTCTCTCTGAAATTACACTTTCAGATGATCTGCTATAGCTAACCATGGAATGGAATGAATAGTGTTCATGGAATTATACTAAACTTCACATATGAATTGTAGTATCAATTGTAATGGATTTTGTGTTATACTAGGAAATCGGTCGCAGATGGTTGTGGTCTACATGAAGGCTATCTGATTCATAAAATAGACCAGATTCCTAAACGAGTCACTTAATTGCATTAGAGCGGAGTATATTTTAGCAGCACTGCGTGGAATAAGATGATAGTCTTGTGTATGAAAATTCTACCTCGCCATCTCCGGGACCCAATTTAGGCTGTGATAATACTGGACTCTGCAAGTTGAAATTCACTCTAAACTATGTTTCCTTAACGAATTAAATGGGCACTGTTGTTGAAGATTTGTCGGTGTACCTTTCCAAATGTGTAATTATAATCATTATTATTAAGGCCATTTAAATTACCCAGTTGGATAATTTTCCTTCAATGCCGCGCACTACTCCTTGGTAACACAAATTGTAATCTTACCAACCGGGTTTCAATGTGGCTACAATTTTTTTTTTTCAATATATTTATTTTTTTAATATTGGCAGAAATATTTTTAATACAAACAGTAGTGATGATTTGTAAGCAATTTAAAATCATTGTGTTTCAGTTGAGGAATTTTGTCTTCCATGTCAACCACAATGAAATTATACAAAAGGAATTGTCTGTCGTCTTGTCTGTGCTAATGTCATTGCAACGAATCATTACCTTGTTTATGAGGTTGATATCAAATAACTTGTAAATGCTTCCCCCCCGAAGCGATTATGTGCGTATTTGAATGCTGGTTAGTAGAGATGATATCATGACTGAACTTTTACTCACGATTTTAATATTAAAGAAACATAAAAAATACAACTCTGATTAGTTCAAGAAAATACTTTTCTTCTTTTAAATGCATTTAAATGCATTATAGTAAGACAAAAATAGTTCTTTATAAATATAATTTCTATGCCACATAACCCTTTTTACGGCCACCTCGTTAACATAATTGGAGGTGTCACAAAAAGTGACACATTAATTTTACAATTAGATTATTTCGGAATATCTTTTTTTGAAAAATGAAGTCGAAGTATTATATTTGCAAGACTAAATTCGTTCCTTCAACAGCGTTAGAAAACTTTTTTTATTATTATTAACTTTAGATTGAGGTCACTGCGAGGAAGGCGTTTTAATCACCTCTATACTAGAGACCAATTTCGGGGGAAGACCATTCACAAATAAATATTGAAAACAATTATTGGAATAGATTTCGTTTCGTGTTTTGTTTAAAAGTACATTGTAAATTTTATTTTTACCTGTAAAGTATAAAAGTTTCAAAATAACATTTAAGTTCGGACGATAATTAAAAGAAATCAAAAAGAATTTTAAGAAACTTTGAAATAATTTCTTGAACTCTCAAAATGGCATGCCGGAAGTGTATTCTTTTTCTTTCAAAAACTTTTTCACGCAATTAATTTTAAATAAAAATATTTTACGTGAGAATTTACACAGACTGGGGCCACACGATATGACATCAACATACGCAAGAGAGGAGAAAACTTAAATAATTAATCATAATCAGTAAAATATTTTACAAAAAAATATATTTAAATTATCATATATGTGATAATAGTGTCAGGGGCCACCTGACAGAATACAGATCTATTTCACTGGAAGCATTAATTTTGGAAATTTCCTACATTTATTTAAAGAGGGATAAATAAAAAAAATTAAATTTTTTGGTGCTGCAAATACCAGAGGTCCTGGTATTTGGGGGCTGCTTTATTTATTTTATCCGATTAGCCAAGCTACCAGCAAAATACAAAGGACGGTATTCTGATCTACTTTGAGTCATGAGCTTCTATCTGTACATCCTGTTGCCAGCTACTTACATTAGTCACGTTCGTTACAGGATAATTTCTTTTAATTGTATTTTTATGGTTCATAAAACCGAAAAAAGGAAAATAGATCTGCATAATTTATGTAGGAGGAGAAAAGAATTGAACCCTTTCATGTAACTGCCCAAATCAAATTTGACAGCTACTTTTCGTAGCACGTTTTAAGAAATAACTCACATTCAAACATGATGTGGAGCATCCCATCCCATATGCGCCCAAGTCTGCCGCTTGTTTACCTCTAGTTTGAACAGAAGTATGAAAATGTATTAAATGGCGGCCATGATTGAGACTCAGCTAGACTCAGTGAGTTATAAATAAATGTGCTTTGAAAATACCTGGCAAAGCATTTACATCAATAAACCTCTTGATTCTCTACTACTTGCTTTAATCTTGATATTAAATTACTAAACACAAGTAGGATCGTATAATTTTCATTGTCAGTTTGAGGTATTTCATATTTGCATTGTCTGTATCTAAAACAATGAAAACAATTTTTGTACTCTATAAAAATATGTGCCACAGCAGCTTATAAATGAAGTCATACATAAAATGACAAGTCGTCTCGAAAATACATATGATATTATAGACGATGTCGCAAAGTTAGCCAAATATTTCTGAATCCGGCATTCATATTTAATATAAGTTTACTAAAACAAGGATATACAGGATAACCAAAGTTAGCAAAAACAATTACTAGCAGTGTAAGTGTGGTGTATTGAAGTCGGCTTGGCCAGATGATTTTCAGTGCCCGGCAATATCGAAGTAATTGTTTACACCGTCAGTGTTAAAGCGACTGTTACAACACTTAAGGACAAAAACAGTAAGAAATTTCCGAGGATATTTACGCAGGAAGTTTCTAACGATTTCCAATTAGAAGGATATAGATGTCAGATCTTTATAATATATAAAATCTGAAGGCTTATAAAAACAAATACACCATGTGAACCACTTCAGCATATTTTTTCTCTGTCTGAAGTAAATAAAATGCTAATTTGCCTGCTGCCGTCTTAAACAAAATGCCCTGTTTTGTTGGATCGCACGTTCCCCCATTGAAATACTTGCCATTCAATGATTTGTGGTTAATCTGCAAATGTGGCTTAAAAGAAACCAAAAACTAATAAAAAAAAAATTTATTATTTCAACGGCGTTTATATTTTCTTTTCTTATTTAACTTACATTTTACAAAGGCTGTAAAACGAAAATGATTGTTTTTTTGTAATTTGCATTTACAGCAGTGCATTTGGAATTCGTATGCCAAAATATAATTAAGAACGCCCACTTTAAAATCGTAAATCAATGGATTTGGCTTTAAATATTGCCAACTGTCAATTACACTCACATTTTGCCGCACAAAGGATTAAATAATTTCCTCGTGCTTTAATTTGTACGCCTTAAGCAATTTGAAAATACAAAAAATGAAATCTTATAAACGTTGTCAGCTATAAACAAGAATCATATGTGATCCAATATGTTTCTGAATTCATTGAAAGCCAAGTTACAGTGTCACTGTAAAAAAGACAAAACTGTTTTTATATGAAAGTCGAAAAATGTTCAAAAGTCAAGAAAAATGAAAAATTTTTAAGACATAAAATAGGTGTACACTCTTTACACCATTGCTGTGAATGGGCAACGAACCTAAAACCAGTTTATGGCTCCACATTGTTAGTAGCCACACACCGAACTTGTAAATTATTCTGAATAATTCCTGCTCACAAACTCTGAAAAATCTCTACACGGAAATATACAGAAATTTATCCCCAAAAGCTCCAACAATTCGCATATATTTTTTTATTTTATATTTCATTAGGTGGCTACAGAAAACAAATGATATATAATAAGATACAAATCCAGATAAACGCAAAATTACAATTGCGTTCAGGACTTGAATAAGCATTAAATTAGAGCTTCACTAAGTTTCTAAGCAACAATTTGCATTTTAAATCAATTGTAAATATAATTAGTAACAGAAATGCTAGTGATAGCATGCTAGCACGTGTTGGCCATATCCGAATGCGCAATCCCCTTCGCAACTGTGTAGAGGACAATTTCACATCGCATAAGCCGTCAATAAGGAAAACATGAAATTAGTTGCATGTGTAAAGGATACCTTCAAGCCTACAAAAATTGCAATAGGCTGAAGCTCCGCATTTTTTAATCATATGTGGCCAGTTTTATAGCAAGTGGTGCAAAAGTAAATACAGGGTAATAGATCTTATATTGATAAATGTTTTATCAATGTCCGATAAATGTACGACTCTGTTAGCCGCACAAATCGGAGCTCTTTTGAGAGCATTTTTAAATTCATCACCACAAAAAGAAGTCCGAAGCAGCGAAATAAGGCTGGCAATTTTTCCCATCCTTATTATAGGAAAAAGATTTCACAGTATTTCCATTGTAATCCTGTTTGTATGCCATGTAGCACCGTCTTGTTTGAACCACATGTTAGTCAAGCCCAAAGTATCCAGCTGTGGTCTTAAAAAGTTTTTAATCACGATATTGCTCACAATTGCCAGTTTGAAAAAAGTAAAATCCAACGATTCCGGCTGATCAAATGACACACCAGACTGTCAGTTTTCATGGATGCAAAGGTGATTGATGAATAATTTGAGGGTTTCCCAATACCCGATAAATAGTGAGTCGTGTTGGCACATTATTTCTGCCAAAAATTTTGCGTAACGTTCTCATCGTCACAGTCACAGCGATGCTTGATTTTGACAAATTCTTTTAACGATTAAAACACGTTGGTTTATGGAATATGTTTCCATAATAAATTTTCCACGCCTCTACTTCACGATTGCCAAATATGCCCTATCAAACCAATGTTTACCGAAATGGCGCCAATAGAAAGTAGTATTCCTTCCCGGCAGGCACCCTTTACTTTTGCAAGTTAATGGCAATTAAATAAAAAATATTTGTTTCCACTTACCCCTGATATTACCCAAATTATGGATCATGCCAGATTTAGCTAAAAGAAAAACAAAATGTGCAAACGTTATTTCCTCTCTAAAATTATTTTTGATGTCGTAAACTTTTTTGTAATAAAATTGTTTAAATTAAGATCTATTTTAAAATGCCTTTGTGGCTCTGTGTAAAGCCTACACTAAAAGGATTTTACAGGGTGATAGTGTTATAAGTACAGTGAAGCAGAGTAGTTATTATTAGAGGTTTGTCTCATTCCAAAAGGAGTTAAAACTTTTATAGACCAGGTCAAGACTAAAATATCAGAATGGTCACGGTAAATATAAACGCCAGAAAATTCTACTCGGCAGAGTCTAAAAGATGCTCTTCAGGAATGTGCATATATTATATATATACAGACAAGATCAAAAACTTCATCAATATCGACAAGCAAATCACAAGTTCGACTTGAGTGACGGAAACAATTTCACAAGTTATTTATTTATTTACTCTCAAAAGCTTATTTACTCAAAGCTTTCTTTGGAATCTGAAATATTGCTTTTTTGAAACTCAGTCCATGTAAAATAAAATACGAATAATGTTTCATATTTCTTTTACAAATAAAAGATATATATTAAAAAACTGTATATAGTACTGTATGTACTATATAATGATGTTTTTCAAAATAATTTACTTAAATTTACTTTATCATTTTGCTAACAGCAAGAAAATTCTTTACTAATTTCATGTACGATATAGTTTCTGGGGGCCATACGACTGCCAAGTGGCTTTTTTTAAAATTTTAGCTCACTATTGCTTTCAGTGAAATGGAAACAGGAGAGGCTACTTCATTCAGTACAAGTGATTGTGAAGGCAGTGACGACGGAACCTGAAATTTTTGTGTCTCAATTTTCTGACGATGCAAGAATAAGAAATGAGGCGTATACATTAAGCATGCAAGCAGGGCGGGACAACCTTTCACACTTTTCAAACGTGTCTGCTAACCATTTAATCATTTGCCCTGGGAAATGTACCTTCACAAGAGTTGTTGTATTTTCCAGAATATTGTTAGACACTCTACTTTAATAAACAATAAGCACTCTTTAGCGAATCGACCACGGAAATAAAAGCTCAGTTATAAGACACCTTGTACTTACGTTACCTAATATCATAACCTACAATTACATTTATTTAAAAAGGTCAAGTTCGAAAGCTCAATAAATGACAGCAAATATAACAAAAGTTGCTTAAATACTGGTAATTAGTTGATGTGATAGTGGGAGGCAAAATGGCGGATAAATTAAGAAACTAATAAATTCGTATTAAAAAACAAAATTATAAATCTCTTGAAGCATGAACGATAAATAAGAAACCAGCTTCAGCCACTTCCAAATTTTTAATTTTTAAAAAATTAAAAAATTTTAAACAGTTTTAGCCAACAAAATCTATTTAGTTTTCAAATTTAATTAACGTGGTAAAAAAAAAACAAAAATCAATCCTCAAAAACGTGTTCAGCCAAATTTTTTTAAGAGTTTGAAAACAAATTTAGTGGTGTCGTGTGTTGGCAAGTATGCGCTGCTGAAAACAATCATATTTTTCTCACCATGCATAAATATTAAAAGCCCTTGAATGAATTTAAAAAAATTATACCCACAATATATACAGTGTATATGCGGTTTGAACATTAAATAACATGATGTTCACCCAGTTGGCCAATCCATGGACTTCAGAGCACAAACAAATAATTTCAATAAAACAGTATTTATACCCTGAAAGAAATATTCAGCAGAATATTAATTTGTGGGATTACAAATATAATCAAATATTAACTATGAAAAATTAGCTACACTTTGCACGTATATATGGCAATGTACGGGTTGTAAACTTATGCTCCACGAATTATAAGACTTATTGTGTCTGCTGTCTACTGACAATTTTTAACAAAAACGAACCGATAATAGAAAGTGTTTAATACTAAAGGAGAGAAAGCCCCGGCCGAGCACTTTTTCTGTAAGGAATTAGCCTGCGTAATTCGGGTCGTGGATGTATCAATCCCAAAAGCCGCGGTCTTAGCTAAAATTGTGTGAACTACACATTCCATTATAGTAATGAAGAAGCAATGACAATTATAAACCTCGCTATGCTACTTCGCACTCTGCTTAATGCAGACTTTAAACCATTTTATAACATTTTCAGCACTTGAATGCTTCCTTGGCCATTCCGAAGTACGTCACAACAAAGTCTCATGCAAAGAACATGCCGATGAGGCGTCATCTATAATGCAACCCATACACGATACAACTCGCTTAGTAATCAAGTTGGCTGTTATGCCCACATACGATAAAACCTCTTCGTAAAATTTCATTTTGCAAAAAATTTATGGCTGGAAACAACAAATAATAAACATACATTGGCTATCATTAAATAATTCATCATAGAACTGTGCTCTAGTTTCATTTTAGCTGTGTCTTCCATTTTTTATTAGTATTCACTTATTTTCTTTGCTTTCAAAAACCAAATTAACCGACGACACGTCTTTCTCTCGCAAAATTAAAATGAGAATGATGTACAAAGTCGCATGACTACTCCACAAACGTTGCAACGCGTTGCCACAACTTGCCAAAAAATCAAAAAATTTTCATTTTTCATACAACCGAGACACAATTTTATACAACAGGCCCACACACGTTACAATCTTGATTACAACCTGCTGAAGTTATGCCAACGGTTATATCTTGTATGGGTTGCATAAAAACTCGTGTAGTGCAAGTCAAAAATTCTACTGAAAGGTATATTTTAGGAAGTTGGAGAATAATAAATATTGTCAAAATCTCAAAAGATATTCTCAACATCCCAATATTTATATGCAACCCCTTTTCGATTAGTATCTTGTATATTGTGACAAAGCCATTTAGTTTCGCCCCTCTGGTTAATTGGGCGTCCAGTGATATGTGTATTTTTGGTCACTTAAATGGGTATTAAATGTCGAATTAACTTTTGCGGTGTTTCACTAGCAAAAGTTAGGTATCGATTTCCAATGAAACTTATCGTTTCCTAACTAAAGGCGGGAGGTCATTTAATTTTTTTTTTTTTTTTGCTTTCTTTGTTATTTGAATCAGTCGTTCGATTAAGCGCTTTTAATATCAATACGAGGGTAGAACACAACAGCGAACATAACTATGAAAATACTACAACAAGATTTAGCCAAAATTCAGGTAAACTTTGTTCACAAATTATCAAGCCCACCTCCTACTAAATAATTTATTATTTATTCTTGCCTGGCTTTCTTACTAACTGGCAAGGATATATATTTCGTTGTATTAAAAAAAAAATGTTTTCCCCGCATGTTTATGTATTTTAAAAGGTGTTTCATGTTATTTAAACAAAAACATGTTAACGCAACGTGTGTGAATACAAAATACATCAACACATTTTGGATATTTTGGATTTTTGTATTCCCCGCAGGCCTAAAATTTTTCAATTAATAACTTAAAAATTTTTAATCATTTTATTTCTGATTGTGTTCAAATGTGTAATAAATTTAAATTTCCTACATGGCACTTGTGGCGCCACATTTGAATTCTTCGATGCAAACCCCTGCTGTTTCGCGAATTTATGATTGACATTCAGGGCTGGGCAGCAAGGTTAAGCAGGGTATTTGTTTTAAAGTTTAGAAAGAACACTTTATTTGAAAATAGTATTGTATTTTGTGGTCAAGTCAACTAGATGCCTTTTGCAGTGTCTCATGAAAGTCAACAAAAAAAAAAAAAATTAAATCGGCTGAGACAACAAATGTTAAGGAAGAACATAAACCATTTAAGAATTATTTCGTTTGTTCTCAAATTATGACATGGCCAAAAATTATAAAAAGAGTATTACCAAGCAGACAATATCCAATTGATCCCCACACACATTCCATTATAGTAACGAAGAAAGAATGGCAGTGGCCCTGAGTAACAATAAAGTTGGTTATTCTACTACGCACTCTCTACAACACAGACTTTGAATATTGCATTTAGTACACATATACTGCGCTGGTTTTAGAGCCCGAGCCACTCAGCATCGTTCCCAATTTACTAATTTATGCTGTTTATCCCCCATCTGGACCCCATTATTCAATTTTAAAAAAAATTTGATTCCGGTTATTTTCTTCAGTTAAAAATTAATTCCATGAATATTCTAAGAAAAATGATTTCACAAGTAATCATAAAATAATCAAGGAAGTATACAAGCTGGACTAACTTCTCGTTAATAGGAAAAGTAAAGTTATAGTTTATCGCTAAAGATGTTTTAATTTTTTAAAAAGTTCATTCTTGCAATTCCTTCCTGAAAATGTTACGGCCACTAATCAGGAAGGACACTCTCTCTCTCTCTCTCTCTCTCTCTCTCTACACGATTTGAGGAGTATTGTAAATGCCCTAAATTATTTCGTTAGGAGGAATTCTCGGAAAATTATCTGATGGAAACACACCAAAACCTTATTGAAAGCAGATTTTTAGTGGATTTTCAAAGAGCCACTAATCAGCCACTAATCAGCTACTAATCAGCCACTAGGCATCTTCATTTAATGAAATTCTAAATACATCCGTATTGAAGCGTTCATTAAACAGCCATATTTACATGAACTCAGAGGCAATTAACACATTGTTTGCATGCATAATTTGTGTCTATTGGGACGACGATTCGGTGACAGAGACAACAATCATAATTCAAGCCAAGTTTCTTATCATTTTTATTATTCCACAAATAAAGTGGGCACTATAATTATACCAACGTTGAATGGTATTTCAACAAATCAGATTTTCTCTATTATTTTTATTTAAATTTATTTATTAATAATTATATTTTGCTTAAAAAAACTTGAAACGACTATTCAGTTTTCTTATAATTTGTATTTCTATCTGGCCAAATTGAAAAAGGCCTTTTGAAAAGCCGAAAGAGATATTGTAAGAATACAACTTTTTAAAACAACAAGTTTCTCTTTTTTTTGGCAGAAATGAAGAAATATATCTAGTAATAATACATATATTAACCCATTCAGGGCCGCCGTACCCATTTTGCTCACTTTACTTTTGAGGTTATATGGCAACACATAAACAAGTAATTCATTATTAACTAGAGTTAAGCCAATATCAAAATATATAATTCGCATATTTTGATACAGTAATACAGAGACACTGTACACTTGCATAAAATGCTCTGGCTGTTATAAAAATCGTGTTCCGCTTTCTCATTTAAGCGTGTAATAAGCAATCAAACGATCGACGTTCCTGTGTATTCGCTCTAAGTCAGCTTTATTTTGTTAACAAGTTCAAAGCAAATACAATAAATTTTTCAAACATGACCACAAAAAGCGCTTCATAATAGGACTTAATGGCTTTGTCGGATCTCAGCTTAACAGTCTGTATGAATGGAGCAAACCTTTTTTTGTAACCACATCAGCAATGCTTTTATCTGTTTCCTCACTCTTATTTCCTTCTTAAGCTTAGAGCTTAACTTTAAGTGTATTCCTTAACTGGATTGTCCGTTACAGCTTTATTATTTAGATATCTGGTGCAAATTTTAAAGCTCGCAATGTCAATACCATCAATAGTTAAGATATATATATAATATAATTTTTTGTTTTCTTAATAAAAAAAAAATGTATATTTTTTTATGCAGCGTGCTTTTATAATCATATCAGAATGCAAACAAAGATGTTAAAATGTGAATTCGTGTTACCATATTTTAAGTGCTGTCACACCTGTATAATAAAATGTACATAAATTATGTTTACACACATGGATATCGGTATACGGGTGTGTGTTATGAATAAGAAGTAGCGCTCAAAAAAAAAAAAGAAAAAAATAATAATAATAAAAAAATAATAGTATCATAATAACTGCAGTCGCGACCAATTTAGTACGGCAAGGCCAACACTGCAGTCCCACTTCAGCTGGAATTGTAACCAAATTTTGTGATTTGTGTGACGATTCTGTGTGTGATTCAGTACTGATGTAGTGTGCCAGCTGGCTCTCTACATGCTGGAAACGCTGATAATTTTAGAAAAAAAAATTGCCAAACTTGCGGATGTAATAAAAATCTTTAAAACAACATAAACAAATATTTAGTAAAAAGAAATAATACTAAAAAATTAATAATAAAATAAAATGTACTAAAGTGTGTACTTTTAAAAAAAAAATAATTTTTTTTAAAATTTTTTTCAAATTGAATTGTGTTTTTCAGCAAAGCAAATAATATAAAATATTAATGAATATAAAATAAAATGAAAAAAACTGGTAAATATAAAGAATAAAAAACCTGCACCAAATCCCGAGCCAAATCCTGCTTAAAAATACAAAACAAGGACCAAAATTAAAAATAATAAATTCAATGAAAAAATAAAATAGATATACCTAAAGCACCTTCACAAACTCTAAATGGCAAAAATATCATTAAAAAAAAATTTTCATAACTTATTATATTTAAATAAATAAATAATAATAAAAAAAAACTTAAAAATATATTCCAAACTTAATATTAATTAATTTGAATTTTTAATCAAATACAATAATTGTCATTACACCATTTAACCATTTACCTACAAAACCACGCAACTACAGATGATGCACTTGCCAGTAGGCGCAGTTGTTGCCATCATTTTGAATTTGGCAGTGGCGCCAAAGGTTTCTGTCGGGGAAATTTTGCAATAAAATATGTAATTGAAATAAATATTTTGCCAGAAATCTCTTTTCTTAAGATGTAAAATATTTGGAAAATTCCACTCTCAAAAATTCCAATTAATTTCTCACGTCAGATATCACAACATTATTATTATTGGGTGTCTTCCTAGACCAATGAATAATGCGCAGCCTACTAAACCGTACGTAGCGAGTTCAATTTCTGCCTATATCGTATTGACGTCAAGCCGAAAGCTTTGCAGGTTAAGTTAAGTTAAAAAAAAAATTATAAAAAAATAAATAAAATATTAAAAAATATTTTCCTAGATTGTTAATTACTTTATTAATAAGATATCATTAAATGATATTATTTTTTCGAGATGGATTTCTATTAAAATATATAAATCAATTTTACGACTTTTAGTCGTAAAGCGTTAAGTTTGCTTTTATGTAGCCGTGTAGTTGTGGTTTTGTGTAGGTTTAACAGTATGTCGCGTAGACATGAATATTTTATCTTTCCATATAAAATCTTTAACATTATTTGTTGCCCAATTAACATATTTATTAATATAACGATTTCCTTTGTTACTTATGAAAGTATCCTAGTGAAATTTTTACTACGCCAAATGCAATAGCATTAGAACAGAAATCAAATCCGCTGCTACTGTCAGCACTAAAATAAAAAAAAATTCCAATATTAATATAAGCGATTTCCTAAGGTGTTAAGTGTCGATAAGTGAGATTGTTTACTAAAATAATCAGCTCACATGGTGGAAGGTGTCGCCAGCGACCTAAAGTAGGGTACTTTTGAATAAAATGTATTTTCTTTGTGCAAGAAGTTAAAGTAGATGATGACTGCACTGTGACTGCTTGAATAAACTTAACGACATTGACTTTCGTTAGCACCACATTTGTATCCCTGCAGCAACAAATAACTGCAATGATTCTTTCTTACACGTGAAGTTTGTACAGAAGTCCAAGTCTGTCGTTCACTTCTTTCCGAGGAGCAAAATGAAGATATCAGTCGAAAATATAGCGGTTGTTGTTCACTACTAAAATGCATTCTTCACTTCTTATTTGACAACGTGATACGTGATGTGTATCTTTATAAAATCTTTTGAATGGTATGTGTGTGTGTGTGTAAACCATTTATCAAACTGCATGAGCTTTCTGTTGCAAATACTACACAGGCACGCACGCGTATTTAAACGTTGTTATATTATTTTATATATACTTTGGAAGATGAATATTCCAATGATTGTTGCAACCTTTCTCTTTGACACATAGTGACCGTATTGCTTTGTCGGATTTCGCTTAAAGTTGGTTCTTTCCGTTATTTTTAAGAAAACGATTTATGTTTTTGTATAAAAAAAAAGCTGAGAAGAAAATATTGAGATCAAAAGCTTATTTTTGCACATGGATTTGACTCAAAAAGGATCACTTTATTCAAAAGGATTTTTTTTATTTAGCATTGATTCTACTTAAAATTTAAATAAATATGAAATGGACGTCTATTTAAAAAATTAATCTGATACAGTACGATTTATATGAAATTAATATATTTTAAAAATCTATATTTTAAACTACACAAAAACTGATTTTGAAATTGTCAGCAATTTTATTTGCACGGAAGCGGTGCGGAATTCAAACCAACAAATATAAACACTCATCAATTTTACAATTCCAATAAAATAATAAAATTAAAAAAATTATTTAATATTTTATTAATACTTGGATACGGGGGAAGTGGGAGTGAATGGAGTTAACCGGTAACTTTAGTTATTTTTAGGAAAATAAACATTTAAAATGTTAATTAATTATATTTCCAATTGATCTCGACATTATTGTAAAAGAAGGCGGTTCAGTTGATGTTAATGTTAAAAGTACTGGCTTACACGATTCTCTTTCGAAAAACATCATAAACAGTAGTGAGCCCAATTATAGCAGTTAATTTTTTTAGTGTTATTGTCAGTTAATTTTATTTAGCGAATAATTTGAGTGCCCGACCACAAAATGATTAATAATATGTATTCATTATATATATTAATATATATTTAATGAATTGTACAAACTGTAGAAACAGACAGATCTTTAGCTTGAAATATTATACAACTAAAGAAACCAAAAAGTTAATTAATAATGAAGGTTTCGATTAAGGACGTAATCGGTTAGATGGCAAGTACGATTACAATGAACTTCAACCAAAGAAACCGCATTTTGTTCAAGTTTATGCTGCGGCTGGTGTGACCGCAAAGCAAAAATTGACAGAAGAGAACTGAAGCCTGGCTAAAGCGAACTAAAAATAGCGATGGGCCGAGAAAAGTACCATCAACTTTTTTAATGATGAAAGTAAATGGATATTAAAATTTATGAATGTTTAAAAGCAATAATTTTTGTTAGTTTTTGCGGTGTTCATTGTAACAACAGACACTTTAAAATGCTTTAGTTGGTCACTGAAAGCAGGACATTTTTCCCCAGTGTTTTATCTGTATCAAAGCCAATATAAACCACTTGGCACAATTGAGGAATTTTTCATTTTGAGAAATTCAAGTGTATATATGATGTTCTACCTTTGAAACTTTACGATATTTGTTTTTTTGCAATTTCTAACAATTTCTATCCCCCCTAAGGTAAAGATGTCGATAGAACGTTTATTTTAATTAAAGCACGATGGATCCACCTGACATGCGTATTAGTTGGAATTGCATACAGCAGTTATTGGTACACCTCCCTAATTTCCTATAGTCGTGATCGTCTAGTAACTAAGTTGTAGATGCACTTGTCAAAGCCGTGTAAAAATATCTTTAAAATTGTGTATAAAATATAAATAATGTCAGAGATGGGAATGCAATGTCCTTCGAATCCCACTTTTTTTTAAACGAACTTAACCTGCAAAGCTTTCGGTTTAAACGCAGGAAAACACTTATGATATAGGTAGGAATCGAACCCGCTACCTACGGTTTAGTAGGCTGCACATTATTCTCCTACCTACGGAAACAGCCTTTAATCTTAATCTATGTATTGGCAGTTACGTGGTCAACACCTTTTAGAGCACCTTGTCGTTATTAATGAGCACTTGACACAACAAAATATAAAAGGAAAAGTATTTAATGGAAAAAATATGTGTTCAAAGGCAGGAGGAGGTTTGTATGTAAAACATTGTGTGCTAGGAGATGTTAAAGGAGCACGCTCGGGAAGTGCGTGCTTATATATATTTTTATACTAATAACGCCAAAAACATGAAACATCATTTACTCTTTTATATGGAGCATGGCATCGTGCAGGGAAGGAACAACGACAATTCGAGCAACCACGCTAGCTGTAAAGAAACTCTGGATCAATTTATCAACTCTAGCATCGCTAATAAAAACTGGTTTCCATATGCAATAAACTGAAAAGGCGGACGAAAATTGTGCCAATGAAGGCGAGCAAACGCGGCGTTACAGGTACTTTTAACGAAAAATCAAGCCAATAAAAAGAATACGAATATGATTTGCAAAAACAGGAGTAAAACATAGAAAATCGTTAAGTTCACGCATACATTAATACAAACACATATATGTGTGTATTATTGGACGCATCTTTAGAATCGGTTATAACGAATTGTAAAATATCGGTTTTTTCATGACTGGTAATACGAGTACATGATCGTGGGATTTACAAAGAAGGGGTTTAGGATCACTTATAAGTCCTTTGGGAAATAATGTATGCAGTTTTTAAATAAATAATTAATTTTGCAACTAAACAGTTGATATTGTTTCTGATGTTCTTGAAGTTATTCGTTATGCAGCCACAAAAGGAGCTTTAATGCGAAATGGCATTTGATTTCGTTAAAGGATATTTCCCTTCTCTTGTATGATGTCACGTCAAAATATGTTTCCTAAATTATGACACTTATTGACATTTCATTCATTTTATGCAAATGAATACAAACATTCGAATAATAATAAGAATGAGTTGCTATAAAAAGGCAAACAGACTCTGGCCGAAATGTGTGTGGTCCCTTCTTAATGAAGGATGAAAACATTTCATAAAAAATAGATTTCATAATATCGATGTGAGTTAATTTTTTGTATTTCTTTTTTTTCTGTTTTGCGAACACTTAAGATAGGGTCTATGTTAGTATGTGCCGTGGAGCTTTGACAAAGCTTTTAGTGTGTGCAACGAAGTGCATTGAGGCGATATAATTAGGTTGAGATGAAAAGAGAAATTAAAAAATATTGAAAAAATTCCTCTTTTTAAGAATTTAATGGAAATTTTAAATTGTGAGATTTTAAAATTTAAACCTTATATTTATAAATTTATTGTACGTAATAAATTTGGAAGCTACAATTTTCGGAATAAACAGTAAAATAAACAGTATGCAGACGTACAAATCATTCCTACGTAACTCTGATGTGATATGAGAATTATTTAGGAAATTATTGTCATTTCTTTTTATTATAACATCATTAAGATAATGTATGAAATAAAATATCGGTACAACTCCATCGAATGGTCGACATTTTCGATGCCATTGAGTTAAAATTGAAGTTCTATGCCATTAATTTACCGAATTATCTCATCCTTTAGTTCTTGAATTATTGCTGCCTTATCGACGTACACTTTTTCCTTCAAATAAACCTAAAAGAAAGAAATCCCACAGTGTCAAATCGCATGATCTTGATGGCTAAAAATATCGGTATATGATGTGACGTAACACGGCAATTGAACTCACACATCGTGTTCGTCTATATCTTGCAATTCGAGCCATAAAAATCCGTTATAATCTCATGATATCGAACACTATTCACAGTAACTGGCTGACCGTCTTCATGTTGGAAAAAATGCGCCCCAATGATTCCGCCAGCACATAAAGCGCAACAAAGAGCCACTCTTTATCGGTGCATTGCTTTTTCGACAATCACTCTACGATTATCATTTGGTCAATGCTTGTTTACGAATCCAACGAAGTGAAAATCTATCGCAGATGAACCCCCATTTCAAGATAAGCCTGTGTATATAAGATTGTGTATATTTCCGTGGTTCAAATTAAGTGAGTCTGAAATTGAGAAATGTCAAATGAAATGTAGAAAAAAACTTGACGTTTAGAAGTAGTTCACATTCAATATTTGCTCAAATAATAAATTAAATTTAATCAGCCTTTGTATCGTGCGTTTTTGCAAATCGGCCTGTCACCGAAAGAGAGATACCTAGTGAGCTTGACATATCTAACCGATCCACTCACACTATTATTCATGATGTTTTGGGCATGAGACGAGTGTGCGCGCATCTTGTTCAAAAATTGTTGAATTTTCTTCAAAAAGAGCAACGCAAAACTGTCGCTGAGGATATACTCGCTGTGACTGATATGGACATTCAGCATATCATAACTGGTGATGAAACTTGGGTATATGAGTATGACGTCGAACCAGTATGACGTTAACCAATAGGTTAACGCTCAGTATTATTTAGGCGTTTTGAGGCGTACGCGCGAGAACAGTCGTCTTAAAAGGAAGGAATTGTGGGACAGCAACTCATGGTTCTTGCATCACTATAATGCAGCAGCTCGCTCACACATCACGTATTGTTCGTGATTATTTGAGCAAAAACGAGGTTAATATCGTTCCGCAAGCACCGTATTCGCCTGATATGGCACCGTGCGACTTTTGTGTTTTCCCACACTGAAGTTACCGCACCGTGGAAAACATTTTGAGGTGATTGAAGTCATAAAAGAGAATTCGAAGAAGGAATTGAAAGCTATACCGAAATCGGCCTTCCAGAAATGATATGATGATTGCAAGATACGTTGGCAAATGTTTATCACCTCCGATGGTGATTATTTTAAATGATATAAAATAAATATTGAAGAATCGTTTTATTCAATTAGTCTCGTTCATATTTGAGCAGAACGTAATTGTAGCAAAATGTAAGGCTAATCCACTGCACATCCAGAATCCTTCAATTTCCTACTTTCGAAAATTGCTGTGTGGAGCCTTTTTACTTAAAAGATTTGATCAAACAAGTACAGCAACTAATTTTTTTCCTTTATTACTATAGATACTCCAAAAAAGATTAATTATTTAGGGGTATAATAAGTTTTGCAGCGTACGAGTATACAGCAAAGAAAGCTTTTCAATATCTGAGTAGAAAACATTTTATGAAACACAAATTAAAAATATTTTCGAAGATAGTAAAAATATATAGAAATTTCGAAAATATAGAAGCTTTCGGCAAAAACTTAAAAATAAAATAATTAATGAAATTAATTAATGAAACTTATCATTTATTCAGTACATCGCTTGTTCGAAGGAATTTTTAGTTAGACATTCCCCTCTCTTCAGTCGCACAACCGGTTGGCAATCGTAGAACCGACTGCTGCTGTTATAACGTTTTTAAGCAATAAATAAAAATAAGGAAAGCTTTGAAAAAAATTAGTACGTTAAAGACACAGCAGTGACACTTTTATTAAAAAAAATTATATTTATTTCATTTTTATGGAAAACATACAAAATTTCTGAAATTATTATTAAATGAAAAATTTAATAAAAAAAATTAAAACAAAAATTTAGTAAAAACCGAAATAAGTTTTGCCGCCGATTTGACAGCTTGAAGCCCTGCTTTTTGCATTAACTTTTTATTAACTTTGAGAGAAAACACTTGTTGATTACAATGCAAACGACAAACAGCAAACAGCGAACAGCAAACAGCATCCAGAGCCAGTCAGCAAAAAAGTTGCTCTTTATAAATTTTTACTGTTTCCAAGTATTGAAATGGAAATTGAAACTGACCAGGTTTAATAAGACACAGAAATGTGAAATAAATAAATGCAAGCACAATGACAGAATATAAAGCCTTTTTGATACTTTTCGCTGTATTCTCAACGTTGGACCACACAATAAGAAATCATAATAAAAAAAAAGTGTTTGCATGTATCGGCACAATATATTTGCCTTCAAACATTGTATGTACGAGTACAACTGTAGATTTCATTTAAATTGAGCTTTTACATCTTTTAGGCCGTCCTGTCCGTGCAATAAATCCTTCTTAAAATTTAAAGACACAGCAGGCTGCCATTTGGTGGTTTTCATAGGGGATAAACTGTGTTGACGGCGCCAAAGCACATTTAACTTTTTTATTGTGTTGCAAGTAGTGGTTACAAGTATGCAGCTACGCACGTTCACACACATACACACATACACACAAACGTTCCCATTCCTTTGGAGTTGAAAGAGCAAGAAACATGTATTGAAATTATGATGCTTTATTATATTTTTTACTACTAAATGAGGGCCATTATCAAGACTGCGCTCCTTGTTTACTTATTTTATATAAATATTTGTTTGCCTGGACTCAGCAGAATGTAAATAAGGCTGATCTGTCTGTCCAGCTTTTTCTACAATTTACAAGCAAAATTTTTGTAAAAGAAAAAACGGTTGATGATTTTTTAATTTCATTTTCAGTTTCCAGACTTATTTATTTTGTTAATTTCATTTTTAAATTCGCAATTTGATGGTAGTTTTTTGCTGCCAGATCGCTGTTCTTGCTTTCATTTATTTTCATTCTGTTGTCCTTCTCTTTTGATATTAAGCTCTGTGTCATTAATCCTTTTTTGAATACTGCTAGAAGGAGAGTTATTTGCGCTTAAGCATTATTTATGGGTAAATTATTGTTGTTTTTAATTCTTTACAGTGGTCAGGAATGTAAAAATAAGTGAGAAATAGTCAAAAAGTGGGAACAGAAAGTCTATTCCCGAAACTTAAAATATATAGAGATGTAAACTGTTATTAAGTTATTACCACCAGCTAGGCTAGGAAAATGGATTCGAAAGACTAACTTTTCTGAAATGTTGAATTTTTGTATTAAGTATCAGAAAAGCTAGAGGCAGGGCACAGAGATATATGGTATAAAAATCGGAAATGACTCATCCTAATCTCGAATCTCAAGGGAATAATTTTTGTAATCCGACAAGCAATATATAAAATTGTAGGGAATTCTATTGAGAGCTATCCCGTATTTTTGTAATTGGCTTAATAAATTGTCAAATTCAATAATTGTTAAATTCAATAATAACGAATACTATATATGAGGAATATTTTGTTCCGATTTTTCTTAACAGAACACAACAATTTATTAAAGAAGATAAAGAGACGAAATTTGGGAGATGTCTCAAATCCAATGCTTTTGTCAAAATATGATGAATTGTTGGCAGTGCGCGACAACATTTCAAGCTTAACGCAGCAGTTTGAAATCGTCTTACAGATCCTCCAAATTACATATAAAACGAGAACGATTTACGAGCACGAAAGTCCTCACCCATCCGATCAGTTGACGTGCTTGCAACAGAAAAGAGTTAATAAAAAAATAATTGCCAGCGAATGGGCGTTACTGATTCAAGGATGTAATAAAGGAAGGCTTGTAAGATTTATTAGGGCCAATTATATGAAAATGTTTCAAAAATAACCAGAAATCTACTCCTTATTCGCAAACAAAATTCTTTTAAAAGAATTCACAAGCCACGCTTTCAATTTTATGAAAAGTAAAATACTTCGAGGAAACAATAGGGATTAATATTTTATATACTATATTTTGTATATTATCAAATTTATTACATTTTTTTTAAAAAATAATGCACTGCAGAATAAACTTTCTCCGTTCAAATATGCATTTAAATTGATTATAACGGCGAATCACCTCTCGCAAAATGTTCACTACATGCTAATGCAGTTCATTAGGAAAGCCAGTGAAATATGCATTGTATGCAGCTGATAAAAAAATTAATTTAAATGAATCTTTTATTTCTTTTGTCTAATTAATAATCTCCTTGTATTATATTATCTCTACTAATTAACAACACTCTCGGTATGCTTCCTGTAAATTGCAGGTGTGCTACCTCTGTTTATTAATCTTGTGACTAAAATGTTGATCATCTTTATGTTGTTTTTTTTTTAGTTTTGTTATTATCAATGTTGTGTGTGCAACAACATACTTACGAGCATAATTTATAGCGCATACATCTCCACGTCAACAGTAGATTAACAAATATTCGAAATCATTAATCAGTAAATCATTTATTTTTGAAACGCATTAACGACTGTCTTAAAACTCGCCGGCGAAAAAAGATTATACTGCACAGTATCAGTATCAGCATCAGTATCAGCATCATTACAATAAAAGTTACATTGAAATTAAAGCAAAGCATGCAATTAATATTTGCATGTAATAATAAATTAAAAATATGGTGAGAAGGAATTTAATTTCGCCGGTTTTAAATTTTCTCTCACTTTATAGGCGTATTTTAAGTTCGAGTGTTAATTTAGTTTGGAATGAATACTTCAAGAGATCAATACTGTTCAGGAAATAGTTCAAAAAGAAACACTGAATTGCCAGGGCAACCGTCCTCGGACAACAAATGAATTACTGTTTCACCACACGAAACAGTTGTTAACAAAAGTTTAACCACTGGAAAGCCCGAAGTCCTTGCAATTGTAAAAAATTAAAACACAAACAACTTTTAGAAAAGCAGAATTTATTTCATGCTTTTCGCTGCAGTGCGTGTGAGTTCATACTAACACTGAATATTTTATATGGGGGGTACAAAGTGGCGCGAAACAAACTCTACTAAAAAATAGAATAACTTAATTCCAATATAACAAAAACTATAAATCTAAAGGATATGGAACTCGGTTAGAAATTACACAGAATGCATGTGCATATTGCAGAGAACAAAGAAACATCTCGATGCAACACAGCAAATCGGGGCCTGAGGAAATGGGATGGGAATATTACTAACCTAGAAGTGCAAAGCTTTTTAGTTAATTATAAGAAAATAAAATTTCTAATACACCTGAAAGTTGCCTCAAAGAAGGACAAATAGGTCATGTAGTTACTTAGATTTAATTAAATTTTCTCTAATCTATCTGTAGATTACTAGACCGATAACACTTAGATTTAGGTAAACGACGGTGCGCTACTAAAATGATGGACCCACCCGACTGGTGCAAAGTAATTTCCTGTCTGGGACTATCAGCCATCTCCTTCCCGAAGTTGTATAGAATGCAGTTTCGGGAAAGAGTTTGCGTAGGAAAGAGGAGGTATTGTTTTTAGTGGAATCACCACAGGAAACAGTTGTTAGCAAAAGTTTAACCACTGGAAAGTCATACTCCTTTAAGATTATCTTGTGACTGAATTATGCGAATGTGTGTAATAGTGAATCGGTAGTGAAAAGGATATCCTTTTTTTTAAATTAAAGTTTTTAAAATAAGGTTTCTATTTAAATGGTTTAATAAAACTTTGAATAAATTGATTTTATACTTCTCATTACCTTTTAAGTTTTCTTCAGTTAAGAATATAGAAATTTAATAAGTAATTTTTTACCCGCCATGCCGTCAAAAAAAAATAAAAAACAAAACAGGATATGTTTTCCAGATGAAAGTCCACATCGTGACAAGCGTAATTGGATCAAAGCTGGTGGTTGCATACTTTTCTTTTTACGCTTTTAGTCAGAATTGCTTATACTTCTTTCTTATGTAGAAAATTAACGATTTAATATATATCCTATTGGTTCGCAAATGGTCGTTTGTCCTTCTTTTTGAGAAGAGGGATACAATTGCTCATTATTACAACTTTTGTATTAACAAAGCACGAGGACCTACATAGATAAAATTAGTAGAAGGATAAGGTTGTCCTCAACTTACAGTTGAAATGCATTTCTGTTCCCGATAACACTGGCTTTTGATAGATGTCCCCCATTATGCAACCCCAATTGAGATAAATGAATTATATTCCACCTCTTTTATAAATTTGTTTTTAATTTGCCTCTAATAAAAGATAATTATTTTTTATGTTCTTTATTGCATAAACCGCTTAACAAATGGTTCGCAAAACGAATGATCTTTGTGATACATTCCTTTTATGTGACTACAGCACCGTTCCAGGAAATACTGTTCTATGGAATATGAAAGAATGGCGTGGTAGTGTTTGCCATCAGAAAAGGAATACAATGGAAAGTCAGCGCCACAGACTCTTAGCTGTGAACACATAGTGCATGACATATTTTACCTGTAAAAATATTTGCATATGCATTGCTTCATGTTGTGTGGGAGGCACCCAGCATATGTGTGCAAAATTCATAAGCGTATTACACAATGAAGGGCAGTGAGTCTTAAACTTTATTTGTCATAACAAATATAGCAAGAATCGTTACCTGAAGTGGGAAAACAAGTAATTAAAGTGACATTGCAATGCTCCATTAGCTGTTCGCTTTAATGTTTCAGCTTGCGTTGTATCATATAGAGATTTCTGATACAAAATATAGAAAACATCTCCCCCATGGAGTAAAAAGCCTTGCATAGACCAAAAATAAAAATTATGTCATCTATGTGAAAAGTCATTGACAGCATGACAGTCAGTCACGAATTTAATGATACCGCATACATGAAGGAAATTATTTTCGATGCAGTAACAAATGCATAAAAGATATTGAATCTAAGGTGATATAACCACAAGTTCTCGGTAGAGAAAATGGTTTAAAAAGTCATGGTATACTGGAAATATCAGGACATGCAATTAATTTGTGTTAAATAAAAATATTTTCATTTAGTAGCGACGAAGTTTGGAGAGACATAAAAGCGATTTTATAATAAAAGGCTTTAGCCTTGTCTTCATATAATGAGAGGTAAATCCCAACCAAACCTTCAATGCACTTCACTTAAGAATAGTTTAGAGGTTTCCTTTATACCACGAGGAATATTGAAAGCTTTTGGTTACGGAATCGTTTTATTGCTTGTAGTATATTTTTCTCGTTTAAGAAAATTCGTCCTTATAATTGTAAAAAATAAACCAACAAATCTGCAAAGTAATATATACGATTATGTATATGTATATACATAATCGTATCATATAGGGAACAACCAATAGCCACTATATCTTATGGGTTGTTAATCTTACCTTTGTCAAATATATCTTATCGAGGTGTTATGGAAAAAAAATGGTGGACAATTCAACTTCAGTAACCAAAGAGAGAGCCAAAAACAAAAAAAAGAGTTGTCGGATAATTTTAATCGATCCTAGCATTGATGGCAACTCTTAGTTGGGGTCGTATACATAATCGTATATATTACTTTACAGCTTTGTTTGTTACATATATATATATATATATACATATTTTTTTTTTTTTTTTTTTTTTAACAAACTCTACCCGCAAAGCTTTTGGCTTGTCCGCAGGAAAACACCCAGGGTCAAGGCAGGAATCGAACCCGCGATCTCCGGTTCAGTAGGCTGGGCATTATTCACTCGCCTACGAAGGCACCCAATTTTTACGAATTTATATATGTACGTTGATGAATTTAAGCCTTCTTTTCCGTTTTCTTGGGTAATGGCACAGCTTGAATATTTGGTAGAACACCGCCTTGACCAATGGTTACACCAGCCAACAATTTCTTCAATTCTTCGTCACTGCGAATGGCAATCACGTGCAGCGTTACCAGCCAATTCAAGAACTTCAGCCGCTAAATATTCCATAACGGCAGCTAAATATACTGGATCTCCGGTACCAACACGTTCAGCATAATTGCCTTTACGCAACAAACAATGAATACGGCCAACAGGAAATTGTAATCCAGCACGATTTGAACGGGACTTTGCGTTTCCTTTAACTTTGCCACCTTTACCACGACCAGACATTTTTCAATTTTTTGTTATTATTTTTTCTGTTTAATCTAAACCAACCACACTGAATCACTTACATGCGTATATATATAATATATATTTTTATACTTTTCAATTATTGTTATGGTTTATTTTTTTATTTGTTATGTCTTTGATATCATTTGAAATTTCTTTAGCTGAAACTCATCGCACTTCTTGAGATTTTACTGTAGGAGAATCTGAATTAGTTTCTGGATTTAAAATCATTTCATGCGAATTTAGTTCCGTTTATGTGTATATGTGTTCACCGAGTTTTTACTTATCAAGGCTAAATACGAATTGATTGAGAACTGCTGTTTTGAATGCCATGATATTTCCAGCATGTCCTGAGTTTTTTAACCATTTTTTCTACTCAGGACGCAAACAATATTATTTCTCATACAAAATTATACATTTTTTTTAAATAAATTTGTGTATGTATTCGTGTACTTAATAACATTGTTTTTAATAATTAAAGTTTGCTCTCTATAAAAATTTATAATTTATAATTTAAAAATTATAATTAAAATTTATCTACTGGATGTCATTCTCGTTACTAGTTAGTTTTTTTAACTGCATGCCTGTTATATGTATTTCCTCCAGTAACTAATAAATATCACTTATTTAAATTAGTTAATTTAAAGCGCGATTACGGTGGGGAAATGCATTGGCAAATAATACCTCTTTTTGTTTGGTTGCTGCAAACTTTGAAGTAAAGAATTGATAGCAAAAGGTCACAAGTCGACAAACAACGATTTTTGAAATTTATTTTAGGCTTAGGTAAGATCCTTAAGGTAGGATGCAAGCTAGTCTGCCCATTCCTATGGTAATTGATGCCCACATACAACGCCAACTAACAACAAATTGTGAATTTGTAAATGAGTTAAAATTCAGTAACTCTTTAGGGCGAATATAAAATAAAATATTTAAAGCATTTGTATTATATGGAAATTGGAGTTAAGTTGTTATGAGTTATTTCCTGCCCGCGCTAAGTTCTCATGCAACTCCTTCTAATGGGTCTACGTAAGGAGAAACTCATAGCTTTGCAATAGTGCAACGACGGTTGTTAAATAGACACAGTACGTTCGCAACAAGTAACACGAGATAAAAAAAAATTTTTACTACTGGGCGTGGTTTTGGCAACCCGCAAGTTCCAACATAAACGGTTCTGAAGTTGTAAAGTACAAAATGTATTCCGGTTTTAAATTTTAATGGGCTTTATGTTATTTAAAATAATTAGAAAATTCTTATTTTGTGTTTGCAATAGCTGTTCATCTTGGCGCAAATATACTGTAGCTCAGCTACTTGCTTATTGGCATTTCCTTTTGCAGGATTTGCTCTCTCCATATAGTTTTCTCTCCTCCTTAGTTTAGCTTACAGTTTACAATTTTATTTGTTTTACATTTTTATTAATTTGTGAGACCTTTGAGGCATCTGCTGTAAAACATTTGACTTCATTTTGTTGCCACTTTCTGAATGTTTTATGCTATTTTCTCCCCCCGCCCCCCACGCTTTTTCATATACTTATTCATATACCTTTCAGAATCTAATTTAGTTGCATATAAAGCGATTATTCATGATTTTCCACTGCAATTCTTTCATGATGTGTACGAGGTATGTTAGTCGGAAATGGATTACATGTTTCGTAAATTGAATATTAAATATCTCGGTGGCAATAGTAAGCCAGTAATTGATGAAAACGTAACCAGAATGACATCGAGAGAAGTGCATGAAGATGCACATACGAGTATTTTCCACTCCAAACATTTGTTTTAAATTTCTTGAATCTGGAGCAAAACAAAATCGACTCCTCGAATTCCTCAGCAGCAGTCATTCCATGAAGATAACGACGATGCAGAAGACAAAATATCGATTTACCTAATCTTAAAAAATATACCGCTGAGCAACTTCTTCAGGGTCATATCTGTCAACGGAATTAAAAAGTAGCGGCCAAAATATGTGAAATTTGTAAACTCCTGGCATTTGTTTTGAACACACCTCGTACGAGTATTTTCAGCTATTTAATTCCATGCAAATTTTTAATCAAGTAATAAACTTTAAGCACAAGATGTTAATACAAATGCGCGAGTATCCGATTTTACAACTTGCTGTTCTTGAATGTACTTTTACGTTGTACATCGTATTTCAAAAAAAAAATTATTTTAATAAACTTTTATTTAAAAATAATATTTCGAGAGCTATTCATATCCCATTAGAAAGTAAAATTTCTTACAAAGAAACTTTTTTAAGCTTTTTGTTAAATCCGATTCATTTTAAATCAGAATCTACGAAGGCATACAGTCTTGCTGAATAAAAACGAACAGGATAGTTTTTTCTCGTCACTCTATATCTGACCTGGTAATGCGATTTATGCTTTTACTAAAGGAACAAAATTATTTCAAGTATGGCCCAGAGATCCTTAAGAACTAAATGTCTCGCCATCTCCTACAATCATGCGATTTACCATATACGATAAACTTGCTTGCAAATTATGATTGAGCGAACTAAAAATCGAAAGCATGCGAAAAATTTCAAAACCTCTTCATTTCAATGAGATCAGAGTGGAATATTTCCCATCAGCTGAGCGCAACAATTTTCTTTTCATTATATTTGCATAATAATGTGGCCACTCCGAAATTAGTTTGTAGCGAGTTTTTGAAACTGGTCATACTCCTTTAAGATTATCTTGTGACTGAATTATGCGAATGTGTGTAATAGTGAATCGGTATTAAAATTAAAGTTTTTAAAATAAGGTTTCTATTTAAATGGTTTAATAAAACTTTGAATAAATTGATTTTATACTTCTCATTACCTTTTAAGTTTCCTTCAGTTAAAAATATGGAAATTTAATAATCGAATTTTTTATTTTATTCGATTTAAATTTCCCACCAATTACTCTCTGTTCACATAATGCTTGTTTTTAAAATTGTAGATTGAACAGAAATTTATATTAATTTTAATAAAACGATACCATCTTGCACAACAATTAAATTGAATACGATTTATAGAAAGAATATTTTTATTTTCCACTCCGAAAAAGCATTTATTCGTTACATTTATTTGGCTTACAGAATCAAATTTTAGCATGCACGATAAAACTCCAGATCTGAATTAAATTTATATCATATACTTTATATTGCGTTTGTGTCTGTGTACGTAACAGTTTATGTTAAGCATTTTCGGCTTCAGAGCAAATAAATTTCAGTCTCTGTATTAAGTGTAAATAAACTTTTCTTTTAAAGTTTTCTAGTGCAGTCTGACGTAATAATGGCACAATCTTTCTAGCAGTGCCGTCTTTCCATCTGTATGGATTTCAATTAATGAAATTGTGTTGAGTTCGCCAAAGAAAGCAAAAGAAAATTAAAAGATTCTATTGCATCTGCATACTTACGTGGTTAGTTACATCTGTTTTTATTTCTATTGCCTTAACCCATTAACAGCGGCTGGGTTATAACATAAACCAAAACAAACATAAATAAATATTAGACGAGAACTACTGGAAATAGATGTTCACTAAAAACACTTTATGTCGTAATAATTTGGCCAATGATTAGCACGTTCACTCCTGAATACTTTTTAGACTCACACCTTGAATACTTTTACTCAAAATTGGGCTCAGAAAAAATTCATTCATTCATTCATTTTGCCATCATTTAGAATCATCATTTAGAATTAATCATTAGATTAGAATTAATCATTGAGATGTAGCAGCGAGTAGCCAACTTAACCAGATTAGTAAAAGATTCAAGAGATTTTATAAATAGCAACAACAATAAGGAGATGATAATAAAAAGTTGTATTCAGTGATTAAAATTTCAAATATGTATCCAATTTTTTAGTTTAAATTAAATTTTTATATTAAATTCCATTTATTGGTAACGCAATCAAATTTGTCGTAAAAGGTCTATAAATGGATGAAAATGTTATTATAAAGATTATATTCTACGAATCCTTTTACAGAACTTTGTAGTTTGTGTGTGAGAAATTCTATAAAATTTAAGGTGAAATAACAGGGTTCCGCCATTTCTGTAAACATTAGTTTGACAGTTCATATTCGGTAGACCAACTTGTTTTAATCGTAAAAATATTTTAACCATGAGAAAGTTACGTGAAATTTTTATCAGAAACAACGTGGCAACAAGACGCACTATTTATCGCGTAGTGAGTTATTTCGAAGAAAGAGGGGAAGTAGCTAATACGCACAAGCATGGACAACAATGTCCTTCTTGCTCGGCTGGAAACATTACTGCTGCTCAAGAAAGCATTCAAAACCATCTATCAACCTCAATTCGCCGCCGTTCACAAGAGCTTGACCTACAACTTTGGTCATAATGTTGCATAGGTACTTCCATTTGTTTCCATTTAGGATTCAGACAGGACTAGAGCTTCTTCCAAGAGACAATTAAGGCTGCCGCACATATGCCAATAGGATGTTACAATTCGCCAAGGAGAAAATGGTAATGAATGGATATGTGAACAAAGAAAATAGTCGTTTATGGGGCCAGAACCCTTAAATTATTCATCAGTCAAATTTGTATCCATTAAAATTGACAGTCTCGTATGCAATTTGGTCAAGAGGAGTCATTGCTACAAGTGCATCCTTTGGGCTTGATCAACATGTGTTTTCAATAAGACGATGCTACATGGTATACAAGGAGGCTTAGAAAAGGATTACTGCGGGACTTCTTCCCACCATAATTTATTTCAAGAAATGGTGATGTCACTTGATTGACTGCTCCTGACTTTAAGGTGTATGTAACTCAAAAAAAAAAAAGGAAACGTGTGAGAATTTAATGAAAAATGTCTTTAAAAGAGTTCGCTTTTATGAGGCTAACAGGAGCGGGCATTTATCTAAATAAAACATTTATCAATAACAAATCCACTATATATCTTTTAATCAAAAATTATGAACAAACTAAGTAGTATACCCTCCAGACGTTCCCCCTGTATATTAAATTGTATAGTGAGTTTTTAGATTGGTTCTAAATTAAATAACATGTTGTATGATGTCGTGGTATTGCTTGACTACAACTCCGGTTATTCCCAACTGTAATTACTCAGCTAAGATGTGATAATACTAGAATGAAAAAAAGCTGCGCCTGGTCAACTGTCAGTGTTACCCTCAGCGCTTTTAACTGGCTGTGTTCATAAGTGTTAGTGATATAACTTTTGCAGCATAATCTTTAATGAATCAGATTTCCTTAAACGTCACGAATTGTACGATTGATACATCAAAAGTGACAAACAGAAAAATACAACTGTACTGGTCGGATAAAGCTTCAGGAACACTCAATTTTTAAATCCTCTAAGTGGTATTTTAGTATTGCAAGCAGAGAGATTTTATCCGTGTGGCTAAAAACGAAATTCTCCCTAGTAGGCTACCCGCCTTCATATGGGAATAGCCGGAATTGTTGCGTCGTAGCCAGCTACTCTACCATTTTTGACACGGCAATGACATTTTCGTTAATTGACGTTTAATATTTTAATGATGTCACTTTCAAATATTTCCTATTTGAAGTCTTCAGTAGTGGATTTAGTACTTGTAAGTATTCGTTTCAATATTACAGATAAAAACAAATAAATATTTGTGAAATATTTATGTGTTCTATTTGAATAAGTAGTCGATTTTACAGTTTTTTATGGGTTAATTAAGTTTTCATATTATCTTATCTGTGGCAAACTAAAGCCAGAATTCACTTTATAGATTTTCTTCTTGTGGTATGTACTGTTTATGGTCAAATTTCATGTTTTGTTCTTTAGTAACCTGCCATTGGCGTAGGAGTGTGAAGTCAGTGTACCGTCCCCTTAATAATATTAATCCTTTTGAGGCTGGGTCGAAATACCCTAAAAAGTTAACAATTATAGTATAAACTTTTAAGATGACATGCCCACAAATATCTTTAAATTCAGTAGTGCTTCTAATAGTGGAACAAAACCTCAAGTGCAAAGTCATGGCAAAGGAGTGTAATTTCAAAAATCCTCGGCACATCCTGCACCAGGCACAGCTGGTTATCTCGGCTTTCATGTAATTTATCATATCGTTTATAAATAATGAAAGAGAGCAGAAAAAAACTTTTTTCCATTTTTAAGTCGAATAAAATTTCTTACTATCAACTCATTTGGGTCGTCCTTATTTTCCTTTAAAATAATTAGTTCGATTCTATATGTGCTGGGTTTAATACTTCCTTACAAATACAAATTTAGAAGAATACTCGTGTGATAAAGTGTTCGGAAGAAAAAGTTAACCTCCTTACCAGTATTTTAGCTACGCTTCTGGACAGCAAGTGCACTGTTTTGTTAAGGATTTATTTTCATATTGTTATTGTTTAATTTGCTAGAAAATTTTATTCGGTTTAATTTACTAAAAGAATTCACATTATATTGTTAAAATAACCAAATTTTTTTTTTTTTGTATTTGCAAATTAAAAATACAATAAAGCAACTCTTGCTCCTTTCCAACAGTGTCTTGGATATAATATGGTAACCCAATAATTGCAGATTTGTGAAGAAAAGGAATTTTATTATTTCTTACTTAAATGAAAAGAAGGGGCATTTCTTGAATGTAAAGGAAGGAGCACACCCTACTTTGGTTATTACAAATATTGCATATAAAAATATTTCGTAAAGACTTTCATTTCGACTATGAGGTCTACAAAAAGTGAATAAATCCAGTCTTAACCAATTTAATAGTGTTTTCACACCTACAAACAGCTGATTTTGTGTTCACATACAATTTTGATAAAATCAGGTTTTAAAATACATTTTGTCATATAAATTTGTTAAAGATAAAATAAATTTTTTGTAGAAATAGGTGTGTTTGTTGTTATTATTCTTCCCACATTTATTTGACAAACTGTATGACAGCTGTTAAAAAATAAGAAATTTTAAAAATGTGTTCTAAAATTGAAATTGTGCAACAATTAATACAAAGTGAAGAGATCCTTGGAAATCAAATGGTTAAATTTAAAAAACGAAAATATATTCTCAAGCAACAAAAGCTCTTTTGCTTAAATCAAGAATGGATAATTTTGCAATTGGGAACGGAATCGCGAAATGTGTGGACTTTGGTAAATAGAACCAATAGTAATGGTTTGTACTTTGCTATATTTATGTATATTATATGTAATTGCTTAGAGTCGAACTGGGACTTTTCGGGAAACTGAGTGCAATGCAAATGGTGCAAATTATTTCAAATCGTGTATGCGGATGAAACGGAGCAGCTTCAATAAATTGCGTATTTTATTAAAAACTTTGGTAAAGAAAGATTCAAATTTTGGAAAAGCTATTAGTTTAGAGAAACGCATAGTTATAGCGCTGTACGCCTTGGCCTCATCTGCCGAGTATCGTACTATTGCAACAATTTTTGGAGTTGGAACATCTACTTTCCGTTTTTAACAATTTTTTTTTTATTAACAGTCACTTGACAATTATCAGCTGTTTTCCATCTTTCCAGCTTGGTAGCACTGTATAAAACAAGGTTGTATTTCATAAAATCTACTTTAAAACAATTCAAAAAAGATTTTAAAATGGTTTTATCCGCATTATTTTGTATGGTAAAACCAGGTTTTAGGGTTTGGTTTTAAAGTTAAAACCAAATTTTGTTTTAAAACCAGGTTTTATCCTCAGTGTGAAAACACTCTAAAGCGGTCTTATATGCAAAAAAATTATTTTATTTTCTTTAAGTCAGATCTTTTTGAAATAAAATTAAAAATGTGGATTATGAATTTGATTTTTAAATGCAACAGATTATAACTACGAGGGGGCGATGACAAGTTTTCGGTCTGTTTTCGATTTTCTAAACAGTTATATCATTCTTATAGTGTGATTCGTCAACCCTTCGAAATATTCCTTAATATTCCCTATTGGTCTTGAGCTTTTTATCTCCTTGCCATTTTTTAAGATAAGGAAACAGATAATAGTCGCTGGGTGCCAAGTCTGGCTAATATAGAGGTTGGGGAACTATTCGAGCCTACAATACATTAAAAGTGGCAGTCTGGTCTGCAATTTGACCAGGAGGAATCATTAGAAATCGAAAGTGGCGTAGCGATTACTTTCCATGGGGAGTGGTATACAAGTAAATACTGCACTATTGTCGTATTGTTTTAAGTGTAATTTGTTGCACTGAAAAAAAAAGTTTGTGATTTTATATGGTAAACGCGCAGTTCATTAGCAATGATGCCAGGCTTTATTAGATTATAAGTATTATTTTTTATTTTCTCTAATCTTACTTGCAAATAAAATAAAAACTTTTTTTTAGTTATTGTAGACGTTAGAAGGGAAGAGTTGTTTTGTAAAAAACGCCCAAAGTCTTACAAAAAGCCATTAAGAGGTTTTTGCATTTATAAATTTTGTTCCCCCCTCTTAAGGATAAGAAATACTTGCTTAAAAACACTTTGAAAAGCTTGAAAATGCGATAGAGGAAAATAAATTTGTGCAAAAGCGGTCTTCGTTGGGAAAATAAATCATACTCACGCTCACTAGCTGAAATATATAAGGCCTCTATTTTTTTAAATAGTAATTTTAAAGGATTTTTTTGACCGGAACTTAATTTAAATTTTAATTTTTTTTTCTCCTAAGTTTTCGGTCAGAATTTATTATTAATAAATTAAACTGTTCAATATTACGAACAGCTTCAGTGCTCTTCTTCAGGAACAATTTGAGTAAAGCTGCCTGTTGTCAAGCTTACAGTTAAGTTTAAGCTTAAAATTTAAAGCCTTTATTGTTAATATAAATACAACTTATACTCTACACAGTCATCTCTGCTGAAAGAATAGGACAGTTTGGCTAAAAAAAAGTTTATGAAAATTCTCATGAGATAAAAAAATATGTTGCCATTTGATGCGATTTTTTGCAGATTTTGGTTTTGTAGGATAGGGTACCAGGGACTTTAAGAAATCAAATCTGCTATTTGTAAAGAGCGTCAAATTATGTTTAAAGGTGCTCTAGAAAAAGAGAACTGTAGATTTTAGTGTCCATTTTTAACGGTCTCATTTAACGTTAAGAATTTGTTAAAACCAATCGGCCAATAAATGGGGAGACCAATCGGCCAGGTGTGTAGTGAAAATTTAATCATCTTGAATAAATGGAAGCGATAAACTGTAGTGTAAACTCACAGATGGCGTAATTTGCAAATTCTAATTTGCATACATTTGAAGCAAATAAATTTATTTTGTTGAGCACCACATAATAAATATTTTGGGGCATGCATATGCAGGCTCTATTTATTTTATAGTACGTGCCTAAATTTGATTCTTCTAAAATTAGTGTCGAGTAGCATACAGGTAAAAGCTAACATGTATTTGTTATACATTTATTTTCTATTATTTTTATTTTCTATTTGCAATCTACTATGCTTTATGGAGCCCTTATTAAGGTCACAAAAATATTTGTGTACGCATATCGGAGGAATATATTTTACAACAACATCTGTGTTAAGCCCTCTATAATTTGTAACAGAGTGATAAATGAGTTTACTTTATAAAATTGATGATTTTATGGCAAATTAATTTAATTTAAAAGAAGCCTTCGTAAATATTTCCGTACGTGTGAAGAGTTTTGAAAAATATAAAATATAAATTTAGCAAATAAACTTGTTTTAGAGAAAATCAATTTTTAAAATATTGTATGGAAAAATTATGCTGGAGAAGTAAAAAAAAATATCTTGCAGCGGTCAGTAGCAGAGGTAAATGGCTGTGGGAATACACTGTGTAACAAAAGTGTAATGACGTGATATTCAAAAACCAAAATCTTGGACAGTAATAATTTTTTATTGCCGTGTGGACGAAGGGCCTCTTTTGTTGAATGTCAAGCATTAAAAAAAAAAATTTGGAATAAAAAGAACCGATCTTTCTGACTAGACTGCATTCTGGGCACGAGCAGACCACAAAGTTTCTTACTTTTTGACAGTTGTCAAAAAACAATTCGATTTTAGGTGCACCGTCATGGATGTCAGTCGGATAGTGGTGTTAGTGCTCTATTTTGCTTAGTATTTTCGATGTATGTCGATTTTTACCAATGTTTTGAAACCGCACGGGTATATTATTCATTCAAACAGTTTCCATTTAAGTAAAAAGTATTGGGAAATTGGCTGGAGGGTAAGCAAATCAAATACGATAAACTGCAGTTTTCTAAATGATGCTACAAACATGCTTCCGTAGAAGAATGGTTAAGAACAGTCTACTGAAGCTGCCTAGAGCCGAAAGCTTTGCAGCTTGAGTTGATTAAAAAAAAAAACGAAACATGCAAGAAGAGCAGCTGACATTTGCGCAAAATTGTGTCACGAGCCAGCAAATAGTTAGGAACATGATACATATTTCGCTTAAGAAAGAAAAGGACTTAGACTGTCCAGTCAGGCACAGCTCCCCTTGTATACTCGTATGTGCATAGGCAAAACTAAAATTAATAAAATGTACTGAAATATTTGATACATAATTTGTTTAACCAGAACTCAATTAATTATATTGTTGATGCGCTATATACAAAAGCCCGCCAGAATAGGTACACAATATTGAATAGAGTTGGCTAATAGATCCATACTGGGTGTTAGCGCTACTCCCAAAATCCCCCTGATTTCAGAACAATTTGGAAACCCTTTAGTAGTTAAGCTGAAATACATTTTTTCTAATTGTGAATTGATAAATTTAACGAAACTTAATTAATGTCAAGCAGCGTCCCTGGGCCTTCGCCATTTTTTAATTTGAATTTTACTTACAAGTTGGCTTAAACGCTGTACCCAGAAGCCATTTTTTACTGAAATAATTTTAAGAACTAAGATTCTAGTGGTTTTCATACCAAAAGAATTTTAATGCAGGCATTACTTTGCGAAATAAATTCAATAATCTTATAAACAAGGTGTGCTCATTCAAAATCACCTGGAAATCGCTAGTACGGCCAGCCTTCCCAACACTGGGCATTTGCCAATGATGTGTGAAAACATTTTAGCACGTATTAGTTCAAGTGTACTGCAGCGTATGTAAAGTGTGGAAAGCAATTGGTGAATATATTGCATTCTGTGTGAGAAACTTGGCCAGAAGGAGAAAATTTTTCTCATGTTGAAATTAGAGAAATAATTTCGACGAGGAAATGTATCAAATAGTTATTAAAATTACATTAAAATATAATTAATTCAGTAATCATTTTTATGCGAGTACATTAACAGCCACTTTGCTTGATTAATTAATTTGACTTTGACTACAAAAACCGCGAAAGTTTTATACATCGCCAGGCAACATAAAAGGTTCTGAATCGTGTCCAATATTTATAAATGAAATAAAGTCTCCTTGAACAATATTTGATATGTTTTGTTTTAACTGAAATTCGTAATTAGTTTAGAAAATTGGAATAGCAGTTTCTGGGGAATCTTATGAGATGCGAAGACTTTTCAACACAACTGTGTTTAAATAACATGGAAGGTTCTTGATGTTGCTGCTGCTTAATAGATTTTCCACATTTTCTACTCGGTTATTACTTTTTCTATGGGCAAATAAATATTTCCTGAATAAGTAAACGATTGTACGAATATGTGTAATTATTTAGGCCCCTATTATGGTTCACAACAGTTGTAAATTTGATGTTGTATTTTTGAAATTGCGATTATGGTTTACAACAGTTGTTTTTAAGCGTTGTTGTCAGATGCATTTTTTGAAGAACAACCCTGTGAAATTCACAGCATCTAGACGTTGTAAACCATAATCAGAAAAAGTGTAAGTGTTGTGTTGTCTGCGTCTAAAACACAACACTTAGATGTTGTGAACCATAATAGGGGCATTAATAATAATTTTTCCATTTGCCTTACGGAAGAATTTAATGTGTGAAAGAAGTGTCATGTTGGTCGATTGCCATAAAGCGTCTGCCAGTCACTGGGTTCGATTTGATATTTTGCCATTGTTGATGGCAACTATGTGAATTCAACTTTAAAAGCTTTGAGACCTAATAAGTCTTTTTACTTATTACTATGCAATGTAACGTCAGGTGTTGTTGTGAAGGAATGTGAGAATTTTGTGGTTGAAGATGTGCTGGGTGCCTGACCGTACAGTTCCAAATAGCAATAGAGGGGCTGACTATTTGCTAAACAAAGTATTCTTTGACCTACCGGCTGGTTCTTGCAACGAGTTGAAGGCTACCCGCCCGTAGAGTTGGTTTCAGGCACAGTATCACCTGACACTTTTAATTGAGGCTATTGGATTGCCAGCGGAATAGTACAGCAGTGTTCGGTACCACTAATCGATAATAAGCAATATTGTTTTCAGTCAACAGCGTACGAGTTGATTGATACACGACGGCCGTAAAAATAGTGACGTATTGGAAATGCAACAATTTAGTGTAACACCATATAAAACAAATATTGCTCACGCATGCGTGTGGCTTTCTTACGACTGTTTTTATTGTGCGGCAAGTACCTCATTTATTATGCATTCAGCTTTATGCAAAACTATTTTTTTTAGATTTTCCTGCTTTTAATGATTTTGCAAACATTTGCCAGGCTAAACATGTACAAAAGTGTAAACGTTCGTAAGTATGGGTACATACAAAAATGTGTAGATGTATTTGTGTTTGTTCTTTGCAACACTATTCTGTCCAATCATTAAGTAAGTGAGCAGCAGTTGGTGCAATGGTTAGACTGTCACTCATTCAGTTTGTCTTAGATCGTTAATTCTATAATGTTAGTTCACTCATGCACTTGATTAGTCAGCAGTTTTCCTTCCCTTTGCTGTTTCTTCGTCCTCTTTTACTAGTTGAACTTTTCAAATATTTGATGACTCTGCATAAATATTATGTGGGAATTTTTTTTTTATTTATTTTTTTTTGCTAAATAAGCAGTTGTTCTCTTATTTAATAACTTAGTTGCGTTTTTCCTGCCGGTATAATATAAAAATCCTTGCAACCGACATTTAAAAACTTGCCAGCTTTGATATTTTTCAATCTGTTTTGCTTTTATTATTCAATCTTATATTTAATTCGTTAGATTTTTCTGTTTGCTTAAAACTCTTAAAAACACTTTGTGGAGCAAAAAGAAGAGGCTTTTAATTTATTCCGCTACGATTTTACTGCATTTTACTAACTGATGCTGGCATTTCGTTTTGTTAAAGGCTCTTTAACACTTTGAGGCGAAAAATAATTTTTGCAAGTTACTTTGTAAGTGATTCTAAAGCGTTCATATCGTACATTCATATATTTTAACAAAATGCTGTTTTGGAAGACTTTTAATGGTACTTGCGCCCTTAGAAAATTATTTGCAAAATGGAAAAAACAGATAAGAATTATTCTCTGAATACAAATACAATTACTATCGCACAGTGGTGCATTTTCAATAAAACGACCAAGTACTGAAATGAGTGAAGTGACTGAAATTTGGATTTCAATAAATAATTTTATCCAGTAGATAAAAATTAAGATTAATTTATATGTAATCAAGATTTTAAGGAGAAGACTCAAAATTTTTTACACAGACATTTTAATGATGTGTAATTTTCAATATGTTGACTGACTCAAGTGTAGAAAGAAGTTTTCGAAGAGAAATGTCTATACATCAACTTTACTCATGTGACAATCTTTTGCACGTTCACAAAATATTCTTTTAAAGTTAAACTCTTTACAAACTATTTTATATAGTGATGAAAGCGACTTTGAAATAAAACAGAAGTTTTGCAGAAAAACTCTTTAATTATGTTTTATATGCCTGACTGCAATAAATACTGAAAGTGAAAGAGCTCTACAAAGTAAACTAAACCAAGTAGACGCGATTAAGTCGCAAACCACTCTTATAAATTCTGTCGAAACTTTTTTTTTTTTGATACTAACTTAACGTGCAAAGATTTCGGCTTGACCTTAGGAAAGCACTTAGGATCTAAGCAGGATTCGAACCCGCGATCTCTTTGTTAGTAGGCTGTACGTTATTCATTCGTCTACGAAGAGAAGTAATTAATGCTAGTATTACTAGAAAGCTCAAATAATGAAAGTATTGCTAGTGATGCTTTAGCAGTTACAAACAAGCGACTAACATCAGAGATAATATGCTGCGAGCATCAACGTTTGACGCTACAGTAAACAGTTAATAATTGCAGCTGTTAAGTTTTAAGTCATTCATTATGTTTTACACTACTAATTCCATAATTCTAATTCTGTAGCTCTTGAAACACTGACCGCCAATAATCGACCATATGACAACCACCTCCTATTAGACCTAAATTGGATCTAGCAAGCGACGCTACACTAGGGCTACACATATATTCAAAGCATTTCCAGAAGATCTCAACTTAACCTCCTTCGCTATAATCTTATAGAAATCCTTGTAGAAAAGCTAACTTTGTACCGCAAGCTTAAAAACCATTTTCATTAGTACATAATCTCTGCTGTTTTGAGATCTTCCCAACATTTATTTCCATACAGCATCTGAGAAATCAATTTAATAGCATGATTGCAAACAATGTGTGATGATTTCCATAACTTTGTTGTGCTGGAATATTTTAAAACTTTTATTTAAATTTTACACATTTACTTTACGAAGCAGCAACAACAAATAAACTCGAATAATGTGTAAACAGATAAAAGCTTACACGTGTATACATGGAAGTAATTTGTAAATAGAATACAAACATAAAACCTGCATGCACATGAATACGAGCATAAAGAGTTATAAAAGCGAAAGCACTACTTTATGAAAAAGCTCGTAAGTGAAATGCAAATGTGCATGTATTATTATTATTATTATTATTATTATTCATGGATTAATAAGCTTTTGGGCTCTTTAAAGCAGGCAAAGGAAAGAGTACACGAATCATAGAATATACAAATTTCTATATGAAATACTTGGAGGATGAAAGAGAAGAAGAAGGCAGATCAACCGTTTGGCAAAAAGCATTAAAGCTAGTAGGCGAATGAATATCATAGATGACTTGTGTTCAGCTGACAGGAGTAGAACATGTGCCGGAGAAATATCCTGAAATAACAAAACGCTTTCTTAGCTTGAATGTAAATCGTATTAATCGTAAAAATATTTCTTGGTGAATGCTTGAAAGTGAAGCCTATTTGGAAGTTATTCCATTTTCTATATGGTTCTATTCGATTTTTCTATATTGCTGTTTGGAACTGTATGGTCAGGCACCCTGCACATCTTTAACTACGAAATGCTCACCTTCCTTCACAACAACACCTCCCAACTCTATTGATTCATTCAAACATCGGCCCATTTTTGCACTCTACCACAGTGGGATGTGTCCATGTAAAATCAGCATACTTGTCCCTCTTGATGGCAGCAACAACTCAGACAACTACTAAAATATAAAGAAAACCAAACAGAATATACAGAATGGCTCCCGCTAAATCAGATTATACCTCGTATTCGAGTGATAAAGGTTCCACTTTCATTTATTACATGTATGAAAAATCATTCTTGCCATTAATTAGTCTTATTTACCAGTCGTAATTCTTTTGTGACAATTATCCACTTTAATGCCAAACATTTTTATACGACAGTCGTAATAACTTGCATTTCCATTTAATAGGCCAATAAATTTGTAAGATTTTCTTTATAAATTAAGAAACTTTACCATTAAAGACATAAAAACTTTTCATATGTGATTACTTAAATTTACCAAAAAAAAAATTTTGAACGTATTTTTTAATACTACATTTTGACTATAAAACATTCTACATGAGAAGAACATCTCACATAACATTTAAATAATTGTGATCTGTTCTTTTACGAGTGGCAGGAATCGTAAAAATAAAAATCTTTTCAAAAAAGTCGAAAAATAATCGTAAAAGAAACTTAACAAATAAAACAGGATAATGCTGTGTGTGTGTGTTTGTGACAGCAAAAAGCCATAATAATTAGTTTCCTCCGGTTGAATGCAACTTTTGCATACTCACACTATCACTGGAATTAGCTTTGCTGCCTACTTGTTTAATTATAGCGAGGATGTGGCTTTAGTATCTGTGCTACCCATAATTTTCTCTTTTTTTTGGAATAATAATTTTTACGGTTCGTCATTAAAGGAGCCACAGTTTATATAAATATAAACATGATTTATAATACATTACGCTAATTGACGCTTTTCTCTATTAATTAGTGTGCAAGCAATAAACAAGTAACACGCTGCATATTTTTATCTTCATTTAGGCAGCGGATGAATCACGGGTAGTAAAAGTTATATCCGCAAAATCGTTAAATTTGGAATATGTATCGTCCATGCCTAAATTAAAATCAAAACGGGTTTGGATTAACAATCCACGAGAACATTCGCCAATCTTCGAATAAAATTAATAATAACAAAACATATTTAGTGAGTTTAGCATCATTGGGTGCCTCCGTAGGCGAATGAATAGTGAGTTTGCTGGGTGTTGTCCTGCGCTGAAGGCGAAAGCTTTGTAGGTGAAGATAATGATCAAAAGATCAAAAATGAATTTACTTGCAATAAGAAGATCATAAGGCATACTTTGCAACTTATAGGCAACAATAGACCCCATCCCGCATTTACTCGTATTGTACGGTTGCGAAATTACTATGCACTGCACATGTACATCGTCAGGAGTATCTTAAGTAAGTTTCTGTCAAAATATAATTTGTTAAATAAATATAAGGCAGTCGAAAAAGTATTTTCGTATATTATCAATAGATGTAGTTGCAGTCGTATTTCTCCAGTGCTACCAATCACATTCTATCATACCTTATAGTGTTGGAAAAGGTGAGATTTTAAGCTTTATTTAAAGAAAATAATTTAATTCGGGTAGTGTGAAAAAAGTTACAGCTGTTTAAAAATAATTGAAAATAATGAAAAAATCTTCTGCATTTTGAAATTTTTTTTATAAAAAAGGGAAAAATGTCACGCAAGTCATCACTAAAATTTTTGAAGTTTACGAAGAAGATGCTGTATCAGTTAGTGTAGCAAAACCATGCTTCGCTCGCTTCCTTTTTGATGTGAAAAATGCACCTCATTTTGGACAAGAAGGTCGTGAGAGCTCGACGTCGCAGTTAAGAAGATCATACGACAAAGATTCAAGAAACGGTCCGTGATTAATCTAACTTGTTCTTGATTCATTTTGATAATTAAAGGTCATGCAAAATAATAAAATACACCACAATTAAGAAAACGCCAACCAAACAACAATTTTTTACCTGCACAAAAAGTCACACTTATACCCGCGCCAGTCTCTCAGACTGGTTATCAAATGCGCAAATATGTCGGTCTGGCATAAAGCCCAAAACAGCAGTAAAACAAAGCTTGTAAAAAAACGGCAAATACGGAAAAATCAAATTTCTAGGGTTTCTGGTAAATAGAGTATTTAAGTAAAAGCGGTCGGTCTCACAGACCAACGCACGAGTATAGGAAGGCTAAGTAAGGAATTGCTGATTACAAGTTTGTTGCTCTTTAAAAATGATTTTTGTCATCATGGGAATATATATTCTTTAAAAGCTATTCATATTACTTGGAATAAAATGATAACACCAATTATTCAAGTTGGAATAAACCAGAAAGAGTTTATAACATATACCTCGTCCTACATGCAAACAAATATAACTAAAAAAAATTATCCTCCATTAGCCAGAAGTAGAACCAAAACTATAACTGACTGATCAGAACGTTTCGTTCTCAGTAGTGACACTTACATTTCCATTCGTGTTGCCAAAAGAGTATCTGTTCGCCTAGAAATAGTGTAGAGGTATCGAAATTAATGTTTCGGATGAAGCTGTTCGTTCTTAAATCACAAATAGGATATTAATTATTTATGGCGTCAACAGCTCTTCATTAGACATGCTGAACCGAATTATAAACTGGATATCAATCAATGGCCATTGCCCGGTAGCCTTCAACGTTCTGGCCTTAATTACTATGAACTCGTGCAACTTTAGATTATATTAAAGCATCCTTCAGAATAAACAACATTTTCTAAAGCTGATCAGGATATTCACTCCTGCGGTGGGAAGAGAGTTATTTCAAAGTTATTTCCCAACCGCATTCTTTCTTATTTCTAGCTTTTTTTTATCAATGATGAATTAGTTATTCACTTTTAATGTTACAGGCAGCAGCATCTTCCACACAGAACACATTTTCAGCCGAATACCATTTTTTATTCTTTTGCATTAAACACATTCAATGCGGCAAGTTATGCAGAACCAAATCTTTTCGCTGTTGTTCACCAAAAAAACAGAAAAAAATTTAATTTGGTGGCAGCTGCACTGTTCCTCTTGTAATCCTGTTGGTGTGACGTTGTCCAGCTGAACGCTGTCATAAGAATAAGTGCCTTCCATTTTAGACAACTTCTAAGTGATATGAAAGTAAGTAAGCAAGTTTCCCCCAGAGGACTTTTTTATTCGTCGGTATTTTAATAATTAAACAAAAGAAAAAAGCAAAAGAGGTTTTATTGTGCATACAAGACATGCGGTATCTCCGATATCTGCTGGTGTTTGAATCAATTAAGACATTGAAATTAAAGCACAAGTCCTCGTACAAGAGACACGCAAGCAAACTTTTTAGTCTTGCTTAGGGAAATACGACACCGTCAGCTTATCTCATGTCTTTCCATACGCTATACGTTGATGCAATCATATTTGCATATGGTTTTAACTACACACATACAGATACACACACATCCACAAACAGAAATATTCATACATGTTTAGCTAAATCATTTTCTCACTTCAGTAGGTGTAAAAAGGTGTCATTTTAAGAAGGGATTTCATTTCTTTGTTGTCATAAAATATTTTACATGCAACATTTCTCGTATTTTTGCATTGGCACTGCAATGCGTATTAAGGAAAACTTCTTTTTGTACTATTGCATGTCATATTATTTTATGCAGGAATAATATAAAAAACTACTTTGCTTAATTAATCTCCCAACATGTGATTAATTAATAAAACGATTATTTTATTTAAGAGTCATTTTATATTAAAATAGCGCTATGTGTTCAGTTTCAGGGGATTCAGTAATGATTATATTTAAAAATTAAAAAGCAGTTTCCTTAATCTGTATGGCTAAAAGGATATCATGCAAACTCCATTTAATCTGATCGGCCGTGACATTTCCCACAATCCAGTTGACCAAAGTATCTATACAATTTTGAAAGTGGTTTCACAAATTACATTTACATTAAAAATTCTTTTAAAATACAATATAAGAATAAAGTCCCTCCCATAGGATCCCACATATATCTTATAACTTGCAAAATACATTTATTGGAAAAAATTTAGAACTTCCTTGAAAAAGACATTTTTTATTTAATTTTATTTTTATTTAGGGGATTCCAACAATCTATTGAAGATCTACTGATGGGTTTGGCTTTTCAAGCATCTCTGATTAAAATTTTATATAAGAACAAAACTCCTTGAAGTAAAAGGATATTTATGGTTTCTCATAAAATAATTTTCTTAACGTTTTTTTTAAGATTCCTTTCATCATCTGGTTACAGAGGTATGGAATAACCCATTAAACTATGGCGGCCTGTTCACAGCAGTCATATTTTGTTAGGTTATTGGTTTATGACATATGTCCTTGTGGCCTACCCTTTGAGTACACCAAATGCATTTCGAACGCACTTACATCAACGACCTTTTCCGCAGTGTCTTTATGTTTACTGCAGCCGATTTACCCTTATCAACATCTTTCACGCACTTGCGAAGGTATAAACGCGTTAAACGAGTAAAGAACGAGACAAGATCTTGCAACATATACCTATCTCATTTTATTTCACTCATAGTCTTTCGATAATTTTTGTGTCATCTCTAGAGAAAATAACTCTACTGCAACAAAAATAATTAATTAAAAATTTCATCAAGCAAAAGATTTCTGAGGTTCTGTACTAAAGAAGAAGATTTCCGTAACAGGTCTGCAAGAATCGTGCTGTATATTGCAAAGACGGCAATTAGGAATTCCAAATAGTCTTCCCACAGTACGCTACCCGGCTGAAGAACATAATGCAATTTCGAAATTTAGAGACCTTTTTTCCTAAACTGTCCAACTGATGCCCCAGATGATAAAAGTGATCCTGCCTATTCGCAAACTCTCTTTAAAAAATTCTCGGCTTCTATTAGGAATCTCCTTTTCCCAAAACCGTTCGCAACAAGCCCATTATTTGATTCTTTTTCAAATAATGTGTAAATAAATAAAAAAAAAAAAAAAAACCTACGAGTATGTGCAAAGGCCCATAGGGTCCGTACACTTTATACAGGTTGCATGTAAAATATCATATCTTCATCATAATCGTCTTTATGTATCATTTTTACCGAACTAATAATTTTTTTTTGCTCTTCGAGAGCAGTGAAAATGTCAATTACTATACAATTTTTAAATTCTATTTTATTAAATCACGTTTGTCTAAATACGAGTGATTGTATATGACAGATGACAGATTAGAGCTGAAAGATGTTCTAGTGGAAACGTATTGTTCCACTTATCAACATCTTGCAAGCGTTCCTCTAAGATGTCGAAGGATTCTTTCAGAGGAAAATACGATGATATACCCTTCATATTTCTACAAAGGTGTTGCTGGTGACACACGATCATACAACAATGTTGCAAACTGCTGATGGAAGTAAAAGCAACTCTGATCGCATGAAACTTTTGCTTCTCATCATTAGCTGACATTCTTACGCCACACTATCCTATTTGTCAGCAGAGATGCCATATTTGACAATTCGTACAACTGTTTACGATAGTGTATCAGGGCCTTAAGTGTAAATCGGCTATTAGCGAAAATACTATAAATAAAATAAAAATAATATTAATTAAGTTGGCAATAAATCCAGAATTGCCGTTACTGAAAGCTAAATTTTTAAATTATACTTTCATTAAAGTTTACGAAATATTGAACTAGATAAAAGGACTCGCTTAGCTGCATGTGGTCGCGAATTATTGAAATTAATTCTTGGATTATGTCAATCGAAGAAATAAGTATTTGTGCAAAATAATTTAATCTTAAAGATAAATAAAAATTGTAAAGTAAAGAGTAAATAGATAATTAAGGACTTAATCTTTAAATTTTTGCCACTGATTCGCTTGAATTTCTTATAAAATAATTATTATATGTATGTATGTGTCTTTTTAAGCCTGCATTCATTATTTAATTTTTTATTTTTAATTAAAGGAATTATTGACATTTGGATCAGCCAAGAATGAATGCTGCTAAAAATTCATGCTGCTACTTTGGTTTTATTAAAACTTCTGACTTAAATTTAATTGGAAGTTGCTTAAGCCTCCAGTTATTCTAAAAAAAAAACTAATTGAAATTGATTATCGTTAATGGATTTTGGTTGGTGTGAAATTTCAAGCAACTTGAACTTCTCATGATGAGAAGGAATATTTCAGCAGCACTATTGCTACGCGACTATGTATTCAGCAGAGTAGATGCCATAAAGTTAAATAGAAATCTAATAAAACTGGGAAAGTATGCGATTTCAAATGATTTTATTTTTATTTAAAAAGGAAGAAAGGGGTCAAAATTAAGATTTTAACTGAATAATGCAAAGCTCGCTACTACAGTTCGGTGTGGGGGGAAGTACCTTTTAAAGAGATTATTTTATTTGTATAATCCTTTAAAGAGCATAGCTTAATTTCGCGAATTTAAAATTGTAAAAGTATCGTAAGATGCTGAGATGAGATGCTGAGCTCTCGAAAGCGATTTTATTTAGCAACGTTTAAGTTGAAGTAAGTTTTCCCCACCCTGCTCAAGAATATATTTTGCAATTTTTTGACTACGATAATTGTTTACTGTAACCCCCTAATAGCAACGCTACTGACACTTGTTGTTGTAAAGGGATTTATTTTGCCATGACAACTAAGCAAGCAGGTAAAGAAATTAAGAAATTTAAACATACAATTTTTTGTCCTCTTTCAAGCATAAAGTTTTAAAAAACGCTCTGTTCCATTCTAGCAGTCATCTAGAGGTAAGCAGTCTTGATAGAGGTGAGAGTCACTACCGGAAATTTGTGGTGAGTTTTTCTTTCGCTACTTCGAAAGCCTGCTTACAGGCTGCATTCCATAATATTTTCTCATAATTACGTAGTTTTAGGTTTACAAAAATTTATTTGAAAAAAAAAAATTTATTTGACTAATTTGTTCCTCAACTTCCATCCAACTCGCACAAATTCCAATATTTACGTCCACGGTAGAAAATCGATCAAATCTCTTATCAATTTATTTCGCCCCAAAGACGAAACGTCATATCTCAATATGTACCAGAAGCTTCTATGCCGCGTATAAATTTATGGGCCAGAGTTTACATTGATTCCATTTTGTATTGATGGCTTCGTGTATCTTATCCCCAACGCGGAAACTAATAATTGAAAAATATGAGGATTTCTAGCTTAGAAATACACTTATTTTCATATTCATCTGTATTTATTGGTTACTAATGATGTATAATGCGACTAAATCCAACAGCCATTGTTGGAAATATTATTGTGAAAAGATTTCTCTCTGTATGTGCACACGATTAAATTCAGATTGTAATAATTGTAAATTTCTGACGCATCTCAAATTCGGTTTGAAAGGATTATGTTATTGTGTCATTTGTTGAATGAATATACGAGTATGGTATTCCTTCCATTTCCTTTACACATTTCTTATATTTTATTGATTTTCTTCAGATGACAATTTGAATAAGATATGAATGAAAATCTTTACAATAAATATATTGCCTTTTATATAAATTTTTGCGCTGCCTTTCGGCTTTGCACAACTCAGGAATAAAACATGTTTGCATAATGAATCTTTTATTATGATTAATTTCACATTCACAAAAGAAATAAAAGTTGCTGAGGGTATCACTTAACTCCGAGTAAAGAGATACACAAATAATTTGCGTTACGAAGTAACATAAAAGTAACGTTTCAAAACTCTTAGTGTGTTGCTTAAACTGTGAATTTGTAAAGTGCTTTTTACGTGCAGGGTATCCGCCGGGAAGGTTACTGCTTTGTTTTGACAGTCTTTTTGTATATATTAGTCTTGACAGTTCTTATTTGAAGTGGAGACGTGACAAATTTATTATGGAAAAATTTTTTGCGAGCCAACGTGTTTTAATCCTTAAACGATTTTATCAAAATCGATTACTGTGACGATAAGAAAGTTACTTGAAATTTTTGGCAGAAATAACGTGCCGATGCGACGCACTAATTATCGCGTAGTGAATGAGTTTAAAGAAAGAGAGACTGCAGCTGATAGGCGAAAGTATGGACCAGCAGGCTTATTCCATATTGCGATGCGAAAGTCAATGCGATGCGAAAACATGCAAGTGCGAGCACTTCCTATTCTCTGTTCCGATCTTCGTAAAGTAGTTTTGTATTGGCATTTAAAATGCGAAAAAAGGTGGCAAGTTGGTATTCTGTATTGTGAAAACCAATGTCAGATACAAACGAAGATCGGAAAATATATTCGCATTGCACATAAATATACATAAGTACAAAATTATAATTTTGTTTATTTAGTTAGATTTATTATTAAAATTATTAAGGGAATGAAACAACAAGACCGCCAAATCCCACCAACTTCAAATAATAGTGGAATTTATGATGAGAACAACGAACTGGCGAAATGTCATTTAAATACATTAAATGCACATCAGTCAGCAAATGCTTAATGGCAGACATTAGCCGAACAATTAAACGCAAGCGGACCGCCTGTTAGAGAAACGGCAGGATGGAAAAAGGTAAACACATAAATCATTTCGAAATATAGTTTTCTAAAACTATGTAATTTCAACATTAATTTTAGTAGGTTTGGACTGATTTCCAGGTGCACACTTATAGCGTTTTCTTTTCTACATTAAAAATGTTGCCCTGTGAAAAGGTGCCTTTTGAAAATGTTTTTCCCGCGCCCTGTGAAAGTGGAATTTTTTATACAACGAGAAAAGAACACAAATTAGAAAAAAGGGCAATGCCTTTTTTGTAACAGATGATAAACAAACATTTTCTGTATATTTTATGAAATGTGTATACAAAAATGTACAGTTGCCAGATTGCTAATTCATCTGCTTGAGAAATAAGCATCCGCATAGTGGTCTTTTGTTGGTTTTATATGATACAAAATATAAAAATAATTAATAAAATCTAATTTTCTGACTCTTTCAACCCAAAAGACTTTTTTTTGAATATTTTCTGGCAACGCTGTGCAAGAATAAAAACCATGTGTTTTACAGGGCAATTTCTGCCCTGCGAAAGGGCAAAATTTTTTAGAAAAGAACACGCAACCCTTTCACAGGACAACACATTTTCGAGAAAAGAACACAAAATTGCCCACCTTGCGGGTAGTATTGCCTTTTTTTGTAGAAAAGAAAACGCCATTAGCAGAAACTAAATGAAATAAGTTACACAAATATTAAAGAAGTTAATGTTATTTTGTAACAGAAATCAAAAATTTCTTTTTCTTTTGTAGATTTTACTTTGACGTTTAAGACCTGCGATGTTGTTTTGGCTGGCGTTGCCACAATTCGAATGCGATTATGAATGCCTTATAGAATACCAATTTTCTTTCGCATCGTATTTCATTCGCGTATCGTATTGACTTTCGCATAGCAATACAGAATAAGACTGGAGAATGTACAGCAAGTTCTGCGGCTCAAGAAAGTGCTCAAAAACATCCATCAACCTAAATTCGCCACATTTCAGAGGAGACGGGCCTTCAAAGAACAACTTTGGACATAATATTGCATAATAACTTACATTTGTTTCCAATTAGGATTCAATTTACGCCGCCGTATATATACCAATAGGATGTTACAGCTCGCCCTTAACAAAATGATAACGAAAGGATATGTGACTAAACAGAATAGTCGGATCTGGGCAATGCGAAACTCTCAAATTACTCATCAGTCAACTTTGCAGCCATTAAAAGTGACAGTCTGCTGTGCAATTTGTTAACGAGGAATTAACATGTGTTTTCAATAAGACGATGCCACATGGTATACAAGCAGGATTACAAAGGAATTACTGCGGGGCCTCTTCTTACAAGCATTTATTTCAAGAAATGACGATGCTGCCTGATTGACTTCTGTGGACTTCTTTTCGTGGGGATATGTGAAAAGTAAGGTTTCGCTTCAGCAACTCAAAAAAAATATTCGAGATGAAGTTAATGAAATGCCGAGTAAAAAGTGTGAGGATGTAATGAAAAATGTACTCAAAAGATCTCGCATTTTTGAAGTTAACAGAGGCTGGCATTTATCTAATATTGTATATTGTATTGTGTATACCGGATCCATTAAGTAACAAAATTTCTTTAAATATTGAGCAGACACGATTTTATGATAAGATCAACAAAATTCAGGAAGTTCTGTTTTTCGTACTTGCCTTTCAAAAATGGCACTGTATTATAAAAATCTTCTTCAGGACTCGTATAATATATTACAGGACTTCATGACTTCAATTGCTACCGTTTAGTATTATTGACAGGATTTTATTATTTAGAACCGAGAAATATTTTTGGTGGTGGTGGAATGCCTAGAAGATCTTCACTTCATTTTAAAAACAAAATCTCTTAAAATACGATAAAAGTATTCTAATAACTATTTATTCATGCTGCTCTATTCAAAGTCAATAAGACGTCATCGCAATTCCCATAAAGTTATTAATGATTTCAAAAGTTTATTGTACATGAAAAATATGCACTAAAATAAATGCTACGAAAGGAAATCTTTAACCTTCACTGTAGTTAATTATGAACAGGTCAATAAATAGTATTTCCTTGCCGGTTGGTTTACTGGAAATAGCAAATGAATGGTTTTCGTTTTTGGCCATTAAGAAAATGAAGTTAAATGATGATGAAAGTTGTGGCGAAAGTTGGTACTTCTTACATTGAGATGCAGCCGAACCTGCTACAACCCAGCAAACATGTTCATGTCTTGGAATTTGAAATAATTGCACAAACAGATGTAACGAGATTCAAAGGCAAAAAAAAGGACGAGGATTTAATTTTGAGCTTCTTATCGTATTTGTTATTTTTTTAGGAAAGAATTTTTACCTCCAATACTTATTAAGTCCGTGAAATATAAAGGACTAAAGTAGTAGGTTCGATCCGTTCCTCTTAAAAAAGTGGAAAGGCTCTCATTTAACATGCGTTAAATATTATTGCAATGTTTATGTATTCAGTGGGTAGTGCTTGTTTACTTCTGGAAACTACAGTTACCACTTAGTTCTTCTCACTCCCCTCGCAAAGAAGATTCCACCAAAAACAGTTCTTAAAACTCCCTTACTTGGGAACATCCCCTGATTTCCTGTTAAAAAGAAATAGTTACAACGAGAAAGCTAAACTATTTTCTTTCTATTTGTGGAAAGTAGAAAATAAATATTTCACATAAAATTCGTATTGAAAATAATTTTTAAATTTGCCAAAAAAACATTTTTGAAACTTTTTTAAAATACTTTTTCTAAATTATTGAAATAAATATTCAGAAATGCGTTGTGGAAATCTAAAGATATTTATGCAGACATAAGAAAAATTTTTGTGTAATTTTATAAATTACTTGAAAAGCTCGAAATACTCGTTAAAGCTGCTTTACTTTCATTAATTGATTTTCTTTAATTTTAAGAAAAATGCTTTGATTTTTCCAAAAAATTCACGCAGGTTTGATTGTGTCTGGTAAATATTTTTAGGAATTAAATGTCTCTAATTAAATTAAGTTTGACTTAAAAATACATTGGAAACGATTGCTGTGGGCTTAACCCCAATGCGAGTATATAAAAATTTAATAATTATTAAACAATAAGAAAAAATTTAATTACAATAAATATATATAATAATTAATTATTGTTTAATATATATATATATAACAATATAATAATAAATTAAATATTTATATCTTAATAAAAATTTATTAATTGGCAAAAATATTAAAAAATTTTAGTTTATTTTTTTGAATTATGTGCCCATAATTTTTTATTAAAAATAGTATATATTTACAAATTATTAAAATGAAAATAATTATTTTTTTAATGGGATTTAATTTCAATATATTTTTAAGTCAAATTTCGATATAATTTTTTTCAAACTTTTGTGCGTTATAACATAAAACAACGAAATTCTCACAAGTGAAGTAAAATAAATTTATTTAAATTTACAACATGTCCTTTACAAAGGAGTATGTCTTGCTTTATTAATTTTATTTTGTGTCCTGTCGTTTTTCCTTTTAAAACTTGGAAAAAATAGCAGGAATCAGTTCAAAATTTTTTATAAATTTCCACCTCAAATGGCCGATGGCTAAAACAGTGAAATACTAGTGAGACTGGCCTACTTGTGCCCCATAATTAGTTCGGTGTTTGCAAGTATTTGCAAACATAAATTTCATTTTTTAATAGAAATATTTTTTTCGTTTTTGTTGTTTTCACAACTGCATCGGCAACTAAAATACGATAAGCGTGGCAATAAATTATTGTTATTAAGTACTCAATCTGTAGGAAAACAGAGACTTTTAATATTGTTTACAAACGCCAAGAGAACAAACGCACGGTAAAACTCCCAGTGAATAGAAGGGTAAGAGCGTTCGTTGGAACAGGACATTGCAGAATCAATGTAGGAAGGAATATTTATTAACTAAAGTTGTGTTTTTTTATTACAGTAATTTAAACAAAGGCAGCCGAAGCGATAGTCCTTAAGATATCCATGTAGACGCATTTGATAGTGTTCGAGTACACCGAGAGAAAATCTTTATTTACAAAATCATTCTCATTCTCATATTTAGAATTTATAAAAAATAAAAAATAAATTTATTAGTGGCTACAGGATCGGGATGAAACCATTATAGGGTGAATAAAAGCCCATTCCTCTTAAGGATTAGCTAAATAATTCCAAGTGTAAAAAGATTGTCTAAGTAAAAATATTTTTTAATTTTATAATTAAATTAATGCTTTAAAGAAAGGGTGCTTTGCACAAACAGCAGTCACTTCCTACAGTCTAACCTTGTGAAAGTGAATTAAAGGTGAGGACTCAATTACTCCGTCACAATTTTTTTCAAAGATTTCAAAGCTTCACATTAAAACATTTTCAAACTATTTGCCTATTTCAGGATATTTATTTCACTGGCGGGAGTTTTTGCAAAAGACTTTTGAACTTTTGTACTTTGCAGCTTCTATGCGGACTTCTGTGGGTGATAATACAGACCATCTGTCAGCTAATTACTAATTAGTAAACTCCACTTAATTTGTCGGTATTCTAACAATTCATTCTTTTAGATTCACTGCTAAGTATTGCTTAGAAGGGTGCTGATTCAGCGAGTGTTGCTGTTTAGTAATGTATATATCTCGCTCTCTTTCTTTCTACGTGCTCTTCTCTGAATGTCTTAAACTTCTTTTGCAAGGACAACCGCAGGATTCCACATCTTACTCTTGTATGAGTTTGGATTTTCGAAGGAGATTCTCTTGTTCTCTTGTCGAGGACAATACTGATCATGAATTCCAAATTATTTGTATTATCAATCACATATTTAAACAGATGATGAGATATTTTAGACGTGCTATTTTAGCTAAATTTCACCAGACCGTGTCATTTTAAGCAGCTCTCTGTCGCATTACCACTCTGCTGCATAACGAACACTTCTCACCTCTATATATTATTTTTATTTATTTTTTTTTTTTTTTTTTGGAGCGTCCATTATCAGCCACACCTTCGAATTAGTTTCTTAGAGTTTATTCGTTAATGTGCTAATTAATTCTAATGCTTAAACTGTCCCTTTCCTAAGAGCGTACAAGACACTCATAAGCTAATCGTTTGACAAATATCGGTGTCTTTCAACAATGAACTCATTTATCGGTGTAGCAGAATTTCATCACACTTAAGCTCATTATTTCCCAATTAACTTTTCACGCTTTAAAAAACAACTCATTATTTGAAATAAGAAAAACTCGTTAATAGCACAACCGTTCTGGCATATGTGTTCCATTTTAGAAGCATCTAAAAAGTTAATTAAGGAAGTTACACTTGCCGAATACATTCTATTTGTTAACATAAATTTTAAATAATAATTAAATCACTAAAAACAGAAAGCAAAAGACTTCGTAACTTTTTAGCAGAGTTTTCAATAAAACAAGCCGTGGCACACACAAGAGGCAGCTACGAGTGTAATTAAAAGCCATACGATAAAAACCTTCATTTATTTAGCACGAGGAAAAAGTAAAAAAATGTCTACAACAAGGATATTTAAATTAGCAAAAGCAGTAAATAAAACTGCTGTAACCCCACTGGATGATAATTATTTTTAAGGCTGCCAGTTAGTCCGGCAGTTTACCGGCCTGCTAAAATAATACCAATTATCGTATACTCGTACACAAAAACAATGTTGTTTACTGCCACAACTATCAGCGACAATAAACGTGTTTCATATATTATTCACACGTAACATCAAAGTAGCTAAATGTTTTTGTAATTAAAATTTTAAATAAAATAAGAAATAAAGTGGAATATATTTTAATATATTTCAACAATGTCAACTTTAATTATCTGGAAATTGTTTCTGGAAAATGCGCTGCTCTTTTTGTGGGCCAATAGATTTTGTATGCATACAGGATTAAGTGATAAATTTGTGTTTCTGCTAAATGTGTGATCGGCAATCGGGTTTTAAAAACGCTGGCAGTAGATGAGATATCTTAGATCAGGACTGGTTGAGAATTTAGTAGACAGAGTAACGTATCCCATAGCGTTCCTTTTAAGAAGTCTGCTTGTAAGGTACTTCATTTTTAACTTTGCCAGAGAGTTAATGTTAATGATAATATTTCTTTTGAAAGTATATATTTAGGCTCCATACTCTTCTATATATGATGTAGCGATTTACTCTATGCACTCGCTATTTGTGATATTAATTCGTGTGCAGCTGACGAGCAACTTCACTTGATGATTTGAGATTAACTTTAACAAAATGTCAGTGCCTTCGTTTTCCTCACACCTGCATCAGAAAAAGGATAATCATACCAACGAATATGTTCCCTGACATTTGCGATTATAAGAAATAATTTCAATACCTTCCTATTCATATGTGGTGATACAACTACGTGTATAAGATTGAGGTGTACCGTATGTAGAGGTCCTGGGAGTGTTCAAGGATTAAAAATGTAAGTATAGTAAATATAAACATATTTAATATATACATATATATATATATTTAATATAATATATTTAAATGTATTTACAACCGTTATTTTCAACTATCTTGCACCCTTCAAAGTACTCCCCTGAGATACCATACACTTATGCCAGAATTTTTTCCAAAACATTTCTAAAACGCGATTTTTGGTATTGCCAATAGATCCAGTTTTGATTTTTTTTTTTATCTGCTCAATCGTAGCAAAACCGTTTCCTTTCATCGGTGTATTCAAGTCCGGTGAATACGGTAGCTGAGGCATGTTTAAGGTTTCGTTTTTAGCCAATAACTGACGCATAAGTATCGATGTATGAGCTGATTTGTTATCAGAGTGCATAATCCATGATTGGTTTTCAATAATTCTGCGCATTCCTGACGAATTGCTTAGCACATGCGGCGCATAACTTCAAGGTAGCCTTCCTAATCGACCGTACGACCTTGTGGCAAGAAATCATGATATAGAACGCCATTGTAATCGAAGGAAAAACTGAGTAAAACCTTCACATTTCCATTCCATTGGGATGATTGGGCTTTGGATTCACTGTCATGCCAATACATCCATGATTCACCTTTTTGGCCTAATCTGGACCGTCATTGACGACGTTCAACAGCTCCAGAGCGATATCCATGCACGCCAAAATTAGACTAACCTTTTACCTGTCAAACACAAACTGGCAATCCAAAATGGCTGACATTGCTAGCATACATAACAAATATGTGTGCCAACATAGCAGAAAAAATGCGAAAATCAAACATACTTAACTCATTAAAATCAACAATAACGGTAATTTTTGATCACACCTCGTATGGTAGTAATTCAATTTGAAAATAATAGTGTATCATATTTGTGCGAATTGTGGACAATTTTCATTATTTTATATTCAAATCGCATTAAAGTCTGAGAAACAAAACTAAGTAGAATATAATTTCTTTTAACCAAAAAAAAATTGAGAATTGTGTCTTCGCAAATATTATTAACGAGACTTTCGTCAAATACAGGGTGGGCCAAAAGTCACAATGGGGTTTAAAAAAACGAACTTTTTTGTTTATTTTTTTTTTTTATTTTTTTTTTTAAGATTATATAAATAACATCTGGAGAATAAATAATGGAGGGATTTACAACTGAACAAAGAACAAGAATAATAGAATTTTATTACTTAAATCATTACTTATAACTTTTATTAGTTATTAAATTTTTAAATCCCATTGTGACTTTTAGCCCACCCAGTACTTCGCGTTAGACTTGAACTGAACAACTCAATCCAAAATTTCCACAAATAATGTATTTCAAAATATATCTTAAAACCATTAAAGTTATAATTTAGTTTTTAGTTTTTATAATTTAATTACAAATTTTTATGCGTAATAAGAAAAAACAAAAATATTGAAATCAGAATTCTTATGACTGACGAACAATTTTGAATTTCTTAATTTTATTATTCTTTTTAGATCTGGTTTTGTTCTTATAGTTATTTAGAAGAACTTCAGTTATTAAACCGAAAGTGTATTCTTACGATAAGACAGGAATATTAAGTTAAACCACCTATCTCGTTCGGTACTTTCCCGATCATTTAAGTAGTTCTGAATCCACATTGATTTATTGTTCAAACTTTGCTCTCAAGTTGAAGGAATTCTTTTATATTATGGATGTCGAAAAAATCTTTTCGAATTTTGTCAACAGATGTATTTGCAGTCGTATATCTCCAGTGCTACCAATCACATTCATTCATACCATATAGTGTGGGAAAGGTAAGATTTTAAGATTTATTTAACGAAAAAAAAAAATAATTAAATTCGGGGAAGTTGAAAAATGTTACAGCTTTTTCAAAAATCTGAGAAAATAATGCAGAAATTCGCTATAGTTTGGAATTTGTGTATAAAAAAGGGGAGAATGCCATGCAATGCCTTTCCGGAAATTTCGATGTAAGAGATACACCACGCTCTGGTCGTTGAAAAAGTCGATGAAATTATGGAAAAGACTGACCAGGACCGTCACATTAGCAGCCATGACATCGCTAACGAACTTAACATTAATTATCAAATGGTTTTGAACCATTTAAAAAAGGGCGGGCTAAAAAAGAAGCTTGATGGAACTGCCTGTGAAAAATTTAATGGACCGAATAAACATATTCGATTCTTTTGTGAAACGAAATGAAATCATACCATTTCTGGCAAAATGGACTAAAAGTGAATCAAGTACGACAATAATGTCATGTTCCAGGCACGATGAAGCTCAACAAATGGTCCCAAAGCCGGCATTGAAGCCTCGAAAGGTTATGCTGAGTGTTTGGTGCCATCGGAAAGGAATCATTCACTATGAGCTCCTCATGCCTGGTTGAAGGATTGATTGTACACCTTATTGTCAACTGATGACATTGAAGCAAGCTATCGAAAAAAAAAACCAAAATTGATCATCTTCCATCAGGACACCCCTAGACCACACACATCTTTGATGATTCCGCAAAAACCGGGAGATCCTGACTACCCTATATTTTATTTTGTTATATTTCGCCCAAAATTTGTATGTTTTTACTTTCCTTATATTTCTTTTTATTTTTATACTCCCGCCTGCAAATTTGTCATTTACGAGTACAAAAACTTTACTAGTTTAGCTCTTCCAATGAAGCTAAATAGCGAAACTTGTTGTGTGTTTGGTTGGAATACACAGGTGAACTCTATAAGTGAGGCAAATTCGGAGAAAGTTTCAACCATAAGTGATTTTACGAAGCTTTTAAACATTAAAACTTTTGCTTCAATTATATTTATTACGAGCAAGATCATCTTTAGTTATTTTTTCCTTCTTCAACAGTTTAACTGATTCGTAGCAAACTAATGCAGGAGTTTTATTGCTTTTGCCTCTCCATCAACCGTTTGTGCAAAACATATTAAAAGCAATTTCTGTAGTTGTGCCATCGTCGTACATGATCCTGAAGCTTCTTTGTTGACTTTTTTATAATTTCGTATTTATTTGGCATAATTTTCTTGCCAACATCTGAGTTTGCAATTCGTTAAGATAATGTAATTGGTGGTCCCTTCGACTTTTTTATAGTTTGTCTCATGTCATGCTTCGGTTGTGCCTTCTACTTTTGTGTTTTTTGCAATGCAGAGCCTTGGCTGATATATTTTTGGCATGCAGTTGCATTTGTGATATACACATTCAAGCATACTTATGCACATGTGCAAGCTATTTATATTAATATAAAATTCCTTAAGAGTTTTGTGTTTTTATTTGTTCGCCTGCTGACAACTAAATTGATTTAATGCTTTTAGTTTTTTTTCTTTTCTTTTCTTTTGTTTTTTTTTTTTGCTTTGCTATAACGTTGTCGCTTAACATTTGTTGCATTTGATTGGCGAAACACAGGTGGTGTGTAACATCTCCTTTAATTGGCAGTTTAAATGATTTTTTACTTTGCCATTGACAACCTTGGCTTGACAATAGTGAGCTTGATTTAACGCATTTAATATTGACCGATTATAAGACGTGATGAGGTTGATGTTTAATGAAAGTTATGGGTCTTTCCATATAAAGACAACATCAAGCTTTTTATTACTGTATAAATAATTATTTTAATTACAATCTACTGCAATTAAAATGAATCTTTATAACTGACAATTATATGCTAATGAGCTGAAATTAATTCATCAGAATAGTATTTATAAATTTTTCATAGGGTTTTATAATACTACCATGTAAGTTTGTAAGAAACATTTTCTTTACATTGTGGGAGTGCAATTGTGAGATAGCCCCAGCCAGAAGCCAAAGGCCTCAGTAGCCAGTGCTTCTATACATATTGCAATAATATTCATATAATTGTAATATTTGGTATATAAATAAATAAAAATAACTTGTGAGATGCATCACAATCTTTTCGCAAATGTTTTTCTCAAGACTTTTTTCAAATCTTATGCTGAGACGTGACAAAATTTACTCAAAAAGAAGGCAAATCAAATAGGGCTACTGCAGTTTAGAGGGTACCTTGCAGTACAAAAAATGGAAATATTTGTGATGAATTATGAATGGGCACACATCCATTGCGCTGCTATGAAAACACTGTATAAATGCATTTCAAAATGCATTCTTTTTTTTTTTTGCCTTTATTTTTGATGGAACCACACTCTGTAATACAAAATTTAGTATCAAAATTTGTTTTCAATTAAAGCAAATATTCTGCAATCGCAAAATATTGAAATTATTGCAATTATATTTCGCTCTTATTATGCATGTTTATACAAGTATATTTATAGATATATTCGGGTCAGACCCGCATAACACTTTCCTATTTCATTACCTTTTGAAATTGGCCTCAAAAATTTAAAAGATTTATGTTAAGGAATGGTAGTGAACCTAAGCGAAAAATAAATGATAATGTGTGAGCAAAAATAAAAACTTAAATATATTTTAGCTATACATGACTTTGAAGGGTCGATCTCTATTACAATGCGCTAAAACCAAAAGCAGTTAATGGTTACTTTTGTTTTCGAATTTGTGGATTCAGCAGTCCACTAATTGTTACTGAACAAGAGTTAGAAAAGTAAAATAAATCCATTCTTTTGGTTTCAATTTTAAGTTTAAATAATAAGAAAACAAAGACATAGATTACATTGCCACAAACTTTGAAAGCTTTCCTGATTAAATCAATTGTAGCGCGCTATGTGGAATAAAATTGGAGCTATGAAAAATCACATTCCTAGAGCATCCACCATTTTCAGTTACAATACGATCATTATCACTTCTGAAACTTATACGGCAGTCTCTTCGAACCACACAGCAAACCAAACAGCAATTTCATTTGTTTCGATAAAATCCTGTAAAACATCCCCTCTCCAAATATGAGGATTTTGGTTGCACCACAAAGTGTTAAATAGAAATTCAATATTAATTTGTGGTTCAGTCCACTTTGCTCTCCTCCACTCCTATCCATAATAAAATTAGCAGAGGAACTTAATAAAAATCAATCACCAGGTGTTAAGTGGATGATCGACATAAAATTATTGGAGTCCCTTTCTAAAGAAAACTTTACTTTCTATCAAATGTTATTTTCAGAAATGATAAGAGTTAAGAAAACTTTGCACAAGAATAAAAATTATTAACACCAAATTGTTTTTCAAAAAGCATATTTTTAAGTTTTTTAACAAACGAATTGTAGTAATAAATACTTCTTACCAAAAATCAATTTATAAAAAAATGTATATTTTTCAAAATATAAATAAAAACAAAAATTTTAATAAATCATTTTATTTTTTGATTAAAATAAGTCAAGGATTAATTTAGTAAATAAGTATTAGATTTTAATTTAAGTAAAAATACTACTTAAATAAAATATAGAAATCAAATCACCAATTTCCGTAGAACCTACAATCTCTAAAGATATGGAAATGAGAAATTGTAACATAAGAAGGAAGACAAACTTCGTAGAAATATTTCAAAATCTGTAAGTTGACTATTTCCAAGAAATAATTTGAAAAATTATATATTATATTTTAAAATAACCTGCATTGACATGCTTATAATATTGAAATTAAACCGCAAGCTAAAAACAAATACAGGCATCGAAAAGTGAATTTGCTAATAAGTTCGTTCCATACCTCTGATAATTATTAACTACCAATTCTCATGAATTCTTGCAGCTGGCTTAACATTATCTGTCGGATATTGTGGAAATATCAAAGTGATGAAATCAGTTTAAATGATCTTATCTTCCATACCAATATTTCACCAGCCTAGAAAAACCATAAAGATTTCCAGTCTAGCTGCGTAAAATTCATCGTATTTGCCTTCATCATTTTGCCCCAATTCCAAATTGTATACGTGTCGGCTTTGCCGTAACTGTTCGTCTTACAGTCCACTGTTCGTCTTGAAAAAATTCTCGATAAACATTATAAGCGTTTGTAAATCTTGATAAGTTTACACTACCTGAAATTCGAAAAATGGTAATTCCAAAATAAAACTGGGGGCTACTCTCTTTTGCGATGCGTTAGAAAATGTGCGCAAAAGAAAACATTTGGTACTCTTGTTTGCGTTTGCGCATGTTTCTTAAAGCATTTCATCTACGCAAGTTTGGTATCATCGTACTCTGGTTTGCGAAAGCGCTTGTTAAAACTGTAACATTAGCGCAAATATCTTGCGCAAGCTATTTACTAAACGCAACTGAACAAAAACATATATGTAAATCCAATATGTGATACGTGATATTTATTTATTTTATACGAAATATAGATTATAAGGTAATAATGAAGAACACTTTTTAACAATAAGTATATTTAAAAGATATATGTATATTTTTATCGTTCTGAGTGACCTTTTTTTTTATTAACTTTAAGTTTTGTTATTCCGACGAATTGCAAAAACAAAATTTTTTTTTGGTTTTCATTCGGCAATATTTATTTAACCATTTAAAATGTTAACATTATTTTTATGATCACAAAAACAAATTATTTTTTATTTCATTTCGTATTTGCCTCGCTTTAGTTCTGTGATCATTGCTGGAATCATTACTGTCAACTACTGACAAAATTTCTTGCCGGCTTACTTATATGTATTTTGACATTTGATAAAGGCGTAGCGTTGCCATTTTTACTTTTGTGATGTCCGTATTGCCACTTTTCAAAATGATTTGCGAAAAAACTTGAGTTCATTTCATTAGTTTATTAAGGCTTTCTTACTTACGCATCGCAAACGCGTTCGCATCGCAAACAATAGTAACCCCCCTGCTTTTATGAAGAAAATTGATATCGAGTAATTATAAGTAGTATCAAGTTATGATGGCGTTTGAGAAATAATTTTGATCGCATAAATCATTCATACGCTCTGTATGATTAATTAATAAGTTGCTCCTAAAATTATGCAACACTTTTTATAATCATTTAATGGCTTTTAATTTAATTTATTAGGTATTACAATAAATATTTCGAGTAAAAATTCTATTTAAAAAGCAAGTGGTTACTAACAATTATGACATACCCGTGTAATATTTCCCCTCTGCCTAAATATTATGAGGCTTGAATTTAGGAGAAGGAATTATGAACAGGTTTAATAATAAGGACGCAGTATTTTTTTTTATCCATTAAGGGCTTTCGTGCAATTTTTCTTAACATCATTACACAACTCAGCAATTACCAAGTGTACGCAAGAGTACAACTTTTACATTACCCAATAATTTAAAAAATCTTATATAAAATTAACCAATAAAAATACGGGAGCACAATATTTAAAAAAAAAAATTTAGAGATATAGGGTGTCCGCCGCGAAGGTATAATACTTTGTGTTTTTATAAGTTTTGATTAAAAGAAATATAATGTTGTTTGTTATATTTATAAATGGTTTATTTAATGTAGGGAATTATGGATGGAAAGATAAATGGCCGCCCCTGCTAGCCTAACAATATGGGCTCTTTGAGAACATTTTTCATTACATTCTCACACATTTCAGCCGGTATTTTATTAACGTCATCATGAATATTTTGTTTCAGTTACTCAAGCATTTCTGGTACGGTCACATCAAGCTGTCAATACAAGTCACCATTTCTTGCTTGCATGGGATGTGACACCGTCATATCAAGATATCGGTTCCGATTGATAGTTAGCGTTTTGCAATTTTCAGTTTCAAAGGAGTAGGTTCCAATGATTCCTAACGATCAAATTCTATGCCAAGCTCTCACTTTAAATGGATGCAAACCTGACTGCTGAATAATTTGAGGGTTTCATATTGCCTAGAATCGACTGTTTTGTTTGTTCGCAAATCGAGATTACCATGGGAGAGCTGAAATATCCTATTGGAATTTGTACAGCGGCGTAAGTGGTCTCTTTGAAAGAATCTCTTGTGCCAACTGAATCCTATTTGCCAACAAATGGGAATCCTTGTCTAAATTGTGGCCAAAGCTCCTCTTTGAAAACAAAGCCTCTGTGACCGGCGCTGACTTGAGGTTTATGGATCGTTTTGAACCCTTTCTTGAGCCCACTCCCTCTTTCTTCCAAATCATTCACTAAAAGATAAATAGTGATAAATAGTTGTTTTTTCAAAAGCTCGTCAACAACATTCGTTATAAATTAATTATTTATTTATCAGCGATATTTTTAATTACAGAAACACGTTGATTTTATAAAACACCATTTAAGGTAAAGCTCATTGTTTCTACTATATATTAAAAATTAAAACTTAAAAAGGATTAAATCTCACGAATATCAAAACCGGTACATTCAATTCAAACTCTACTAGCGTTTCATACTTGGCTCATCTATACAGAAGTATGTTGCGTTAAAACTTTAATTTCAAAGTTGACGTAAATGCTTGAGGCGTACTTACTACGTTTGTTTTATTTTTTTTGTTTTTTTTTAACAATTTGAATGTCAAATGAGTTAATTTTATACTCGACAACTTCTTCAAAGTGAAAATGTATTTTATAGCTCCCAGTAATTTAGTTCGCAAGACTTTAATTATTTTCCAGAAATTATTCTGCAAGGATAACACGCTGTCTTTTTAATACAATTACAGTATAATACAAATGATATTAAGTTGAAATTCCCGCCACAATAAATATTACATTTTATATATTGAATAAATAATGCTTAAAGAAACACGTTGTATAAAGTAAGAAAGTTATTTCCTTTAGATCTTTTAAGGAATTTATTGAAATAAATTTAAATATTTAACATTTTCTATTTGAATTTATAATCCTTAGAAAGTACTCAGTTATTTGGTTATATAAGAAGTTGGCACAACATGGTTTTAATTTCACTTTAAAAATAAGAAATTCAAGACGTTTTTTTTCAAATTCGTATAAAGACAGCATTTTTGCAAATAAAATATGAAATTCCTTTCAAAAGGAAGAAATGGGATACTTAGAAACATGTTTTCGAAGTATTGAAGTATTACTTTTTCACAGTAATAAAAAGCGCCTGCTTGTGGGCGGGTATAACAGATATTGCAGTTTGGCTTATAGCATACGATATCTGGAACCAACAGAATTATCATTTATTTAAGAAACAATTAACTGTAGAATTTATTTATATAAAATAAAAGGTACAAAAGGTATGTCGCAAAGTAATCATGACTTAGCACGATGGCAAGCAGATGAAATAGTGAACGGAAGTAGATTTTGGCAGAAAATGATTAGAGGTTATAAATAGTTCTTTCGCCACTTTCGAGACCGTTCAGCTAAAATTTTAATGTCTTCAAAATTCTTTTAAGGAAGTGTGTCCTTCAGGCCTCTCGTAATACCACGGCCATTTAAAATCACGGAGTTGATTTCTCGCTATATTTTTAACTTTTGTGGAAACAGCTGATTTGGTTTGCTAATACGTAATTCCGTGGGCGAAAGTTAAAATGAAAACGAAAACAAAGAAAACAAGATAATGTTGCCACCGCTATAAAGTAGTATGGTTGCCTCTTACTCAAATTTTACTCCTTTTTATCATTGAATTTACGCCTTAAAATTCAAAAGTATCATTAATTTTACAACAATTATTGTAAATTAAATTGAATTTTGTTTTAAATCGTTAACATAATTCGATAAATTTACAATATTTTCCTCATCTCTCACATTTTGTGAATCTGGTAACTACAGATGTATTTTCGAAGCAAACAAAACAGCTGACTGACTAAAAAGGAAAAAGTAAACCACTAAAATGTGCCAAAAAAAAGTATTTTTCTTTAGAAGGAAGAAATGTTTTCCATAATTTGTTAATTTTTTAATTTAATTTATTTTGTTTAATATATGAAATAATATTGAATATATAAGTAAAACACACATTATATGAAAAGTTTATATGAAATCGCCAATTATTTTTTATTAACCGCCTGATTATGTATTACAACTATAATAAAACTAGTTGTAATTTTGATCATTACTTTTCAGTTCGGTATTATGATTTATAATTAATAAAAACAATTACAACTAGTTAGTTTTCAGTTGTGTTGCAAAATTTTTGGCTAAAATGGGTTACAACCAATGTAATTACTGGTTGTGAGAACTGCCAAATTCTTACAACTGATCATTCGCAGTTGTCTTGTAATTGTCTTGCCGCCGAATTTGCATCGAAATGGAGAAAAAATTGTAATTTTAATATTTATGAAATATGGAAACAAAAATTAATGCATAAATGATATCTGCCTTCAGCAAAAAAATAAAGGGGAATCGCTTTGGCTCGAATAGTTGGTCGCAAAAAGATTTTTATGTCATTTAACAAATAGCAAAATGCATCTTTATTCAGGCGAAAATAGCTGATGAATCTGAATAATTAAGTTCATTTTTTTGTAATAAATGTTCTATTACATTTCTTACTTTGAGTATGTAAAATAGATCTACACTTATATCCATTTTATATCCATTACTTATGTACACTTTATTTATTTTTACTTATATTTTTCAATCGCAACGGCATTGCCAATTTGAAACGGCAATGCGTGACAAATTGGCTGTCAAATTTCCATTTAGTAAAGGAAAGAAACGAGTTAAATATAACGAGTAGGTTGAAGACTATACTAGTTTTGGTTCTAATACATAATAGCAAAATGAAGTTTGGTCTACTCTACTTCAAGACAACACAACTAAACTGGTTGTCAATTCATAATCAGGGAGTAAGTTAAAAGTAAAATAGTTATAGAATATGTGAAAATGATTTTAAATCGGTAGTCGTTTAGCTGGCCGGTTTCCAATCATGAGATTATTAAAATTTTCGTGCACAGAACACCATTTCAGTGGTATTAAATCACTTTCGTGAAAAGTGATTTGTAGAGCCCCCCAATTTCATATGGTTTTAGAAAGAAAAAATTTCATATGGTTTCGCAGTTTCAAGCATGGCCTCATAATGATTTAATTTTGTGGCGTGAAACGTCTAAACTAGTTCTGTGCTTACTATTCATACTTTCGGTTTTTGTGCTCTCCTTTTACAAAACTATAATTATCGACGTTGTTAACTTGTAAATTGATGACTGGATATTTACAAAATACTTGTCGCGCACTTCAATGTAAGCGGCCGGTTGCGTGTAAGCCGGCAGAAATGGCTGCATGTAGTTGAGGTGTGTAATAATATTAAAGAGAACAATAATTGAAACAATAATGACAACGGCGATAAAAAGTTAATGAAATACATGCAAGCTACGGCTGTGGTTTTACAGACGAGTATAACAATATACAAAGGGGGCCGCCTATTGAATATGTGGAAAAATACTTTGTAACTCGTTGCATTGTTTTATGTAATCGTTAAAAAAAAGAAGGGAAACTACACTTCGATTGATTGCCAGTTTTTTACAAATATAAAGTAAAATATATTTTCTTTATATTTTCCAAATCTTTTCATTAAAAAAAATTGTTCAATGTGTAGTAAAGCTTTTTGGTATTTCTTTAAAATTTTTTTAATATGAATTCATTTAAAAAAGTTTTACAAGTACGAAGGAATGCAAAACAAAAACGTATAATTACAATTGTCCTTTTTCTTGGAATTGTTGTCCAATAAACATTCCTAAAAGATTAAAACAGGATTACTAACAATGTGAAGAAAATCTTAAGCCAAGTAAGTTCACAATATAAGCAGAGTGGTAGCCAAAAGGTGCTACACTTACGCTTTTAATAAGTCATATTTCCTCACTTATAGAGCAGACACCTGTAGCTTTTAGCAATATCCCGAGATAATACTGGAATTATTCTTTTTACATATTTATGAACTGGTTATCTCCTCTACCACTTTTTCTTTTCCTAATTTTGTCGTAAAATCGAAAAAAAATTCATTATTGATTGCTATGCTATCCATTATCGGCTACAGCTTCTGTAAAAGCTTATCTTCGCATTAAGTTACACAAAAAAATATTTTTTAAAAATAGAAATATTTTTGAGCAGTCATCTTGCCAGAAGTTTTTTCGCTGAAAATAAAGGGAATATTCTATATCTTCTATAGGTATCTGCTGAAAGTAAAGCTGATATCGCTATTTCTATTTCATAATTGTTCATGACTGCATCAAAGATGATATTCTAGAACAAGTTGCAGTCGGCTCTGAAAAAGGACACTACTTCACATGTTTTATATATTCTGGTAACCGCACATTTAAATTCGAAGTATTGCGAACAAGAACAACTTTTATATTAAATCTTCATATAATTTCTAATTAGGATGCATTTAAATGCCTTTCATAAGTTCCTTAAATTGTACATAGATTTAAGTTTAGACCCAACATTGTGAGCTTAATTGCACATGTGTTTGTGGTTGTAAGGACATATTGAAGTGACTATGCCATTATTGCCACATCATTTGCTTTTTGTTTTATATTATATTATTGTTGCAGTATATTTTGAATTAGTACCTTCCACATAGAATGCATATTGCTTGTGTATGCGGAAAATTCACCCTTCATGTTTACGAGTACGTGTTGGCGTTATTCTTTAAGGAACTTGCAATTCAAAAGTTCACACATTGATGATGTTAAATGGAATTGAAAGAAACGAAAACGAGAAATGTATTGGGCTTATGAAGATATGCAATTCAACAAAGTTGAATTGAAACTAAGCAATTTAACTTGAAAGCAACTCAAATTATTTGAGGTATTACGAAACAACACAATTCAAATGGAAATGCATTGATTCTGATTGTCGTCAAATAAAAATTATTTTACTTTAAGTATTGATGTATGATGCGCTTACAAAAAAAAAAACTTCAATTCCTTACAAGTTGGCAATGCGTTGTAAGAAACGATTTTTCTTTTAGTTATCGAGATGTAGAAATTTCTTTTGTTACAGCAGATGCTAAAGTCACTTTTCGGGGATTTGATTTTTACAAATGAAGCTTAAATGCAAAGCTGAAAAATGTGCATGCACGATTTTAAATATAAAACATTTTCTGGTATTATTTACACTCATAAAACATATATGGGAATAGGCGTAAGTTGCAATTGGATTTGGATTTAGTTCGAGCAATTTTCTAATTTTCTTTTTTCCAAGAAGCTCATAAGCAAGTGGAGAACAACTTCAAAGTGAACTGCTTATATTAGCGATTAAAAGAATTATATGTTCGGATGAAAAGAGGAGCAGTAGGAAAACTTTTATTGGTAAACTAAGACGAACTATGACCTCTCCTCAATATGGGAATTTGCTGCAAATAATTTGTGTCACTGCATTCATTGAAGCAAGAAATGTTTATTGTGAAATACTTTTCAAAATTCCGTTTGGTTGGTTGGCTGATATTCACCCCTATTCTGCGTTTCGATTAAGTCTCCGCATTCAGTTCCGTTGCGATCGAAAATTGCTATTCTGTAGAAAAACGGCATCGAAAGAAAAAGAAGAAGACAACAATGTTTACAAAATTAATAGCATCACTGTGGACTGTTGAAATGAAATAGGAAAATAAGGAAGTTTGTTATCATTTTCACAAACAAATGTTAAATTTAATGCAAAAAGTTAATAAATTAATAAGTTAATAATAAAAATAAGTTGTTGATAAACACTTTTTCTCGTGAGATGCAGCAAAATTCTATGACTTCCTACTTCATACTGCTCTGGTGTTGTTGTTTTTGACCTGTACCATTATTAAATATTAATTTAATTAAATAAATTAATTAAAAATATTTTTAAGTGTTTTTTTAATCGCTTCTGAGCATTTTATTTCATTTTCTACTTAAATTTTTTTCAATTTTGAAGTTTTTAACTAAAAAACACAGATAAAAAAACTCCTCCGTTAACAAAAACACAACTGAGAAAAACGGAGCTCCAATCGTAATGCAGAATACATACAATCGAAAGAAACTGAGCGGAATCGAAACGCAGAATACCAAAATTACCAGACGGAGAAAATTTCGATTCAAACCAAAACGCAGAATAGCCCCCATTAAGTTTGATCCTTTTCTGCTGCTACTCTTTCCATTTCAGCATGGCAAATAAAGAATTGATTTTATTGCCAATAAAATATAAATATAAATGGCCAAACTTTATATGCTCTTTAGAAAAGAGAAAACAATTTTTTGATTATCCAATCATTATCAAAATGTGACAGTGGCATTTTTTCAATGTTTGTTTCCTTTAATATTCCACAAGAAAAGTAATTTTGTTTGATTTGTACAACTTAGAAAAGATAAGAGAATGTCAAACATCTGACATCGTATTATTTTTGGAAGCAATTTTATAACGTTTGGTTATTCAGAGCCGGCGCTGTCATATATTTATTACTCAAAGAAGTTATTTGCAAGCTTTTTTCATAACTTTTTATTTGATATCATTTGAGAGGCGGGACTCAAGTAACGTAACATTGTTTAATAATAATTTAGCCGTGAGTAGTGGCGGAATGTGATGACATGTCACACTTCTATTTTCATTTTCTTCTCACCTGCCTCCTTATAGAAAACTTTTCTAGACGGCATTCTTTATTGCTTTGAAATCAAATGTTAATATTGGCTTTAACAAGGTTTGCTGCTGCACTTTTCTTATAAAAAAAAAAAACTTTTTATTTATATGTTTTGTTGTGTGTAGATGCAAACACATCGTGAAGATTTATTTAAATACAATTTTTAAAAAAAGCGGAGAAATTTTAGTTTATTCAAAAGGCAAACAATGAAAATAATAATTTTGTTTTTTTTTGCAAACCTTTCGGGTTGAGCACAGGAAAACACCCAGGGTCTATGCAGGAATCGAAGCCGCGACTTTCGATTTATTCGCCTAGCCTAATGTACTCCCTCCATGGCTATACACGAGTAGTAAGAATGATGAGAATAAGGATGATTTAGGTGCAGTTAGAGGCTTTCGTATTAATCTTCAGACAAATGATCACACTCGCATGTACACATAGAAAGAGCGGAAGATTGAAGTACTGCTGAATTTATCTGGTACTCGCTCGATAATATTTACATTTTGTAAATACGGATATGCATCAATGTATATCGTGACATACGAATGCTAATAATTATGTATCTGTGTGTGTGCGTAGATGCAAAAAAAATCGAAATTTAGAAAATTCAATAATTGTTTGGTGTTTGACATTAGATGTTGGCCTAATGTTGTTATTCCATGTAAATAAAACAAAATAATAGTTGAGATGCCATCACGTAATAGGTAATAAACATATCCGTATGCATAAAGAAGTAAACTGGGATATAATAAAGTAAACTGGGAATTCAGAAAAGTTTGGAAAAATATTTAATCAAGTTTTAGTTTTATTTACGTGCAATAACCACATTAGGCCAACTGCTAATTTCAAAACTAAATAGAGAACAGAATCTACATATATTTTGACATTATTTATTATATTAAATTAAATAATGCAATTTAAAAAAGGTCAACTGATACGTTATTAAGAACTTGAGAATTTTAGGGAAAATCATTTCAAACACTAATCGCATAAGTAAAGCACTGATACTCAGAGATCTGCGAAGAATATCTGTGAGTAAGAGGTCTGTCACTTCTTTGAATGTAAAAGTTATCGAATTTACACCACGAATAATTTCTAAATTCTAATTCTCTCATTTCAAAGGTTATTTCGCTTCGGAATTCATTTAATGCTTAAATATGGAAAATTGTTTATAAACAAAAATAAAATCAAATATTATATTTTTAAACAGAATTTCTATAAATGTCTAATATTGTATTTCTCTCTAAAAATTGATTTTTCTTTTGGAACCTTCAAGACTAATTGTTGAGCATTCTTTTATTATAGTTGTCATTAGTTGTGTAAGCCATGACACAATTGATTCCTAAACAAAGGAGTGACACTTCAACAAAACTAATTTATTCTATTAACCACATTTCTATCCCATGGAGACCATTCGTAAACACAATTTAGTACATCATTGTCATCGTTAAAGGTTTGCATTTGTCCACTGACAGTACGGCAGTTTATGTGAGGAATTTGTAAGGAATGGAATAAAATAAATTACATACTTATGAAATGTCTATATTAAGTAGAGCATTCTTGCAATTTTCTGCCTTTTATGAATTGTGCAGGAAGACGTTATGGACTAATACGTGTCATAGTTTAAGGATATTTTACAACATTTTTCCATATCCATTCAATATAAATTTTATAGTTTAGTTAAACCTTCTCACATTAAAAGTATATATTTGCAAATATTAACTAATGAAATATTGATAAAACAATATTAATAATAATAAATAATGTAACAATATGAATTATTAAAATTTTACAATATTAATACAATTATTATGTATTATAAACTTTAATTTCCTGCAATAAATTTTTTTTTTTAAATAAATTTATGCATCAAATTTTTTTAAAGTTTTTATCAAAATTATTTATTTGACAGAAGCTCTTGTGTGCTCTAGTTGCGCCGATTGCAACAAAATATAAAAGACTACTCGTATGTGTTTTCCACACTGGCCCGCTTTTGATAGTGAGATAGATTATTTTCAACACTGATTCACAACTATAATGTGATGTGACAATAATGTTTCCAGAATCATCTACTCTAATCCCTTAATGCGTAACAAAAAAAAGGCATTTATATACATACATGCTGAGCTTTGAAATGAAGAAACCATGTTTTGGGTTACTGAAACAAGTGATTTATAAACGCCGCCAAAAATTTTTTAAAAGTCACTGTTGGGGACTAAATTTTGGATACTAAGAAAAGCACATCACAATTTAATTTTTAGACTTTACACAATAAATTACTAAGAATTATCTGACATTGCTTTCATAGATAACGATCAGTATGACTTAAATGAATTATTATTAAATAAGTATTGAAAAAACAAGAAGCAATTAGCCAAAATTTCGTCAATATGTAAATAAGTGTAAATAAAAATAAAACAATGTAATGAAGAAAAAGCTTTTATTGGTCACTTTATTACAAAGTTTTTTTCTTGGATCAGTAGAGTCTTAGAATACGAGTATATTTTTTATATATGTATTTGAAAGTAATTAAATAACACAATTTTTAGTGATTTTTAGCTCTCAACTCCTTCCGTTCTCCTGGAATTCATACTTCAGTGGTATTCCAAATTTGAAAATAGAATTAAATTGTAAAAAACCTGAATAAAAGGGATGTTAGATGTTAAGATGAAGGTTAAATGTATTATTTCCAAAAATGTTTAGCCGCACACCTCCTTCCGTTCTCGTAGAACTTGGACTTCTTCCCTAAGGATGTTTATAAGGATTCAAATAACTTATGTGCGGTGAGTGTTTCTATTGGATTCTGGTGTTTTTACCAGCTACTTAGAGTTGCCTACTTGGCCCAGCATTATTTTTTATTCCATAAATAAATGTGCTCGGAATTCCACTTAGAATGTGCACTCACTGAATTACAAGTCTAACAGAGCTATGTTATTACGTTAACAGAAGTCTGTTAAATCATGTGGTTTGTGTCCGGGGTCATAAATTTCGAAATTTAACTTCACATACAAACATACATGTTTACTTATAATATTCAAATTTAATAAAATTCAATTCAAAATAATTCCATACTTTGTTTGTCAAGCACGCATTCCGCTGATTTTTATTCTGTTCTTTATCAAATTTCTAGCAAATTTATCAATTGATTTCAAAATTAAATAAATGCCGAACAGAGTTGTAAATAACAAGTTTGTGAATTATATCTCACTTAATGCATGGGAATAATGACATTATTCCCATGGTAAAATCGGATCTTCCCAAAAGCGTTAAGTCAATTGATTTGTACAACTGGGATACTTCATTATTTTGTAACAAACAGTTATATTTTGATTACATAGAAAAAACATTTAACATCATTGTATTATATGTGGGTTTCTTGTCCATGTGTTAGTTTTATTTTATATACTCGTGTGTGTGTGCACTTAAAACATAAATATCTGCAAGAACACCACACTCTTCGTAACTTTATACTCGTATAAATCAGATCTACAAATCACAATTTCAATAAAAATTTGTTCATGCTTTATTAAACGAGATACAATATTGTTTAGCACAAAATTGAAAGGTTTTAGCAAAGAAAGAAAAGAATTAAGAATACAATAATGTCGTCTGGCAATCACAGCAAATGAGACAATTCACAAAAGCAATTACGTAATTGTTTCCAAAAGGAGAAAGGGAAATGGAATAATCCTAGATTTTGGCAGTATAAGACGCAAGCAATCGAACCTTTTAACATACACAGAGATTATGGAGACCACCAAGTAAATTGAAAGATGGGAAGACTAGCGGTCTTACGAGTATGTAGAAATATCTATAAAGACCACAAATGATAATAACGACACTAAATTTGTTCATACAAATTGCTTAATAACTGAGCCTAGTAATGAAATAAGAATTTATTCCAAAGGATTTTATGCTTTTATATATATATATATAAAAATACAATTCTTCCAATGTATAATTTTAATTGCGTGCACTCCTTCGACACGATTAATTGATCCTAGAAGAGCTTTTAACTTGTTTCATTGATTACATTGCGATATATGTATGTATATATATATATGTAGTTTTGTGTAGAAGATGTTTATTTACATTGTACGTCAATTGTATGTGTATTTGTATTGCAATTAAGGATTTAAAGAAAAGAAACCTATTTGTTTTAAGCCATCAAAATTATAATCATGAAAATTTACTTGTATTACGATTAATATTTTTCCAAAAAAATAAAGGAGACAAAATAATACTTCCTAAATTACACAGTGCAACACCACTTCAAATTTCCAAATCAGCATCTCATAGATTCTGGTAGAGACTCATCATCTTGTAGCTTAATTGTAAATTAGTGAATGTACATAAATTGGAAAGAGGTTATTTGGACATTTAAAAAAAGTGTATATTTTAATTGAACAAATGGAAAAGATATGAATGCGAGTATTTTGTAAGGAAATATAATACTTCCAGTTTTGTTTATCACTTTTGTATTGAATAAAATGATATGTTAATATCAGGAATTTATTGGTAACCCTAAACGAAGAAATAAGAATCGGTAATCTTCAAAATGCCTACCGAAGAGAGTTGCATAACAAGACTTGAATAAAGAAAACATACTCAAAAGTAATCATAATAATTCTGATTTAATTTAAAAAAATACGACTTTTTTTACAATTCTATTTGCTTAGCAATTTTTTTTATTCCACGAATAAATTCAAAAGGATTCGCACTCAAAACATGTTCCCATTTTATTCGTGTTATTCATCGCTAGTGTCTCAGATTTTTTTGTGGAAAAAATCAAATGTCACTGCATGAAATAAATTTTAAAATTCTTGACGACGATGGCATAATCGGAATTTTGGTGAACTCCCAGAAAAAAAAACCAAAAAAAAAAATTTTTCCAAAAAAATCGTTATGATCGCAAAGGATTGCCAAAGCGTTCATACTAGTTATATAAAAAAAACCATTTATTCAATATCTTGCGAAATTTTAAACTCAGCTACGAGTTTTATAAACTCGTATTTATTTTAAATAAACCCGTATGTATGTATGTATGTAAATCGTATTGGTAATTATATATTTTCTAATTTTATATATGAAAATAAAATGTACAACATTTACATCTTCGTAGAAGGTAAGAAATCGTAATTAATTTTTAATATAATTTAAATGTATGTTATTAAATATGTGAAACAATCATACGAAGGAAGTGAAATATGTCGAAGATAAATCGAATTTACTACGGATTTGAAAAAATTTATAGTCGATTTGCGCAAAGAAGGGATATCTTTAAGATGTATTGTAGAAATTGTAAAACCTTCCAATATGTAATTAGGTTAGCAAAAAAATGGCAGTGTAGCTAAAAAAACTGTGAAAACGAAACAGATTTCTGTTAGGAAGAAGAGCGAAAGTATTTCTTTTGCACCAGATCAGAATGGACAACACAATAAGTGGAGTTAAAATTCAAGGTCTTCCTCAGAAACACTTAAACATTAGTGTAACTCCTCATACAGTTCGAAATTATGTGAGAAAACTTGTATTCAGAAGTAGAATCGCTGTTAGAAAACCATTTATTAGCAAAATAAATATCTTTAAATATATATCTGGTTATCTTTGCAAAAAATTCGTTGGTAAGAATATGGACTTCTGGAACAGGATAATTTTTTCTCATGAATATAAGTTTAACATTAAGACCTCTGATGAGTGCGTAAAAATCCGGCGAAAATTCAGCACAGGGCTTTCTAAACAAAATCTCTTACTTTCATTCAAAAACAATGAAGGTTAATTGATGGTATGGGTATGTTTTGGTGCCGCAGGAGTGGAGAATGCAAATTTTTTAGATGGAATAATGGACTTGAAGAAGTACTTTAACATTTTAAGGGTAAAGTTCCAAAGTTCCAAAAAATTGGGTGTGAGTGATAACTTTATCTACCAACAAAATAACGACTCCAAGCATACAATCTTATAAATGTTATATAATTGCCCAAAGTACCTAAAAATTCCACTTCAAAGCCCCGATGTTAATCCAATTCAAAATCTTAAGCCAAATTTCACGAAATTAACAAAAAAGGTTGTGGAATCGATACCATCGCCCTTAAATCAAATAATAAAAAGAAAAGGTTATCCTATTTAGTACTAAAATTATATCTTTCCTTATTTTTGTATGTTATTCCAATTTATTTATTTGGTTTCTACTAAATACTGGCTTTATATATTAGATTAATTAGAGAGATTTCTATATTTTTATTTACATATTTCGTTAAACAAAGGGTTAAAATTTTAAATATTAAAAAGAAAAATAAATTTTTCATTTATTGAAAAATAAAGTTTATTGTCAAAATGTATGGTGTACCAACATGTGTTTTGCATTGTGCACATACATACATATGTACATTCATATTTTCATTTGCTCAAGATGAAATCGAAATAAAAACGGGTAAATTAAACGGATAAACGGGTAATTTATTATCAACTGGAGCAGTTAAAATACTCTGTACATCAAACCGATTTTAGAGAAATAAAAACAAATGATTTTTTTTATTTAATTTGTTTGGCATCTACAGATGCTTATAAAGCATTAAAACAGATATATATGTATATGTATATGTATATTATGTACACGAAATATACACATACGTAAGTACGAATATGTTTGTGCATACGCAATTACTTTGACAATGTTTCATTTCACTTACTTGCATACAGCCACTCACACATTTGTTGCTCTTTCCTGGCATCAAACAAAAACCACTCTCTTCTCAATAAGAAATTATGCAGGGAGAGAGAGAGAGAGAGGGAGACTATAATTTATAACAACAAAAATATCACATCACGTCCCGTTAAATTTTTATGGAAACTGATTGAAAAAATTAAAATTTTGTTATTTTATTTTATTGATTTAAGATCATTTTAAACAAAAGCTCGTTACACTCGCACATGTTTTTATATTTTGCAATATTGCTAAATTGAATGGCTTTTATGAAACGCTTCACAACACTATTTCAATCGCATTTTAATTTTATTTGTTACATGATGCTTTTTGAACTTTGCGTATTTATTTGTTGTTTTCTTTGTACCTTAATTTATTACTTTACTTATTCACTTTCCGATTATTTTATAAAAACTACCGCAACACAGATGTGGTGTTCCTCGCAAATACGGATGAGACGACTTGAAAACATCTGTGTAGGATAGTGAAACAAGGTCTTGCTTGAGATGTTTTTTTATTATATTTGCTGTCGAAAAGCATGTGTGAAGTTAGTGGTGGAATTTTATAATATATGTATGTATGTACATACATATATTGGCTTGACACGAAAACTGCTTGATTTAATTTTTTTTCTTTTTGGAAATTATGTATTTAATTATTGTGCCACTTGATTATATTTATTAAGTATTTTAATATTTTCGACTTCAGTTTAATGGGAATGACTAATTCTTTATACGTTCCCTTTTTAATAATTCCCTTTCCATTCACCACATTGCGTTTCCCTTGTGTAAATAAATTTTACGTTTTAAAACCACCACAAGGTAGCTGTTTTATTAGTCGACTGTAAAATACCCTTCATGCAGTACACTCGAAAAGGGTTTGCGTGTTGATTAGGCGAACACTAAAATAAGTGAACTAATCCAAAATACGATTAAGTATTTCTAGATCGAGATTGTAATTTACACGTAATTTATTTGTCATTGCAAATGCTTCAAATTGGCAAAACAAATAAAAAAGACTGCCAACAAGTTGTGTAGAGTATTCTCATACCCGCAAGTTCAGCTTTTTCCAACCGCTCCTTTAGAAGGTCTCCTCAATTTTTTTTATTTCTCGCTGTTTTTCCTTTGGATAATTGATGTAAGAAAGCACATGGACAAAGCAATATTTTTTATAATCCATTTCCAAGGTTGTAAGTCCACTAATCCGTATGCATGTAAGCAAAAGCAACTTCATTTTCAGTTTACCAAATAAAGCTAAATAGTGTGACCAAGTTGTCCTATTCAATGTGGCAGCTTTTTTTGTGACAAGATGAGCCGAAAAAATTGGCACAATATGTAACGATAATAGGAATGCCCAAAAATTAATTGAGACATTTTCTGGGAATGTGCGTCAATTTAGAACTATAAAAGACGGCTCGCATTGAGTTTTTTCGCCGATAATGTGATCCAACATTTACAAGTTAGTTTTGTAATAAAAAGGAGGAGGTTATTTATAATTAAATTTATAAATATTTTATACGATATTTTTATGCTTTTGTGGATGTTCTGCAAATTAGTGTTCACGTAAGTGACTTGATACCACTCAAATGGTGTTCGTGATTTGAAACCGCCCAGCTAAACGACTACCGATTTGAAATCACTTGCACATATTTTACAATTATTTTACTTTCAAAAAATTGATTGTGGACTTTATATAACGTGTTTTTTTACTTATTTATTCAATATTGATTTATCTTTTAAACAAAATAAATTAAAAAACTAACAAATTAATAAAAACTTCTCTTGCTTTTAAAGAAAAATACTTTTTTTTTGTGGTTTACTTTGTTTCTTTTTAGTCAGTCAGCTGTTTTGTTTAGTTCGAAAAATGTGAGAGAGGTATAAAATATTTGTTAATTTATTGTTTTAATTAAATGATTTAAAATAAAATCAATTTAAATTATAATAATTGTTGTAAATATATTAATAATTATGAACTTTAATGGGTAAATGTGAGTTTATAGTATTGTTTTCTTTATTTGATTTTCATTTTCGCTTTCAGCCACAGAATAATCTATTGTCAAACCAAATCAGCTGTTTGCCCGTGATCTCAAAAAACAAAATCCCACGGAAATATTAAAGTCTCAGATCACCAGGAAATCAACACCGTTATTTAAGACCGTTCGTGACTTAAAACCACTGTCATATTAGAACAGACCTAATTAAATATAATTTTTAATACTCGTAAGTGTTTCAATAATTTTTTATTTTAATTTAAGTTGTGGTGAAAGTAGTAATTAATTTAAAAGGCAATTTTTAAAATTTTTCCAGCTGATACTTCAAATTTTCTTGACTTTTAATTAGCGATCTACTCAACAGTAAAAGTTTTCTCCCGCATTCTAAGATTGAACAACAAAATTTTGAAAATAAAAAAAAATTTTAAATATTATTTTACCACGTTTAACTTTTAACTACAACTGCTTCCAATAAATAAAAACTAACAGGCAAAAGTAATCGATGGCAATTAATATTGGCCACGGCATTCTTATGACTTTTAAACCTTGTAGTTCTGCTTTATAATACTATATGGTCGGTGTTGTTGAGCGATATATGACTTTATTATGCAATTGTCAGAAGTTATAGGAAATAAAATTTTTAAAAAAAATTAATTATTTAAAATTTAACAAACAACAAAAATTTCTTAGTCAATGTACGAGTACTTTTCAGCTTGCAGTTGCAGTCGTCTATTTTAAAATTGTTTGTTACATGTTGTGCCGGATGCTAAAAAACGTGTAAATACACAAAAGAAGAAGAAGAGCACAAAGTATTGAAAATTAGAATTTTAAATTAAAATGTCCAACTGCAAAGCACGTACTTGTAAGCAGCGACACGAACTAAGTTTAGGTACTGCAAAATAAAAAATACTACAAAACATTTTTCTACTACTAAATGAATCCTACAGAGTCCTAGGAATTTTTTGTTTTTAATTTTTTTTTTTTTTTTTTTTTTTTTTTAACAAACAAAGGAAACAATTTTTTGCAGCTTTTTTATTTGGTATGCGTTGCAATTTTGTAGGTTTTTTATTAAAAACAAATCTCACTACGAATGTTTAAATCTGGGCATGCGAATAGAATTTAGTGCAGGGCATATAAATCTAATTTGGTGAAATATTGATGAACCATATCCATTTCACATTATTTAATACGTATTGTCATTTTATGCAGAAAGAGGTCCTGGAAGGCATTGCGCAAGAGACCCAATTGTTAAATAAGTTTTTTTTTTTTGTTAATAAGTTTTTTTTAAATTAAAAAGAATACAATAAAAAATTTTGTGTAATATTTATTATTATTATATTTATATATATATTATTATATTTATTTTATATTATTATTTTATAATATTATAATATTTGTCTCACTAATTATTTCTAACTTTTACAATTATATGAGCTAAACATTAAACCTTTTAAAAAAATTATTGAAAATAAAAAAAAAATTTAAAAATTTGAAAAACTTTTATTTTTAAATTATTATTTGAATTTTAATAATGCTGAGGGTAAATATATTTGGGTAGAAACCAAAGTAGATACTTTTAATATAAACAGAATCCGCACAGAAATTGTCGATAAGAAATTTTAAGAAGGATTGTTGGTTTATCATTAATAGCAAAAATTATTGTCTGCGAACGTCGTTGTGGAGATAAAAAAGTTTCTTAACTGTTCCTTATATGATAAGTTTTCCTGATTACTTTAATACTAAATGTAATAATTTTTTTCGAAATTAAAATTAAATTACTTTATAATAAAAAATGTCTGAGTTACGTTACGTTACATGTTACATGAAACCATTAAATTTCAGGAAAGTAAAATTTGTTTTTGAAATTTCTGTTAAAAAGTTAAAAATAACAAAAATTTAAATTTTATTTGTCGAGCTTGATCTGTTTTTGAAAACCTTAAAGTACTACGCATGTCATCAATGACCAACTCTTTTATGTCGTCATAAACACCTGTGGGCCACCTGCGTTACGTAAAGCCTATGCTTCATCAATGAACACCTGTGGACTAACTGTGTTACAAAAAACATACTGCATGTTTATTATTTACTGGATGACAAAGAATAATTTACTCTAATATTAAAAAAGAAATTCATTCATCCTGCTCTATAGGAAGTCCTTGCAATGGCAACGTTCTTTCGTGTTTGGTCAGGTCGTGTTCGAAATTTTAATTTGGAAAAAAATTGAAATCCAACCTAAGCTTTATAGCTTGCTTGGTGTTTTCTCTTTTAATATTTTTTAAAACTGCATGAATGGCCGGCCCTTAAGAAGGACTTAACATTGTGCATTTCTTCCCTAAACTTACAAACGTCCTTAAATTTAAAACTAAACAACAGAATTAGTCATAAAAATTTATTAAAATTAAATTTTTTTATGGAGCTAATATGGAGCAACTAAAGGAAAGTATACTTTTTCAAATTACTCCTTCTTCCTTCAGTAAGGAAGGATACATACAAAAATACTACGTGAGGCCTGAATCACTAAATAACTAAATAAGTTCTCGTCTCTGGCTTAGGAAGGGAATGATTTCGAGGCAATGATAACTCTTTAGTAAAGTTTTCTTGTAAAATGGGGAGGAGAGAAATGGACAAAGAGGTTAACACTGCAATTCAATTGGAAGGTGAAAAAATATTATTTATTTCCTTCATATATTTTTTTTTTAGCAAACAGTTAGGTTCGCTGGGTTATGTAAGAAGTTTAATATTCAACTACGACACATATGCGATTACATGACGTCTGGAAATGTTTTGTTGCAAATATAATTGGGTGTATTATAGGAAGTCTTTGTCCTTATAAAGGCATTGTAAAGGCATGTGCGAGTGTGAGATTCTCTGCGTGTCATATAAATGGAATTTTGTTAAATATATAAACACACATTCGAATTACTTGCAAATTCAAAAGGCGTCAAAGCAAATTACTAGCTGCTCTCTTTAAGATTACGATACTTACGGCAAAGTTTTCCTACTTGCATTCCTTTACTTTAAATCAGTCATAGTAGCAGTTACATGGCTTCGTATATGCCTGAACAATATCTAAAAAAAAAATAATCTTTTTATTTTATTTCAAAGAGTTTTTTTTTTAATTTCTTTTTACAATATTTGTACATCCTGCTGGTTTTATTGCAATGCGATGAAACATCGCGTTACAAGGCAACGACCAGTACAAGAAGTTGTAGAGAAAAAAATTAAATTATATTTATTTACTATTGAGTTTTCTAATATTGCGAATTCCTTTTATTTAAAGAAAATTAAGAGTGAATTAATAATTGCACCGGCTGCGGCCAAAGTAGCTTTTGCTTCAAATATAAATACTCTTATTTAATTTAAGAGAAATTGTTCGTTCTTCTCATTTCCTTACAGGACTTATGCGTCTATTTAAATTAATACCACGTTATATTAAGTTTCATTTAACTCCTTTTTTTATTGCCAGCTTTTATTCATGTCTTAGAAGAACTGTATTTAAGCTCATTATTAACATCTGTGCTTCAGAAGTAACGCAAAGGATAAAAAGCAAAATTAAAAAGATTTTATTAAAACTTCAATGAACAACATTTGTTGCATTACAAAAAAAACTTTGTTTTAATTAGGAATTAAAGCATCACCCTGAAGGATCTAAGCTGAGGAGCACAGTTCAGAAATAATACTGGAAGCACAATGAAAAAAAAATATATAAATGCAATTTCACACTTATTTGTAGCCATGGGAGTATAGTATTGAGCGCAGCAATTGGGGGAAAGCATTTGCAAAAATTTATATAAAAGAAAGAGCGGATGGAAAAGGGAAGTGTTGAAGAAGTAGGCAGTTGGAGTAGGCTTATAGTGCTTTACTACGCAGATAAACTCAGTTACTTACTATCATTGATGTGAATTATTTGCTATAAGTCTGGAGTATGCCAACAATTAAAAGATTGTAGTTCCCTGAAGCTTCAAAAGGGGGAATCAGTAACTTTTAAAACTGCTTACTGCTTATCATTCCTCTGAGGTAAATCACTAACTTACAATTGACACTAATAAGCGTCGTTCATTTTAAAATCAAATTTTGTAAAAATATGCAGAGCCTGCGTTCCTTTTGAATTAGAAAAGCGAACGAATTTTTTAAATTTCTTCTTCTTACTAATGCTTCCATTAAATAAACATCAGCTAAATAGGATAAATTAAATCAACGAAGAAGAATTACTGGATGGCAGAGCTACAAATTTAGGTGGGCGTTTTCCAAAGCAGTTGACTCGCGTTAAAAATGTTTTGGAATGCACTGCAGAATTATACGAGTGTTGAGCAGAGTTGAAACGGTTAGCGAATGAATAATGCGCAGCCTACATACTTGGAGGTTACGGGTTCGATTCCTGCTTAGACCCTGTGTGGTTTCCTGCGGTCACGCCTAAAGCTTTGCAGGTTAAATTAGTTTAAAAAATACTTTTAGGCTTTTTATCGACTTTTAGATCAGAGATATTAATAGCAGTGACCGCAACTGTATTTCATTTGGCATTGAACTTGTGCTATTTTCAATTATATAATTTCAATTGAAATATTTTTGTTTATTTATATTCATAATTTGCTCCCAAAGACAAAAGGCAAAGGTAGCGTATAGCCATCATTTATTTAGTTTTAAAATTAATCATACCACATAATTCATCCTTCTCGAATTACAAATACTTTTATTATAATAAAGCAAGGAAATATAAATAGAAGTTAGTTTGTGGGTTATGGGTGGCCCCCGAACACTGACTTTAACAAATTTTTCCAGCATTTGCAACCAAGTATACTTAAAATTCACAACAATTTATATTGTGGCGGGTTTTTTTTATGCAGGAAACGAACCCGCGAGCTCCGGCTTAGTAGGCTGTTCATTAGCCATACGCAGTCCTAAATAATTTAAATGGTTGGTTTCAATATAAGCCAGTCTTGAAGAGGTAGTAAACTCTACCTCCTAGTCATATACTTTGGACCTTCAAAAGAACCAACTAAAAGGGTAGTGATTTAAGCCAATCCTGTAAATGAAAAAGCAATTAATTCGCTTGTAAATGTTCGCTTTGCAAACTTTACTTACTTTAACTTTTCGTCCGTTACAAATATTTGCAAAGTTTTTCTATTTCCGATCAAATAGTCTCTATAAGGAAAATAATTTTTAATTAATGAATGATGAGGAAGAAAGTGTGCAAAGGGAAACGCAATTGGTTTGGTTTATTGACGTGGTTTTACTAAAATGGACTTCTAGCGACTGACGTTGTATTTTTATGTGTTTGGTGTTCCTTCAAGAAACTATAAAGAGAAACACAAGTACGTAATAGCAGTCCTGCTAGCAATTTAAATTTGCAAATGTTTTGCAATATAATAAAATCTCGATAAAGTATGTGTTGATAAGGTTTTCAGACTGCATTAAATATAATAATAATAAATAATAATAAAATAGTTGCTTTACATTTGAACAACGATTTGGTGGCTTATACAGTACCTTGCGCAGGAAATATGCAATAAAACACACAATTGCGGTGGCCCTGACTGGTTTTGCTCTTCACTGTTCTACACTGATTTGTTTTTAGTAATTGTTGTTGCTGTTGGCGGGTCAAACAATGTTGCAAATACTCTTATTGGCATGATTCATCTATTTCTATAATAAATATTACATTAATTGGTAAATGAAGATCCTAAATTGTACAATATAATTGTACAATTGTATTGTACAATGCAATCCATTTCGCGAGTTAAAATTTGAAAAGTTATAAAAGAAACATTCAAAATGGTGCCCATGCAACTGAAATGTATATTTTTAAAAATGTCGGAAGGAATTTCTATTGTAGGGCACAACAAAATGTATTTAACTTGCCAAGTAACGAAAACCTCTGATTAAACGGAAACCGGAGTTGCACAGTTTGTTCCATAATTGTTTTGAAATCTACTGCAAGAAGATAATTTTGACCCGTTTAGAACTACGTTTTTCACTACCTGCAGTGTGAAAGTCTTGTTCCTGCTTCAATAAAATTATCAGCATGAGCATGTGTTAAAACCACATTTAATTTCCAAGTGTAAACACACTTTGAATCTCATAAAAGTTATATTACTTGCATATAATTTATCTCTACATTGTGATTAATATATTTATTTCAAATAAATCAAATATATACGAATCAAATAAGTTTACTCTGACAAAAATTTATTTGAAGAGGATATGGTGTAGGGGATAGGGGGTATTAAGAATTGTTTGCAAATTGCTTTCTGTTACCCACAAAGTGATTTTAATCTTGATGAACTTTTCAATTTGTTTCATTTATTTTTCTGTTTGTTTTTTCCCCCCTTTTTTTATTTTTTATTTTGTGATCAGATATTCGTGCATTTTTGCCTTTTTCACTTAATTTTGTATGTTTTTCATTTCAATTGAATAGAAAATGTCACATGTGATTTAAAAAAAAAAAAAATATCCTTTTGCCGTTGAAAGTGTGTTTGCGTTATTTCGTTTAAATTTGTTTAACCTCAAACTTTGTAACGGCAAAATAAAAATCACTGGCCTGCCTGTTACATGACCTTTAAATGGAAATAAAAATGAAACATTTCCGCATGACCGCCTTGCTAAAGTAAATTGAAAATAAATAAATTTCTTCTTCACAAATACAACAGCATATGTATATATATATATATATTTTTTTTTTTTTTTTTTTGTTTGCCAGAATGAAATTGGATTCAGTTTATGCAAATATTTGTCCCCAAAATAGGGTAATCTTTTAGAGGTTTGGTCATAAATATGGTGACAGAGATCCATCTGCGATTTCTGAATTATAATGAATTATTCGTATGAATAACGAAAAGTTAAGGCATTGCACGAAATGAAAGGGAATCGGAACAAATTATTGCGTTTATAGCCTTTACATTAATGTTAACACTTTTTAGAATCGTTATATCCCAACAAATGAGAGAAAACTACTTTTTGTCGTTTATAAGCTCTTGTTTTTATGTTTTTATGACACAGCATGTTGCAGTCACTTTAGGAATACTCGCTTAAGCTGCTAAATGTATTGACTTAAATATTTAACAGCTCTTGAAATCGACAACAAAAGTTGTTTGGAAGTTGCGAAGATCCGATGATATTTGCTTCAATACCTTGGCTTAAGTGTTTAACAACCCTTAAAATCGATAACAAAAGTTGTATAGAAGTTGCGAAGATCCGATGATATTTGCTTCAATACCTTGGCTTAAGTGTTTAACAACTCTTAAAATCGATAACAAAAGTTGTGTAGAAATTGGGTTAAATCCGATAATATTTGCTGTATGCCTTGACTTAAATGTTTAACAGCTCCTAAAATCGATAAAATAAGTTGTATAGAAGTTGCGAAGATCCGATAATATTTGCTTCAATACCTTGACTTAAATGTTTAACAACTCTTCAAATCTATAACAAAAGTTGTATAGAAGTTGCGAAGATCCGATGATATATATTATATTTGTTTAAATTCCTTATTTAAGTGTTTAACAGCTCTTGAAATCGATAATAAAAATTGTGTAGAAATTGGGTTTGATCCGATAATATTTGCTGTATGCCTTGACTTAAATGTTTAACAGCTCCTAAAATCGATAAAATAAGTTGTTTAGAAGTTGCGAAGATCCGATGATATTTGCTTCAATACCTTGGCTTAAGTGTTTAACAACTCTTAAAATCGATAACAAAAGTTGTGTAGAAATTGGGTTAAATCCGATAATATTTGCTGTATGCCTTGACTTAAATGTTTAACAGCTCCTAAAATCGATAAAATAAGTAGTATAGAAGTTGCGAAGATCCGATAATATTTGCTTCAATACCTTGACTTAAATGTTTAACAACTCTTCAAATCTATAACAAAAGTTGTATAGAAGTTGCGAAGATCCGATGATATATATTATATTTGTTTAAATTCCTTATTTAAGTGTTTAACAGCTCTTGAAATCGATAATAAAAATTGTGTAGAAATTGGGTTTGATCCGATAATATTTGCTGTATGCCTTGACTTAAATGTTTAACAGCTCCTAAAATCGATAAAATAAGTTGTTTAGAAGTTGCGAAGATCCGATGATATTTGCTTCAATACTTTGGCTTAAGTGTTTAACAACTCTTAAAATCGATAACAAAAGTTGTGTAGAAATTGGGTTAAATCCGATAATATTTGCTGTATGCCTTGACTTAAATGTTTAACAGCTCCTAAAATCGATAAAATAAGTTGTATAGAAGTTGCGAAGATCCGATGATATTTGCTTCAATACATTGACTTAAATGTTTAACAACTCTTCAAATCGATAACAAAAGTTGTATAGAAGTTGCGAAGATCCGATGATATATATTATATTTGTTTAAATTCCTTATTCAAGTGTTTAACAGCTCTTGAAATCGAAAATAAAAGTTGTGTAAAAGTTGGGTTTGATCCGATGATATTTGTGTTAAATGTTTAACAACTCTTAAAATCGATAACAAAAGTTGTTTAGAAGTTGAGTTAGATCAGTTGGCTGTAGAGTTGAAGATTTTTTTAAAAAATTTAATAAAAGTCTATAATAAAATAAAATCTAAATTTAATTATTTAATAAAATCTGAAAAAGAACCCAGATTAAATAATACTTTTTAAAAATATTTAATACAACATATGAATTTACACTAGTAGCTTTTCAATGAAATTTGAACAATCCTTTTCATCAGATAGTTTTCACAGCCGGTAAAATAAATTGTTAATTTGATAAACTGGCAATTTTCTCTGCTTAACCGACTAAATGTATCCTTAGAAAAAAAAGTTTTTTTGCATTTCTGCTGTAGGGATGAACAGGCCCGAATCTTATGAACCAACTTTCAATGCACGGTGTGTTGAATCTTTACCTCTTCTTGAGTTTCGTCCGTGAAACTTGCCTATGCAAATGTTTTTTTTTAGTAGCGTTTGATTTCTTTGTATTCTTAAAGCAATTCTTCTGAATTTTGTGCTAATAATTTCCAATGGTATGCTTTGAAGTTTCCTTTTTTATATGTCGATTAGATTTATTAGACGCTGCTTTTTACAAAAGCTCTACATCCAATTCTTCTTGCATTTCCGGTTCACGGATTAGCATTTATTTTCATTGAAGGAAAAGCTGTCATGGAATCTCACAAAATTATTTGTTTCCTCAGAAGGCAAAATGCTTATAGAAATTAAAACTAAATATTCTTCGTAGGAAGAAATGAGGCAGGATAAGATCCCTTTTTCTTTTCCAACATGCTCTTATTGTAAGAACAAAACTATTAAAGTAAAGAGTTGGAGTATCTGCAAGTTAAGCCAATGTCGCATGTATTGAGCGTTGAGCCACGAGATAATTTAAAACGTATTGAAAATGTTGGAGAAGAATCTTTTAATTACCTGCCTCGTATATTCTAACAGAATATTGTTACCGCAGAATTTCTATTTTTAATCATTTAGTTTGCCTTTCTCTTCCTTTCTGCAAAACTTTTAACATTAAAGTGTTCTTAACAGCATTTAAAGGCCTCATTTTAATTGCTTGCTCACTGTCCCGTTGACAGTTTCGCCATTAACACTTTTTCCAATTTGTTGTATGTCATAATAAAATATGCTTAAAAAACAAAATTTATTGTCACTTTCAGCCTACTAAATTTGTCGCTCATACAATATTTATAATAATGTAATAAAATTGTAACAATAATAATATTGTCTGGAGCAACAAGGAAAGCCACAGCAGCGTCATCGCCAACAGCAGCATTGTCAGCAGCAGAAACACCAGTAAGAATAATCAATAATAAAAACAACACATTCAATACCGTGAACATGAGGTTTGCCATTAAAACACGACAGCCGCTTGTCAACGGCACAAAGTTTAAAACATTAAAAAACAAAAGGAGTCCGGCATGAAACACTTATTAGGCAACATGGCACGAGTGATCTCCTACACTAAAAACGGTACTAATACATATAGAAGTTTTAAAATACTCGTATAACAAAATTTAGGGGTTCAAAGTTAGACATCTGAAGGATATTTTGTACTGTCGGAGAAAGTCAAAATTTATTAGGTATATATTGTGTAGTTTGACCTAAGCTTGGGCCAGTTTCAGATAATCATACAAAGTTTTGCATTCTCTTCCGTGGCATTGCTGTACATACTCTTCTTCCTCATTTTACTCTCATGCGACCAGTGTTGTCTAACAAAAAAATTTTCGACAAATATATAAAGAATAATATTTAAATGGCGAGTTCAAAGAATCAAGAATTTATGAAATAGCGATACGCTCATGTTAACCTTTCGCTCATGCTAAAAGTGCTTAAAATACTAAATTTAATGTTTGATTTCAGAAAAACTGAAGTGTGTAATATTAAACACAAAATTTATATAAATTAAAATAATATATTTGGATAGAATTTCCGGATATTTTATATAACAAAAATGTCATTGTGTGAACCAGGACTTGGCTTGAGTGACCATGCATTATTTCTAAAAAAAAAGCTGACCACAATAACATACAAAGAAATATTACCTTGAGCACCTAATATTCTGCGCAGGCCTATGGAACTTTGAGAAGTACCCTTTAATTTTCAATTCTTATTTATCTATTTCGTAATTATTTCCAGAAACAAAATTTAATTTTAGAAAATGTACTAACATTTCGTTATTTCTGAAATGGATGACATAATTTACATGTTTTGCTCTCAGCTTACTACAGTCAAGTACAATACGACTCATTTTAGCCAGAGATCACTGTAGATAAAATAATGAAGGACATTCTTAACATTCCATTTAATTTAAAAAGTGTCAAAAGATGATAAACAAAACCAAACAACCCTCTCATGAAAACAGCTTCACTAGCTTTTAATCCCTCTAAGTCCACAATAAGTTCTTGCTATTGATGATGGTTAGCAATATAAAACTTCACTGCCAAGGCAACTGTTGGTAAATGTGTAGTACTAAATCGTAACTCATTACTTCGTTTGTAGCAAATTATTATCTTTCCAAACCTATAAAAAGGCTCATTTTCTTTGCAAAACCCAATTGGCCACAGAAGACTTGAACACTTTACAAGCTGACGATATCATGGAGGCTGCAACAGACAATTTGGCAATGCTTACCATTATAAAACAACAGATATACGAGTGCATATATAAATTTATATATTCATCATATGAACCGTGTAGGTAATAATGCCGTTTCAAGCAAATTGTTAATTTGTAAAATATTTAAAGATCCTTCCACATGAAGAAAATAATAAAAAATAACACAAGCTGACACCAGTAACTGCATCAGCAACATCAGCCACATCAGCATCAACGAGTAAATGTTCATAGGCTGCATGTATTGGCGCAGAGGAACGGCACCCAGCTGCAAACAACAAATTCAAAATAAATTGATTCAACCAAAAGCTAAAAAATGCAATGTGCTTTAAAGTAAAATACCGAACCACATCCATTTTTATTATAATTTACTGCACTTGCAAATTGTTGTGGTCAATTAATGTCAGCATGTTACCATAAAACATACCATACAAACAACATGCTGGTACTGCTGCAGCAACACGCATAAATGCATAAATGCATAAAGACGAACCAACAACAAATATTTAATATATAAAATTCTGCACCACGAAATGTAATACAAGCAAGCAAAATTTATAAATTTTACTTTTATTTTATAATATTTGCAACAATGATTTTTTGTTGCCGTACAAAAAGTTGTTGCTGCTTAAAGTTTAAATTTTACTTTGCTCAACTGACAGGCTTTTTAAAACTGATATATTGGAAAAGATATGCTTTCAGCATTCAATGAACTCTGCTACTTCGAAAGCGAATAACTAATAATATGAATCAATCAAATCAGAGCAGATTTTCGGCGACTTTCACACACGCACGCACGCACGCACGCACGCATGCTCGAATCAGTTTGATTGAAACATCAAGTTGAATCAGTATTTGTCTGGGGGGATAATTTCTGTTGGGGCTTGTTAGCGTATGCGCTATAGTTCGTTGCTCGTTCGTCCTTTATATATATCTAAGTTCCTCCTGTATTGTGTTTTCTTCTTCCATAAATCGAAGATTTTATACGACTTTATCTGTTTATATATAATTATTTATTCATACACTTTAGGAGTTGTCGTCAAAAAATGTATTTCTACTGTTTAACATTGTACAATATGTTTTAAGAGAGGCTGTTGTTTCCACTTGCACTGATCACTAAAGAATGACGCTTTCTGCCATCGCAAGCACGCAAGAAAACTCGCAGAACACGACGCCGCGAAGACACATAGCGACGTTGAATGGAGCCACCTCGCGTATTCCAGCAGGGGCCAAACAGAGCATCGCTGCATATCCCAGCAAGGATACTCGGTTCTGGCATAAACAATCAGCATACTTTAAACATCATTGGCAAACATCCACATATTCATTATGAAAAGCTCACGTTGAAATAAATTTTTAAAACTTTAAAAGCTTATAGGAGGAAAAAGGGACTTCTCATTTAATCTCAATTAAAAAAAATGGTTAAAATGCTGTTTCAAATTGGAGAGGCGCAGCCTTAAAGGTATTCTTTTTTATTTCGAATTATTTAGTAGCTCTATCAGGTCATAGCTTACTCAGAGATCTAGTCAGGGAGACGAATGCCTAATGAACAGTACTGACAAGAGGTTGCAGGTGTGATTCCTGCCTGTCCCCTGCTGTTTTCTAGAGTGTGGTTGTTTCAGAAAAAATATATATACTCAAGCAATAACCCACTACCATTTTAATATCATCCGCTCGAATCCAGCATTAATATAAGCAAGCGAGAAATTTTGAAATAATTTAATACTTAAATTTTAATCTTAAAATTATTTCATTTATTTTATTTTCACTTTTAGTTTTTCAGTCTACAATTCCGCTCATACAATACATTGTGGAGACTTAGGAAAAGCCGATATTCATACAGAAGCCAAGATATATAAAAGTGCAGAAATTTATATTTATTTTCTACCATTTTTTGTAGCAAAGAAGTGACTCTAATGTTGGTTTTTGTTTTGCAAAATAATATTAAAGTCCCTGTTACACTGTCCTACACAATGGTACGATTTGTCAAATATGACTTCTAACTCAGAGTTTTTTGACAGGCAAAAGTTTATAAACATTTTCATAAAATGACAATTTTCATACGATCAGAGTTGTTTCACTTCAATCAGCAAAAAAAAAATTGTTTACATCATTCTTGTTCGATAGTGTGGCACCCTCATGGCACACCATTTTGATGCGACTTTTTAAAATAGGAAGAGTATCAAGTCGGATTTCCGTGTGCATGAATCGTACGAGTGTGCAGGCCAGTGTATCAGGGCCTTAAAGAAGAAAACGCACAAAAACGCGTCTTGATTACCATACGTGTAAGTACCCCGCGCCTATGCCTTCGTCGTTGAAACATTCCAAACTTAAACTTTTCGATTCTATATTGGTACGGTAAGGAGATTTTTTCGTATATCGGCAGCGATATAGAGTAACCTCGTTGACTTAAGTTGCTGTCTATACGCTGCTATATGCATAAGTGTTTGTGTGGACAACAGGGCTAATTGCTTCTCACGATTTCGCGTATGCAGAACGAAAAAAATCATACCGATCCCTCCACTTTCAATTCCAACTTAGCAATTCATCTTCTTTTTGAAAGTAAATTGTCCTTAAAACTCAGCTAATGGTATATGTTATTACGGTACATCTACATAAGTCTATACGTATTTACTTACAGCTATAGATTCATATGTTTGGGTTTGTAGCAGGCAAAAGTTTGCTTTAGTAACTCCTATAATAAACTAGGATTAACATTAAGCCGATAAGGGAAAGCTAAGCGCGATAGTGGGTAAGGAGTAAGACAGTTTGTATAGCATTACAGTGGGGCCATAAATGGAAAATAACTTGTTTTAAAAAAGAAAAATGAAATATTAGGTGGCTATTAATCGATGGCCTATTCAAATTCTATTCAAAAATAAATTGCAAAAAAATTCTATTGTAAAATTGTTAGTTTGGGTATCAAAAATGTGTGTTCCAATTTCATACGAAAGCATTTTACAATTTTTATTGCCTCACCAAAAGATATGAATAATTTTATACATCAATATGTAGCGCACCTAATTAGAACACCACTTTAATTGCACACTATGAAGTTGTCTTTCTCTTCTAGACTAATTATAGCCGGAAGTTATAAAGCAGAGTGTTATAATTTTAATATTTTTCTCGTACTTCTAAAAAAATTGTTTGCCACCAAATGTGGGGCAGCCATTTGGCTCATGTTCTAGCCCACTTTTAATGTACTTGATGTCATTAAATGGAAACAAACAAATTAAATTTATATTAGTGAAACGCTTTCGTATGAAAACATTTTTATATCAGTGTAGTTATTAAAATATAATTTTTTAATTTATGCGGTAAAGTAAATGCGAGTATTTGTTTTTGCGTAGCCCCAAAAGTGTACTTGACTCCACTCGCTTGTTCACAATGTTCTTTTTAAAAATGTTTTTAAATTTCATTCATATGCAAATTTAAAACTGGCTGAAAAATTACAGTAACTTGTAGCCCGTTTTATATAACATATTTTAAATAATTATTCTTTTCATATTTTTTATTATTATTTTTTTGGTTTAAAAATGCACAAGGAGAGAAAGAAAGAGAGAGAGAGGAAAGAGACAATGTAAGACACAATGTAAGCGCCGCAGACTGGTGTACTTAGAGATTAACAGTGAACCATATTTAACTTGTTAGATATAAACGTATCTACACGCCTTGCTGGCTATTAAAAATATATGCACACGCAAATTTAGCCACACATATATATATATATATATATATACATATCAACACATATCTTTCACATACATCAACATATACATATATGTGACCATATGACAATTACTACTTGGCAGGCAGTGAATCTCAAGTAAAAAAAAAGTATAAATTTTATTTAAAAAGTTAAAATTCGAGTTTATTTCCTTAGGGAAAAGGATATTGAACTTGCTTTAACGTATAAAGCAACTGCATTGCAAAGAGTTGCCAAACGATGTTCGCAATGGTCACACTGGCTGTGTATATAATGCAACCCATAAACGATACAACCGTTGGTACAACTCGCTTAGTAATCAAATTGTGTGTTGTGCCCACATATGATAAAACCTCTTTGTACAATTTCATTTTGCAAAAAGTTACAGTTGGACACAACAAATAATATACACGCATCCCACGAAGCAAAACAAATTAGGCTTAAATTTTGTGAAGCAATAAAACAATTGAAAGCTCTTTAAGTAAATTAAATATTTATTGACATTCAAATTTTTTTTAACCTAAAAGATTTTTAAAAAATAAAAAAAAAATAAAAAATAAAATAAGACCTCAAATGAAAAACTTTAAAAAATAAAACTTCAATGATCAGTTGCATATAATTTACTAATATTCGCTATCATTAAATAATTCATCATAGAACTGTGCTCTAGTTTCATTTCAGCTGTATCTTCCATTTTTAATTAGTATTAACGTTAGTTTTCTTTGCTTTCAAAAACCAAATTAACCGACGACACGTCTTTCTCTCGCAAAATTAAAATGAGAATGATGTACTAAGTCGCATGACTAACCCACAAACGTTGCAACGCGTTGGCACAACTTGCCAAAAAATCAAAAAATTTTGATTTTTCATACAACCGAGACACAACTTCATACAACAGGCCCACACACGTTACAATCTTGATTACAACCTGGCCAAGTTGTGCCAACGGTTGTATCGTGTAAGGGTTGCAGAAGGCATTGTGCGAAACAGTACTTTGCCATCATGCGATCAAACGAAGTATGCCAAACATCAGTATACAAAACTAAACTGAATGGCCTCTTTCATAAATTTCAGAATCTCTTTTAGCAGTGCCAGAATCCTGTGTGATAATGGCTTCCTACGATGGCAAACACGAAATATCCGAATTGTTTGAAAACCATTCAAGAACATTGAGAAACATGTATGTTGACCGAACACACAAGCCGATGACAAGTCGTAATACCACGTTCCCATATCAAGTATGACTACTTAACAGTTGCAGTAGCCGCAGCTTGCAGTAGTCGCGTCGACAGTCCGGCAACTGTATACAATAAAAATATTTATAAGATTTATTTCCATAAAATTATTATTCTTGGTAAAAATTTTATAGCACATTGTTGAAGGCGTGGATATTGTTGCATTTACAGAAGTTGACAAATTATTTATTCATTTATGTTTAATAACGCTCCAGCAAGTAACACCATTTATGACAACAAAAATTAATAAATATAATTAATTGCGTTGCTAATTTAATCCACTTGAATGTGACGTAAATGATTTTGTTTGCTGGTGCGTCAGTGTATGAGAAAACATTTGCTTTCATCTTATGGCCTCAACGTTATATCTTTTGTGTTTCTTTTCTGTTCTTTGAAAATCGCTTAAAATGTTTAGACCGAAGTAGAACCACATGGAGCATTTGGATAAGTTAAATTAGCGACGCATGCCGAAGCTTAAGTGTATTTAATATTAACTTTAGAATGCATGCTCTAATTTATTATATTTATTCATTTATGTTACACAAATTTTGTTTTCACCCTTTACCGTAGGCTTCTTTTCTTATTTATTTAATTTAAAGAAATTTGGCAAACTTTCAATGTTCGTATCAAGTTCGCGTTATACGATTTACGTTCGGGATTTCGTATTTTGAGCTATTCTGCAATTTTCATCCGGAATCCTCGATATTATGCGATGTACAGAGTGCCGCTAAAATATTTTTGCCTGTCACTGTTTAATATGTTGGGAAACTCTGTTGCATACCTTAAGGCGCATAACATATATATCTTCTTTAATTCCGTCCATGCCGTTGAAAACTTTTTATTATTCGCTACACTTGTAAGCAGAGTGCAAATAAAAACAAAACGCGTTAGCTGGATATTATTTTTTGCACATAAAACTCACTGTAAGCATTGTTGTTATCCTTTTTTTGAAAAATGTATCATCATTACATGTTTGTGCCTTCTTAATAAAGATTAAAAAAACATTTTTTATGGCAAATGTGCGGGAGTGCAAGGAGCGAAATAACATTTTTTTTTTTGTAAATAAGAGTTAACACCATCTGCTTAAATTAATTTACAAATGTCAAAAGTGCGAATTATATATATGCTATATTAGGATTTGATGAAGTCACATCTATGCCATCGCCGAATGCTGGTCTAAATGGAGCGAACATTTATTGTTCTTGACATTTATTATTTAAATAGTAGAAACAATAGCAATTTTCTGGCAAAACATTTAAAAACAAAAAGTATTTGAGGTAGAATTGTTTTGGAGAGTAATAAATCTTGTCCGACTTTTATCAAATTGTTACTTATCGCAATTAAGAATAATTATAAAAGCGATTTTTATGGTTACAGCAGTGATTGCATCTACATTTTATATTCGCAAATTGCAACAAAAAACTTTAAATTAAAGTAAATTTATAAAAATGATAATAAAATAAAACAAGGAGAGAAAATTCCCAAATTATACAAAAATCCCCTCCTTCCAGAAATTTCTGCTAATTTTACAGCAACTCCAGCGACTCTAGAAACATCAATATGCCGTTATATGGCGATACAAACGACTGACTGCCTTCAACAAAATATCACAAATGCCACAAAACAAACTGGAATTATTTCAAGTATTTTTTAATTTACGAAATTTTAGTAGCTGTTAATTTTTATTCGTTATTCGATTGCCCTTTTCCTCACCAAAACATTATTTGGCAATTCAATAACGTTTATTAAGTTGAAATATATTTGCGGGAAGATAAATTAGCAGTCAGCAGTATCTGAAGTCTGCCATAAAGTGGCTTGATTTAAAAGTAAATAAACCATATCCGATCCTACCGGAGAAATATTACGTCCTTATATATGAGTATATGAAATCGATGTCCTTTCTACACCTCTAAGTCTTTCATATGATGTTGCATTAGTCCACACACAACTAAACTCTTGTGCATAAAATAGATTTTCAAACGAATTTGATAAACATTTTATTTATGGCAACTCACATCCGTCTTCAAATTGTTTTTCTATGCAAATGTTTCATTGTTGTGTGACCCGTTTTTTTTTTTTTTTCCTTATTTCCAGACATTTAATACTTTGCATAAATAATATAAAACGGGCAGGGAGAGAGAGGGATGGAGAAGGAAATACTATAAAAAGCTGAAAATTATATTAACGCCCTCATGGCATTCTTATCGTAACAGGAAAGAATAAATAATATTTTGTGTCTAATGTCGCACAACACGGCACAGGCTCTGCTTGTGTTTTTCGTGTTTGGGGCTCAGCAGTAGCTCTTCTACTCTTAAGATGGTCTATCCTGTTGCTATAACTTGCGCATTTTTGCTAACCACAATTATCGTTGGATAATTTATGTTCTCCATGCACAACTACAACCAGTATCAATTTGTTTTTCCCCCCTTTTTATTCATTGTTGTTGTTATGCTCTGAAGAGTCTGTTCCATTGCAGCGGACTGAAGCGTTGGGTTGTATGGCGTTCTTATTAAAAAAAAATTGAAGAGGAAGTGAAAGGAGACATTTTGCAAATAAACGAAAAATGTTTACCAAAATTAATTTCATTAGAATATATTGTTATTTCTTTTAAGCAAGAGGTTCCTCCTTTAATTAATTTGTTTTCCAATATTTCGCCAGCATTTAATATTATTTAATTATTTTGGAAAAAAATTATTAAAAATGTTTAAATAATATTCTTATATTATTAATATTCAGATTAAATTATTCAGATTGTGAATAATGAACATTAACTTGCAATGCTGATGTGAAAGTTCAATTGCTAAAGCGTATCAATGATGACTAACTTTTAAGAGAGACCAACCAACTGGCATGGCAAACTAACTCGTGAAGCAATTTTGTGAATTTTTCGGGGGGAATACCCGAAATTCTGGTAATTTTTTTTTAACAAAAAATTGGAATACATTTTGTAATAATTACAAACATTTATTTTCATAAAACAAGCGCTAATTTACAATTACTTTATGAAATATTTTAAGAAGTACAAGTTCACGAGTATTTTATATGAGTTGCTCCAGCGTTTCTGGCTTCTTTGCCCAGAAAAAGAAGTGCGGAAGAGTGAACTCAGGGGCCGCAAATACCAATCAACATCACCATTCCTTGAAGTAACTTGTTGTGGGAAGGGGTATGCAATGCGACACTGTCTTGTGGCAACCACACGTTCATCAGGCTCAAAGCAAGCAGTTATGGGGTAAAAAATTTTCATAAGTTTTCATGTCACAACTTCGCTTCCCATTGACAGTTACCGTCATACCATATTCAGTTTCAAAGAAGAAGGGTCCACTGATTCGTCCTAACTAAATTGCACACCAGACTGTCACTTTTCATAGATGCAAAGATGACTGACGAATACTTTGCCCAGAATCGACTATCGCCTTGAATCGGCGTTATCAAGTGCGAGCTGTAACATCCAATTGCCATATGTACGATGGCGTAAATGGTATATGGGAAGAAGCTCTTGTGGCAACTGAATCCTAAATGGAAACAAATGCAAGATCTTGTGCTAGTTGTACACCTTCCCGGCGGACCCATTGGATATATGCATCGAACAATACATTTGGAGGTCGACTTCCAACCTATAAACATTTCATCTGGAGCAGTAGAAGCTTCTCAAGCTTTCAGTACTTGAATTTATAAACAAATTTTGCCACAGACATTTTCTTCTCTCTCCATGTTTGTTTTCAAAGTTTCAATACCCTGTTTCAGCCTGTCATATCTTTTTACGTGCAAAACACCACATCTTTGTTTCAGCTTAAATTAGATATTTTTTACGCGCATACCACCAGCCGTTCACAATTGAGCAAATTTAAAGTTTGACGCGTTTGTTTTATTGATTGCGGTTGTAAACTTTTTTTTTATTATTATTATAATCTATTCTGAAATACTTCATGTTGATGCTTTAAATGCGGAGTTTGCATGTGGCAACTTAATGATGTTGTGCGATAAATTGGTATGAGCGTTTAAACGCCAATGTGCTGCAACGCATGGTTAACAACATTCAGTTGTGAAGTTGGCTGTGATCGCTGCTTTGACAATTTAATTTTTAATTTGTCATAATCATTTATAATTTTTATTAAAAGCAAATAATACAATGTTTTTTTCTAATACATAAAACTAAATATATTTCGGTTATAAAATATTTTATTTAGTAATAAAATTGCTTGGGAAATATTTCAACTGCATGTTTGTACAAGACATGTAACTCAATATTTTCTTCGGTACGAGGCAAAATATTTCTTTAGCTATTCTGTAAGTTAACACTGTCTCTTTTAACATTTTTACACGACCGGTCCACTGCCATGTGCCAATGATGTTACAAAGAAGCAGCCAGAATAAAAAAAATGCCGGTGTGAAAAAGTATAAAAATATGACTGCAAGCAATATATGAGATGCCGGCAGCGCTTTGCCGTGGAATGTTTACATAATATGGAAATATTAGTTGAATCGCTAAAATAACTTATCGAAGAGGAAACAGAACACATATAATTTTTTATTCAATTTATTTCACGAAGCCACAGTGCCACACAGTGAAGCGCGGCTTATTTTTATTTCAGAAGGTACATCATAGTAAATGTGAATCTAATATTGCACTGGAGTGCGTTGGCCGAAATTGTACATTGATAAAAGCGAAACGACAATGTTAGAGAATACGAGTTGGGCTATTTGTCTAGGACGTGTGAACCACAAATAATCGTTAATTTCAAATTTCGTATGTTCAATTTCGTCATTTTTTTTTTTGTGTGATGGTAACCATGTCTGACATGTATATGTATGTTGGTAATATCAGCAATTTTGGATTATCATTTTGTTTTGACGAATCAAAAGGTTAGTTGTGCTTTGGTATGCTATTCGATTTTGTTACTATTTTTTATTACACTTTGAGCAAAACAACATCACGTGGAAGCTGTTGAACGTCATCATATTTGGTGACGAATTATGAGTGTATGTCTAATACTTTGAGACCAATAGAACCATCATAGAAGCGCCCAGAAGAGCCAAGACTGAAAAGTTCGATCAAATATGAAGGTTTTGCTCACTGTCACAAAGTCGTACGATCAATAAGCAATACTACCTTGAAATTATGCGCCGTTCTTGCGAAGCAATTCGTAAGAAACGCACTGAATTGTGGGAAAACTAACCCACTGAATTTTTTCTTTTCCCAAAACTAAAGTCGCCGATGAAAGGAAAGCGTTTTGCTACGACTGACGAATTGTTTCGGGTATTGGAAGAAACTCTGGCATAGATGTATTATATCTGAGGCGATGACTTTAAAGAAGACAAGATAGTTGTTGATGAATAAATAAATACTTTTGGGAAAAAATGGAAAATAACTGTTATTTGTTGATTACACGTCCTATATTCTGGTAATTCACGCATTTTGAGTATCTAGATTTTTTTAAACACAAAAACAGCTGACTCCATAAGGAGAGTGTGGCCAGTGTTGCCCTTTGCTTAATCAAATGCTGTCGGGTAAAACTTGATGAGTATTTTTAATACATACATTATAGTTAATGGCATGTACCCTGTATTATATATCTTATATATTTTTTTTTTATAAAAAAAATCATATTTTCTTCTTACGGGTGGTTAATAAATAGAAAACCTTAAAATATACTAGCTAAGTAACTGGTAACAATGATGGGAGCTTTCGAATCAGCTGATCTAAAAAAATTTTATATACAATTATTAATTTTACCAAAGAAAAATATTTCAATATTTTTAATTTATGTGGGAGTTGAATTATGGAAGATTGTAGGAGGAAATTTTGTGCAAATATCGTGGAATGAAAATGTTGGAAAAGTTCTGTGCAATGAGTAATTTGCGCCCTAGTTCACACTATGCAATATTTGTTGGCAAATAACTCGTATAACCTTGTAAGGCAAACATTGTTCATCTGTGTCAGCTTAAAACGCGGCATATTATCCCCGTCGATATACAGCATTCTTAAGGCTTCAAAGTCTCTTCGTTAGGTTGAGTAGGGCAAAAAGAAAACAAAAGGCAATATTTCGTGCAGTTATTGACAATTTTAGGTAATTCCACTATAATTCTTCCAACGTCTTTAAAACTTTTTTAAAATTATTGACCATTATAAGAACTGTAAATGATTATTTTCATTTTTATTTCTATTTCTTCTGCAAAACGAAATATATATTTTACCTGCTGGATGGTTTTCTCCCCTTCCACTTCTATTTATTAGTAAATTGCATTTTGGTTTCCCTTTGCTGGCTTTTCTTTAACATGAATAGCTACAAAAGTCCTTTTAATTTTTTTCCAGTTGGTAGTTTTTCAATGTTTGTGAGTCTTTTGTGTGTTTTGCCTTAATGATCCTTCGTCATCATGCGGAGACTCATGCAACAGTTTGACAAAGAAATGAAAAAGGATGAAAATATTTGCTTTTAGGAACTAGTTTTGGAAATAATTCTTTATTTATTTTTTGTAAGAAGTTATTTTGTTCTTAAAGTAGTATCTCTAATTGCTTGCCTGATTAGCTTTCTGCTAATTGAAATATAAAACCTTTTTGGAACTAAAAATTCTTATTTCTACATTTTACTTCTCAATTATTTCCCCTACCATTATTTACATGGGGGAATTCAAAGTATCCTTGTGTGTGAATGTGTTTTCTTCTTAGTACTATTCCTTAATGATTGATGAGTGCTGTGGTAAACTATTTTAAATAATCGTGTCTGTGGCTTTTGTATAGAAACCACATAACAAATTGATTTGCAAACAGACTCCTTTCGTTGTAAAAAGTGGCTGGATTGCAGGCAGGTGCAGTATTATTCACGCTTGTAAATAACATTCTTATATGCTTCGCATGCTCGTAAATCATATTCCATGCTAGTTTTTATTTTTACCAAGACGTCCGTATCATGTCTTTATTAGTAAGTACATCTGGCTGTTTTGCATTTTCTCATTAATACAATATATCAGGCCTATACAAGTTCTGGGGATTTATGCTTAATGTCCTTTCATGCAAGTCCTTAGGAAGATTTAATTTGTTTGCTGTAAAATTCATTTCCACTAAGTGTTGTAGTTGTTTTTTTAAAAAAATTTTTATAATTACAAAATTGATAAATTAATTTGCACTTCACTATTTCAGGGACAACGACAATGAAGATATACTGGTAGAGGAGGCGGATGCAGTACTAATGCAGTATTGCAGCTCCTATAAAAGCATTCATTTTATGAAAATGGATATTTTATTAAAAAGTAGTTGTAAAAGTATCGGCAACTGGCGGATGTTGTTGTTCTTTGGAATAAATCTAAAAATTAAATTTGTATACTATCCGGTATACTCGTATATTTTTTTATACTTTATAACCTCCATTAATCGTGATCTTACATTCAATATCCATATTTTTTAGGTTTGTACCATTAGACGTTTGTCTTCTCCGCTCAGCTCACATGGGGTTTCATTATTTCCTCTACTTAAAATGAATAATTTAATTTCGGTATTTTCTGTAGTTTATTGTACGCACATATATAAGCTGGAACGTGCGTATCCTTTTTGCCCAGTCCTTACTTGTGTTTAATGGCTCCATCACAGCCAATAATAAATCGCCAAAAACGAGCGAAAAAGGGTTTTTGATTTATAGAAAAAATTATTTTGATTTATGACACACTGCAAATCGAAATAAAATTTGAAAATACAATTCGATTACAAAAAGTGATTACTGAATACCCCTCCTACATGACACCGCGATAATCGAGGTGCAAGTGTTTACTTTGCTTACGATTAACAATTTTTGCCATGTTGCATCTGTGGATTTCTTTAGGTCCTCTCTTAAAAACCCTTTGAAAAGTAAAATAATTTCTACCTTTCCAGAATATCTAAGAAGTACAAACAAGTGTAGTTTTTTTAGGCTGTTGAAGTATACAAAAGAGAAAAATGCACTCTTAAGCTCGTTGTTATGGCTTTCATTGTTCTTCTTTTATAATTCCGCACTAGAGGGGGGCAAGCATCAAGACAGCCCAGTTTTACGACTGAGTGGCATTTCTTCATTCCCTTCTTCTATACATTCCGAAGAATGTATGTAAAGAGTGGTTTATAAAAGTGTAGTGGAGAAAGGAATCGTAGTCTAGTCCTGCTGTGATAGAAATGCCAGTCAAAATGCAAACGAGTTAATTTGGCAAAATTTCCAAAGGAAATATTACTAAAATCTAAATCTGCGAAAATTAAAATTTAATGACTTTTTTCTGTGTCCTTTCTAACCGCTCCTTTGAGTCTGCATGTAATTTAAAATCAAAATGTAGCAGCTTCCTTTTCTGAAAAGCGCTTCTGCAAACACATTTGCTTACTAATCATGACAGTTTCTTTAATATACGAGTATAATTAGCAGCATGAGGCGTCATTTGTGGACGAATAAAAATTATTTTTCATATAAGGGCAACTGTCTTTCAAAATTTATTTTGCAGAGAGTTAATTTAATATTTTACAATGAGGCCATAAATTTAAAATTCATTTACACATCCATTTATGTATGCATGTATGAGTGTGTGTGTATATCAATTTGCACATGTGCATAAAAAATGAAAATCATATTTGCGTCAAAGAAATGTAATAAAAATAAATCTCTGTAAGTGGAAAATACCAGTTGCAAGGATAGAAGCCCTACGATTACTAGTCCCGCCCTTTTAAATACAGCCGCTGTAATAAATTTTTTTCATTTTATTTTCAGGATTTGTGCTATTTCAAAAGCAAATCAACTGATTGGTTTACTCGACTACAATTTAATAAAAATGTTAAGTAACAAATAAAAACAAAAATTATGTTAACCCTTGAGTGAACCGTAGACATGGTGCACGACAACAGCACTATTTAAATCTCTACCTGTAAAATCGCCTAGAGCAGAAAATGTGCTACTTCAGCTGCAGCAGGTTAAAATAGCTTTCAAGTTACTGATTCAATAAACTTTAAATTACGTTGAAGGAGACTTCTTGGTTGCATATTGCTCTGTGAGAGAATTGGCGCAAATGAATTTCAGGAAAGTGAAAGAGTAAAATAAATTTTTTAAAAATTCTTATGAAAAATATCATTTTTATATCTATATCTATTTATATATCGGTCCAGTTCATTTTAAGGAATCTGCTCGATAAACGTAAAAAAGCCATTAACATCCAGAGTAAAGTATACAAGAGAGCTGATACACGCTAAGAAACGGAAATAAATTGTCATATCAGGTGTCAATTCCTAATGAAATCAGTTAAAACATCGTACAAAAATTTAAAACAAATATATATTGATATAGAAAGTATGAAGTAGGAGTGAAATTAATCAGGAGCCACGTAAAACCCCATATTTTTAATGACCCCTTTTTCAACATGTATGTGATCTGGGATGCAACAACACATTTCTTTCTTTAACATATTAAAATATTTGCGATATATGAAACATTATTTTGGCCAAAGAATTCCGAGGTAGTGATCTGCCGCAGTTATAACAGATCTCGCGAACTTCTCCCCTCTACTTCAATACGTCTGGTTTGAATTGCTGTTGCAAAATTGTTCAACCAGCAAACAATTTATATTGATATGCACTTTTGACCGTCTCTGGCAGCAGTGTGTCAGTGAGGAAAAGAAAACGCAGAACATGGACTACCGCTTGATTTCACTATCGATCCATTTACATCTCGATGCTCTCCCTTCTAAGCCTCAACTCCTTTTTGTACTTAATGGCAGTGCAATGGATTATGTGAATACAACCCATTCCCTTCTTTTTGGGAATCTGAAAAGAGTGAACTTAAACTTTAAGAAAAGCAGGCACGAAGCTATACTTTTAAAGGCCTGAAGTACATGCAAATATTTTTTTAAAAAAAGCTGGCACGAATCTATACCTTTAAAGGCCTGAAGTACATGCAACTATTTCTAAAAAAAGATGGCACGAATCTATACCTCTAAAGGCCAGAAATACATGAAAATGCTTTTTAAAAAAAGCTGGCACGAATCTATACCTTTAAAGGGCTGGAGTACATGCAACTATTTCTAAAAAAAGCTGGCACGAATCTATACCTCTAAAGGCCAGAAATATATGCAAATACTTTTTAAAAAAATCAGGCATGAATCTATACCTTTAAAGGCCTGAAGTGCATGCAACTATTTCTAAAAAAAAGCTGGCACGAATCTATACCTTTAAAGGGCTGGAGTACATGCAACTATTTCTAAAAAAATCTGGCACGAATCTATACCTCTAAAGGCCAGAAATACATGCAAATACTTTTTAAAAAAATCAGGCATGAATCTATACCTTTAAAGGCCTGGAGAATATACAACTATTTCTAAAAAAAAGCTGGCACGAATCTATACCTTTAAAGGCCTGGAGTATATACAACTATTTCTAAAAAAAGCTGGCACGAATCTTTACCTTTAAAGGCCTGGAGTACATACAACTATTTCTAAAAAAAAGCTGGCACGAATCTATACCTTTAAAGGCCTGAAGTACATGCAAATATTTTTTATGCAAATGGCATATCAGCTCGCAAATTACTATTTACTGTGCAAAATGAAAAAAGCATTTTTTATGGCCATCGCTGCAGAATCGTAGCAGGCTCTATTTTTCGAACCAGCTAGTTTTTTTTCATGTGTGTATGAAAAAAAGGAATGGCAGATACACAGACAATCTGATGGTGGCTTTAAACAAGCTGCGATTACGGGCAATTCATAAACAGATTTAAATAATTGACAACTGAACTATAAAATCGCGATACTCTGATTTCATCTTTGTAATATTGATGATGCCTTTACATTACTTGCGGGCAGGACTACCAGTCACATATGTCGGAAAACATTGAAATTGTAGTTTGCCGCGGCTTTTATATATTATTTCTTTCCATTCTGTTTTTGCTGGTGATCAGAGACTTAATATGTACATATGTGTCCTTTGCTATACAAAGTGCTTTAATATTTAAGAATCTTTTCCTTCTTTTTTAAATTTGTATTTTTAGATATGAATTATGCAGTGCTAGAACATTTTTTACCAGCAATATTTTATTATTTTTCAAAATCTTATCTAGAAGAGCATAAATTTTGTGTCAAAGTTGATCATGAAAAATCATGCATGTGCAAGGCTGCGTTAGGGGCGTCTTCGTGGAATTGTATGATGCATTACGAGTATAAAAAATCCGGTTTATAGATAAACAAGATTACGACAAGAATCTATGTATTTCGATAAGTGAGAAGATCACTGAATATTGTAACACAATGCACAATGGGCCAGAAAGTATTAAATGTTGTAATGATTGAAATTAACTTTTCTTAATAAAGATATAGATTGAATAAAAACAAATATTAAATGAAACTACTAACCATATAACTTCGTTCTGAAATCTAGTTCTTTTTTTATGTTACGCATTAAAAAAAAAATATTTTAGAACTTTAAAAATATAACTAAATATTTTAAATTAAAAATAAATTTAAAAATAATTTTTAAACTTAAAAATAAATTTCAGTGTGACCTGCTCTCTTAGTATTTTCAAAAAATATTATTTTAAGAAGTGCTAGAAAAATTTAATTTTTCTTAAACAATTTATTGCGGTAAAAATTAATTCAGGCTCAAACTTTCGTTATTATTGCTATTTGTGTGGGAAAGAGACAGAAAAATTCACATAGCGAAATTCATATTACAGTTCAACACAAAAGTATAGCACTTTCATTAATATTTTTTTTTATTTTTTTTTTTTAATAACATTTTTCTTTTAATTAAAACTAAATTTTAAATAGAAAAAAAACTAAAATTCTTTTATTGTATTAGAAAATTAATAAATTTAATTTTTTTTCTATTCGTAATACTGCCTGATATTTTGTGATAAATACATATTCCCAATATTAATTATATGGAAGGAAGCAAAATTATTTTATTATTTTATTCAGTTCGAAGGAAGCTCAGGAGGCTAGAAATGAAAACTTTCGGAACTCTAAAGAGAATTTTTTTAAAGGAAAATAAAATCAAATTAGGTAATAAGTAAAATCACAGTGTAGTAATTTTTTTTTTTTGGAGAAAAATAAATGACACACAGAAAATATTTAAAATAAAGCTTCTGGGAAGAGGGGAAAAATTTATATATTTTTAGATTTAACAATTGTAATTCTTTTTCCATTAGGAGTTAATTTGCCATCTCAAAACATGGCCAAGGCCGAGTGATATACCGTAAACTCATTCATATGACCTTCACATTCGATTTTGAGTCTACGAAATATGAAGCCAATTATTATTCATCATGCATTGAGCAGCCATTTTGGGTAAAAATTTCTATAAAAGTGCAAAATAACGTGAAAGTTTTATTTCTATTTATCAAGTTATATTCTTCTGAGAAATAAATCAAAACATTTTAAAGTTTCCTCCCAAGCCGCAACATACGTTTCATGGCTCACGCTTAACATTCAATGGTAGTCGGAAAGGCGAACCTTTAAGTGATATTTAACGAATAGTCCACCAATTCATTTAGGATTAAAAAATGTAGTATCGTCATACGCTGAAACTGGTGCAATTTTTAGCTGCTCTTGCCCCAATGTGCAATAGACGAATAAGTGGAATATCACAGAAAAATCAAATTATGTCAAAGTGAACTTATGCTGTAATGCCACACAATTTCCTGGAACTAGCTTTGCCAAATGTCAGGCAGTGTAACTGGCAAAAGTCTTGCATTGCAATAGCAGGTATAAGCACAATATTGCGGGGTGGAAAAAGACACCTCTCATTTGAATAAAAGCCGCCAAATTATTTAGATTGTTACATCTCATATTATATATTTTTATTAAAACCTATGGTATGCAAATTGGAGAAAGATTCTGTAATATTCTTTCACTATTACACAGAGCAAAATGTGCCTAGTAGTACCTAATAAAATAGAACAAAATTTACAAGATATCTCTATGGTTTTTTTTTCAAGAAGAACATCTTATTAATTTCATAGGGAAAACCTTTTTGAAAAAATCAAGAAGGAAACTTATAGATTTTATTACGCATTCTTCTTGATTTTTTCAAAAAGGTTTTCTTCTTGATTTTAGTACGTTCCCATATGATTGTATGTAAATTATCTTCTTATTTTTAATAAGAGTATCTTCTTGATTATATTAGCTTGCTTGTTATTTCATAAATATGAATTAACATATATAGACAGAATTTTTTCAAGTTTTTTGTTCTTTTTGCAATGTTAATTAACCATGTATTAGTTGTAAAATTGAAAATTTATGACATGTAATGCTTTTTATGTATACCGTTTTTAATTTCTCTATTCTATTTAAGACCTCTGAATCAACAACTTCTTTTTCAATTTGATTATAATAAGATTAATATTTGAACATTGAAATAAAATACATACTCGAATCAATTAAATCTTAAGAGTTGCTTTTGTCTAATGAATTAAATAAACTAAAACTTAAGATTAACCAAAAGGAATCCAAAAGTATAGTGGGGAGTTAATAAAATTCAAAGCGGGCTTACAAGGAAAGAGGAGAAATTTTGTAAGTAAAAAATAATTTTCATTGAATAAATTTCTTTTTACTTACAAAACTTTTGTTTCAGAATTTACCATTTACATGCAAAAGAGAAACATTATCGGCAATTAGACGGATATTGGAGTGGATGCAAAAAATCCTGATAGACTTAGTAGTTTTGGGGTATGAGGACAGCATTCTCCACTTCACACATATAATATGTGCCACTAGCCTTATAAATCTGCCTTAAAGTACTGTAAAAGGCCAGCTTGTACTTACATTCATTGTAAGTCTGACAAAATCCAGCCTTTAATGAGCGGCAAGTTGTAGTAATCGGCATAAGTAATTATAATTGAAAATTTTATTTAAGCAAATATATGTAATCTATATATGCAAAAATTCAGTAATATACTGGTAATAATATTTATTGTTTATTATTATATAAATGCATAAAAAAATTATCAAATAAAATCAAGAAGTATTATGTGTAAAAAAGTCAGTAAAATAACCCGGTAAAATCAAAAAGAAAACCTTTTTGAAAAAATCATTTTTTAGCTGCTCTTGTCCCAATGTGCAATAGACGAATAAGTGGAATATCACAGAAAAATCAAACTATGTCCTAATGAAATCAATAAGGAAAATCTTTTTAAAAAAAATTTATAAGATGACCTAATGAAATCAATAAGAAATCCACTTTTTATGTAATTAAGAAGAAAACCTAATAAAATCAAGAAGTTATTCTCTATGAATTGTTTTTTTATGCCAAAAAAAAAAAACAGAACATGAATATAACAAATTGCAAATAACAAGTTTTCTTTTTGATTTTATGTGTTTCCTTCTTGAAAAAATTAATAAGATTTACCACATAAAAATAATAAGGAATCCCATTAATCAACGCTTCTTTCCTTTTGCCTAAAAACGTTTCATAGAGAAAATCTTCTTGATTCTATGAGGCAGTTTTTGCTCTGTGTAGCTATTCCATCATATCTGATTACCAGTCCAGGATATTACTTGGCTTACGATTGTTTGCATAAGACATGGCCAATTACTACTCGTATTGCTAAGATTTTCATTTGGAGCTTCACTATTTTCTTTAGTTACATTTCCCATTGTGTTAGTTTTTGAATTTATTTCCAACTTAATTACTTTCTTTAAACTATTAATCTATTTATTCGTTTGTTATTTTATTTCTCCTAATTGTCCTGCTCACAACTACAATGAACACTTTTATATATTGTATATGTGTTGTAGCCTAATTTTGAATAGTTTTAGAACATCAAATCCAACTCATTTCTAACAATGTTTGGACATATTTCATTATGAATTCGATAGAGGTTATCAGATTTATCTGGACTTACCTGGATTATAAATAAACCAATTAATGAATTGTCCAAATTGCATGTACTGCAGCGAGCTGAATAAAAAGTGCTGCAAATAAAAGTGGCCTGCAAAAGAGATTGAATGATATCAATTGTGCGTTCGATGTAAGCCAAACATGAACCACACTGTGACCAATATTGTGGCTCCTAATTTTATAAACGCAATAAATTACAAACACACTTCAAATAAAATGTCACTGCCAACAGGCATAAATTGTAAAAATTCTGCATATTTTTCATGCTATAAAATTTCAGTCTTGAATACATTATTCGCTTATCAAACTTCTATAGTGTGTGTGTATTCCAACTCAGATTTCCACTTTTAGAATTCCTCGAATTGAGTTGTATATATCTTAAATTTAAATGTTTAGAAAAAAAAACAAATCAAAGCCAGCCTAAAGACATTTCCATTGTAAATGCAACAATTTGAGAATTTGTAGCAGCAATCAAATCAAAGATAAGCATGCAAATAAATGTTATGACTGGCTGGTCTCCACAAAGTGAGCCAAATGCAATTGGCCAAAGTCTATGGAAAATATACAGTTCGCTCGTTTATATTAGTGTGAGCTAGGAGAGGGTGTAACTTTGTAAAAAGGCCTGGGGAAAATACTAAATAAAAATAGCGGCTGCATATTCTAATAGTTTCTTCAACTGACTGGAAGCAACTCAGCTCGTGCTAGTTTGTGCCTGAACTGTAAAGTCCATGGAGGCCATGCTTCATTACAAAGCCAGCTTTATTGGCTTGCGAATTAAAAATAAACAAATAAAGCTATAAAAATAAGCACTGAAGAGAATAATACGAGTGTTGTAGTGTTCTTTTGAAATAAGAAGGACTTTTGTACATTCTGTAAGATAAAATTTCAATAAAATTGGAATTAAAAATAATCAAAAAATTTTGGATCTCCAAAAGGCCCATGAATATAATTATTTTTTCTTTATTTCAGACTAAATTAACACACAACTGAAGAATAAATTGGCTTAATGACCTACAAGCAGAAAATTTTTTCACTTTAAGATATCGTTACTGCCAGATAAATCAATTAAGTGGGAAAGATGATTAAAAGTGAAGCAAAGTTGGCGAAAGGAATCATTGTTAGCGTAAACCGGGCGATTGCATTTCAAATGTAATAGCTGGAAATTACGAGTGGGTGTAGTCGGAACATTAAAGTAGATTTTGCCCAGCAAGAAATCAGAATCCACATCAGCACTTATTAAGCCATACAGAAACATTAGACTTGTTACAAGTTCTGAAATTCGAAGAGCGCCCTTAACCATCAACACGTGACGTGATAAAAGTTGCTTAATGATTACGTGTTTTATAATGTTTTTGGTTTTATTATAAAACAGAGTTGTGAAGTTAATATTTTTTTTTTTTTAATTATGACCGGCTATTCCAAATTTGTCTTCATAAAAGGGTTTTTTAAAAAGTAAATTTTTTTAAGTATTAAAGCAAGTGTATTGGCTTTCCTAACTTAGCCCTTGAATCACTGTTATGTGAAAAACCACAAAAGACTTATAATTTTCCTACAATAACTAAAAAGGACTTTGTTAAAGAAATTTCTATACATTGTTTATAATATCAGTTAAGTACAGAAAAAGAACTTTTTAAATCTTTTTTAATAACCCATTGGGCCAAGTGAATAAAAAGGTAGTTTATACTACATAGTTCTAAGTAGTAGCACTAGCATTCTCTTTTCAGTACTAGCTAAAGCTGCTAGTTAAAACTAGGACATGTGTGAATAACTCTTTGCTACTGCCACATACCTAGTACTGAAAAGCGGTAGCAAAAGCTGGAAGAATTAACAGCTGGCCGAAATTATTTAGGAGTTCCCACTTTCTTTGCTTCTAAATCCCGGCATATTGTTTACGGAATTTAAATGCATGATTTGTAAATATATTTTAACATTAAAAAATTAGTCTTATTTTTAAATCAAAAGGCTTTTTCAAAATTAGTTTTGCTGTTACAGTTTAAAATGATCAACAGCGATCCTATATTTCTGCAAAACAGAAAGTTTGAAAATTAAATATAATTTGTTGCCTTTTCTGGAACATAACTACTCAGTATCGAACAAAGTTTTTTTAAAAATGTACTTAAGTGTTCAGAAATACTTAAAATATTGAAAGTTTTCATTTATAATTTAATCAGGATTTTGATATTTTGCTCGCAAGTGAAAAGTATGAAATAGTTATGCTATTTTCAACTAGTTTTAGCATAAATTCAATTTATTTATTTAAATTATTTATTTCCTAAATACCAAAATAAATACCCCTAAAAGGTATTTACGCAGTAGATTATAAAATTCAACATAGTGGCAACTTTGTATAATGACATTTGTTATTATTTAAAAAAAGTTTTAAAATCAACCAAATACATATCTTTCGTAAATTCTAACCATAAATTAAATACATACTTAAAATTATTTCTTAAATTTTAAACAAATAATAAAATATGGGTGATAAAGGCAGTGGTAGTTTTTTTTCCAAATACTCAAAACTTACAAAATTTTATTTAAAAAATCTCAGCTGCCAGCCGTTAAAACAGCAACGCGCATAAAAACTGCCATATTTATATTTAAATTAAAATATACAAAAATACACTTTTATACACTATTTATCAATATAATGTAGAAAAACACAAGATTCCAGCACCTCAACCAGCTGCTTACAAAAATCAAAGAATAAACTACTAATTTTAAGCATTTACTACTTTTTTTCACACCTTTTTTAAGCCAACACTGGAAAAACTAGCTTTTACTAGTTAGCATAAAGTAGAAGTTTTAGCTTAATTTTTTATTCACCTTAAAACTAGTTAAAACTGCAAAATTACTAGAATAAACTTGAGCCCCCTTTTTTATTCACTCGGCCCATTGTGCGCCTTCCAACACATGTAAAGTTTGTACGTAGAAGATCATCCGTTGCCACGTGTGAATATATCTCTTATTATTTGAAACTAAATGAAATTTGCGTTTCATAAAGTGAATGATTGTAGAAAATAAGCTCAAGCTTTTTAATAGTAACGCCTTTTTCTGCTGAGAATCACCGAAAATGCTTATTGGCCAAATGGCGAAGAAAGAAATCGGTATATTGTTTGCTTTGAATGTGAAAGTTCGAGGTAGTTCTCCGCCGAGTCGTTTAACGACCAGTATCGATGGGTGATCCTAAGCGAAGATGGCACGTGCGATGCGACGTTGCCGATCTGGAATTATTGAAACATCGTACTTCCGCGTGTCGTAGACATTGGGGCGGTTGAAGTTTGGTTTGAAGTCGCTTGGAGATGAAGGTGTCCTCTGATGCGGAATCGACCAGCGCCCTAACAGTGCACTTCGTACCCCCGTTGTAAATATCCACAAGGGCTGTGCCGAGGATAAGAGAAGCGGAGATGTCACGTACTTGCGTAGAGTATGTGTTGAGGACAGTCTCTTCCGAGGGGTTCTTCTGGTTGCCTCGCTCAGCTTGTGAGGCTGAAGACCCTTGATTGCGGGCGGCTGGTCGTTTCATAACAGGTGCCGCAGGAGAAATAGCTGGAAGCCCGTATCAACTGGCCGCACAAGACCAAAAATATCTTACCAACGAGGAACTAAAAGAAATTTTGATTTCTTTTAATATATAAAAATCGATTTTGTTATTATATTTTATTTGGGTAGCAAACTATGTGAATTGTCATCATATAGAATGGAATGATTTTCCACCGTCACTCATAATTCATAGTGATGGGAAACTATGAAATAATACCGCTCTAATTGTAGATAAGTTGGCTGAGTGTTAAAGAATTGCTATTAATATTTCATTACGTTTGACGTACTGCAGAAAATGCCGTGGTATGTATATTGTGGCATTACCTCTTTTAAGAGCTTTTAAGAACCGCCAAATAAAACTTTCCCACATGTTCGCAGTGATGTATTCATCATAATGAATATGGACGTCCCACTTTTCCGTGAATCGAGTTATTTGTTTTTATGACGTTATAGGGAGACTACCAACAAGCTCTATTGTAAGCGCTGTTGTAAGCCAAACCAATGTTGAGGACAGATCCATGACAATGCTACGAGATTCCAACAAAAAAGCAGTGGAATTTAAATCTCGATATCATATTTCCTGTAGCGGGAAATCAAAATATAAAAACTATACTCGTATTCAGCAAACGATAAGTAAGTAAAGATAAGTAACGATTGTAAGTGTCCCCATAACAGAATGGTTTGGGAAAAAGGTATTACAGAAAAATGAATGCCAAATAACCATGATGCTACTAAATAATATACTCGTATTACATATATGTGAAAAATCACATACGAGGGTAATTAAAGCAATTACTTTTGAGTGTAATTTGAGGATTAAACACAAAATTAATAGATTGAATTAATATGTTGTTCTTATTCTGGCGATCAATTTCTGACACATTTCCAGGTGTACAGTCAAATAAAGTTTAAAAGTATAAAAATCTAATTAAATTCGTAGACTTCTTCATAGTTTCGATATCATATTCGCAGTTTAAAGGTCTACACTTCAAAGTATGGAACTCTGTTACGAAATGAATAACAAAATCCAAACAAAAATTAATCGTTCACTTTAGTAAGTGAAGTAAGAGCGAATAAATAACTTAAAGGCGGTGGGAAAGGGAGAGAGTTTGGTGGGATGGAAAAACATAAACATGCTTATTTGTTATAAAAGGGCCCAATAGACCAACGTGAATACTTAAAGTTATTGTAAGACTGATATTAGCAGAATACAGGGTTTCCGTTACTTAATTTGTCGATTAGCTCGTGGAGTGTGCCCTCGGTTTTAGGTTCGCGGAATTCATACATGAATATTACGGCCTGTTTTTATAAATAATTTGTAAATTGTTAACTTGCTCAGTCGAAAGTTAATTAAGTTTAGCTAAGACCGAATTATATTTTAGTTTAATAGTTTTAATTATTGAAAATGATACTTTTGCAATCCTTCAAAGAGTCTTGTAATCCGCGTACTTAAAAGATATTATTAGTCTCCGAGAAGAGTAATTATCAATTACTACAATTAATTAAAGAACCATTAGCAGGGAAAGAACGCATTAAGCTTAAATTCAGTTTGTATGAAATAGTCAACATAACGGCACGTACCGAAGCCAGTCATTTATTAAAATTTTATAACAATTATTGATGACTATTTAACTTGAGTTCAGCGCTTAACACTTGCCATGAAAAAGCCATAAATAAATGACAGGCAACTGGTAAACTGACATTAACAAACAAAATAACTTAACAATTATGGAGGCAAGTGAAGCCCAAACGCCTCATGACGTTAATTGCCAATAATACAACAAAAGTAATTTCCTTTTCGAAATGAACAGTTCAAATTGTAAAAATAGAAAATTAATGGATTTCCATTTTATTCTTTTCTTGGTTTTATGACGCAGAAGAGGATTAATGCAAAAGTATGAAATGACAGTTGTAACGGACAGTCACGCCATAAAGCAAATGAAAGGATTGTGTACATAATTATCCCTTATCGAAACGTTATGAAGCAATTCTTGTGCTTCATTTGTTTACGTAATTTATTAAAGTTGCTTCAAAGTACTCCGTTTGCGAAGACAAAAGCATTTACACTGTTACCACTTCCATGGTTCCACAAAATTTAAAGAAAGAAACATTTTTTCTGAATATTGATACAATAATTTAGTCGGGGTTGCAAATTTGATAGGATAAGATGGAAGCAGTCTCGCAGTCGGAAGAAAAAATATTTTAAAGCTGGCTCAGCAAACTAAATTTTCCATTAAGGATCCATATTAAAAAGTTTAAGGACTGTACCAGCTGCACCACTTGCAACGAACTGCTCGCCCACGATAACAAAGCTTAAGAGGGAAAAGTTTAAGGACCCTACCAGCTCCACCACTTGCAACGAACTGCTCTCCCACGATAACAAAGCTTAAGAGGGAAAAGTTTAAGGACTCTACCAGCTCCACCACTTGCAACGAACTGCTCGCCCACGATAACAAAGCTTAAGAGGGAAAAGTTTAAGGACTCTACCAGCTCCACCACTTGCAACGAACTGCTCGCCCACGATAACAAAGCTTAAGAGGGAAAAGTTTAAGGACTCTACCAGCTCCACCACTTGCAACGAACTGCTCTCCCACGATAACAAAGCTTAAGAGGGAAAAGTTTAAGGACTCTACCAGCTCCACCACTTGCAACGAACTGCTCGCCCACGATAACAAAGCTTAAGAGGGAAAAGTTTAAGGACTCTACCAGCTCCACCACTTGCAACGAACTGGTCGCCCACGATAACAAAGCTTAAGAGAGAAAATATAGATTAAACTAAATATTTTGAAAAGTTCGAAATACAGCACTTCCTCTAGAATGCTTGAAACAGATGGACGAAAACATACAACCTCACGGTGGAAGCAGTGTAGGAGTAACTACAGGAACTGTTTTAAAAAGCATGTAGCCAAACTGGTTTGTTCTACACCCAAAAGATTGAAAGAGGAGATTTGCTATTATTTGCTTTCCTTCGTTAAGCAGTGCAGTTAGTCTGGTCGACCTTCAATCAAATAATCTTATTCGGAAAAATATTACAACCTCTGAGAAGCGTTAAAAATGCTTTTCAAATTTGCACATCAAACTAATTTCATGAGTGTCTTTGAAAGGAACTAATAAAAAGTAACTCCAAAAAACCATACTTGGTAATGATAATTGAAGCGAACGCTGCGGAGTCTACGTTTGCTTAGGTTTAGTCGAAAGAAAGAGCAAGTGCCTAGTCCACTAATGTCAAACAGGACGAATTGTCGGGCAACTAATATCAATATCTTAATGCTTCCAGAATCTCCGTTAACTAAGTGTAGATGTACAATAGTAGTGCAGCTCCATTGTTCTTCTCTTTCCTGAATGCCCTACATTTATTATTATCTGCTAAGTACAGGCATTTGCGAAGCCCTCAAACATCTTTCATATGAGAACTTTTTGCTACACCCTTAAGAAATATCCCCCACAAAAATGTTTAAAAGTTTTACATTTTCGGGAGTATCAAAAAGTGATTTTTATTTTTAAGCTACAACGTTTTTAAACTGACAGCTGGAACACTGGAAATTGGCAGAGGTTTTACAACCTCATTTTACATTTCCTTCCGAGTGAAAATTTATTTAAAACTTTCAAAAACCAAGTGAGAAGTGTAATTAGGATCCTGGTGGGATAAATTGAAAGCAATGAAAACGTTCTTATTTCGTCTTATATGAAAATGGGTGGCCAAGCAAAACCCGATGCTGTAACGAAATTACTAAAATTTTTTGTTTATTTAAATAAACGCTCAAATAACAGTAATCAAGCGGTCTCTATAAAAATTTCGGCATTTAAATTCTATAATCTTTCAGTATTTGGTTTTCGTGGGCAAAGTACGAGTGTGGTTGCAATCAGTGGTGAAGCTGCTCAAAGCAGCTTCAAGTAATTTGCACCTCCTATACGGTTTTCCTTGTACACATTGAAATCAGTTACAAATATTTAAATAGCTTTTCTTCTGGCAGGTTGTTATTACGTTTTGCTCACATATAAAACCATTTATAATCCATAATTCCAACTTCGATATGGACGTGAAATCTCATGCATGCCCGTGTTGCCATGAAATTATTTATTTTTTTTTTTGGTTTCTTGATTTTTTTTTTTTTTGCAGTTTTTCAACTGCATTCATTCTGCATTATTCAGTTGAAGTGTTGAAAATTATTCATGTCGATCACGTACATTTGGAAAAACAAGTGTTCATTTTAAATAGTTACTCCAACGTATGGTAATCAATTTTAATAATAGTGATCATACCATAATTTGCAGAGATTGTAATGTAATAACAAACATCACGCAATTAAATTTAAAAAAATATATAAAAATAAAAATTTCTAAACATTTAAAAAATTGGAAGTTGTAACAAAATGTTTAATGGAATTTAAAGGAGTTACTAAAGTTTATATGTTGAGTGCAAAAAAGTCATTAACGAGCAACATTATTCGAAAACTGTCTTTGGAAAATTAGAGAATATTCTTAAAGGTAATGAAAACTGAAAATGAATTTTTATGTTGAAATACATTTAAATATGTTTGTACTTTGATTTTTGTATACAACCGAAGCATCCTTAACACATAAAAAATCGTTAAAATTAAGTTCCCTAAGGAGTCTGTGAGCATCACATTCTTCTGGCATTTCAAGTCAATTAAATTCTTTTCTTTGGCGACAGTTAATCTTCCAGGTTTATCGCTTTCAATTGTATTGCTTCTAAAGCAGAGTGGTTCCTTTTATATATGGAAACTGTATCTCGAATTTAGGAAGTTTCAAAAACCAAAATGAATTAAGGATCCAAAAAAAGGGAAAATCCAATAACGCAAAAAGATTTTAATTTTTAAAAATAAAATTGGTCGTGCCGCATTTTTGTATATAGAGCATTTTGAAAAATCCGACTTCTGCTTGTAAATGTAATTAAAAGGTGCGTAAAATCGCTACAATTTAATAATGATGCAGTTAATGTCGACGTTGTAAACGGCGTATGAACGCTGAAATTGTGATGTTCAATGTTTAATTTCATTTTGCTGTTAACGTCAACGCCGTACACGACGTTTAAATATGAACTGCTAATTTGAAAATTTATTTACTGAAATAAATTTGTAATTAAATACTTATTACTTATTTTTTACCAAATCTCTCCTTTAAGAGCTGTATTGTTATAGATCTTGGAGAATTTGTTATATAAAAGTTCGTATTCGCGAACAGCATTTATAATTTTTTCATTTAATGTACTATCCGAGTTCATTTCAATTAAAAAAAAACAATAGTTTAAACAAGTACAATAATCAGATAATTATGTATGTATGTATATTGGTTTGACGTTTCATGGTTGCTGTACAAACGCTGAAAAAGTTGAAATCGATTGAACTTTTTAAGCGTTTAATTTCAGACGTCGTTGAGATTAACAGCTCTCATACAATTTCATACCTTTCCTATTTTTTTTTGACAGTTGACGACGTTCAGACGGCGTTTGCGACGTCGACATTAACTACAGCATTAATGAGTTTAAAATTGTCGTATTGTCGTCTATGAGTGAATGATAAAATTGGCCGTTTAACAATTTTTTTCCTTATAGTGCTTTCACACGATGTCTTTTTTGACGTAGAAAATTGCAAGACTTTTTTAGTTTGTAGGGTAGCGGGTATGAGAAGCAAGAGGGGTAGAAAAAAAGACACGATTTCTGTTTTTCATGTTTTTTTCATACATTTCTCTTTATGCTTATTTCGTTTTTTCTTGTTACACTTTATTCTTATTCGTACGTGGTAAATTTAACAGCAATGTAAGAATAGAAGAGAACAAGAAAAAAAAGTTGTCTAAAAAAACATGGTATGAAAGCAAGAATTTTTCGGAAGCAAATTCAAAAAGGAATAGAGAAAAATAGACTTCATAAAAATCATCGTGTAAAACATGCATTAGTCAAGATATCACAACAAATATTTGACGTTGATTGACCGTCAGAGGTCATTTTGGTTTTGAACTGCTAGTGTGTAACAAAATTAGTCGACCAAGAATTTTATATATATATAAACACCATAAATTGTATTTACTTCCCCTTTTTTCCTCTTAACGGTTTAGCAAGCTTTTAATTTTTGTCCCCCTTTATAGTCCAATCTGAATGATATTTTGATAGTTTGGTCAGTCACAGGTGTCAATCAAAATTTATGGAGTTTTTACTGTTACTTAAGTTTTGCTATTATACTGCTCTTAACGACAACAAGTTTCACAAGCTTATTTTATATGTTTGACAATAATACAAAAGTGGACTTAAAATATTTATTTACTACTCGTCATAGTGGGAACCTTTCATATATAGTATATTGTACAATATTTTAAACTTATCATAATGCACATTTGCTTAAATAGCATTTCGTTTTTCAATATTTTTTTATGCAGCTGGCATGTCTCAAAAGAATTCTCATTCACAGGGACACAATGAGTTTCTTATTTTGATAGCTTAAACTGTCTCCTTGTAAACCATACCGAAAAATATTATTGTACAATATATGAAAAAAAAATTTTAAACTTATTATCTTTAAGTGCAGTTTACACTGCGAAACTTAACTAAATACATAGTCTACCATTCACGTTGGATTATATATCCACCTTTGAAAGTAATGAAATGCTCTCTCACGCTGCCTGTTGCATGAACTTTGCAAGTGAATTAAATATTTTTAAAGTACATTTGCTACAAATTCATTTTGAATTACGAATGATATTTCAGTTTGACATTCCCAACTGTCAGACCACACATATCGCAAAATACGGCTGAAAGTGTTTTTTAAAGATCTTTTTAATTATTATCTGCATATTAATTTAAGAAACTGTTTGAATAATAATTTTTATTTAAACTCGATTTTCATTTTAATAAATTTTTTTTACAATAGTTAGTTAACATTATCTGGAAAATATTAACGATTGTTATAAACGTCTACGGAAACAAATTGTTAACGAATATATATTAAAACAAAAACTGACTTTACGCTTATAAGATCATTTAAAATTTAAATAAAGTCAATTAATATTTACTTCCACTTTTTAAAGTTACATGTTTATAAAGAAAAATTATAAAAATAATAAACGATACTTGAAATATCAACGATCGAATTGCTTGTAAGACAAAATCTTAAATATTTATTTCTGTAAAACGTTTAAAACACCCCAACAATTTAAAAGTTAAAATGCTTATTTACTCCACGTCTCGTGTCCACACACTGAAAAGTACTTGCATCAAATGTTGAGATCATAAAATAAATATTACAAATTGGCTTTTTTATTTGCTTCTACCTTCCTGCAAAAGAAGAAAGGTCCAGCAACTAGCTTTGAACGTACAGCACCGCACCCACACATTATCGACAGTGACCACATTTATTGATGTTAACAATTTTAATGGTCAATGAAAGGTGGTTGCTTTCTTTAAACCCGTTTGTTTCCTCTTTGTTTTTCCTTTATGGTTTCTCTTAAATACACATACGAAATGATAAGTACATACATAAGCAAGCATGCATATGCACGCCATCTTCTATGTGTGTATCCTTCAAATCTCTAACCATAAAACGTTTATGTACTTAAAGATTTTAAGTGCAACATTTGAAAGTTTGCTTACTTACGCTGGTCTATCTTCTGTGTGCTTTTTTTCTGGATATAAAAGTTTTCCTCGTTTTTCTAATACACATACTTGAGATTTAAAATTTTTCCAATTCTCGTTTCGAGCACTGCTACGAGTATAAAGAAATGGATATGCGAAAATTACTCTGCAGATATTGCTTTGGTTTTTTTTTATAATATAATAAAATTTTATGAAGACATTTTATTACATACGCAAGTGGAATTACAATAAAACACATATAGAAATACAAACGAATGTCCTTTGTTGTATTGGCTGCATAAATATTTTGGAAGTAAAATGTATTGAATCCTTGAAAACTTGAACATGACTCCCAACATATCAATTACTGTTAAGCTATTAAAAAATTTCATTTTATAATCGTTAAGAATTCATTTTATTGCAAAAAAAAAAAAAAATAAATAAATCTAAAAATAAACAACGAAAATATATGAAAATATTCATAATAATTTACTGAGTGAATTTAAACGAAAGATTAACAATAATATATGTCATACATTAATAATGACATACATATGCACATTGAAATTGACACACACACATAAACACAAATACCCACATCCATAACTGCTATCCGCACTGTGTCTACGGATGCAGTCTTAGTAATAGCGGTAATCATGGCGCTTTAGCTGGCGGCGTATATAGAAATGAGGAAAAATATTGCGAAAACAAGGGGCATTGCATACTTCCACGAAAAGCGATAAAACAATGTAATTGTGTCAGCATGAATGGTCCACCTCCACTAATGGAAGATGGGCCAACCGACTCGCCGCGGAAATAGAAGCTCGGACGAAAAGAAGCATGGCCTAGGGAATTTGTATATAAATCAGTTGGTGACAGGACGTGAATGCTTCAGAGTATATCTCCGTAAGTATGGGCACGTGCCCCGAATGGTAGACTGCGGAACATGTTTTCTTGGATTGCCCGCGATATGAAGTCATGAGAATCTCCTGCGAAACGGATTCCATACCCAGATAACGATCGACAACAGAGTTAAACTAATGCTGTCATCAGTGAAGACCTGGAATTTGGTAGGTGGCTTCGCAAAAAAAGTCCTACTAAGATGTGATCCTAGCAAGCAGCAATTGCTGAAAATCCTCTCTCAAAGTAATGCTTACCGGTAGTTTTAAGAGGGGAAAAATGGTTAGATTTATGACGATCTAGATAGGTTTTAGTGCTTAGGCACCAAGCAACAGAATCGTAGCAATATGTACGTGCAACCAGCATCTTTAAAAAGTTCCTACCTTTAGCCCGCAACCTACAAAAAAAAAATTCACACATAAATAAATAAATAAAAATAATTTCTTTAAAATGCTTTTTCGTAAATAGAGAAGCATTTTCAGAGAAAAACTTCAAAAGTACACCAAGAAAATAGATTAATTTTTAATGAAAAGATACACATACTGTTTCCTGTCTTCTATAAGAGGCATTACCATGAAAAGTAAAATCTATTATTTAATATAAAAAATTTATAGTTGTGGGCAACATGTTCCCCAACTCAGTTTTATAATTCTATTTGCAATTTTCTAATAAATATCCCCGTCTTTAAATATTTGAATCGGGAACTGACTTGGCTGGCAGTTTGCTTATACATATTTCTGTACTCGTTACCATTTACACTGCGTTGTAGTAAACTTTAATTTTGTAATTTTTCAGTAAAATATATTAAAAGTTTTTGTGACTTTCCAAATGGTTAGTTTTGAGAAATTTTCGAACTGGAGGTTTTCAAAATTTTTGATTTTAAACTGAATTTTAAGTCATTTTACACTGCAAAAAAAATTGAGGACAACTTCTATTATATGGATCCAGAATATACATACTTTAAAGGATTGTAAACTAATATTGTGGAAATCACTATACCTCTTTAACATCCTTTTTGATGGAGAAGGATATATGTAAATAATGGAGTTAATTTCTTTATAATATTTCATTTATAAATTAATTATAAGAATATAATTATAATATGCGTAGAAGCACTGAGGCCATAGGCCGTTCTCCCGCGTGACATTCGGAGAATACTAACCACTTTACTATCGATGACCGCCAGTAATAATATTGTTTATATTTTTAAGTTCTAATTAAAAATTTATTTTTTTCTTTTATGACAAAGAAAATTATTGCTCTTATTCATATACAGCGTTACCAGACAATGTTCAAAAAAAAGTCGACTCGAAAGAGTCAGAAAGTTAGATTTTAACAATTATTTTTATATCCAGTATAGTATAAGGCAAACAAAATACAACAATACCGCTGCGTAATTATTATTTAAATTATTAATTAATTATATATTAAAATAAAAAAATTTTAGTATCTCAAGCAAATGAACTAGCAATCTGGCAACTGAACTTTTTTGTTTACACATTCCATAAAATATATACATAAGTGTTCTTTTATCAGCTGTTAAAAAAAGAGGCAACACACTCTTTTTTCATCAAGTAAAAAACGGCATTTTCACAGCGCGGGCAAAACATTTTAAAAATTCATCTTTTCACAGGGCAACACTTTTATTGTAGAAAAGCAGAAATTAGGTCTGTCTGCGTACTTTTCCAGTAGCATATTCTCAGTAACTTTTTTTGGGAGAGTTAGAAGAACTTCACTCTCTCGGTAGAAAATATCTCAAAAAGTACCCAGACAGCATCCAGCAAAAACTTGCAAGAAAACAGGTGATCCACGAATGACTTATACCGATTACGTCTTGCGCAGGTCCGTTAGTTTTGTTTGAAAATCATCTGTTTTGTGTGACGTCATCAATGGGCAAAAAATATTGCTTTGTATGAATTTTGTAAGTGTTCTTTGAATAACATTTAAAAAAAGACAGAAAAAGGCAAGCCATTTAAAGAAAATGCGATGTGCTGTAAAACACTTTCTTCGAAAGTGATAAAATTGTATTTAACTCTTTTATTAATTTCAATTCTCTCTAGTTTCATGTCTTATCATGTCTTATTTGTATTTTAAAACTAAAGTAATAACGAAATTTAATATTTTTTGAAATAGTCTTTTAAATCTGCCAGTGCAAAAACCAATTTTGTTAATGGAATCTAAACTTCGTCTCTTAAACTCTAAAAAATTAGTATTAATATTTGCGTTTGCAATATAACCTGATGTAAAAATCTGATATTCTTCTGATGACCACTGGCTGAAGCTTTTCAAATTTAAGTGAAACATTTTGCATAATACAAGGTTTGTATAAAGCAATCCCATCCGATAAATTTTAATAGTTCGCGTGTGTATAAATCACAAATAATACTATAAACTTGAAAATAGTGTCGGAAGAATTGTAATTTTCTTTTTTAAGGGGGTTTTCACGTCCACGAAGTTTTCTAAACAATTCAAAAATTATTTTTAATACAAAGTTTGTGAAAAAATATATGAATATTAAAAAATATAGTCTCTCAAAAAACAATACAAATTCCTTTTAATTGATTTTATAACTTTGCAACTCTCTGGAAATTTCAGAATAAGACAAGACTTTTTTAAATGCCTGAAAGTAATATACAAATACCAATTCAAAAATGTACAAATTTACGATTCACTAACATTTGTTCTAAAATAGGTTTCGCCAATAAAATTTTTAAAACCATAAATAAATTCTCACATGTATACATTTTCAGTATATTTTTTGTTTAATAAAAACTATTCAAAAGAAATATCACAGACTACACATACATATATCAAATATTTAATTTTATAAATTTAAGTTTTTTTCTAATTATTTGCTTTAAAAGAAGCATTAAAATCCACAAAAAAAATATAGTTGGCAAATTTATTTCGCCTTTCAAGGTGCATATTGATGCGGAGCCCCTAGTCGACCATGAACTAAGTGACATGGCCTACGATAGGCTTGAAAATTTTGCGGGCTTTATATGCCATAAACTAAAAAATGAATTTCCTGATATCGCAATCACTAAAAACCAGATGGAGGTGCCTAGATATTCTTGGTTAGACCATCTATCTGAGGGCGGATTATCCAAGCCGACAGAAAAAATAATGGAAAATATGCAAGACAAGAATATTCGAAGACAATATGGTGGAGGCTTACTCATATCAAAGGACTTTTTGAAACTACATTTGGAGCAAGGTGATAGATTTAAGAACGAACGGACGTGGATATATTGTTTTCCCTGTTGAATGCCGTTTATGCTGGAGCCTATCTTGATCCCTTCTCCATGTTTCATACGAAAAAGTCAATACACACTGGCAGGCGAGTTGGTCGGCATAACTGAAGCAAATGTTTTTGCTTCTTGGCGTTTAATAATTGAATTTTAAATGCTTTGAAAACACAAAAAATTGCTTCTGATACAAATTTTTATTTTATTTCACCAAAATAAACTTGAAAAAAGGTTATATTTCCAATAAATGCTGATATTTACAAATGTAAACAACAAAATCCAAACAAATCTCACAGTAGAATAACAAATGTGAACATTGATGACGTAGATGCGCAGTAGACAATTGTTGTGACACACTTGAGTGCGCAATCGGTATAAGTCATTCGTGGTAAAACTGCCTAAACCTGTTTTGAAATACCGAACGTATGCCCACACGACCAGAGCTTAGTTTTATATTAAACTGTATCTGAGCTCTTGTAAGATGTCCGTTATCTTTGTATGAAGTTATCAAATATTTATTGCATGTTATTGTTAAATTTCAGTATTTTTATCATTTCACAAATAGTAAATAAAAACAGCTGTTCAAACTAGTTGCAAAATCTTGCAAGAAGAAATTTCTCCAGTAACAATTTGCAAGTTATCTAAATTCCAACTGCGAAAAAATTCTGTGTTTTGCTCTCTCGCTGCCAGAGAATTTGGAGTACGCAGACAACCTTTTGCAGGATTTTACAACATTTTGCACAAAATGATGCAAAATATGTGTAAGCAGACAGACGAATTAAATGCTCTTTTCCTTCTTCATATTTTTAATTATCTTGAATAAAAAGGTTTTCTTATTTTTTTTATTTACATGTTATATTTATTAATTATTTTATTAAAATTATTTATCTAATATTATACTTTTGCAGAGTTCCTTTTTTGTTTTTTTTAACTAACATAACCTGCAAAGCTTTCGGCTTGTCCACAAGAAAACAGCCCGACTCTAGGCAGGAACCGAACTTTGTGGCTCCGGTTTAGTAGACCCCTGTAGTCGAAAGAATGCCCGTGAAATTCAAAAAGTATCAAAAACCAAAAATCCTCGATCCTTTCCAACATTTTGTTTATATTGTTGTGGGTGTGTATACTTTATTAGCCCGAATTCTTTATAAATATTTTAGGTGTGTGAGAATATTCTATTCGGCAGCCAGTTAAATGTAAAATGTTACACAAAGAAGGTGGTCCTTTTTTGAAAGCTTTCCATTTTTATTCCACCATCAAATCATTATTTATTATTCAAAAGGAGAGAAATAAAAAGTTATTTGAAGTGATAAGTATCGTATTTTTTACTTCAACTGATTGTGTATACTCATTATTTATTCAAGTTGGCATATGTTGTGTATATGCAGTATCTTTCATATTCATTCAGGTCCTTTCGCGGCATTGTGCTATAAGGAAGAGGTAAATCAAACTTTTTTTTTTAAATAAACACCTCTGGAATCGAACCTCCAACCTCCAGTTTAGTAGGCCATCGGCTAAGCTCACAGACGGGGAATTGAACACCCTGACCTCCCGCGTGGCAAGCGGCTGTACCATTGATGTCCTTTTTAAATATTATTTTTGGAAAGTTAACGCGATTTAAATACCACAAAAAAAATAAATAAAATATTTACAATTTGCAAATATGAAGTACATGAAACAAAATTATTGCTCGCACTTTTATTCATGTCCTGTACCAAAAATCAATACAGAATAAGGAGACACGAAAAATAACATCACTCAATTAGTATTAATATTATTTTGCAAAAATTGCAAAGTTTTCCACTGACTATAGTTGGCTTTTCACAGGAAATTATTTGCGGCAACATCATCAATAGCAATAAAAGTAGAAGCGGGCTTTAATAAAGTTTCACACATGATGGATGTTATCAATTTTTAAATGATTGTCATAAATAAAATTTTTAAATTGGGTTTGCCGAACCAGCAACTATTTACAACTGCACAATATATTTTATCTTTGCATGCTGTACAATTCAAAAAAAAAAAATTTTTTTTTGGCCAAATTTTTTTTGATTTTTTAGTGTGTAAAAAATGTACTTTTTTTTAATTCGTTGGTAGCCGTGATGTTTGGAAGCTAAATATTAAAAATTCCAATATCATCTGCCATTAGCCATTGGAGTAAAAACATTTACAATGAACGTTCATTTTCCTTTTCTGTAGAATAAAAAAATTTTAATTTTTTATAAAATAAAATCGAAAGCGAATATCACTGCGGGCATCGTAATATAAATGAATGAAGATATAAAAAAGATAGTGGGCATGATTAGTTAGAGAGCGCAGAACATGCACATCAGCCGCCTCTCCTACACAATTGTACGATCTGTCAAATAGGGCTCGGGTACTAAAAAAGTACGATTATGTGTTCTTAAAATCCTTCTGAGTTAAAAAATTTTTTTGAGAAGTCGTACGATTTGGAAATTTGTATAAAAAAACAATTTTCATGTGATCAAAGTTGACTTTACTTCAGTCAGAAAAAAAAAATTTGTATGAATCATATTTGTATGATACTGTGGCACTTAAAACAACATTTCGATGCGATGCGAAATCCAATGGTCGCATTGTGAGCCCTGAATTATATTATTACATTAAATTTACATGTTTCATAGAAAGCGCAAAAGGTAATATTAAAAGTAATTTTATTAATTTAGACAATATAAAAATATCAGCTGTTTTAATGACAGATTTGCAAACGCAAAACACACAGCAAAGTAAATTCTGGTTGCGTTCAGATTTGCGTAAATAATTTTAAATAAAAACATATTTGCAAAGAGCACTGCATACGTAAGTTGTTGTGCCACCGAAAGGATCAGAAAGTATAGTCTGTGGAAAGGATCAGTAGTAGTTTTTAACCCAAAATTTTAACATTAATCACTTCTTAACTCCAGTAACAGAAAAAATTAAATTTTTGTCTGAAAAGTAACTTAAAATTCTAAACAATTCTAATTAATCAATTTTCATAAATAAACTTGAAAAGTTAAAAAAGTTTGATTGTGACACGGGCATGAAAAATAAAATATATTCGCTCAAAATGAAAGAAAAAATTTCAGAGTGTTGCCTGCAATATACTATACTATTATATACAGGTTGTCCGGCGGGAAGGTACACTACTTTGTTTTGCCGCCATTTCGGTAAACATTTGTCTTGACATTTCATAGTTGGCAGTCGTAAAGTGGTGACGTGGCAAATTTATGGAAAAATATTCGGTAAACCAACGTATTTTAATCGTTAAAAGATTTTATCGGAATAATTTATCGATTACTATTACATGAAGTGAATGATTTCGAATAAAGAGGGAATTTATCTGATAGGCGCAAACATATACTACAGTGTACTGCCAGATCGGCTGAAAACATTACTGCTGCTCAAGAAAGCCTTCAAAACAATTCATCAATCGCAATTCTACGCCACAGACAGGAGCATGGCCTTCTGGTGACCGCTTTGGTAACAATTTTGACCAAGGGCTGGACTTTGTTTACATTTAGGATTCAGTTGACACAAGAGCTACTTCCCATATACCATTTACGCACCAGTATATATGCCAATAGGATGTTACAGCTGGCCCATAACAATCACGATTTCCATAAAAAAAACATAACGAGTGACGAGATTTATTTTCATTTGAATGGGTGTGTGAATAAAAAGAATAGTAGACTGTATGTGTGGACAGCCTTCAAATTATCCCTAAGTCATTTTTGTTAAAAGTGACAGTGTGATCTGTAAGTTTTGGAAATGGCTAACAGTATCTCTCAATGGGGAGCGATATCGTAATGTAATTGAAAACTCTTTAACGCCACAACTGCATGCTTTGGGCTGGATTGGTGTGTGGTACTTTCCACAACAACTTATTTAAAGAAATTGTGACGTTGTTTGGCCTCCACATTCCTATAATCTAACTGCTATGGACTTCTTCTTGTGGAGATATCTGAAAAGCAAGCATCATGTAAACAAACCAGGAACACTTAAGCAACTCAAATGTGGGTGAAATGTTTGAGAATGTAATCAAAAATGGCTTCAAAAGAGCTCCCATTTATGAGGCTAACAGAGGCGGACTTTTATCTGGTATTGTACTCCATATATATATGCCGGCTTTACAAGATCCATTATCTTTGATTTAATAAAAATTATAAAAAACATAGCAGTATACCTTTCCGGCCGATATCCTGTATTATTTTTTTATTATATAAAGTTTCATAATTTTGTTATAAAACTAAAAAATTTAATAAAAAAAAATGTTCTCACAATCGAGTTAATAAATTGCTTACAAAAGAATTCTTGCAGTGGATTTCCTAAATGTTTTCTGTAAAATCAAAACGAAAACGAACGATTTGTGCCACCAGCACTTTATAAAAAAAAACATTTTAATTGTTACTGTAGAATTTATAATTTCTATGTTAAAATGTTACATGTTTTTGTACAATAATTAAATTTATTACATTATTTAGCCTAGATTTGGCTCAAACGAAACTACAGTCTATTTAAATGCTGGTTTGAATGAAAAGCACGTCACATTTTATGACACGTTAAATGTTCGTAATCTCTAACGGATTGACGGACATAAGACGAGAAGAATATATTTGTTGTGCCTCTGGTGCTAACAAATATACATGAATTGCTACAGATGAGAAACGTATTCGTGGAGCAAAAATTGTCTGTGTAATTAGTCTGTCTGCCCGTTCAAAAAGTTCTCTGTGCTCCTTAATAACACCCACTTCATTCGAATCTGCAATGCGGCAAATTCTGACACTCTAAAATCAATTCATTGTCTTTAAACATACTAATCAGGAACGTGTTTGGACTTTGTGTTTTATGTTGACCAGCACAAGCAAAGCTACTGCTAACCAAATCCTATTGAAAATGTGGTTCAACTTACATTGCTTCGGTATTGGCTTGTACATTTTAAATTTCCTTGAAATAAATAAATTTCTTTTTGTTTTTTATAATAAAGAAGTAAAGAAGGATCCCCTAAGTAAACTTAAAATCAGACTGCATGAAAATATGATAAACGTACCATGCCCTCTTGCTAATTGGCGAATTATGAGTGGATTTTGTCAATGGATATTCAACTCAAAAAATTGGATATTAAGCTCTCAAACTGGTAGAGTTCAGAAAAATGTTTATACACCATTTTCATTTTTGTCCCGAAACAGTAACGGCCAGCAGCACACAATAAGCATACATAATGAGCAGCAGACGTCCTTACTTTGCATGGCATCTGGATATTTCGCCGCTAAAAAGAAAATGAATAAAGTGTAAGAAAGAAAAGCTTAAAAGCGTTATTTATAAAAAATATTTTTGCATGTTTTTATATTTTAATTTTTAGGGAATATTTTATAAAATTTTGGCCAATTTACACAGTGGCAAAAAAATGAGCGTAAGCGTGATTATAATTTTTTCTTTTCCTTTTAACTAACTCTACCTGTAAAGCTTTCCTCTACCGCAGGAAAACACTCGGGGTCTACGCAGGAATCGAACTCGCCTACGGAAAAAATAAATAACAAATTCGCCATAACGAAGTCTTACCGACAATTTGAATTTATAATTTCTGTCGAATTATTTTAAATTAACTTTGCAGGGGAAAAATTACCATATTTTCATCCATATTTTTTCAAAATATTTATCAATCAATGCTTGTGCAGAGAAAACTCGTTAAAACTTTGTTTTATTTAGCAGATATGTGTACACATATATATCAATATCAGTGCAAAAAAAATGCAAGAAGCTCTATTATTAAAAATAATAATGTAGACAATTTTGTGGATTCTCCGTCAAAAAAGAGAAGATGAAAACAATAACAGCTGATGGCATTTGACAGCGAACGTCGATAAAAATTTTACTTAATAGCAAATTCAAACAATTTCTGAACTTTATTGCAAAATGCACAAAATTTCCAAAATTTAAATTGAATACAAATTAAAATTAAATATAATGTGGGCATACCTGGTTGCTCTGCACATTTCACGGCATGGTAATACAGATCTTCAGGAAACCATTACCCATCTTTTTATGTCTACTTTACCGATACGACTATCGTTAAACAAGTGGTCCACTGTTGCTAGTTGAAACCACTATTGTATTAAAGCCTTGTCTGTTGGATTACTCATTCTAATCTACAGAGCGCTTTATTTTTATAGTAACAGTTTATTATGCTACTCGGACTTGACTTTAAAATCGTTTTAAGTAATTCGCGAATTTCCTTAAAAGAGGTGAAAATGTTATTATTAGTACAGGCCCAAATCAGTTACTGAGCACTTTGCAATATTCTTAAAATAAAAAAAAAATTTGCAGTGTGCCATCCTGATATCATAAAACTTGCAACATGCCTCTTGCTTTGAAGTTCTTAAATCGAAGTAGCCGTTTAAAGGATTCTTGATACAGTAATAAATTTAGCTTACGAGGAATCTAGTTGAGTACGTGAGAGTTCCCTTGAAAACTGCCTAACAAAAGATTGCCTCAGTAACGGGTTACACAACAGGAAGTCGGCTTCTGAATCGAACATCATAATCGTACTGCTAAGTTAGGATTATACGTTTGATAAATTTCCAATCGTATAATTTATGGTCGAGTGCACTAGTGTGCAGACTTGCTTCAGTACAGCATGTTCTAATATTTATTGCATTCTCATGCGAATAAATCCTGGCACCTTCGGGTGATTTATTTCCCTAGCCTCTTAGTCACTCCGCAAACGGCAGCAATCGGTGTTTTCAGGAACCGATATTGGTCTTTCTGTTTTGAAGCAAGTTTTTAATATCGCTCAGATTTTTATTAAATGAATCCTGCAATTGTGTAAAATGGTGAAAGTATTATATTATTTTGCTTTGAAAAATACTGTTCTTGCTACAAAACCCTTTAGTTTTACAGCGACGGAAAAGGTCATAAAAATACTTATTTTGCAGATGCGATTCGAGTGCAATTTCATTAAATAGAAATAAAACTCTACAGACTGACTTAAAGAATCTTAAATTTTTGGTTGCTAGTAAATAAAAAGTACGTGATGTTATGAGCTGCGCTGCTGGAGACTCTCGTGCAGTCTTGACCTATTTTAAGTTTGCCGAACATTTTTTTTCAGGCTGGAAACTGCAAAATAAAACAGGCAGAAAAGAAAAATGCATTTTGCTGATTTGATCTTGTGTGCTGCTGGTACTCACTTTAATTGCAACGGATGGAGGCACCGGCAACATTTATTAGGTTTCAGTTGCACGTTTCACACTGCAACATAATAATAATAACAAACTTCATAAATAGCAGCTGAACATTTAAAGTCCTTCCTTTTCTGCTTCACGTTTAACAAACATTCGCATTATCAGCTTAACTCTTCAGATATGCAAATAAAAATACCGAAAGCCTTTTATTACAGATGCATCAATTTTTTTTTTTTGTATTTTTCTTTCGTTTTTGGTGCGCTTTGCGTAAGAGAAGTGAGTCACTGAATGACAGTTAACACTTCAAAGCTTCTCTAAAGTTACACAAAATTGTGTTGTTGTACGCCAAACTGATAAATATGTCAGATTGACACATTTGCAACGTTTTTACCAGTTTAGGCGAATTTTCGAGTAATCATTTGATAAGCTTGTCAGAGTCATGATTTGGGAATGAAATAGTTTCAACACAAATTTCCTAAAAAGAAAATTACTGATTACCGAATTGTAATTTCGGTCATGTAATAAAAATATTTATATTTTTTGGTTAAAAAGCCGAATAAATTTAAGAAAAAAAAATTTTAAAAATTTTATGTTGTTTTGTTAGTTTAATTTCAGTTAAAATCTTCAGTGGAGATGCAATTAATTTAGTAATTGATAATAAATTATTTAAAGATATTTATGTACAAGAAATTAAAAATATTTCTTTTAGTATTCAGTATATTGATTGTACTTTGTACCATCCCGGTATTTACAGATTTATTTGTTATATGCAACTTTAGTGATCAGTCTTCCCAGATTTATACGACGGCAGCCCAGTTGTTATTGACTCGAGTATCGGATATATTTTGTAAATACATACCCGATTATATTAAGTATTATGCAACAAAATATTGAATATTTTTAAAAAAATAAATTTTTTTATAAAAATGAAAATAATTTAAATTAAATCTATACACTAAATAATAATAACGAAAAAAGAATCCTTAATTTTTTATCTACTGTTAATATTATTTAAAATAAATGCATTTCCTTTCAACCCGTATTATAATTATATCCATAAATAAAAAAAAAACAGATTCAATTATGCAGAAAATAATATTTATTTTATGAATATTTAATTATTATATATTGAATATAATATTTTTGAAATCCTAAAAATATAAATCCTTATACTTTTTGTATTGAAAATATTGAAATTAAATAAATAAAGTAAAAATATAAATACTTACAAAATAATTTTTTTTATTTTATTTATTATTAATGGAATCAACAAATTGAAATTCAGTCATACTTTCGATTTGGCTCGATTTGGCGTTATGCAGACTTTTTTTCCAGGACTCAGCCTTCTAAACGATTCAGTCAATTAATCCCTCAGAGTGTTTTTATACATATATGAAGAAATATGAACAGAAAAAAAATTCAATTGGGATCCCCCTCTGAATACGCAGTTGCCACATTTGACGTTTTTCGTCCCCCAAACTATTTTATTTTTAACGATTTACAATGGTTAATCGACTAGTAAATAAAAACAATTTATTTCATTTATCTAAAAAGTTTTCTTATTGTTGTATTTAAATGTTTACAATTGCCTACGACTGTGGTAACGCAAATACATTTTTCTGGTGTTTAACGTACTTTCAAAAATATTGGGTTTAGAATTATTTTTTTAAATTGGTCCCTCGGTCTACGGGAGCCATAATACATGTTTCGAATTAAATCATTTAAAAAATTATAATAAGAATTTTGGTAATAAATATATATTAATGAAACTTTCTTATTTTATTTTTTAAATTGTAAAAAATTCCCGCAGCTGTCATGATACACATCTTTTTTTGAGGGCTTTAATAAATGAAAATTCTAATTTGTGCCCTCCGTAAGTTTTTCTTTCAGCACTATAGATCTAGATGTAGACTTTTTCAGAATATCTGGAGCCAGATAGCTTCTCACAAGCACAGATTTTACTACATATATCGGCACATTATTGTTTAAGGACATTTTGACAATTTTAAAACTGTAAAACAAAGAAGGTTTTACAAATTAAATTTTTAGAATAAAAAGTAAACTCTAGAGATTTTATTTTAAAGAAATTTTATATTTTATATAACTGTTTTATAAAATTAAAAAAAAAATTTTGGCGGAGATGGGTGTCGAACTCGCGACGGTACTCAATTGCGGGCAACTTTCTAGTTCAGCACCATTTTATACTCTGCATGTAATTTCCTTTAAAATATAATTATATTATTTAATAGTAAATCCAAGGTCAAATTAATATTATTACAATATTTGCAATGGTAATTTCTTAAAATTGAGGGGTTTTTTTTTTGTTTTGCAAGAATGTAACAAATTTATGAGTTCCTTTACAATTGATCCCAATAATGTAAGTAAGGAATGTTCAAAACTGATGTCTGTTGTTTGAGACATCTCAGCAGTTCCAACTAGAAATTATACAATTGAGAGTTTAGTGAAACATTTTAAATTATATCGCACACCACTGTCGCCATTTACATTTCGTCGAGGTATTTTCCAATTAGCTATACTGCAAAAGAGATAATGAATAATCTTTATTTTAAACATGTATAACTAAATTAGTTTTTGCCAAATTTAAAAGATACAGTGGAGTCTCGTTGTGTGAGATCGTAACGCTGACAAGTTAAAGGATTCTTATAAATTTTGTTATTAATTTATTAATAATATTAGAAAATACTTACAAACTAATTATAATAGGTAACCAAATCTAGAGTATGCGGACTGACGACAGGGTTGTGTTTTAATGATGTATAAGTTACATTCATTTGGGAAAATGTTAAGTTAAGTTTCTTAAAAATTTCAAAGTAGGATTAGAAATAATTTGTATGAAGCTGGTGATATGAGTGAATATGTGGTTAAGGTGCTTCGAAAATTTCGGGCAGTATATGAAGATTGATTTTTGATTTAGACGGTAAAGTACAGTTGATATTTTAATTAGTTGGCAATGAGAAATTCTAAGGTGTAAAACGGAACCTTTAACATTGAATCATGGCTTTCCTATTAATTTTAGTTTTACTTTTTTAAATGCCTTCAATATGTTTGGAATATGTAAGATGAGAAAGCATTATCACTATTCACTTGCGCCCCTCCTTAGCCGCTGTTCTGTAGCAGAGTATCAAGCAAGGTATAAATTTGTTTCTTGAAATAAACTTCGCAACACGAATTCTTTAATTGTTAAGCCGAAGTAGTACTATTGTGAAATTGCACAATATATTGTATGAGCACAAGCTTTATTCAGAGAATAATACTGAGCTTTCATTTCAGCTTTCCCACCACAAGTTCAATGTAAGAAACATTGTAAAGATTTTTGATTTACTAAACTTAGCGATAAATTGTAATCAGAAGTTGCTTAAATTTATAGATTTTTTAAGAAAATATATGGGTAAAAGGGAAGTGCATATAAGAGCCTGCTAAACCAACAGCAATCCATTTCAATGTATTTTTAAAGTCAAATTAAATTTTTTGTGAAACGTTAGTGCGTTTTCAGGTAAGTAAAGTTAATCGAATAAAAATTGAGCCCTGAACTCATTTACGAACAAAGATATATTTCAAATAATTATTGCTTTCCAATTTCGGAAATGTTTGAGTTTATTTTGCTGAATTTTACTGGCCACTGCTCTAATTTATGAATTCGTATTTAACTTTTGCCCTCAAAATTCATTTATAAAATTTTGTTGGCGTTCAATTTATTTACTAATATTATTAAACATGTGCTAAACTCGAAACTTTTTAACAACTAACAAACAACATTTGGCTGTAAATACTTCAAATGATTTGTGTGCAAAGATGTATCGGGTCGTTGCTTTATTATTATTTATGTTTTGCTATAAGAAAAGTTCTGTAAAAATTTAATAAATAATAGCAAAACTCAATAAAGTTTACCTGGGAAACTTGCAAACAACTATTAAATGTAGATTTGCACGGCTGTGGTGAATGCTTTTCTGTTCATTATATTTCCCTCACATATGAAGTTCTGAATTATTGGAAAAGAGCGTGAAAAAAGCGAATTGGATTCTTTTTTTTTTTTTTTTTGGAATTTCTTTATTTTCTTAGGCAAACGGAAAGGCAATAAATTAATATGTTAAGTGGGGGAGGTGGGCTGCTACAAAAAGTATTTCTCAAACGTAATAATTAATCAAATAGTGAGGCCAAAAGAAAATCATAAGAATTTTTTTATGAGTTACTAAACAAGCAACGCATTACGTCTTTGTAGGCGTACCTTTTAGGTTTTCAAATTGCAAACACCTGTTCTGATCTAAAATAAATGCTCGAGAGTTTTTGTTAAAACCAACACTTGACTGGTCATACCAGTTTGTGTATTTTTAAGCCCAAAAAGCTCTCAGCCATTTGGGCCATGTTTCAGTTGTTATGAAATGTAAACTACTCGTAAAAGTGAAATGAATATCTTCTTTTAAATACGATTTATAGTGACTTTTATTTGCATTTATAGTGACGTTGTTATTGAATTAAATTTTTCTGAAAGAGCCTCAGCAGCTCTGGGAGCTTTAATATTGAGGGCCAAAATTTATTCGTACTTCAAAAGGAAAACGTTCTTAAAAAGAGATATTTTTTGTAACTGCAATCGCTGAATACATTTCAAATAATTTACACCTCCAATGACATTACAAATGCCTTAAATTTGAACACCACACAACACAACACCACACAATGCAACACCACACAATACAACACACAAATAATTTCATTATCAAAACAACTTCAATGGTAAAACAATCTTCTCGGTATTGAAATCTAACGTGAAACAGGATAGAGATACTTTTGCCAATCCACTGAGTAGAGATAAATTTGCAATGAAAATCAATTTTAACTTGTGTGTTACAACAATAAATGCAATTTTATCAGCCCGTTAGTTGCACGAGATATGCACGCAGTACGCATGCAGTCCGCATGCATGCATTGCAGCGCTCTAATTTCAACTTTATTCCAAAGTTCACTGGATCAGTAATAAATTAAGCATGAATTTATGTTATCAGTTGTATAACTGCGTTAAAGGCGATTCATTAAAGTTGCTGGCATTCATTGTTTTAGTTGGGTGTCGGCTTTAATGAATGCGAACAACAAATTGCAGTAAATTTGAATTTGAAAGTTTTAGTGGAATTGATTTACTTTTATGTTTGTAGAGTACGTTCGTTATGTTAGAAGATGTTGATTTTATAGTTTTGATTTTATGCAACATAAAGTGTTGTCCGGCAACTTGAAATTTATTGCTACAATTTGTCAACAACGTACAAGTCAATTTTTAATTGGCATTTTCCAATAGATGTCACCTAATAAATTCATTGCTTAAAATGTTCTTATTTTTAGTGATACGCCTTGAATTAAAGCACAAGGGGTAATTTTGGGCATTTATTTTTTCGATGTGGTATAGAGAAAAAGTGAAACATGATAATTAATTTTAATTTAATTTAAGCTAAATTCCTGAGATCACTGTGCATATTCTTCCTTTAAGCTGCTTCATTTACATTTTGTTTTCCTTTCAACAAAAAGTACGTTTTGGGGGAAATTTTTTTTCGCTACATTCAATTGGGGTAGATGCAATAACATGCCCATGAATATGAAAGTCTTCCCATAAGCTAAATTCCTGAGATCACTGTGCATATTCTTCCTTTAAGCTGCTTCATTTACATTTTGTTTTCCTTTCAACAAAAAGTACGTTTTGGGGGAAATTTTTTTTCGCTACATTCAATTGGGGTAGATGCAATAACATGCCCATGAATATGTAAGTCTTCCCATATGATCATTCCAATCAAATCTTATTCTTGCAGCATTACATAAATAGATGCTATTACATAATAGATGCAATGCTACTTACGCGATGCATTTCACTCCTTGAATAGAATAAAGAACATCTTGATAAGGAACATTTTGATTAACGCAATGAGTAATCTGTGCTTCTCTATGATTGTACAAAAAAGTCTCTACGAGACTTTAAACGATTGCCAGCAAACTCCAAAAATTTTCATAGTTGCTAAAGGGAGGCCACTTGAGCTTGAAGTATTTGCATTACGATGATAAAGACTGAATGTAAACACAGAATATAGTCTCAGCTGATAATCGAGTGAAGGCGACCCTCGTTCTTCTTGAGGATTTATAAAAGAAATAGAAAATAAAATAAAAAATGGTCAGTTGGAGATTTGAATGAAAATTTTGTATGAAACCGCAATCGCTTTTCGAAATCGCTTGCTAGAACTGTGAAAATTGGCGTTTACTTTCTGTCACTTGACATATAAAACATATAAAAAACAAATTCTCAATTGCATCTGATATGCTCCAAGAAACACATTTGAAATTTTTTGCAGCAAATTATGTAGAAGCAAAAAAGAATACAATCTAATTTTGCATTAAAATAGAGAAAGATAATATTTTTTGGTAAATTTGACGGTTTGTCTCCCTTTTCTTTTCTAAAATTTTAAGAAGAATTGCATTAATATTAACACTGACACGGACGTGAACACATGAAAAGGTTTACGTATAAAAACAGCAAGAAATAATCATTCAACGCTGCTAGCAAGATGGCAGGGGTTCTTAAATTGTTCAGTTTTGCGCTCATACTACATACAGTGGCGATAACTTAAAGGTTTTTGGTTAAGTTTGAGCGCTTTGGCTCTGACGGAGTGCTATCAGAGAATAAAGCATTGGATCCAAGGTACACAGTGAAAACTAGCAAATACGTAGCTGGTAGTGTAATGGCTATGGGAGGTTACTCTTGGTACGAAAAAAGGGTTAAATGGAATAAGAATTTTATAATGGCATACCATATATAATGCTATCCAAGATAATGACTTATCCAAGATAAAGACCCAAACACACAGCCATGTCTGTAAAGTCGCTTTTGCAGTAGATAAAAATCGACGTGGTACCATGGTTCCGATGTGGTGTCACTTATGGCACCATGTAGGCAATCAAATAAATCGATCGAACGCTACAAATTTGGATAAATTGTGCGCTGAAATCCAAAAAGGCGTGGTTTTCGATCTCGGTTGGAAACTGTCGCATCTTCATAACACCTATATAACGAAGATCATCAAAATAACTGAATACCAGAATATAATTAAAATGGATCTTTTTGTCTTATATACCATTTAATTTGCCGATTAAAAAGCTTGCGATATTAAAAATATTGTACGCAGTAAATAAATGTAAAAAATTATTTTAACCTTTTTTACCGATTTTTTAAAAGCTTAGATGGGTTTTTTAACCCGCCGCCACTGTATATTTATAATCATGTGTAGCATCTGCAGAGATTGCAATGGGAGTATGAAATAAAAAAGGATATGTGCAAAATTAAGGTAGACCTCTTGTACCTGCTTTGCTGCTTTATTAAATCGGCTCCAATTGGCATACTTAAATAATCAATCTCATGTTTGGATTCTATATATTATATTTCAGGACATCCATAAAATTTTCCCGTGTTTGATCCTTTTGTTCATAAATTTTTCTACGGTTGTGGCGTACTTCAAATTCATATGTAACGCCATTAAATCCTCCAACACTTAAGACTCCTGAAGTAATTTTTTTCAATTCTGTGACACAACCAGTTTTCGTAGCATCTTTTCCACGCCTTTTGCATTTTCTACTTTGCTTTTGCCGGATATTGCATTTATCAAACGATTTTGATGTAGTAAAGGATATTGAGATATATACGATATTGAGACTTCCCTAAGTATTAGGAAGACTACATTTTTTTATACTGAGCATGAAACATGAAATGCAGCGTGAAGGATTTCAGATCGCCGCGGTAGTATAAAGTACTTATAAGTCCAAGTTTTTAATCAAACTTACGTAATAGCGCTGAACAGGGTACGTAAGGCGAAGTATATATACATATATGAATATGTAAGATTAAAATTAACGAATCTCTAGCAAATTAACTATTCAATAAATACAAATCCATGCAGAATTTTTTATTTGGTTAAACGTAGGCCGAAGTACTTCAACTTACAAGTTTTGACGAATATTGTGAATAAATATAAAAATATTTTTTTTCTGATTAAAAGTTACTACAACGAAATTTTAAAAGCAAAATTCATAGACTGGGCTTAATATAGATTAGAGGTGGGCGATATAATAATTCTTAGATGGTACCTTTCCCACAAAACCGTTTCCTTTTTTAGAATTTGCTGCGATCACTGAGCATATTCTTCCTTTAAGTTACTTTGCTTACATTTTGTGGCCCTTTCAACAAATAGTCCATTTGTTTTTTCTCTACATTCAATTGGGGTAGATGCAAATCCCATCCCCACATATAAGTCTCCCCCTTTTGTTTATCCTAATCATATCTTATTCTTGCAGCATTGCGTAAATAGAGAACTTTGCCTGAGTACTATTGAGCTAAATCTTATTGCAATGGTTCAATATTGGCTATGGCCAAGTTAATTCAAACAGTATAATTTGTATTCGAGGAAGTATATAGAAAATGACTCCTATACGGATTGGATAAATATCCGATTGTAAATAAAAGTGTCTGGGAAAAAAAAACTTCTACTTAACTTAGAGAACAAGTATAAAACATTGTTTGTCTAGCAACATACTTACTTGGCGTAGGGGCTACCGTGATTACGAAGGCGGTTCCGCCGGAGTCCGCGATTTCTTCTCTTGCGAACAACTCGTGCGTATTAAGTAAAACAAATATAACTAAAAAAAAATAACTTTAATCCTTTTTGGCATTTAAGGATCACTAACTTGTCAAAAAAAATTGCTACAAGAACGTTATAATTTTTTTTATAGATGCCTGTCGTGCAGGCTTTCAACAATTCCTTGCGCCTTTTAGATAATGTGAGACGGTACAAGCCGGGAAATGAATGTTAATTTAAATTAAAAAGAATAACAATGACCAGACAAGTTGTGTTAACGATCCGTCAAGCGGTTTCAAATTTACATGAGGAAGAAATTTGATACTCGTTCAGTATCAAATGACAGCAATGAAAAAGTGGAAGAAGGTTAACTATGAGTTACACCGTCTTTAAGACTGTTCCGTTCTTTTAATTCTGGATTAGTGAGAACAAAGTTATAACTTGAGAGCATTAAATATTGTTAAGGTTGGAGATCAAAGGATAATTAAAGTATATTGTTAGTTATCCGAGAAGGCAAACCGCATTTAAGGCAAGATGCTGTTTGGACTAGAACTAGGCCTCCCATAACACTGGTCAGTACATTTCAAGACATAAAAAGGGTTCCTAGCCTGAAGGCTAATACGAAAAATCCACACATTAATGTTAAACAAACGAATGAGGCCAAACGAAAATACTTAATTTGTTGGATTTGGATTTGCATAGCGAGAATTAAAACCTGTCTGGCCGAATACTAATTTATCAATAAATCAGGTTTGGATAACAAAATTAGGATTTGCTATATTCTATTGTAAAGGCAACCCTAATATATTTGATGGAAAACTACCATGAGACCAGGATTTAGAAACTGAATAAAAGAATTCGTGACATAAAACATTTGTACTCATGGGAAGAGATATTAAATGTGTAAACAAAAATATACTGGTTAGTGCATCTTGATTGTACAGCACGTGTATATGTGTGCGTTACTTTAAAGTAGTCCTTTCAAAACATAACGGCAGATAATTGGAACATGAATTGTTTCATTGCCTTTTCAAGTGGATGACCGCAACTTGTGTGAACGATTTTAATGCCTTTCACGTGCATTATAATGCTGGCAATTATGTTTGTCCAGCCTTAAGTCATACCGACCGAGTAGGTTGCACTACAATACTTTTAATTCATCTGCCTTCACAGGGAGAGGTCATTAGATGAAGTAGAAAGTTCTGCAAATACAAATGACTAAATTCGTAAGACTCTTTCCATGAACGGCACGGAGCAATATGGCAGAGAAGAAGGCATGGTCTCTCTAAACAATCACAGATGGTGTTACACAAGGCGATTTGCCAGTCTTCTGCCGAAAAGCACTTTGTCAGAGGCGCAGAAACACTGCTGACACATTTTTATACTTGTTCATCTGCAGCCCTCTCCATCATGAGATGCTTCCTGCTCCTTACAAAGCAGAGGGCTCCTCTTATAGAAAACCCTTAATTTAGTTTCTGATTTAAAGTTATTCTATTTAAAATAAGAATGTTTTACTTATTTCAAACACAAAGTAGCCATTTTAGCCTTCATAGCAAACAGGATTCATCACTGTTAGTCTAGGGAATAGTAGTACTACTGTGCTACTGTGCCGGCAGTAGTGGAATCTCCTGCATGCATTTTACATGAAAAATATTATTTAAAAATTTTTTTATTAATTTTGGGCCCTGAAATTGAGGTCGCCCTATTTCGGTTACATTTAAGAGCCATCATCAAGACTACTTTGATTGTGGCTTATAAAAAATTTATCCAGCAGTATTTAATTAATTTTGAAATATTTTCCCAACATGAAAATTCAAAATTGGTTATTATAATTTTAATTTGCTAAATAAATTTGTTATAAATATTTTGATCGCAGCAAATTCAGCAGATTACAATTTTTATACTCCCTGCAAAATGTTGCAACCAGCCATTTAAAAAGGCCTGTAAAAAACTGTAATTTTGGTTTTTGGTATTCCTTTTTTAACGTAGCAAGAATTGGTGAGCTGACCAAGAACTTTTGGCTGCCCCATTAACGAAAGCCCAGCATACATTTTCACTTAATTATAAATTTAAAAGTAATACCGTTTAATACACAAGAAGCACAAATTTAACAAGGCTGTCACTACAACAACTTCTCATGCAAACTCCATACAAAGTATGGAGTGGGGAGTGTAAAGATATGCCCTGAAATTGCCTGCTTCATTGGAGAACGCTGGTTTAAAGAGTGCCAGCAAAACACACACGCCTGAGCTTTTAAGTTCTCTGTTTTTTTTTGGCTTTTTATGAGCTTCGGCTTCCAAAAATTAAAACAATGTGTTTTTTCTTAAATACTATAATTATCTGAGTCTCCTGTGGGCTCACAGTCACACCACACGTTAAGTGTTGATTTTATCTGTTATTATGGAGCAATATTGTGTTAAAGTCCAACCAAAGGAAATGGAAGAGGAAAGGAAAAGGATACTCGTACATGAAATACATGAGAGCGTTTAGACAAAACATTTTTCTGTCGCTATCAATGATCTTTTTTAAGCCGGGTGAAGGGGTAAGGTACCTAAATTTAAATTGGAATGTTATTTATTTAAATAAACTTGCAAGTAACATTTTTCGTTTTTATCGTATTCCTGCCGTTGGAGTAGATGCCTTCATGAAGGCATCGATTAATGACAACAAATAAAAACAAAAAGCAAAAAACAAAAAAAAATGTCCATAAGAATGTCTGAATTGGTTTGCTTTACTCGAAATTTTTTGTGTAGAGGCCTCGAACAGAATATTTTTGTTAATCTTAAATTCCTGACTTACATTATAAAAAATTATCGTAGTACAAAAGTACGGAACAAATTTTATTAATTAATTGAAAAAAAAAAAAAAAAAAATAAAAACAAGTTGCCAAGTAGCAATTGAAAGTTTTTATAATTTTAAATGACCACAATTGGAGGCCGGACGGGTAAGAGTTGTTTAATTATAATTAAATTCATAACATTGTAGCGTAACGTAGACAGTCGGTATGGCCTGTATAACATAGCATAGCATAACAACCGTTATTGCCAGTATTATTAGGCATTATAATAATTCATACAAGTTGCGCTCATTCGACACTTCACGTGCACTATTTTAAAGCATCACATACACACGCACGTCAGACATACACATGTTTAACATTCCAAATACATATATTTACAAATTAGTTGGAATCATATTTTATTGTTCCCATTATTATACTTTAATGATAATTACCACTCAAGCACGAATTATTTCAATCACTCAGAACTCCTGGTCCCATGGTAATTTTGCCTTCCCAAAGTTAGCTTGTAATCGAGAATTATTATTCAAGGCATTGAGCTGACAAGTTCTGCTCAGTCAGTGAATAAATAAAGATCGAGCGCCCAGTTGCTCTCTCTGGAAATCAGTCATCTTTGCTCTATTTATGACACAATTAAAGAATGTTGTTAAATTATTTATGTATGAGTACATAATTGTCCTTATTTTTTTTTTTTTTTAATCGGAAATGAACCAACCATCCACGCTTTAGTAGGATGTTTATTATCCATTTGCCTACGGCGATAATCTTGTTGCATAAGGAAAATCTTACGGAAATTTGGCTGAGTTTTCAATAACTGCCTTCCAAATGCCATTGAAAGTGGCGAAACAAACTCTTCTTCTGCCATGATCGCATGGCAGTCATCATAGTTTTTAATTCTGTGAAGTATTCTAAATCCTACCAGTTGTGTTTGATAGACCGTTTGACTGTGTGCGGTATTAAGTCTGGGCTTTAAGCATGAACGCATTTTTGGTTTTTTATGAAAAACGTACAAAATTCCACTCGGATTCTTAATCCAATCCATTTTAATAATTAATAATGAATTAATTTATTTTTCCAATAAGAAGCCTTCACCCCCACTATTTAAATCAAGCAGGCTGTTACTTTGCGAATTCCTATTTGTCGCACTTTTGCACTAGTCGAAATAACAAAGCACTGAGGTAAACATGGAATCATCATTATTTATGTAACTGACAGTAACAAATTGGATACCTGAATGTTATCCAAATGTCAAATCGATTCGGTACTAAAGAAAGCGTAAAAAGGAAAATTATTTAAATTTATTGGGGGATTCCCCAAAACTGGAAGAATAGAAAAAAGGGCAACATAATGGAGTAAATTTTGATACTTTTCTCAGTAAAAACTCTAAAAGTAGAAACACTAACGACTACTATCCAATACGAATGCCAGCAAATTTTCCAATATGTAATTATACAACAGATTTCTAGGCCATCTCAACACTTTTTCTCCTTGCTATTTAGAAAAGAAGAATATTCAAAACCAAACATTTAAATTTAGTATAAATTTTGTCAAATGCAATTTTAAAAGCATTTGGTTGCTCCTCTTATCAAACATTTGCAATCCAATTTCATTTATTTCCACCGCCTTGGTAGCCTGTCCTAAAATGTCTTGATTTTAGTAAAACGAAAAAAATTAAATTTAAAACTTCTATATTATCGGGACCCTTCAAATGGCGTAGTCACTTCCATCGTCTTTATCACTCTCAGTCTACGCTCGAATTAAGCAATAACCAATAAGTGTTCAGGCATCTGTAGATGTGCACGCCACTGTTGGTCTTTACCGACAGTTGAAAGACAGTAGAAATTATCAAAGTCAAATGCAATTCCACTTCTACTCTCAAGTAGGGAGTTGGCTTGCATCTTCTGTTTGTGGCTTCCTTTGCGAATGACAAGCAATCTCGTTTTTTATTTACCAGCTGAAGCAGTTGAACTCTTCTGCAGTCTTTGCATTGGATTATTAAAGTTTACATACAAAATTAAGCTCGAAAAATACGGACAGGTTTTATAAATGAAACGAAAAAAAGATTGCGATATGCCACGTGAGTATTTAAGTAATTAAAAAAATTATAAATATAAAACGAATGTATTACAAATGCATTCCCAATAGTGCAACTTCATTCATTTTTGTATGCAATTTTAATATCACGAATTTCCATTTTCATATCGTCCAACAGGATGATTAAGGACAACGTAAAGTACACCTATACCCCGATTTACACGGTACTTGTTTTACACGTGTTCGCTTTTACACGGTTTTCCAAATAATTTTTTCTTTGTTTTTATCGCACTCTACTAAATGGTACTGTGTTTGAACACGTCCTCTGTGTACACATCTCACGGGGAATCCCGAGCTTATGTGCTGACTTGCTGCACATGCACACTGTGTCTGTATTTCTTCGCATAAAATTTAAATTTTATCTACTGAAAGTTGTATTTGAGTGAAAGTTTCATAGTTTCAGAAAAATTTAATTTTCCATATTCGTAAATTACAAGTGAGTGCGTAATTTAGATTATTATAAATTAATATAAATTAAAAAAAATTATAGGCTTATAATGTCGAAAGAAGTTAAAAGAAAAGTTATTTCTTTAGAAACTAAAATCGAAATTTTGGATTGCTTACGAAAGGAAGATAGAGTAGTAGATGTTGCAAAATATTGAAAAAAATCACATATATGCTTATGCATTTTTTGCAAGCTTTTCGATTTGCACAGTTTTGACTTGAAAATTTTTAATTTTCGATTTACACGTTTTTCTCAGGAACGTATCTACTGTGTACATCGGGGGATAGGTGTACTCGAAAAGTTCATATGAGACAGCAGCAAAGATTTTAACAGAGAGGCAGAGGCATAGCATTCCGACTTATTTCTAAAAACTAGCAAGAGTTTGATCAAAATTAGGAGATGTCTTGTGGGAGGTTGATATGACTTATTCTTTTTCTTGTTTTTAAGGGCATTTAGAATAAACTTTCTACTCAACTAAATTTGACTTAAATGTCAAAAAAAATTTATTGCTGTGATTAAGTGTGTAATGGAATAAATATTTTAAAAAGACTTAATTTAAAAACACAACACAAGACGATAAGTTGCCTAACAAGGGGTTTGCAAATTCAGATTTTCACATGGCTCAGTAAAACTCTTGGACTGGCCCAGGTAAACGAGCAAACATATAAGCCGTTAATTTGTTGTAACCCCAATTTCATATAATATAATTTATTATAATAATAATAAATTATGGTGAAGTTGATTATTATTTCTTAAAATAATTTGTCATTCAATAACGTGTTGTAAATGAAGTCGAAAATGCTTGTTGGGATTCACACATAAAAACTTTACAAATACATTTATCACAGCAGGCTATATGACTTCACTCGACGTCACTATCCGAACGATTTATTCTCACGAAAAACTGATCTGATATGATTCCAGCTCATATTAAAAAATCATATCAAAATGGCATTTCTAGTGCCACACTATCTCACAAATATAAAGCAAAGAAATTTTTTTTTCTGTTTGAAATAAATGCAACTCTAATTGCATGGAAATTGTGATGTTATGAAAACTATCATAAACTTTTGCAGACCGTACGACTTGTTAAACAAATCTTTCACACGGATGCATTTTTTGGGTCACACTATTCTAACATAACTTTCTCTCTGCGTAGAGATACATGCCCACCTGCTACCATCAATAATTAGGTAATACCTCAACATTCAAACGGCAAGTACCTCGGAATACATCTCGACAGACGCTTAACAGTTAAAAGCAGTTCAACTAAAATGTTTGCTGGGCAGGAATTCCACTCTTGGTTCAGATTGCAAACTTTTGCTGCATAAATCCATTCTAAAGCCTATCTGGTGCTACGGAATCCAAAGATGGGGCACAGCCAAAGACAACAGAACACAATTTCACGAACAGATACAGCAGTGCCCTGGTATATTAAAAGATCGAATATGTACAAAGATTTGGATGTGCCGTTGGTGAAAACTGAGGTTAAAAACCACACATGAACATACCCAAAAAGGTTAGAGATGCACCCCACTGTATTAGCCCGTAATACCCTAAACGATAATTATTGTCAATTCAATTCAATATTTTGAGTATACAATAACTAAGTTAAAAAAAATAAAAAAAAACTATTTTATTTATTCTGCATACATGCCATATTTGACAGATCATGCGATTGTCTAGGATAGTGAATCATATCCATGCCTTCTCATAGTTATAATGAGGCACTATTTCTTAGCATTGCAGTCCAAAGCAATAGAAATAGAATGACATTTCGACGACAACATGTGTGGTTTCCGTATCACGGTGACACGCACTTGCTTACCTCTTTTGCTGTCAAAATAGCTACTCTTGTATGATCTCGCGTCTTTTATTTTTGATGTCTTGAGAGCAGATCAGTCGTAAGTTTTCAATATTGAACTTTCCATTTAGATTAATCAGAATTAAGGAAGCCGGCATATTATTAAAATTTTAAGGTGGCAGCATTTTTGCAAATTTCAATTTTCTACAATTTTAGTTCAGTTCTCTTTTAAGGCCTTCAATTATTTTAGATAGATCTGTCATGTTGGAGTTCATCCTTGCCAGTGCAGTAAATAGAATTTGATAATGCAATTTAAGAGGAATCCCTGTATGCCGTAGAAAATTGGTTTATATCGCCGCTGGTTTGCACTCTATTGCAGCATGCACTCCATGAAAGGAGTGTGTGGGAGAATTTTTCGCTGCCACTGTTGGCAATCTAATGCAATAAATACCTCTTCCCTATAGATGATTGATGAACGCCTTGAGCAAAATTATCACGAATTTTATATGTTACTTTTGTTCTTGCTTGGACTGGTATTATGAATAAACTGTTTATTCCAGCTAAACGAGCAGGCTTATGGGCATGCAGCCAATCAACTCTCACAGCAGAGTCTAGTGAAGTGTACGCTGGTGATTGCGCTGCCACACAATTTGTGTGCATTACGGTCATAAATCATATTCTATGCTTGGCGTTGAAAATAACAGCTTTTTAGAAACAATTATCAATTTTGCTACTATATTTTCTGATTTCGCAGCCACATTATAGAATAACAAACAGTTCTTGCATTCATTATAATTTCTCTTTATGGCAATAAAGCCGTGTACACTTTCCAGTCTTTGTTTCTAGCCATTATTGCTGCATTTAATGGTAAACACGTCTTTGGTATTAAGTTTGAAATAAAATCGCTAAAAACCGCTTGAGTAGTTAATGTTATAGGCCAGCCGAGTAAAAAGGCTTAAAGTGTTTACCATTGAATTTATCATCATTACTGTAGACGTTCAACTTGCACAAGTTTTCGCTGTTATCGTAATGCTTGTTCACTATATTGGTTGGTTGCAAACAATTCTTTGCTTTTAAAATTTTTCCTTCTTATCCACGTTTTGAACACACTTTCATACGACTAGTGAGTGCTACTGGCCATTTGTGATCAGCGTTTAGTTATTTCGTGTTATTGTTTCTTTTCAATAGTTATGAAGGCTTCGGGAGGAAGAAAAAATAAAGACAAGATGTTCGCGCTCAGCGAATTCATTTCACCTTAAGCTTGGGATGGGTCATAATAAAGCACATTGTCGCTACAGACATGCGTAGGGTGGATTTTAAAAAGTTCTAAGTGACAGCCGAGCTAATAATATATGGTTTCTAACAAGCTACTATTTTCAACTCGGAAAGCGCAAGATTGAAAATTAAAATGAAAAAGCTTTCTGCACTAATTTTTATTTTTTTAACTAATTAATAATTATTTTATTAGAATTTGCTTTTAGTCATCTAAAGATGAGTTTAATTTATGGGAAATTCAGTTAATGAAATTTTTAGACGGGAAAGGTGTGATTGGTCCACAGACTTCTAAACATGGCTCATAAAATAATGCTGGTCGATTTTGTTTGATTTATTCAATATATTCTTATGAACAATAGGAAATCAGCTGGGCTTTTCTTCAGGATTAATGGCAGTGGGTCCATATTTTGAAATGAGAAACTGAATATTAGAAAAATCGCTTCTCCGTTGGGGTCTGCTAAGTGGAATTGGTATTGATGGCATAATAGAAATGAAAGCCGCAATCTAATACTTGGCAAGAGATAATGAGGGAAAGCTTATTATATACACTTAATAATTGCATTTCATTAAGAGCCAATGGTTTTTTTTTACACAGAAATGGGCTGAATGAGGTGAGCTTTCAGAATTATTTAGTGAAAATACCGCATATTATTAGCTCGGCAGTCATTTAGAACTTGTTAAAATCCCCACCACAAATTTCTATAGCGACAATGTGCTTTATTATGAACCATCCTAATTATATTTTCTCGATCTGGTATGCCCTCCGAAAGCATTAAACTTTATGGCAAGTTCTACTCACAGGCGTGCTTTTATCGCTTTCATTTAAATTTTTGTTCAATTTCGGAAGGAAAATAAATTTAATTAAAATTAATTGAGGAAACAAAGAATAAAATCCCATAAATTAAATAAAAAACAATAAATTTTATAAATAAAATAAAGTTTTTATTTTTTTATTTATTTATTTATTTACTTAATACTTTAATCTTATGAATGTAATTATAATAATAGTAGAAGCACTGGCTGCTGAGGCCATCGACTGAGTTCCCACGTGGATTTGAAGCCCGGACTCTAGCGTAATATTCGAGGATGCTGATGCTATACTATCAAGGATCTCTTTTATTTTTATTTTGTCTTCTCGAAGAAAAATGTTTTACGGAAATTTTCTTTTATATTTCATTAAAAATATTATTAAAACTTTTAAGTTTGAAGAGCAAACAGTTTTAGATCAAATGCAGCTGCCATATTCGCCACCGAATATAAAAAAAAGTTCGCTTATTTAAACAAAGCCAAATATGCTCGTATATCTCGTTGATGAAAGCATTTCGTTATCCTTGAAAAATCCTTGAAGAATATTTAATTGAAAATGTAAAAAATTTAACTGCTACGAAGCCATTGAATTAAAACTGAAACATTTACTTAATGGCGATTGGAAATTGCACGGGAAAGGAGTAATCACAAGGCCTTTCGCAACACTTTGTAACATAAATTTTGCCACTTAATATGATGCTATTAATTAAAAGCTCAAGTCGAAGGCTTGTAGGTTGCCGAGATCAATGCAATTGCCACTATGAGGATTAAATTTAATTCGTAATACCAATAAGGAGTTGACTCGTTGCACTGCCAACTTCACTCGGTTGAGTTGTAAAACGAAATAGGATGATTCAGAGGAAATATAATCGTATTATTTTAAATGGAATATTTTTACATGTTGAACAGCATTTTAGCTTTCACAAAACTTAAATATGCTTTTCTTCATATAAAAAGCAGAGTATTTGGCAGTACCCGCACTCACTTTCCGATAGACTCCAATCATTGCATCCATCGCGGAGGTGAAAACGCAGTTTGCATTGGTTACATTGGATACAGCCCTTCCTTAAATACTAGAATTTCTATAACAAAAAAGTTTTAATTTTGTATTACAGACTTTGCCATGGACCTCAATTCAAATCAGTTGCTGAAACTTCATTTGCCAGTTTAGTGGAGCTTTATAAGCTGGCAAACCTGTAATATTAGGAATTCCTTCACAGTTTTTATTAAATAAATATTAGAATAAATAAATATTGTGGAAAAAAGATCGGAGAAACGTCGTGGGGAAACCGATAAACCAAATTACCTAAAAGCTAAGAAAAGAATTATATCAAAAATTAGTAAAATGCAGCTTGTAGTTAAGGAGTCTGCCAGTAATACCAGCCAATATTTGCCAGTGAATATTTTAGATGCTTTTCATATTTCAAATTGAGTATCACATTTAAAGCCAAATTTCACAACCAGCCGGTACGCTGGAGCAACACCATCTAAACATGAATAATTGTGGGGGCACAATTTCCTTAAATGATAAAAATATTTCACAGCAAACCATTTCCTTGCACTTTCAGTGCACTTAAACGTTTCCATTTTTTCTTTTTGATTCTCTTTCCGCTTGCAATTTTTTCAACCATCTTCCTCGAAAGCATTGATTATTTATTTTTATAATTTATGGTGGGCACTTTTTAGCCTTTGTAAGATAAAAACATTTATGATAAATACGAGTATGGATTGATAAACATTTTGAATTTTCTTTTAAGTCTCCTTCTAATTTGCGCAACATTTTTCTTCTTAATCAAAGAAATGGGAAAAAGAAACGAGAAAGTTTATTAAAATTGCAATAAAAGCCACAGACTTGCAGAGTGGTATGAGTCCTCAAACAGGATGTCAATTGTATAGAAATAATAAAAATTTTAAATACTTTACGATTCTTATAATTATACGATTTGCGTTTTCATTTCGTTTTTTATAAAATTTCCGGCTTTCAAAATCTTTGCCAGCGAAATTTATTTTTTTTTTTTGCAAGCGAAATAATCTACGAGAGAATGAACTTGTTAAAATAGGTTACGGCTCGCCCCAGAAAACCATTTTTGAACACTTTTTTCTATGGCCAACATTCAAGATATGGTTGGAAAAACTTATAGTGATAGTATGTGTTCTGTTATTTGTTAGCATTTTATTATTAAGTTGCACTACGTCGAGGAAACACTGGCGCAGAAGTATTAAGGATTAAATGAAAGATAATGGATCTTGTATTGCTAAAAAATGTCGGCAATAATATATGGAATAGAATATCTGATAAAAGTACGCCTCACAAATGGGAGCTCTTTTGAAGTCATATTTCATTACATTCTCACACATTTGAGCCGGTATTTCATAAATCTCATCACGAATATTTTTTTTGGGATCCTCAAGCGTTTCTGGTTTTAAACCTTGCTTTTCAGATATCTCCACCCAAAAAAAGGGCGGAGCCGTCAAATCAGGCAATCGGGAAGGCCAATCAACATCACCATTTCCTGAAATAACTTGTTGTGGGAAGAGGTCTGGCAGTAATGCAATTGTAATCCTCTTTGAAAGCTTAGCCATGTGGCCACGACTATAACGGTTTATCCATTTTCCACTTTTTGACACGTATTGGGCGGTATTTCAACCATAACTTGACGAATGTTAGTTTTTAAGTGTTCAAGAGTTAAATGCTGATCTGCATAAACATGGTCTTTGGCGTAGCCCTACAAAAAAAGTGGCCAGTTGACACGACACTACAAGGAAATGTCTCTTGCAATAAAGCCACATTCGCTCGAGTTGTGTGGCATGTCGCACCGTCTTGTTGAAACCACATAATCTTCAAGTCGTATTCTTCAATAGCGGGGGGAAAAAAAACCCTGTTATCATATTACCATAACGCTCCGAATTGACGGTGACGACCTTACGTCGTTTTTGAAGACGTAAGGTCCAATCACTTCTTCGTACCAAAGAGCGCACCAAACAGTGACTTTTTCTGAATCCCAAATACGATAATTTGGTTTATTAACATACCCATCGAGTGAGAAATGTGCTTCATCGCTGAAGAAAATTTTGTTCGAAAAATTTCCGTCCACCGCCGGTTGTTCAAGCACCCATTCCACGTATCTGCGAAGTTGTAAATGGTCAGCTGGTTTAAAGTTTTGTGTGCGCTGGACTTTATATGGATGTAGATGTAGATCTAAACGCCATGACGTTCCGTAAGACTATCCGAATTTCTGAAAACGACGAAGAATCGACATATTCCGGTCTTCGGCACCACTTTCACTTACAGCAGCGATATTTTCAGCGGATCGAGCGAATCGATGCTGCACAGGCCTTACAATATTTCTAACCTTGCCAGTCTCTTCAAATTACAATTTACAATTTAGCCAATTCCTTGCGTAGTTGGACGATTACGTAACATAATCTCCTCTTAAAGCACGATATGTGGCTGTGGGAGAATCACCATTTTTGTAGTATGTTTTGATAATTTTTATGCGTTCTCTATTAGTCAAACGATCAATTTTCGTCAATGTCAGACTAAAAAGAAAAACACTTATTCGACAAATTTCGAATTCTAGTCCTATACTTTTGAAACCACGAAATGGAGAGCCCGTTAGTATTGCGTTGACGTCGAGGTCGGCATTTTTATAAGTTGAGTTCAAAAAACTTAAAATTTTTAGTTTCAAAATGAATCCGGCAAACCCCACATGGTTGTGAAATTTTGAGTGTGTAAGTATGTTTTCTGATCAATTTCCTTATCCTCGAGAGTATACATTCGAGTAAAGGTGTGCTGAATTGCATATATATAAATAAATAGTATTAAATTTTTTCTTTACATTGAACTGAACTCCAGCTTATTACTGAAGTCACTTTCTTTTACATCATTTTTAATTATAAACAAGTCATCCTTAATAAGCAAAAAGTAGTCGTAAAAATCTGCGTTGTAAAACTGCATAACTAAGCCATAAACTCCATTAAGTAAAACTTTAATTGGACAGATCTTCTACACACATTCGCCAAATCTCTCCATGTATCGTAATATTGTGATTCTCTTACGGAGGCACAAATCATTGCCAGCTTTATGGCATGCAATAGTGGAAAGTCCCTTTTTTTGTTATTCTTATAAAGTAGTAGAATCCATATGCCTGCATACTCGTACATATTTTACGTTTTAGTACTAGAAAAAGATGTTATACATCAGTAGAAATGGTAGGCTGAGTACAGGTTCCATAAAAAAATAATAGGAATAATAATGAAAAAGGCCAACTATTGGGATAAAGCACGCTATAAATTAATTTTATTATAAATGCCTTGTTTTAGATTCCAATTTTTTTATTGCAAATTAGGTCCTTTCTAAAATACGTCTTCGTCCATTTACAGTCCGAATAACTACGAATTGCTTAATTAAAAATACGACATTCGAAATGGAAAAATCTACACTGCTCATGATTCAATCTTAACCATCATCGGTCGCTCGAGAAACACATCTATGCGGTTCCATTGTATGCGCGCGGTATATTTGAGAAGGAGAATGAAATTAAAATATTACATAAATAATAAAAAAAATTTGAATTTTTAACTTTTGTCAATTATTTTTAACAAATGAAATGTCTACTCTTTTTCACTGCGTGTAGCAAAAAGATTTTTGTTATCTTTATATGTGCAGATCGGATCGGATTTGTTTTGATACACTTTGTAATTGGCGATTCTTCCGAATTCTGGAAGCGTCACCACTTTTAATTCAATTCAAACTCCTCGATAAAAATGCAATGACGAATATAATAGTTCGTTTTAGAGTTTATTCAATTCGGAAAGAATGCAGTGAACGGTACGTATCCATTCAACGCTTAACATCAATCATGTTACAAAATACTGCCATTGGCCAACGATTGACTTTACCTTTCGTTGTGTACGTAGCCACCATTTGAACCATAGTATCAACTCCACTCTTGGTTTTCTTGTAGTCTTCAACGATATTATGTGTCTTCTATTTACTATTCTCTGGCAACAGTGTGGTATGAACTAAGCGATTTCACGAATCGGTACAGGCGAGGAACATATGACACCATAACTGCTTGCAATTTATGTTCATAAGCAACTTCTATGTGATAAATTGGCTTTTTACGCATGTCGAGTAGAACTGGAGGAATTTCAGTCTTATTTCTCTATATTGTTCGCAAAATAGTCATGCGATTCTTATGGAAATTTTCTGCCAAATCATACGAAGCCATAAAGTTGTTACACATTACATTTCTGGCAGAAAGTCCTTCCACCAAATCCAAAACAATACGCCGTCCGAGATTGCGTTCAGGAGTGGCATTACGATTTCGACTAACATAAATTTATATGTTGCATATATATCAGCTTTTTGAGTCACATAGCATCCATATTTTTATGCCATATTTTGCCAGTTTAGATGGACTATACTTACGAAAGAGACATCACTCACCATACGGAACTAACTGGTAACTACGGTAATGTTTTCCTGGTATGTATACAGCTTTCAAATTATGATTCCATTCGTCGTATACATTTCGAATCGGTTCTAATTTGTCACGAGCAGAAGTGATAACATGTTCGTTGTTATCAAATCGAATGCAACCATGTATACGCCTGAACATTTTCAAAGACATTGTTTCTCTAAATATTGGGCGACAAGTTTCTTCATTCCACAGTTTATTGACCATATGAAAAAAATATATATTTATTTTCAAGATTTGCTACATTTTCTTCTGCTAAATTTTGCTCAATTTGCGCAATTTGCGCAATTTGCTCAATGTTGTCTTCATCCGAATATACGCTAACTTTACTTTCGTCATTCTCCTCGTTTGATAATGCAAAATCATCGTACTATTGCACGGAAATTTGCTCCCTTTGAGTTCCAAATCTTAATACATTTCAAATTCATATTGCTGCCTTCCTTCACATAAAACTCTATCCATTTTTAATCAAAATACTTCCAAACACAAAATAAATCCGAAAACACACTACACTTACGTGTGCTCTAGAACAAACTGAATTCCATAAAATGAAAAGAGCGTCCTGTAAATCCACACACAAAAATACGCACCAATTCCAGGTACGTGCTTATTTTTATGCACATATGCAGGCACCACTCCGTAACTATACCTGCAGTAACGATACAAATTCAAAAATGGGCTTTTTTGCTTGTTCGGGCTAAATAATTCTACTCTGCAAAGTCAAAGTCATTCCGCTGAAACGGTTTTATTTTATTCAATGTTACTAAGATGTGCGCATACAGGGGGCCGATGAGACTTAAATATATGCTCTAATTATCCTTATCTGATTGGTGTCATGTATATTCTGAAATAGGTGTATTTGGATGCAAATCTAGTTGTTATGGTACAGTGGCAAACGAATAACCCTGGTTGTGATTACCGGAGAATGCTAGTCGTAGAAAATGGCTCGAAAGAAGACCTTTCAAGGACTTCAGAAAAGTTTTACTTATATTTAAAATCAGTATTAGTTTTGAGTAATGAAATTTTAAAGAAGAGGGAACTATATTTCCATGTATATATAATGCGGGTAACAAGGTTGTAAGAAGAGGACTTGGTGTACTTACACCATCACATGTATTTGCAAGATTTGAAAAAAGACATTTCAAGGACTTCAGAAAAGTTTTACTTATATTTAAAGTCAGTCTTAGTTTTGAGTAATCAAATTTTAAAGAAGAGGGAACTATATTTGCATGTATATATAATGCGAGCAATAGGCGGCAAAAAGATGCCTCGGTGTACTTCCACCATACATGCCTTCAACGAAAGGACTACAGAACACTTTTACTTATATTTAAAATCAGTCTTAGTTTTGAGTAATCAAATTTTAAAGAAGAGGGAACTATATTTGCATGTATATATAATGCGAGCAGTAGGTGGCAAAAAGATGCCTCGGTGTACTTCCACCATTACATGTCTTCCTACACATGCCTTCAACGAAAGGACTACAGAACACTTTTACTTATATTTAAAATCAGTCTTAGTTTTGAGTAATCAAATTTTAAAGAAGAGGGAACTATATTTGCATGTATATATAATGCGAGCAGTAGGTGGCAAAAAGATGCCTCGGTGTGCTTCCACCATTACATGTCTTCCTACATATGCCTTCAAAGAAAGGACTTCAGAAAAATTTTACTTACATATATTTAATACTGATTATTAGTTTTGAGTAATCAAATTTTAAAGAATATGAAAAAATATTTTGGAATTTTTTTAATTTCCCTTCGCAATAACGTTCTGCCCTGTAAGTTATTTATCGGTTGAGGCAAATTACACAGAGCAAAATATGCCTAGTAGCACTTAATCAAATAGAACAAAATTTACAAGATATCTCTATAGTTTTTTTTCAAGAAGAACATCTTAATAATTTCATAGAGAAAACCTTTTTGAAAAAATCAAGAAGGAAACTTATAGATTTTATTAGGTATTCTTCTTGATTTTTTCAAAAAGGATTTCTTCTTGATTTTATGTGTTTTCCTTCTTGATAAAATTAATAAGATTTACCACATAAAAATAATAAGGAATCCCTTTAAAAAAATCTTCGCTTCTTTCTGCTGGGATACCCCTTTGCCTAAAAACGTTTCATAGAGAAAATCTTCTGGATTCTATGAGGCAGTTTTTGCTCTGTGTAATTATCAATTTATTTTATTTCCTTTTAATTTGATTCCGTTTAATGGGAATATTGCACTTAGTTTCAATGGAAACTTTTCATAGCTTGCATCTTGTAGTGGCAACGGAAGCTTCTTACTTCTTGCTCAGATTCTTCTTTCAAGTTAACTCAACCTGTAAAGCCTTTGAGTTGTTCCCAGGAAAACACCAAGGATCTAAGCTGGAATCGAACACGCGTTATCCGCTCTAGTAGGCTCTTCATTATACATTCAACGCTTGAGTATTTTGCAAGTATTATTGTTTTGCTTTATCAAACATCAGAAATTATCGGTGCTGAAGCAGGAATAGCGTTCAATGCGCGGATGGCGTAGTCGAAATTGCCTTCAAATTTTTTCCTTCTTAGCAAATCATTCCGCTATTAATAGAAATCAATTAATACTCGTAATTAGTTCAAATAAACTCGTAGTTGCAGTGTGGTATTCTGCATCTAACCCGCAGCCATACATATAAAGAAAATCGATTCCTCGTTCATCTATTTTTATGAAGAGCCGAACATTTTCTTTGCAACTTTTGCTTCATTCATTCCATTCTATCTGTCTTTTCCCTTTTTGGTTTCTTTTTTGCCAAGTGACCTTTTTGCAAGTACTGCCAATTTTGACATACAAAATTAATAAATCAAAGTAACCATTAAAAACATAATGCATAATGCATAAAAGAAGATCGTGACAGGAAAAATTTATACGACAGCGCAAAAGTGCATGCATACAAATATGGAAATTTGCTTAAGAAGTTTTATTTACCACCAGCGCACTGGCCTGGAAATAATAGACAAAGTGTAGAACAAAATTTATTAGTTTTGTTTATGCGTTGCCCTACATTGAACAGGCGACAGAGATGACTGAAGCCAGCACGCCTTTTTGGGATTGAAGCATAATTATTAAACTTTTCATGAGTAATAAAATACACTATTGGGAGCATGGTGAGGCATGGTGGAGCGTGGTGTATGCAAGTTGAGTTATGAATTTTCAAATGAATTCTTCGAAATGGAAATTTATGAAAATAGTCTTAAGGCACAGTGGTAATAACGGCGTAGCGAATATTATGCGACTGCAAGTGCAGATCTCTTAAATTTTTCCAATGTTGTCTAATATTTGCGGGACGCTCTAGTAAAACTCGCTAAGAAATATTTTTGACAAATTTGTTCTACATCTATACCGTATGACAAGTGTTTTTTAACGATTAACCTGTTTTATATGCCCCTCGCATAGAGACTTTTTTCATTTATTTACATTTAGCCAATTATCCTGTTTTGATTAAAAAAGTCTGCATATATTGGCTTTAATAAAAATTTTCCTTTTTTACTAAATCAACATGCAAAGCTTTTGACCTATATGCAGGAAAACAACCAGGGTCTAGGCAGGCATCGAACCCACCACGTACGGCTTAGTAGTAGGCTGTGCATTATTCATACCCCTACTTAGGGTTCCTCCCTATTACTTAAATCTTCATTTTCAGAATAATGGGAGTATTATTATTTAATTTTATATATTTACGGGCATGACAAATTCGTTACCCACTCCACTGTACATTAATAGCTATGAATGGTTTCTTGCATCACAAGAATAAATGGCGGCGGAAACCAGTAACTACAACATCATCATCATCATCACATACATGGTTTCTATTCTGATTTACTTGTGTTTCGTTTTTAAAACTTTCAATTGTTTTATCAAGTTTTACATTTCTTTCTGCCATAATTGTGGCTGATGGTGTGGAAATGATATAACGATTTTCGGAATTTCCAGATATTTACCCACAAATTAAAGTGTTGTAAGTACGCATTTCTTATTTGTCGCTTGTGAACTTACAAAATACTATTAAAGAAATTTAACTGAATTTAATTTTTGATATCTATATCGTGTAACTCTGTTTATAATACCGGCAACAATTCATAATTTCACCTACGAGTACTTAAACACATTCATTACTGCAGGCTACACGAATGCACGTCTTCTTATGACGACATTGAAGTCATTCTTAAGTCAGCTGACAATTATTTTAAAAATTATTTAAAAAAAATTATTAAATCTTTACATTATTTTTATAGAGATTTGTTATTGAATATTTAAATGAAATATCTTGCATTGAAGCAATTAAATTATTTGTTTAAACTACGGCTACGAAACATAAAAATTCGGAAAAATATTTCTTAATAAATTTGAGTAAATAATAAATTAAATTTTTTGAGAATAATAAAATTTTACGACGCACTAAAGGCCAGAAAAGTAAGTTTGATTTAAAAATATAATGAAGTGGATTTTCATGAGGTTGCCTGCTTCCTATGCGCATATCACCACAAGCTAAAGGCATGCTTTCAGGAAAACTTTACTCAACACCAACTTTTTAACCAACACTACAGCAAAGTCTTCGCTTAAGCATACTTAAGGGCACAGGATGTGAGCAGGAATCAAACCTGCAGCCTCCGGTTTAGTAGGATGTTCATTATTCATTTGCCTATGGAGTCACCCTACAACTAGAGCCAAATCGTCGTACACGTAATCGAATAAGGTTTCATAAGCAAAGACATTTCGAGGCGTATCGACTAATCGGATCGCAATTCGAAATTTGTCCACAAACGTCGTAATAGATTTTTATTTAATTTTCGTAGAACAAAATCGTACAACGGCTTCAAATGTAAGAAATTACATTTTACAATGTATTTAATTTAATTACAATGTAATTAATTATTATGTAGAGAAATTACAAACATTGTCAAGCAAGAGTAAAGTAAATGACAAAATTGTTAAAAATTTATAAATTTTGTCGCTTTTAAAGCTTTTATTTTTGTAGAATAATTCACATTGTAAGTAATAAATAAATTATACGTATATGAGCACATATTCTATAAAGGAATTTTTCGAATTTAATTGCTTATATATGTATGTTTGTACTTGTTTGAGTACTTGCCGATTAATTGTAATCAGAAGTTGTGTTAAATCTCCAGACTCCAAATCGTCGTACGTGATCGAATGAGTTCAATCTAAATATTTCTTTTTGGAATAGATACCCCCGACATCGAATAACATATATAAGAATAATGATTCAGGCTGACAAGGGAATTGCTGCCTGTCAGCAGCAACCAAAAGACAATGTAAATTTTTTTTTTTGCCTGCAGTTGATATCATTCTTTCCTCTGATGTCTAAACCTGTAATTAATGGAAGTTTCAAAATTGGATTAAAAAATACGTATGCTTGTATGTATGTATGCATACGTACATATAGACATACTGTACGCCCAGCCGTCATCTCTTTCACAGATATCCCAAATGAATTTAATTACTCCCATAACTTTCGCTTTCGTATAAAATAGTCGTACATAAGAGGGAGATAAACGACATGTCCTAGAGCGAACCGAAAGGTAGAGGTACAAAATTGTCTGAAAGATCATCAGTCAGCCAGTCTGAATCCAAAGCACAAGATTGCCTCTAGACCAGAGATATATGGTCGCTGCATTTCATTATCAACACCAAGTGCGAGTTCTTATAAATGAGAACAGAGAGAGGTAGATAATTCTTTATATTGTACAGTCATCTTCTTTCTTTTCTGTTACTCGTGACTTTTACTTAATTTATGGCAGTGCCATATTGACATTTTGGAAATGTAATATCGGAAACAAGTTTTACAGATATGCGTGTTTGTCAATTTAATTGAAATGCATGCAAACGGATAGATTTTTTATACTTTGAACTCTCTCAAATGAAGATGGCGATGGATATGATTGCTACAGTCGCTACTTTCTTAATGGATATTAAATCAGCTGTTTTTACACATAAAAACAAGAACCGAGAACAACCTGTAGGCACAAGTTGAATAAAAGTATAGTTAAAAACCAAATGATCTTTGGCAAAGTACTGAACGTATACAACAAGTTAATAGTTGTCCAACTTTCGCACTTTGCCTTAAAAGACACGTATTTATTACAAACACACTAATATGAATATACGTAGTTACTTAAGATCTCTATTCATGGAATTCATTATTATTAGTAGTGAGGAGAAATGGAGAGTAAACAGGGAATAGTTAAACAGAAAAGACTGGTTTTACGCAGCCATTTTTACAAATTGCTTTCCTGCCTCAATGAAATACTAAAATACTCAAATGTACATAAAGATCGATGTAAATTGTTTGCTGGTATATGTTAAGTGGACGCTGACAATGACTGCCACTTGATCATTCCAACAACAAGAGATAACACAAATGAAGCAAAATCCATTCAAAGCATGACTTGGCATTTACCGAATTTACGTTGAAGCATTTATAAAGCAAAGCAGAGGTGCTTCGATGATTGGTGGGTCCACACTGTGTCATTGTTGTACCCTGCATTGAATGTCTAATAAAAAAAACTTAACAAAACAATTAAATTTAGAATAATGAGCATGTCAAATGTTTTTGTTACAATGCTCAGACAGTTTGTCATTGAATTTGACGTTCCATTTTGGAAATTGTCAATTTAATTTAAATTTTCTTATAAATTGAAATTTAGCTTCACAACCGATAAACAAATTAAAATATCAAAATTTTTTAAATTGATTTGTGTATATAAAAAAAGATAAAGGAAGGTCATTTTAAAGGTCAAGTGTGGTCATGCACGGAACACTACTTGTGGTGTTGATTATCCTTTTATTTCATTATGATTAATTTGAAAGACAGTGTTAGATTAGCCTCGTAAGCGTTACGTTAGTGCTGCAGACTTTTGAGCCACATATACATTTTGTCAAAAAAGCTTTCGGGGAAAAGAATGAATTCCTTTTACGGCTTTTTTGGCATTTATTACTTATAGCAGTTGTAGCAGTTGCCTTCCTCAGCTCTGATTTTGTTGCTTTTAGAAGCATCTATACTTTCCAAATAAACAATTTTTCCAAGTCACTTTTCGTAGTATTTTTCCTTGTCCTTAATGAACCAACAGCAAGCATGTATAATGAAAAAAATAATAATTTAATTAAAGCTGAAAAAGCAAACATTATCAAAAAAAAAAAAAAAAAAAAAATTATTAATATTCCCTTAACGTGCTGTTTGCACGAAATGATTTTAGTCGCCAGAATGTTACTTTTGAGTTCTAGACTTGTTTCGTGTAAGCATTAATAAAATATCGTTTGATAATAAAGTAACGCAAAGGATCTGAAAGTGAAACTCATATGAAATATACAGGCTGGCTGAAGTCTTCTTCTTGACTAGAAATTAAACAAGCAAATAACAAAAATTAAAACATGTACGAGTATATGATTTACATGATAATAAATCCTGTTTAAGAATTAATGTTGGCACGACAGCAAAACAACTTTTACTGCAGCATACCATCAGCTTGCAGACAAGGTCAGAAATGTTTTGTAGGACAATTCAGTTGCAGGATAAATATTAGGAGAGAGGATTTTAAAGAACATCAAGTGTACGATATGTTTTTAAAAATTTACAAGACAAATACTTTAAGGATACAAGGACAATGCACAGTCAAGTGAGCATAATTTATGAGCCATTATGAAAATATGTCTGTAGTCCAACTTCGAACGATAAAATCGTATTAAATTATCGTACAGTTGACGATTATTTGCATTCAAGGAGAAGAACTATTTAAAAACGTTGGATAAAAATTTCTTTCACTAAATACAGAACGATTACAGGACCTTAAGAGCATCTTCTTTATGTAGTTTACTTCTAGTAAGGAGGAGAGAAAATCCTCGAATTGCTTCTACGGTTGTTTGTTCTTATATAATTTCAGGTTTGTGCCATGCTCGAGGATTGCCGGTATTGTACTATTTATTCACTAACAGCGATTTAAACATTTCATGGGCTCGATTTTGGAATGCTTGTCAACTTGTAAAATTGCATATGCAATGCGCCAAACAATGCTGAAGATGCTTTCATTTACCTGCCTTATTTTTGGTCAAATCTTGCTTTAATTTTTGTTGATTTTTAAAAAAAATACAAGAAAACTTTTTGCAATATTTTGTAAAATCAAATGATAAAAATTATATATTTAGATTCTGAATGGAACATAAAAAATTAAAACATTTTCTGAGCGTCTAAAAAGATCTCCAAAGCGGCAAACTGGAGAACTGCATGTCCTTTCAAATACAAGTTATTAAAGAGCACCTTAAACATGATAAAAATTGAATTGTGTTCTAGAAAGTAAATAAAAAGAAAAAATTTTTAATAGAATCCCGCGTGGTACCCTTCCTGGCAGCAGGATACATAACACTTGCAAGTAATTTCTATTATGCGGAATGTTTTTTGAAAATATTTAAAGAAATGCTGGCATACGTATTAAAAATTGAACATGATTTCGCCTAAAAGTTCAGGCCACATCTTTTAAATTGTTCAAAATGTAATTTGTCCTTTATATCTTCAAGTACTGCAGTGGCCAGTAATAAACACGTTTATTTTCCTTTTATTAAAAATATAATTTTGATAGGAACTGTTTAACTCTTTTACCTTTTTCTGAAAAGGTTTTATACCTCTTTTGAGACTTAAATTTAAATTGAGTCAATTTATTTAAGTCATTTTATCAAACACACGACACGTTTTCCATTTCATTTCTAATCCCGAGAGCAACTCCTGGTACTGTTCTTGACATACACAAATCGAGAAGAACAAACACTTTCAGTGTTTCTGACATTTTAATTTAAACTGCGTGCTGTGGCTGTTTTAATTAATCCTTCAAAAAAAAAAAAAAAAAAAAAAAAATTAAAACAAATAGCAGAAATATAAATTGAATACTTTGTATGACAAATAGAGATGTTTTTTACCCCTAAACTGAGAAATTGGCCAATTTAGCAGTGTATCTGAACGGAATATAAGAAATATTAAAACGGCAGAACGAGAAAAGTTTACAAAAAATTCAGAAAGAATCCTTCAAGATTGTTTATTGTATTAAAGAATATAAAAAGACGTTTGTATACTCGTACACGCGATTATTTAACTCGCAACATGCAACATCACATTAAATTTGTGTATTTAAATCGATATTTTATACATCAGCGTACAAAAGTCCAATTTTAAATGAAACTTTAAATTTCCCAAAGGCTTCATATACAATTTGCATTTAAAACAAAACAAAAAAAAAAAAAAAAAAAAAATAAGAGCAAACAAGCATTAAAATTAAAAGGTTGACGCTAACCGGCCTTTGGGATCCCTACATAATAGTGAAGATGATCCCACACATTGACACTGATTCACAAATAAGTGTCTTGGCCTCATGTGGAAGAGGAGTAACTACAAAAGGGAATTAGAAGTACCGTCCCATTTAGGTGTGTGTAGGGAGTACAAGCATTGGGGAGATGAAACGGCGTAAAGTAGGAAAACAACGCACTGAAAAACTTTCGGCTTGAAAATAATCAGGGAAAATAACCAGGGTCTAGGCAGGAACAACCCGTGACCTCCGCTTTAGTGGGCGGTGCACTATTCACTAACTTTTCCACAACGAATTTTCATATGAAGAACACCGAAAGCTTGGGATTTCCACATATTTATCAGAACTACACTTACAGATGCAATCAGCGATTCCGTTCGTACATCTGAGCTCAAGCTCAAAGCTCTAAACATTGCTGACATCAAAAGAAACTGAATTACCAATAACAAAAAATTAAAAAACGAGTCTGGAAAAAGTGCAACTCATACAATGGACTGGTTTAATTTGAAGAAGAAGGCACGAAGCCATCTTTTAACCGGAGAAACTTACCAGGTTGCTTTTGAGCCGTTTCATTATTCTTACTTGAATGATCCGGAACCCTTAAATGGATTACAAGCATTATTTTATTCTTAGTTGTGATGAAAAAGTTGTCAATGCAAAATATCTTTGCAGGATTCATGACTTCCGTTTTGAAAAGCTGCATCGTAACAATGAAAAAAATAATAAGAAGAAATCTAGAAGTCATCTGAATAGATGTTGAGCTGGGAGCGGAGACAAAGGGACATTTAAAAATCGCTGCTTACCAAGCTCGTGCCGCAAGAAATGATGCAGTTACTTAACATCTAATGGTGTAGTTCTCTTCTCCCACCAGTCACGGCTCAGTAATGCATTGCGCCATAATCAACTCTCCGTACCTACAAACGCTGAAACCGTAAGCAAGTAACGTATAAACAATTTTATGCGAATAAACGTTCCAGCATTACAAAAACAAAAACAAAAACATCAACAAAAACAAACACAATAAAAAAAGTAATTGTGAACTCCCTAAAGCGACAAGAAGTGACTGAATGAGGATTGTGCGTTCAAAATGAACTGACTTTGTTCTTTTAAACAGTAAAAACGTTTTTTTTTTCGTTCCGTACGGAGTCCGAATGCATTTGTAAATGAAACTGTTCGTAATAACTTTTGCGTAATGCAGTATTTATTTTAACATTATTTGTTAACGAATTATTATGTTGATTTAACTGATTATTGTTTATGCTTTATGGGGTTACGCAGCTGTCGTTGTTGTTTGTTTGTGTTGTAAATCAATTAGATGTACAATTTAATGTGTGCTTTTGGCTGAAACTGTATTTCAACGAAAGAGGAGAATTGTTCGGTCGAAGGATGTCCAAAAGCAGATTGCCCTCTCTGAAGTTTTTAAATTAACAGAAATTTAGTTGATTCTAAGAAATGAAATGAACAGCAGAAAGTAAACAGCAGCCAGTAAAGCTCACCTGGGAAAGTTTCCTTTATTTCTAAATTTAAAATATTTCGATTTCTCTTTTTTATTTAATTTCCTTATAATTTCAAGTGAGCCTTTTAAAGGAAATCATCATCAAATTGCCTTTTTATTTCAAATCTCTTTAGAAACTTTCATGACGGTTTTGTTGATTTTTAACTTTTTCGTTAAACTTGGTGTATAATATTGAAATTAAAGCATCTGCAAATTGTTTTTTTTTATCTGAAACTTTTTAGAAAACTTTCATAATAATTTAACTTAATCATTTTGATGACTTTTAACTTTTTAGAACTTGAAAGTGTTTCTACTTTTTACAAGAAATTTTCGTTTCTTTCTCTACATATTTATGGAACTGTTGTTTATCTACCAAATGCGAAATGTATTTATCAATTATTTGTTCCGTCATCATACACTAAAGCTTTGCCTTAAAGTGGGGTGTTCTGCCCATCTGCCCATCTTCTCATCTGTACGTTGTGATTGTTAAGCATTTTTATTGGCATGTCAACACCATGACATGCTTAGCATTTTCCGACTACTTGGAAAAGCCATATATTTTCAAATTGCTTTTTTGTTAATTCATTGCTAATGAATTTCACATTTATTTTTTTGAAACTGCTTTTAAATTTCGTATTTTACCAAAAAAAAAAAAATAATAAAATTTAAAAAAAATTTCTGAAGCAATGGAATACCATGCCTCGGTCCCCTTCCTATTAGATTTCTTTTGTCTAACTTGTGTCTAATCAAATTTTCTTGGCTTCACTTGGAAGCGTATAAAATTCAATGAAAGTGAAGAAAAACTGAAAACATCGATTTTTTGCACGAAAGAAAAGTAATTTTTTCCGTGTATTGTGTCTTCCGTTGGAGGTATAAAAACTGGCCATATAAATAGAGTGCAATAACACTTCAAGGTGACGTTGCCTGAACTAGTAAGTACGACTACTGCAAACAGTAATCGTTGCCGATTTAATTGTAGTTTAATATCTATTGCGATAGTTGTTAGTGGAATGCTGGAGTGGCATACTCCACATATACGTTCTTTAGCGAGGCGTCTGCAGCAAAATTCCATGTGCGAAATAAAACAAGGCATAAAATTTGGTTTAAAGTTTCGATAAAAATGACGAAAAATATTTTCTTATGATTTTATTTATTATCGCGGATTTAGAATAAAATATCTGAATTAAATAATATTGAAAATAATTTGTTATTATAGCGGAAAAGGTTTGACGTTTCGAAGTTCAAAAAATACCAGCAAAAAATTATCGGTGTTAAGCGCTTGAAATGTGTTGTTAGAAGATCCCGATAGACGTTTAAAGGTCACTGAATAAACACTATTTTATAGCGCCTTTAGTTAATGTATCTCAGAAATGCTCAGGACCAGCTTTTCCATAATGAAGAGTTACTTTCACTTTTCAAAAAACCTCATCGAGTTCCATTTCAGTTCAATTTGTTTCCATTTAAGATGAAAGAAGTTTATGGCAAAATCCATTTGGTGACCACATGGACCATCTAACTCCACTATGTTACTATGTTCCACTTGTTCTCTGCCGGAAATCATGTATAAAAATTAATATCATGAAAAGTTTTAACAGTTTAAGGTAAAACTTTAATTTCACCGGATCATTCCAACAGCACAAAAATTTTTTTTCCAATTTCTATTATAAATAGAAGTTGTTTCGAAATCAAAAGCGCTACAAAAAATGCAGCTTCCTTATTGGCATCAGCCGATATATGGATTTGACCTGGATTATATTTTACCGCTGGGCACGCCTACGCTGTCCAAGTACCGCGAAATATTTTTTATCTTTTTATTGCACTCATATTTAATTTCTACTATTGAATCACGTTCTCCTTTACCATCATAGTCAAAATAGGAGATAATCTTTGCTTTGCTTGCAAGCAGCCATTTCGGTATCAGAAGTACAAGTCCGTTTGCATGTTAATGCAACTTATTTTGCATGCGAATAAACTTAAATGTAAGCAAAGCAAAGGAAGCAACAGCTATTTCAAATTCTTTGGCATGCCTTTCCCAACATTATTTATTATCGCATTTAAATTTTAGCAAAAATTACTACACGAATCAGCCGCCCCTGTTATTTCTTCGTGTAAATCGTATTAATTTTGAGTGCAGGAACAGGATTCTTTACACTTGCAAGTGCTTGTTTGTTTGCTTTCTTAATTGTTTAACTAGTGTTGTAGTTGTTCTATGATCGTTATGTGATTTGAATCTGGCCAGCGTGAATTCTCTACGACTGTAAATATATGAATTTGGATCGCATTGGACTCCGTTTTGCATGACATTTAATTGCATTACAATTATTAGTGCTGCTCTGCTTTGAATGTGTGCATATTTTTCTAATTGTTAAATTTTTGTTCTTTTATTTCTCTGCTTTTCCTTTCATATATTCATGCTACTGGTAGATTTCTTGATTTCGTGGTTATAAAATATGTGTTATAGGACGGCATAGAGCTGTTTTCGTTGAACATTTACGTGCCGACGAAATTTGTTTTTAAATTTTTTTTTTTTAATAAATATATATATTATAATTAAATCAAACAAAGTATCAGTAAATTATTCAACGTAAGTCAGAGGTATGCAACGTACCCAACATCAATACTTTACTTTTGATGCAGCTGCAAAGTATGAACTGCGTAATGAAATTGTTGTGCCTCAGTATCGGAAACTTAAAATCGCAGACTGAATGTCCTAAATGTATTTAAATTTTATCTAAACTAGTGTTTTATATATTTTTTTGTTAATTTATACTAAACTTTTTTACTGTGTTCGACGTCGTTTTTACTTATTATACAAATGGAACGTTACCTTCATTTGCAAGCAATGCCCAATTCTCCTTTAACCCCCCTAACACCCTTGAGCGAAAATACAAAATTCGAATTTAATTTTGGTGGAGATGGTTCCTTGAATGATTATATTGATAGTGTACGAAAAGAGCATAAAGTTGAGCAAGAGCGAAAGAAGCTTTTAGAATGCGCAAATCGAAAGTTTTCTAAAAAATTGTATTCTATGCAACCGAAACGCTATTCCAAGGAATTTCTGGAAATACTCAATGTATTTGAAAAACATGAACGGATTGAAAACCATAAGCAACAACAAGTGGCCGCCAAATAGATAACAAACAAAGCACCTTCTATCAAAATAACATGTAGAACGCCCACAAGAAATAATAAAAATCAAATCCATACACCTCTCAAACCAAGAAATCAATCTGTGCGGCAAAATGTAAGCTTAGAGCTTATTGGTACTATTCAGCACAAGAAATTCACACAACAACAAGCAGTGCACCAAGCCTGTGAAGGCAAGCTGAATAGAATATTTCGTCCAGGTTCACCAGTTGCAGCTAAACCTTTAAGCCCTCGTGTGTCAAATATTCTGCATCACTGCGTCCTTGCATTGTACTGTGACCTCTTTCAAAAAGAAGAAACTGATATATTTACATTCTGCCAGCTTACACTGCAAGACCTCCATCAAATGGGCATATTGAACCAAAAACATTGTGCTATTCTAACGCACGACATTTATTATGCTGGACAATATATTTGAGCAGATGTTTATGGAATGATTGGAATGAAATGCTTAATTTACTTTTTATTATTTTGTTTTTTAGAAAGCTGGTGAGAAAACTTTGTTGTTCGTCAAAAAAACTAAGCTTTAAAGGATTCTATGGAACCCTTTCTCTTAACCAACCAATTCAATATTTTTATTTATTGTACATCCTATTGAGTTTAACAAATATTTTACAACCAATAAACGACCATTATATGAGTTTAAATTTATTCCCATGTATTACAACTTGAGGTTTTAGTTAGAGTAACCAGCAAGGACACTTCTACTTCCCGGACTGCAATTGCTTTTTGTAAGGCAATACTTTATTCTGAAAAAATACTTCTTTGCATCGACCGCTTACATTTTCTTTTTAAATTTAAATTTATTTTTTAAAATTAAGACTGATGGAAAATGTGTAATACATTGTAACGTAATAATGGAACAACGTAATAATATTAATAGATTTGTAATACCTCTTGGAATCGGGAAAAAATCTTATTACTGGGTTGCAAGTAGCTCTAAAAAAAATATAAAGCAAGAAATTATTATCAGCTCTAAAAAGTCACGCATAGATCGTATTGTGGTCTTGAAGGATATATAAGTAAGCCAACTAACGACAATTCCTTTAATAAAATTAACAATTAATGTTGTCCTGCTGCTTTTGATTGTAGAAAATTGTAGTGGTCATATTTTGATATGGAACACAGGAGCAAAAAAACAACAGCTGTCTCTGAAATTGGAGACAAATTTGCGAGAGGTGTATAGAATTGATCGGTTAAATATGAATCCGTACACTCCTTTACCCAATGTTGCATTGAGAAAAATTCCTCAGATCACTCAGAATCACTGGCTGAATTTCGATTAAAATATGATCATTCAGAATACAGTTCACTTCTAATTATGATCACTGAAAGAAAAAATTACTATTGAACTTTTAAAACAATTTCCATTTTTCAAAAATAAGCCCATCCATATCGTGTTGCAAGAAAATTGGCTCAGAATGGTAAGTTAAAAAATTTTTACTGCTCTGCATCCACAAGGATATTTGAATGCTCTGTTAGAAAATAAATAGAAAAATACTCAATGTTCTAAATGTGAGTCCTTGTACCCACAAGAATTGAAACTCATATAATGGCTTAGAAGTATAAATATTATTTATTTATTTATTTAAGCCCCTTTATATTTTAAGCCCCTCGATGGTATAGTGGTTAGTATACCCGCCTGTTACGCAGGTGCCAGGGGTTCAATTCCCCGGGGAGCCAGAAGCCAAAGGCCTCAGTAGCCAGTACTTCTATACATATTGCAATTATATTGATATAAATCTAATATTTGGTAAATAAATAAATAAATAAATAATATTAAATATTATCTTTTGTTTGTTTTTAGAAATACTAATGGTTATTTTCTCTTCCTTCTTTAAATTGCATTTCAGCTGATAATTATTTCTTGCTTTAGATTTTACAAGATTTGTGTGACAAACTGAAGTAGAAACACGTTTTCAACGTATTTTGTTTTGTTGCTCTAAAATGGAAATTGTTTTGTAAATGATTATTTTGAAATTATGAAACCAATTTCAGAAGGCGAAAAAGTGCTTGAAAATCTAATTAAATTAAAAGAAAATCTAATTTTGTATAAAAAAGACTAGCATTCGATTTAGTTGCCAGCCACTAGCTTGGAATTTTCCAACTTTTAAATTTTTAATTTAGTATGTCGAAAATACGATGTAATTCGTAAAAATATTTTACAGCCAATTAAAAACTTTTTATTACGGTTTCATCAAAACTTTTTATACTCGTATGATGAAACCAGGTTTTATGATTGCTTAAAAGAAACTTTTATTCAACACAATGTCAGTCTGCACACATTAGCAATAAAATCGAAAATTAAGAAAATTTCTGAATTAGTCGTTCACATGTGTGTCATTAGTGTTCAGGCGAGGAATTTTTCTATCTCATCAGCCATATTTCTAGTTGAGGTATGTAGAAACTAAAAAAAAAATGGTTTAAAATCTTCAGCGAAATCTGAATAACAATAAATAACAGCACTGTAGAGCTACAAAAAGACAAAACAAGAAAATTCATTTTAACATACTATATAATTCAAATTTCACTAGCAAATAATAATTTTTTACATCTGAGTTCATTTAGCAACTGATGAAGCACTTAGAAGGAGAAAAATAAATTATAAAATCCACTAAAACGAAACTGATTTAATTTTTTTTATTAAAATTTATTAAAGATTTTGCTTCATAAGCATTTCATGTTAATTCAACATGAATTTCAAATGAAAAATGTTCCCTTTTTTTTCTTTGAAACAACAAGAAATCATGTTAAATTAACAGTGCCAACGCAGTTGAACCAAAACTGTTATCTTGCAAAACTAATTTTATAAAATGTTTGAATAACATGAATGCCATGATAAACCAAGAGGATTTAATGTTAAATCAAGTATTAAAGCATTCGGATTTAACATGAAAGTGATGTTGAAATAACGTGATAAAATGTTCAAATAACTTGGAATTTCATATTAATCGGAAATGATTTCTAAATGGAAGTAGTAACATGTACAAGAAGTATTAGCTAATTCTTTATTTTTATTTGCTCAAATACATTTATATAATTACTTATAAACATAAATTAATTAAATTATATGTTAATTAACTTAACCTGCAAAGCTTGCGGCTTGTCCGCAGGAAAACACCCAGCGTCTAGGCAGGCAGGCTGTGTAGAATAACATGGACTTTCACATCCTTTTGGATACTCTATAGATAATATATGAATTAAATATCTTAAAGCAAATATCTAAACATTGCAAATATCATGGTAATTTTACTACTATTTTATGAAAATAAATGACTCAAGACTATATATGATTTGGCCTAAAGGTATTATAATAGGCAGTACAGTGAATTCCATATTGTAATATTTTTCTTTAAGGTCAGATATTCTCTTTTTATTTACAGAAATAAGATGGACTATTAAACTCTCGATTGCATTGTTTAAATTACCAAAGTCACCAAAATAGCATAGATATAATCCAATGAGCCTTTAAAAAGTAAGCCGAATTATAATAAAAAATATAAAGTTCTTAAAATTTTGAGCTGATAACTACTCCCTCAGATTTTTTATACTTTATGTTTCGATTATAATAACTTCCAACATTTCTTCACTTGGTTTAGATATAGTAGGCCGAAGTCTATATTAATCTGTTTTTCTTTATTTAGTAAAACTTAATAATTTGTTAGATGTGCTATTTGAATAAAGTATTCAAAATTATTCTTAGATGGTTTTATAAAATTAGATATTGTTTATGCGAGAACAGAGTATGCCTGCCGCTGTAAGTGTAGTGGTGCTCAGCTCAGCGACGTTGCCTGTTTTCACGGCATTGAATTGTACATTTTATTTATCAGTATAGGCGCGAGCACGGACAACGCTTAGTCAGTGGTTGGTAGTGAAAGGCAACAGTTGAAACTTTCAAGTTGAAATTGTTGAATTCTTAACACATGTTAATATGTTAAGATTTTGTAATCCTTTTTATATTACATACAAAAATAAAAATCAAAAATAAACAAAGTACGAAAAAAGAAGACTTTATATACCCTAAAAGGAAAACAAAAAAAAAAAAAAAAAAATCACCAGAATCCCCAACCGCCAGGCTACTCTATATTACTTTTGACTTCATCCCGGTTCGAAAATTCGCTTGAAAAAACAGGTTTTAAAGTTAGTAAAACCCGTTGTTCCTACTCGGAGATGGAACCAACATTTCCAATTCGTATTAATATAATAATTTTTACAAAAAATTTCATTTACAACTTCTTACACCATTTTTCCTTTACCAAGTTCAATGTATGTATGTTGGTGTGTGCATACATAGTTGTATATTAAATCTGCAATAGAATAATCATTTTTGTTTTCTTTGTTTCTTTCAAGTAGCGGTACATTTTAAAAATCTTTGTACGTTTTAACATGAATTCACTTCATTTCAACATGTTTTAAGTCGCAAACAACATTTGACAACTTTCATTTAATATTATTAACATTCTGACTTAACATGAGCCAATATCGAATTAAAAAAAATGTACGAGCATTTCAACATTTATTATTAACATAACTCGATGCAATGTTACTACAATCTGTGGAAATATTTTGTTTTTACTGTAGGACTTAAATGTTCAATGTCATTTCAACTTTAAAGAGGTTCGTTTTACAACGAATAATTTGATTTCAATGTGATAAATTTCAATTCATTAGTTTTTTATATTAAAAAAAATTGTCAAAATTATATTTATTGGATATTTTTCAAGAAATTTACAGTGACTTGAAATCAAAATTTTTGTATGCTTATTTGTTAAACACCAACAAAACTGCAATTAATTAAGAGTCGAAATAGTGAATAGTCTATAAAATGTTTCCCTAAAGTGGTTGTTCTTGAATATAGACCTGAAGTTTTCAATCAATAAAAAATTTTATTGACAATAATAATAAATAAAATGTCTGTGCTTATTAACAGCTGCAGTTGTCTTTTATTTGGGTCGTTGCCAGCTACAGAATCTAGTGAGCACAGCAGTCGTGCTATTGGGAGCTGTAGAGATTATATTATTGCCAGTTGCTTCTTCGAAGTTTAAACTCTTCATACTTGTTTATAACAATTGATATTCTTAACACATTTATTATTACTCTCTATTATATTCTCCTTATTACATCCTAGTTAATAAAAAATGAAATTGTAATTTTTCTTAACTTGTTGTTTTAGGGAGTTAATCGTTTTGGCAAGCTTTTTAAATTTATCATTCCGTTTGTAATTTCCACAATATTATTCTGCGACCCCATAAGTGTATAGTTTTTGAATCCTCATAAGCAGAAAAGTTGATTAACATTTATTTTATTGATGTGCTTTGTAAATATTTTATAAAGTATTGAAAAAATATCTTCTTAAAATTCTCTATGAAGTTTATGCAGGTGGGAATAAAACAAAGGAGTGGTGGTACCAAATTGGAGTCAATTTTATATTTAATCTCAGCCTTTTAAAGAATTCCACTGAATTGGATGCTTGTTAAATATTTTACACACACATATTTTCGTGCGTGGGCTGTAAGACGTTATCATGTGATATCACATCTCTCGCAAAATTTTATGTATCATCTTTAGTTTACAAGATATTAAACAAAAATTTTTATTTTTTAGCTTTCTTATCTTCATAGCTTTTCTCCAAAGCTTTTGTATCTTGTTCTTTGTTAAGATATCCTAAATTATGTGATCTATAAAGCGATCTATATAACTATGGAGATAGTGTACTTTTATGCTTATACTGTAGCCTAAATTTTCAATGCCAAACTGCATTTGTTCCTCTAATTCTATATAGTTTTCAGCCTTGTGATTTGCAAGCAATTGTTGCCCGACTGCTACAAAAGATGCCCCCAAAGTTACTTTAGTCTTTAATTAATTAAAATTTTCTAGCCATAATAAAATAATAAGATAAGATTTACTTGAACTTACTTTACCTTCCTTCCAGAGTTGAGGATGACTTAATGACTTAAAGGATGATTGGTGATGTTTGCAAAATCTGGTTGTATTTCTTCTCACATATTGGTTATAATCAATAGAGTCATATAAATTACGTTTCTGTTAACTGCATTATGAAAAACGTGCTAAACAAAGCAATATATAAATGAATTTGAACTGAAATTGCTGCAAAAAATATTTGAAAGTTTCATCCTTAATTTAAGTAAAATTTTTAAATTCATAATTTTTCGAATTATATTTTAAAAAATTAAAAAAAATGTTTCCTTAAAAATATTACGGAAAAGTAAACAATTTCAGTATCAACTATTACAAAAAGGTGGCCGTTTACGCTTGTACAGTTCAATTGATCGATTATTGAAATATTATTAAGGGTGGAAATCGCCACTGCGTATACGCAATTACAATAGAACAAAAATTGCTCATACGTAACCGCATTCATAAATAATTTCGGCGGTTTTAATTGTACGCTCAGGGTTCCATATTAGTATAATATTTTTTAATAATTTCCTAAATCTTATTGGAACTTACTTAAAATTAAGTTTCCCTCAGAAAAGGTATGCTAATCAGGCAGTGTGAAGTGGTTTTCCCCTTTTCCTGATATGTTATTAAATTCTATAATAATTATTGAAGCAACTTTGAAGAGAAAGGCAGCTTTAAGTGCTTGGTGCTGATGCGGCCTGTGAGCATAATAATAATATTGTAATTTCGGAGGAAACTGTTAAGAAAAACCGTCAGTGTGCATTGCTAAATACGATATATACTCCCGAATAGCAATTTTATTATATAAGTATAAGATATTTTTAGGCAGAAATATATGACGTTTAGTTTAGCATGTCGCACCATTGAAGAAATAAAGTTGAAAGACTTTTCCAAATATTAAACCAAAAAGCTTATAAAAATGATATGCTCGTACAGGAGTCACAATTTAGTACTTTATGTATTAGAAAAATATTAAAACCAGCTACGTACCAGTCAGTAGCTGTATTAGTAATTATGTTACGGCATTCATAATTTCTTCCTCTTAATTGTACTGCTTACCGCATCGTTAGTAGGAATGACATTCAAATCACACGAAAAACTTTTCTAAGGCAACACTTAAATGAAAATGGAAAATGTAAAATGAAAGCATGGAAGGAGCATGAAATAAATGAAACGATTATAGTTATCTTAGAAATTTCAATGCTGGCTGCTTCTTTTCTTCTGTTATCGTGCCTTAAGTAGTTTTCCTAATAATACAGCTGTTGTTTATGCCCCAGTTCACTGTCTCTCTCTACACAAGAAATATTTGAGTTACAAAGAAAATCAATAAAAGCAGCAACATTTACTGTAACAATACAGCCATTAACAACATTAAAAACAGTATCCAAGACAAGGCTTTTGTGTACATATTTAACAGGATTTCTTTATCGTTAACGATGTCTTAAGAAGGCAGCTTGGAAGGACGTGGTTGTTGCTGGCTAGTGAGGTGTTCACAATTGGAAATGTTAATCCTGCTAAATTACACTGTAGAGGTTTTGTATACAAGTTAATAACGATAATTACTAAAATATTGTAGTGATTACTAAAGTAAAAGATTTTCTAAAGGAGTAAATGTTATACCAGCAATATTGATGTAAATAAACTGGCAAGGACTTTTGGTTTTAATACTGCGTTTAGAAGACATGCGGTTTGCTCTTACGGAGAAGAATTTATTTTTTTAAAAAAGTTTATTTTCGAGTTTACAAATTATCTAACTATAATATAATTATACCAAAGGACACCACAAAAAAACTTCAAAATATTACCACAAAAAAATTAAATTTGTTTTAAAATTCGGGAATTTTAAATGATTTCAACCCGAAAATATATATAATTATAGTTTTATAGTGGAAATTAAACACTAACCTGCAATAAGGGGTTAAAATTGCCAATGTGTGCATTTCTGATTTTGGAAGCATATATCGCTAAATACAGAAGCTTTAAGTCAGAAAAGGATCTGCCACGCTAGAGTTTTTTTTTCCTAGAAGTTTTTCTGGTTGTGTTTGCCAGGTTACATTACAGGAAAGAAAGCAACCTGAAGGAAAATCCGAACTTGATACACAAGTTTAACTAATAAGAATAATTAATTAAATAATTTTTTAGATAACTATTAAATAGTTGGATCCGCAGGAAACGTGTACATAGTTTTTCTGAATATTTATCCAGCCATGCATCGAAATAAAAATCATAAATTAGGGATATATTTGAAAGTCTCCAACCGAAGTCGGATTTACAACATACTCAAGCGAGCTAAAAGTATTTTATGTGCGCCATACGGCTCCTGGAGCCGGGCTAATTCGCCATAACGTTTATTCCTTTCAATTCATGTAATGCGACTAAAAATAATATAAGGATTAGGGCTGTTTGATGCTACACTTAATAATATATTTTTTCCAGTATTACATGTTTCCTGAAAAATCTACAGAAATCAAAGCGAAATTCAAAGAAATCTTCCAAATGGGGCTTGTAGGAGCTTTAAATGAATGTTGACTACACCCCTCTTCTCTAACATTATCTTATTACATTCGCTAAAGCTGGACTACTGCCTCCAGTAGAAATCAAGGTAAGTAATGATGACATTGGTTTTTCTGAAACGTAAATGAAATCTCATGAAATGATTAATTATTCCAATTATTTGCAGCTGCAAAGCTCCACAAAACCTTTTACATATTTTCGAAATATTATTATTTATGTAATGAAGTATTTGTAAGCATATAACTAATAAACTTCTTCTTTGTCTGCACCTAATGAAAGCTGTAACCAACAATGCTCTGTTTCCTATTTTGTGCCAAAATTAAAGGAACAATGCTAAACAAGTCGCTGGAAAAGAAAAATAACTATTCTGGAAATTGCAAAGTCTTGCAGTATGTAAGAGGGGCACCGTAAAATAGAGGGAACTCTCATAAATTATTTACAAGAGCAGCATTAATTGTAGTCATTAATAAGGAAAGCTTTCATATAAGGTTGGGGGAGGAGAGTGGAAACTTAATGTTATGAAAAATAAGTTTTTGAATTTCTTGCCTTCAAACAAGAAATCAATTGTATTCACAATTTATCGGCATTCACATGTTACAAATAGTTTTTGAAAACTTGAGGCAATGGCACCCACCACCCCGTGGTGGTTGGGACACTCCTAAGCAGTTTTGATACCAATTTTTCCACACCTTTACCACACTGAGGAAATAATATTAAAAAGAAGAACGGCAGTATGACATATATGCGATTACTTACCCACTGCCACCGGTTTTCATTGCTTGCTCATTTCAAAGCCAAAATAAAAGTAAACAGTGGCCTGCTTGAAAAAAGAAAAACTTGCTTTCTTATTTGTACATGTAAACACGGTCTTATTTATATTTAGTCATGTAATTATATTCATTACTCAGTTGACTTTAAAGTTCAATTACCATATGATTTAATTTGCAATGATGGTAAATTTACTCATTTCATACACCATAAAGGATTTACTGTTAAAGCCCATTAAATCCTTTCTGAATTTAAAATCCTTTATAATTCTGTGCTGTTTATTGCTTCATATTTTTCAGTTATATTTTTTAAATTTCCAACGTAAAATAAAGCATTATTCAGATTAGTTTTTCAGGACAAAAGTTGTCATAGAACTGCTTTTTTATTTTAATTTGTATTTCCTGCCATACAAAGCAAATCCTCTTTAAAGGGATTAACAGAATTGTATGTCTATTGTAATACGAGAAACGCACATTTGAACAATAAAATTGGAAAATTTAACTGCATTCATCGATCGCTGCTTAGTAACACGTCACTTTGGGGGCATACAAATCCCTTAAACCATTAAAGGTAGGATTTTTATCAAAATCCTTTAAAAGGTTTTTTAGGTGCCTGTAAAAAAAAAAACAGCCTGCATTTTTAATTGACACGATAATATAGCGATATTTGCCCAATCATTCAAATAGCAAATTTTTTTTTGGTGACGTTGTCTTGATGTCCTTAGGAAGGACCTAACTCACATTTTTCTTGAAATACATCTTTTCAGTGATTTCAATGTACAAACTTAATATGCATTGAACACACTAAGAAAATCAATTACAAAAAAATAAAAGTTATGCCCTTTCTACATGAGACAAAGGCTATTCTCCTTACATCTCATGCAATTGCATGCCTAATGTATGTGTATGTGTTTGTGCATGTGACTTAACGGTAAAATAAAGTCGCAAAACCTTAAACAATTATTAATTTTATCTGCTTTAATCAGAAAAAACCTTAAAACATTTTTATTAAGCAGATGTTTTATTTTGAATTTCTGTATTTCTTTTAACAAATTATTTTTATATAAATTATTTTTAAATAAATATTTTTTTTTTTATAATTTTTTTTAATAAGCATATTTCATTTAGAAATATAATTTTCTAGTTTGAATATTTGCCAGGATTTTTCATGTTGGCTTCATTAAAAATAATTTTTTTAAATTGTTAATAATATTTCTTTTCCTTTTATTAGAAGTAACGTGACTGATTCGGGATTGAGTTTCATGGAAATAGAACAGGAAGTGTGAAAAAATATATATTTACATTTCCATGCTCCAAGAAAAAGTAATATAAACCCAAGTTCAGTATTAAAAACCATATAAAAAGGATTTATCAAGAAAAAGCGCTAATTTGACTAAGGTAGCTACCTTATGAAAATCCCAATTTTTTATTTTCCTGAGTTGCCAGCAAATATAAGTAAAATATAGTCGTATTTTAACACATAAAATCAATTAGAAAAAGTAATATAAACCCAAGTTCAGTATTAAAAACCATATAAAAAGGATTTATCAAGAAAAAGCGCTAATTTGACTAAATTTCCTGAGTTGCCAGCAAATATAAGTAAAATATACTGGTCGATGATGATGCCACAACACACAGTGACCACTCCACAACGAATCAGCGGTCTAGGAGGCGTTATTCATCAGCCCCAGTCATTGATAGCGTTCTGCTCTCCCGCTTCTAGCGATCGTGATGAACGCGACTTAAGAACATCAAAAAAGTCTCTTCTTAGCATCTACAATGTTTTGTTCACAAGTAAATATTCGGCAACAATTCAAAGAGTTCTTAATGAAGAATAATCATCTCGGAAATTAGACCAAATATGCCTACGGTATATAGATTTTCTAACAATTAAGAAAAATATTGAATCAGGTATAATACGTTCACTATATGAACTTCAAAGAGACAGCTTAGGGATGTGTCATAATGCTCTCATGATTACAAAAAGTTCATCAGCTTCTTTCAAAACTATACTACAGTTCCAACAAGAATGCTAGTATATAAGAGAATTTATGGTTAACGGTTGTGAACCTGGTCACAAGGTTGAACGGGAAACACGAGATAATAAGTCGAATAGCTCAACATCTTTCTCTAGCGCCGGGGGAATATCCAAAGGACGTAGCGGCTCTGGGAAGAGTTTACGTTTGTCGTAATAAAACTGAATTACATTACGATTAATATGCTGAGCCAAAGCGAGTAAGACAAAAGAAGTAACACGTACGCAGCCAGTTAACCAGGCTAACGTCAGCGTGAAAGCACTACAATAAATATAAATATAAAACGAAGGATCAAGGGAAGGATCAATTTGGTTTCAGGGGCAAATTATTTAAAATTCCAACGAACCATACTTTTTCTAATTCACATTTTCTAATACTAAATGGATCAGCAACTGCGCCTCAGCTGAATTCGGTTTGATATCCTGCCTCACCATGTTGCACTTCAGTCTTGAGAGCGATTTTTCATTTAGGCTACTGTGTCAGAAAGAACTCCGGCTGAAGTTATTTTTACAAGTATTCATTTGTATTCGTATTTGCCAAAAGCTTCACTTCCAAATGTTTTCTCCTTAAAGCTAAACTGAGATGCGATTTAATTAAATAAATAAAAAAAAGGGAAAACCATCTGTGGAAGCTGTTTGGTTTTATTTCATTTTTATTTCTTCTAGATTTTTTTCAAGTTTATATTTAAGGTTGCTCTCCAGTGAAGATCATAAATTAAAAAAGTGCCTGCAAAAACATTTTGAAGAAAAAAAATAAAATAAGGAAATGAAATGTGTTCAGCTTTATAAGCTGGATAAAGTGTTGTTCTTTGGCCGAAAGTAAATAAAAGAGTCTACTAAAAATTAAAGTAAAATTATACAGTTCACTAGAGTGTAGCATTTTATTTCATTTTTATATGCTTAAAGGAAGGCAGGATTGAAGGAAAAAGGCTGCCAAGAGGAAAAAGGTCAAATCAAGAGCTCTTCGCCTGCAAAAGAAAATTATTTTAGTGGCACAACATTTTTAATAAAAGTAATCAAAAATTTTTCATGAGCTAATAAACCTTTACATAATCAAATCATAAAAATAAGAAAACAAAATAAAAGGATAAAACAAACGACTTTTAGCCACTTCACTTGTTTTATACACAAATTAGGAAGCATTTTTGGGCAGTTTGGATAACGCCTTACGGATGTAACGCTACTTTGGAAAGCAGTTTAAGTTTGATAAAAAGTATTATTTTAAAAAAAATGTTGTAAAGGAAAAGTTTCTTTATTTTTCCACCTTTTCCAATTTAAATTTGTGTAACTGCCTTCAGCAATTGGAGGCAGTGCACCTACATAAATGAAACGTGCCACAGCTGTGAATAATCAATATTGGTAGTCGAAAAAGTTTTTCGTATTTGTTATTAAACTTCAAATTATTATTTTTTATATTTTTAATGAACTTTTATTAATTAAATATATACCATTTTGGTCGCATACTTTTTGCCATTTTTCCGCTAGAGACATTATTCCATCAGTTTAGACCTTTTCTGGTTTCTCAGCGAAAAACTGCGACAAGTAATTTTCACAGTCTTCTCTTGAAGCCAACTTTACACCATTAAGGGAGTTCTGTCACAGTCTTCTCTTGAAGCCAACTTCACACCATTAAGGGAGTTATGTATTGACCGAAATAAACGGTCGTCCTATGGTGCCAGGTCAGGGCTATATGCTGGATGCATCAAAACTTCCCAGCCAAGCTCTCCCAGCTTTTGAGTGCTTGCTTCAATCTCATCAGTTCTTGACAGTAAAATATAGAATCAATCGTTTGACCAGGCTGCAGCAGCTTATAGCGGATGATTGCTTTCCATCAGCATAACCTTTCGGGGCATCAATCCTAGCTTTGCGACTATTGCTTGAGCTTCACCACGCTTAGAACATGATCTTTTTCACACATTATTGTCGTACTTGATCCACTTCTCGTCTCCTGTTACCATTCGCTTCAGATTTTGTTCAATTTCATTTCGTTGCAGCAAACGAATCGCTGATGTTAATTCGGTCCATTAAAGTTTTCACAGACAATTCTTGTAGTAGCCAAATATCAAGCTTCTTTTTGTAGCCCTTCTTTTTTAAATAAACTCCATAAGCTTCACAAATTTCATTGGTGGCTTGCATGGCATTCTTCCCTTTTTTATACAAAAATTTCAAAATAAAGGGAATTTCTTTTTTTTTATTTTCAAATATTTTTGAACAGCCGCAACTTTTTTTCAAATTACTGGAATAAATTTTTTTTTTGGCTAAATGAAGCTTAAAATCTCGCCTTTCCAACACTATATGGTATGACACAATGTAATTGGTAGCACTGGAGATATACGACTGCAACTATATCTATTGACGAAAATACTTTTTCGACTACCTTTATAATATTTTGTACAGCATTAAAAAAAAAGATTTCAGAATAAATTTCTTCAGCTTCCTCTCGTTTAACAAATTATATTGGATTGCAGCATTGCAGCTCGTTCTGCAAGCACTCTCTTTTGGTATTTTATTTTTCAAACTAATTAATCCGTAATGCCAGTAAAGCTACTAAATTAGTCTCTATTTTAGGAAAAACAGGATGGCCTTCAAAGCTAAAAGGCCAATTAATTTCTCAAAGGTTGTTCCAGAGAAAAAGTCACATGTTTGCATTCTCTATTTCAACATTTTATTTTTCAATTTTTTTATTTATTTATTCTCATCGTCCTGCCTTGTCAGCCACATTGAACTCAAGTGGAAGAAATCTACTGTAGAACCGGCGTTGCTCATGGCACCCAAAGACCTTATCGGACGCGTATTTTAAAGTTTTTATTTTATTTATTTTATTTAATATGACAGCATCCTTAGCATGACCATGTCAGAGTCAAGGACGAAAAATTTGTCTGAATTAATTTTCATTTGTATTTTGTTCTGTACACGACTGCTCACATAAATTATTGATGAAAGTCTACAAAAAGCTTTTCAATTTTTTCAACTGCTCTGCTGTTAAGTATTTTGCTTTGTATAAAAAAAAGTTTTTATTACAAAAATTTTCCACTTAATGGTTTTTTAATTTTTTTTAAAAAGAAAGGAAAAAATTATTCAAGGCGATTTAGAGCAGCAACGTAAAACATATATTTTCTTTATTAAATTAATTTTTACGAGTCTTTTAACACATTTACATAAAGGTAACGCAAAGTGAAAGTGAAAGTGAAAGCTGTAGAATGCACAAAAACTTAATAATGAAGAAAATTTTTCTTTTATTTTAAATTGGTTTTCCTTCTTGTATAAAATTTGTGTAAGAAAAAGTGTAAAAGAATTAGAATTAGAATTTAGAAGAAAACTTTTCCTCTTAATTTTTATCAATATAAACTTCGTTTAGGAAAAATAAAACTTCAAAAGCAGGTATAATTTTAAAAGCAGCTGCAGGTTGTGCACAGCAAAACATTTTTTTTTTCTTAATTAACAAAAAAATTTTATTAGTTGGTTAAGGATGTTACGGCATTGATATTTATATGCAAAGTCCTTTGTTCCACTTCCATCATCCTGCGTTCCTTAATATCATGCTTGACAAAATTCAAATTAATTGTAGCAAATTCGCTTCGCCTTAAGAAACTTTGAGAATGTTTTTTAACTTAAATAAAAAAAAGGATACGTTTTTCTAAATTTTTCACTCCCGACTCACGAATTGCACAGTGTTTAAAATGTAATTTTTTTAATAACTGCATAGTTGGATAACACAGTGCACTTCTTCTCACTTAAAACGAATTTTTAGACTCTGATTGACCGAAACTGCTGCCTCAAAAAAAATCGTGTCTCCAATGCTATATATAATTTCCTACATGTAGTCTCCTGCTCTCTAATTTTAACAGGCCAACCAAAGTCGTAATTAAGTTTATTTAAAATACTCATGGAAAAGTTTTATAAGTGAAAGCAAAGTACAAATCATTGTGGAAAAACCAAGTCTACACGTGTTCCTGTAGTTCAAATCATAAGATCAGCAGGACATTGCAAGACAGCGTGTGAGTAGCATGACAGGATAAGGCATTTATACTTACAAGTGATACTACTAATTTTTCAATTGGGCAAGATGTAAGTTGGAGTTGACAAATGTTTGGAAAACCAAGTATTGATTTACAAGTCCAGCCTGCAATACACTAAAACCAGATCACCAGATTTAATTCAACACTGGCCTTCCTTTAAGTCTTTTTGCCAGATGTCTTCTCATCCACATTTTCTGCAATAAGGAAGGCATCATATTACGAGTACGACAATGTATTTCTTCTTTCAAAAAGAGAAACTCATAAAAAAATAACTACTCTTGAGGTCATTCTAATGGCAACTCATTGATTAAGTAAAGAAAATGGTGCCCGATATTCCTTCCCCCATACGTAAGTACTTTGTGCGAAAAAATAATGAAGAACTCTGCAAACCAGATTAGAATTTTTTCACAAAAGCACATTTTCCAATTTCGCATTGATTTACTTTCATTTTGCACTCCTTTTGCAACGAACTTACCTTGTCACCTCTTCCCTATTTAAAAACAATTTATCGAGAACTGTAAAGCTAAGGTAGAATTTATTAAAGAAAACATTGCTAGGAATTGTGAAAGGGAATTCCGTAGCGACGCACTGTCCCATACAATTTCTCAAATACGTCATACTGCTTTCGATTTCGTAAATGTTAAATTGGAAAAAGCTGCAACAGAGCAGAAAAGCTGGAAATAAATATTTTCTATTAGCCAAAAGCAATTTATTTCACTTACAAAAAGGATTTTGTTTTTAAATTAATAATCCTTTTGGAGTGAAAATTTTTTATAACTATTTCACGATAACTTTTTCTGAAAATAGTTTGTGCAACCGTCATGTTGACATTTTTTATTTCAATTTTCCTCTAGTCTCGTATGGATGCAGAGGAAAACTACTAAAACTACTTTTACAGGGTTTCAGGGAGTCCACGCGTAAATCCCAAGCAATAACATTTTACGTAAATGTAAATCAAACTTTAGGAAAATTTTATATAATTTTGTCTTTTTCCTATAATTAGTACTTTGGTTTCATTTTGGGGCCCACAATCTAGCAACACAAGCCATTATTAAATAACTTCTGGAAATGAATACAATAATATGAAGCTTAGCCGGGAGATCTCATGTTCGACTCCTTCCGAAACGTGGACGTTTCTGTGTGGGCGAAGAACAATCTGGTTCTTTACAGAAAAATCAAACGAGCAACAGTGACGATTGAACTAACCGCTTCACCTTCTCACTTCATCAGCCATTAACAGTGGCCTTTATTTAATGTAATTCTTGATGGATTACTAATGGCGTTTTCTTTTCTACAAAAAAGGCAACACTACCCGCAGGGAGGGCAATTTTGTGTTCTTTTCTCGAAAATGTGTTAACCTGTGAAAGGGTTGCGTGTTCTTTTCTAAAAAATGTTGCCCTTTTGCAGGGCAGAAATTGCCCTGTAAAACACATGGTTTTTATTCTTACACAGCGTTACCAGACAATGTTCAAAAAAAGTCTTTTGGGTTGAAATAGTCCGAAAATTATAATTATTTTTAATACTTATTTTTATATTTTGTATCATATAAAACAAACAAAAAACCACTATGCGGCTGCATATTTCTTAAGCAGATGAATTAGCAATCTGGCAACTGTACATTTTTGTATACACATTTCATAAAATATACAGAAAATGTTTGTTTATCAGCTGTTACAAAAAAGGCATTGCCCTTTTTTCTAATTTGTGTTCTTTTCTCGTTGTATAAAAAATTGCACTTTCACAGGGCGGGCAATGCATTTAGAAAAGGAACCTTTTCACAGGGTAACATTTTTAATGTCGAAAAGAAAACGCCATAAGATCCTTTTGTTTGGTCTGGCTTAAACGTACTGTGGATTTAATAAGATGATAATTAATACGTCATCATCTATACAATGTCTTTGTCTTTTGCAACTGGCTGGAGAACTGAAATAGCAAGGTAATGAGAGGATGAATCATCATATATCACTACCCAATGTGAATGTAATGGCATCTCTCCACAAAATGCTTTGAAAAGGCTAATTTGTTTAGGGTCTGCTGTGGAACTAATACAGCGGTTTCCCCGTCGAGCTATAATGGCAGCTAAATCTTTTAATAGAGCAGGCCCTGGTGATAACTCTTCATTTAGACTGCCGTTTAAATATCATTTGCCACTTTGCACAGTGGAGCGAATGCGCATTCGAGTATATTATAATGGTCAAGCATATAAGTATGTACACTTCTCGAGGTATAAACTTCTGCAGTGAATTGCACCAGGATTGTTCTCTTGAGAGGTAACTATAACAACGCCCAAAGTGATTAAAGGCATCTTTTGGCTTGTTTGTTATAAAAGAGAAGGAGCGGTAGAAGCACAGATATATATTTGATTTCGTGCGTTATCCATTATGATCAATCAACCGTGCGTAATGAAAACCCTATAACATGTTACGTTTTGGAACAAGCTGCTCTTGTTTACCCAATATGGCTTTTAATAAGAAGAAGCAGGAAGTACAAGAGAACATGCTTGATCAAGAACTACATTTGCTGGGGAAAATGCGTTGAATTTTCTTAAAATGATTTATTTTATTATTTTATTTATTTACTAATTGATTCCTGATTGGCATTTTGCTTGCAGTCATTTAAAGATTTCATTTTTAATTAATTTTGTTGTCTGTTATTATTTTCTTTTATTTATGAGATACAAAAACGAAATTATCTGGTTTAAATTTTTTAACCTTTTAATTATTGTATTTCAAGTAAATAAAATTTAATAAGTAAAGCCTAGAAAGGCGAAAGGATAATGAAAAGCCTACTAAACCGGATGTGTTGCGTTTGATTCCTACCTAGACCCTGGATGTTATCCTTCGAACAAGTCAAAAAGCTTTAAATGCATAAAAGGATAAAAGGATAACTTAAAACCGGAATTCTTAAAGCCATCGCCTTGTCTAGACATTTCCTACCAAAAGCTAAAGAGTGCATTTTTAATAAATTTTTGAAACTTTCCAAAGTAATCGAAAATTATATAAAATACCGAATTTTTAATTTTTAATTTAAATTTTCCATTAAACATTTCTTGCTTTATGAGCCACAACTTTGGTGGAACTTGCACGAATTCCTGCTTCGAATGTTTATATCAAATACAAATTTTATGAAGCAATAAATCGCACAACTGCTTACGACTGATTTATATTTATTTAAAACTTTTTAAGCAACAATAAAGGGTTCCTCAATTTTACCCCCTTTCTCAGTAGAATTTGTAAATAAAATAATGCGAGATGATCAAAAACTTTTTTTTGTTACATTCCATGATGCTGGCAATCAGTAATATTGGAAGCCATAAAATTGATGAGTGGTTGCAGCACCATCACACAGTGCGTATTTATTTCCTCTCTATAAATAGTATTATGTTAGATGTGATAGAAAAAAAGTTGTTTTAAAATAAAAACAAAGAAATCAACAATTTAAATGAATGCAGTAGAATTACGAGTATCCAAAAAAGTTGAACCACTTGGCTCAATATTGCTGTTTACAGCTGCAAAATGTTGCATATACATTTCAATGCACACACACATTCATACAAGGACATACGTGTACATTTCAGAGGTTTTTCCACACCAACAAATTAAGGGTTTTGTTTTTGGTTTGTTATCACTATGGGGAATATTAAAAAATAAAAGTTATTTCTTCCCAAAGTTAATATCCTGCGGAAGTGAGTTTCCTCAATGATCCTAGTACACAGAGCATCCCATCCCATCCCAGCATCCCAGCAGCCATCTAATAATGACAGATCCCAAGTCCAACTAAATATTTCCATCAATATTTCGTAGTACTCAGGAAAATTGGATAACAAAATACAGGGTGTCCGTCGGGAAGATTTTTTTTTATTTTAAAGTTCAGGAGCTGAAAGTAGGAAGTCTTCAAAAGATACATGCAGCCCGTGCTGCAATTGATGTGCGACTCACCCCTAGCATTTTGCTTGCTTTCTGCCTAAGCAGTAAAACCTACCCAGATGGTCATAAATCTAACTTCGAGAGGTGATATTACAATAAGTGATTAGCAGATTTTCTGGTAAGCATTAATTCGAGAGGTGGTGTGCAGCGATTTATGCTGTCTAGTATTACATTTCTTTCCCCACTGTACTCAGTGGGGAATTTTTACCTGTAATCCGTTTTGTATGCGAGTTATTATAGTGTTGTTGAAACCACATGTTAATCCAGTCCAATGCATGCCATTGTGGCGTTAAAAAAGCTTCCAATCATGTCACGATATCGCTCGCCATTGAAAGTTACCATTACGCCATTTTTAGTTTCAAAGAATTAAGTTGCAATGATTCCTTCTGAACTGATTGCACATCAGAGTGCCACTGTCAATAGATGCAAATATGACGATAAATAATTTGAGGCGTTCCCATTGTCAGGAACCGAATATTCTCCTTCTTCACATATCCCTTCAAATGAAAATAAGCCTCGTCGTGAGCGTGCTGAAATTTATGGAAATTGGGTCGGTACAAAATCAGTAGTTTTAGCTTTCCAATTTCAAATCTGTTATTACTTTCAGCGACAATGACTTGATAAGCATTCCCGAGTACTTAACTCGACTTGTCTACCTCGTTTTCTTTTAATCTCTTCAGGCCTAACCGTCAATAAGGTCGTATAACTTTAAGGAGAACCATTGAAGTGATGGAACATGTTTCCCCGCAAATTTTGCACGAAATCTTACTAAAGAGATTCTTTCCCGAATGCATTCTCTTGTATTCCCCTTTTTACCAACAACATACATTTGACATGATCCTAATGCTTTCTACATTTCTGATATTCTGCAAAAGTACCTTTTAGATTTTTTTAAAGTTATTAAAAGTAATTATATATTTATAGGGTTATTATATAGGGTTTTCCATTAGATGCCTACAGACTTTAATTTTAAACAACACCAGAACTATAAAGGTATCGTAGCAATTATTCTTTTATTTTGAGGAATGAATCTACTCGTAAATCATTTCACTAAAATTATTCGTCTTCAGAGCACCACGAAATAGATCCATTCTTTTATATTGAAAAATTGTTTTTTTTTTTGGAATGACGGTATATATATCATATTTTCTAATAGGGACTTGACAGAAACATTACACATATTTCTATTGATCAGGGCTAATACAAGTTTATTCCAAAAACAAGGACCCATTTTTTTAAATCGAAAAATTATGTTTTCGTATATGCTAATTGGCTACTAAATAGTTTGAATGCTGTTCGGTCGATGTACAACACCGAGTGAAGTGAATCTATTAGCGGAAAGCTGCTTCTTGACATATTTTTGGCTGAATGGATTTCAGCGTTTGGGGCAAAAGTAGTTTACATGACGTACAAGAGACACCATTGCATTCATTAAAACTGACTATCCGAAAAAAAGGAAGCAGGAAACAACGGTGCCTGTACTGCAGTTCGGTATAGATCGATGCAGAACGATTATTCTTCCCCAAAAATTGATGAATGTGGTGTTTATGTTCTCGTGTTTTTTCAATCTCACATTTTTGTGTATTATTTTACAAACAATATACACAAAGTGTATATTGTTTGTTCACCGAACTCGGCCATATGGAATATGGCCGGGTTCGGTGAACTGCGGCCTGTTTTAAGTGAAAAAGTACTTCGAAATTGGAAGCATCGTATGCAGTTTGCTAAGTCCAGCCGAGGGTAATACAGTTTTCGTTTTATTTAAATTTAAACTCTGTTTGCACCCGCTATACTTTAGCATGGCGTTTTGAATTTAAATTCTTTAGGGAAAATAAAATTAAATTTAGGTATTTTAAAATTATTTATAAAGCGAAAAAAGTACTTTCTGGAGAGCTGAAAATCTTTTTGGGTTTTCTTAACAATCTGAATGTTCTGACTGGCAGCACTGTGGGCGTAAACGTACACCGGCAATAAACTGGCCAGGAATTAAGAAAACTGCAAATTGAAAATAATTTTTAAACAAACACAAAGAAATTTATTCTGGATTGCTAATTTCGGCCTCCCTGCTATAATTTGGTTTTATTACGCAAATGTAAATAAATTTTACATTTAAAGGGTGGTTAAATATTAAGGGCCGATATTGATTTTAAATAAATCATTTAGAAAATTATGGTAATTTTTTCCTACTATGGTAATGTGGTATGCTTCTATTATGTATGGAACAAAATATCGCGCTGTTCACCAAACCTCGATCCGAAGGTCTTAATTTTTGATGACGCTGAGGCATAAATGAGTTTCTGTGCTGTTAATATGACGAATTATCTTATCATTTAGTTCTTGGCATAAACATTTTCTTTCCAATAATCCTAAAGGAAGAAGTCCCACGGTTACTGTAACATATTCTCATTTAAAAACATTCCCATTTAATCCAATCCCTATAATCTAAAATAACAATCTGGCCACTCTCATACTTATTTATCCTTACCCTTTTGTGACAACCTTGTAAATACTAGATATAAGAAAACATAAATAAAAGGCAGTCGATTATAGACCGTCAACCAGAGTGTTCCACGAGTTATTCAAAGGCAACTTAATACTGTGCGTGCAGACTAACAGTTACGAATCATATGATCTTGATGGCCAGCTGACATCACTATCATGTGATAAAACACTTCCTTTGAATTAGTGGTGCAAAGAGAAAATGTTTCGTTAGCTGTATGGGAAGTGGTCCTTTCGAACGCACATATCGTTCACGTCCATATATTTCAATTCGGGGCATAAAAATTTGTTATCATCTCATGATAGCGAATACCATATGCGGTAACTGTCTGACCGTTTCTATTTTGGAAAAATTACTGCCCGATGAGGCCGCCATTCCATAAAGCGCGCCTAACAGTCACTCTTTAGAGGTGCAATTACTCTGCGATTATCATTAGGCCAAATGGGGCAATTATACTTATTGACGTATCCACTGAGGTGAAAATGTGCCTCATCATGCCACCATTCTGGCCATTGACCACTTTTGGAATGGTCAAGACGCCTTAGTTCTTGAGTCAATTCCAACTTGTAAGCATCTAAATGCAAGTCTTTATCCATAATGTTTATCAACGACGAGTGTGATGTTAGTCTTCAAACGAGAAATGTCAAAGAAACTTGACGTTTAGGCATGGCTCGCATTCAACATCGCCTTGTATAATTAACCCCCTTTACTTCACTTTATTTGCAAGATTGTAATTATTCTGCAGTTTCTTGCTTTAATTTTAAACTGCACTAGAACTTTCAAAAACTTAAATTTGACTCAAAAATAGTTTTGAGTTGCGTGTGGTGGGGTTGTGCCGGCTCCAATGCGCATTTAAATAAATTACGTTTAACGAGAAATAACCATTTTTAATTCTGGTCCCAGAAAATTTTTCACATTTTTTCCTTTTACTTTGAAACATTTTCTATTGAAAGCAAATAAATTTATTGTACGATTGATGTTTTATTTGCTACGTGCCATGTAAAAGCTCAGAAAAATTTGGGTTGGGAGTTCGCTGTTACCTTTTTCGCAACATCGTCCCATTTCCTGTTATTATTAATAAAACAGAGTGCAAATAATATATTATTTAGGGTTTTCAGTTGGTCTAAATTGAGCTTTTTAATTTACTGGAGAGATGGAGGAGTCATTGTTGGCTATTCAGTTAAATGCTTAATAGTTCCTGCCACTTGACACTCTCGAATGGTGACTGCTGTTCACTTGGCTTTATTTACTCATTTTGATAGAAGAGGCAATTTATTAATATTATAAGAAGTGGAATTCGAAATATAGTGGATTCGGGCGATTAAATAAGTTTAACATTTTCTTCACTAAAAATAATTTTTTTTATTTTTTTTTTATTTTATTTCGGTGAATTAATTTTAGAACTGATAATGGAATTCATGGATTTAATTTATTGAAACAGTTTAAAGAATTAAACAACTGATTAATTTATTATTTCTATTCTTTTCATCGACCACAATTTATACATGAAACATTTCAAAATAAAGTCCTTTTTCCTGATGCCTGAAGAAGGTGTCCCTTGAGATATTGGAATTTGCTTAATAAAACTTCTTAGCTATTATAAATAAAAGGACTTTTTGCTGGCAGTAGTGAAATAAGGATACATGATACATAACATTTTGTGTTTTCTAGTTTCGAGTGAAGGAAAACTTTGAAGGCGTAGAGTTGGTTTTTGTTGAATTTTCCATTATAGGGTTTCGATAGATAAATAAAGGATCAAGGCGGAGAAAAGATACAAAATTCAAGTCAGGTATTAGTTACAGAATTGAGTCCTTTTGTAATCAAATGAAAAACCTGAAGCTTACAAAGACCAACAAACGGCCATTGCTCGATAAATGGGGTTAAATGGTTAAACTTCAAAAGGAATGCAATATTTCAATAAGTAAACAAATAGATCAAGAAGCTGGAATAGAGCATGGGATAGTAAGGGGAGCTGCAATTAATTGTGGAAGTACCTATGCAGAAAAATAAAACAGTGCAAATTAATTTACATGCATTGATTTTGGAAAGTCGCTCAACTCTAGTCAGCAAAAATTTGCCAAAGAAGAATTGAAGGTTATGAGGAAATTGTATTAATTTTTTTTTAAATTTTCCGTTGTCTGCCTGGGGGAGGGCTCCATTGGCAACCGCTTTGCCATCTCATCACTATTAGAATACAAGTCAAACCAAATTCTCTTCTAAGCTTTTGCATTTTTTAAACTAACATAACCTTAACAACCAGGGTCCGGTCCACCCAGACTCCGTTTAGTAGCCAGCGCCTTTTTTATTCGCCTAGGAAGCCACCCGTAGTGGTTTTGCTTTAACACTTAACTAAAAATAAATAAACTAAAAAAAAATAAAATAAAGATTACTAAAAAAAGTGTTTTAATTACACACTACATTGTGAAGCATTAAAATTATTGCGCAATCATAATTTAATTGCAATTAAAAACAAAACATATTTGAGCATTTAACTTTAAAAGTGATTAAAATTTTCATAATGAATTTAAAATTTTTGCTTTTTGTCTATTATAAAATAACTTTCTATTAAGCGAAATATATGAAATACAAATAACTTTCACATAAATAATTTAAAATAGCAGTAAAGTATTCTCCATAGATGAATAATTAAATTCTTTTTTCACGGCTTAGGAACTAACTTTTGAATAAATTATAAAACGTACTTAAAATTTTTACAATGTTTTACAAACAGGAGCATTTCATTCAATTAAATTTAAATATGCAATCGAAAAGTTAAATTAAATTCTATTTCCACTACAATAGGTATTTGAAAATGCATATGTGCGCAATTAAAAATTATGCTTCTCGCTTTGTTATTAAATAATTCTACGCGAAATGGTGGCTAAAAAATATCCTTCTGAAGGAAGCAGTTTAAATTTTTTCATTAATGAATGCAATGGGGATTTAATTAAATTGTTATGAAAAAATCATTTAGATTACATTTGAAATGACTAGTAACTCGGCGTAGGAAATTGTTTGTGGACTTTGTAAAAGTCGAGAGCGTAAGAAGGGGAGTCTGGTTTAGCAAACCATCCCAACTACAAGTCAAGGCAGTCGTCATGTATGTAATTTGAATCCCATGAGAATAATGATAATTTAATACACTTCCGATTTAATATTTTCTACCATCGCTTTTTCTCGTTTATGTATTTGAAAGACAACATATTATTACGATCCTACTACGCACATGCGCAGAATAAATTCAAAAAGTTTTGTCTTCTGAAAATTCCCTTCAAGCATTCTTTTATGAAATATATCTTCATCATTTCTGATTTCCGTTTATGTTTGAATAAAAAAAGTCACACCACACTAAGCTTTAAGGGGGTCCTTTGACCGAGGGCATTCTCAAGAACTTTCATAAGTTTACAAAAAGATTTTAATTATTTGGTGGACGCCCAGCTATGCTTTAGGATCCCATTTATCCACCTATCAATCTTTCAGTTTTCAACTAGTCGGCATGTAAAGAAACCTTTTCTAACATTGTTTTGGAATGAACAAAAGAAGCCACATCAAACCAAGCTTTAAGAGAATCCTTTGATGGAGTGCTTTCTGAAGCAGTTTCGTAAGTTTAGTACAGATTTTTAAATATTTCCTGGAAGTTTAGCTCTTCTTTCTTATTCCATTTATCCGCCTATCAATCTGTCAGTGTTCACCTAGTCGGCATGTAAGAGAGCGACTGGAAATCTTCCCCAACATTGACTTGGAATGAACAGAAAAAGCCACATCAAACCAAGCTTTAAGAGGATGCTTTGACGGAGTGCTTTCTCAAGCAGTTTCGTAAGTTTGAAAGAGATTCAGTTCAGCTTTCAGATAATCGTGGAATTTGTATGTAATTTCCTTTTTGTTTCGTTTGGTTCGAATGGTTTGTGCACTTTCAGGCCCTTTCCTATGGCAAGGGTAGCGATCATCTTCCTAATGCAAGTTAATTTTTTGTTATTATTATTTCCAAGTGCGTTAAGCTTAACTTGTTCAGATCAGCGAACTTTGTTGTTTGCAGTAAAATGAAATTGACTATTTGCTGTAATTAATTCATTTCCAGTTTGCAGTTACACAGCTGGCAGGATGTTACAAAGGACTGACATCCCTTACAAATTTACTGCCTTTAAGCAGATTTCCAGTAACGTTCCTCTGATTTCATTACATCAAGTTTTCCTTCAAATATATTTCTATTATTTGCAATGGCATTATCACAACTTTATTTATTTTTATACGTATTTGTTTTATTGCTGAAAGTTTTTCTTTTACGGATTTTTCTTTATCTGATGTTGAATGAGTGTAAATTTTCTTTTCCTTTTGTGTGTTTATTTTGCTGCGCAGAGTTCTATTTATTTTACAAATTTAAGGATTAAGTTTCGAGCGACACAGCTGATGTTGCAATTTGGCCACAATTTTTGCTTTGTTTGATTTTTTATCGATATTTTTTACGTACTTGAATTAATTTGTAAGCCAAATCTTTTTTTTTTTTTTTTTTTTTTTTTGGTTAAACAAATTAATAAAACAAAAAGCTCTCAGCGGGTAATTACATATTTATTAATAAAAACATTTTATTTCATGAATTTTACGATGTTTTGAAGCCACAAAGCCACGAGGTATTACAATTCTAAAATTTTTAAATTTAAAAAGTTTAAATGCAAAAAGTTTTGGGCAGTTTCAAATGTCACAGATGAGGGAAGTCCGATTTTAGCAAACTTTAACTATATTCATTGTGTACTTGATTAGTAGCGGTCGCTGAGATTGGATGTACTCGTATTTTAATGACTTCCTGATCACTCTGTGTTTTAGAAGAAACAGGACGAGGCGGAGGCCAACGTTACTAATTTTATGCGTTTAGTACAGAATGGCAAAATGAACTTTTTTGGAGGAGATTTATTTGCATTCATTGTCAATCAACGAAAGTGAAATTACTGATTTTTTCGTGGAATCCGCCCTAAGGGATGAAGTACTTAAGATCAAGTACAACAAAATCAAACTGGTACCGGTTAACGTACTCGCTTCAAGGATTTTGTTGCAATTGGTTTGGTTTTGTTAAGTGCAGTAAAGAAGTGGTCACTGCTATTGTCTGGGGTAACAAAATTGGTTAACCCCACACTGTGCCCTGCAAAGTTACTTGCAAGTACGGCTCTGTGTTTATGCGTTTAATGCCTGCTCCTCATGGTACTGGCATTGTATCTGCTTCTGTACCAAAGAAGTTATTCGCTATGGCGGGTATTCAAGATTGTTATGCATCTACTCGTGGTTCCACTGGCACTTTGGATAACTTTGCCAAAGCTACTTATGTTGCCATTGCTTATTTGATATCTGATTTATGGAAGGAAATGCCTTTAGGTCTAACTCCGTACCAAAAATTGGTTGATAAATCTAGCTCACGTATTATCGATAATTAAAAATTTCTTAATCATTTACGATAATTTTGAAATAAATGCAAGTTTAAAAAGAATAGCTTTTGAGTGCTATAAGCGTTTCCGAGATGTGGATATATGTGAAATAAATTGATTAAAAGTATTTGTGGCAAAAAAAAAAATACTGCTGTAAATCATCTCAGTGAAAGCTCTGTAGGTTGAGAAGATACAATTCGCCGAACTTCCCAAAAACCAATTCGAAATATCTAGGCAGCCTGAGGCGGCATGAGCCACAAACAAAACTAGCTTTGAGATAAATTTCAAAGAAATAAGAAATTGCATCTCCCGGCCTTCTGCTATATACTTCGTATATTAAAGCTGTTAAATTAAATATTTCTAGAATTGCAGTTGGTCTCACTTTTGTTTTCATCTCTTATTCTTTAATATTACAATACACTCATCGCTTGCATGCCCAAACCTTTCCGCCATTGAAGTCCTTGTTTCCAAATGTGAAGAAATTATGAAAATTTCCCTTCAAATAGGCATGATGTCTTGCAAAACATTTTCCTTATGCTTTCGCAGCGCTCTAATATAAACTAAGTTTGGTTTTATATATTTATGACTTCCCAAAGTAAAATAATAAATATTTGTTATTACTGTGAATACATTTGAATATATTAAATAATTTTTTTTAATTTAATCTTCTGCCATAACGAGGAGCTGTCTGTAAAATGTTTCCATAACACTTAGATCGAAAAGTGTGTCCTTAGGGATGTCAGTGTACTTTTTCAAATGATAAAGCAAAATTAAAAGCTTAAAAATGATAGATTACTCCAGGGGTGACAGGAGTAGAAAAAAAGTAGCCTTCATTAATATGGAATATTTTCGTTGCGGTCATTGCTGGCATCGAAAGGAATAAACAATGAGTGAAAAATATTCTGCTGGAGTAAGAAATTCAAAGAATTTGTAAAATATACTGACGGCTTTCAAAACTGCTTTTTTTCATACGACTGCTTTTTACACGGAATTACAATACAAGGCAATGCGTGTGTGTGCTTAAAAGGACAACTTAACCAATATTGTGATAAAAGGACTAGGCTCCTGCGGCAAATTGAGGTTGATGTATTGAACAACAGTAATGTTTTCAGCCGATCTGGCAGTGCACTATGGTCCATGCTTGCACCTATCAGCTTTAGTCCCTCCTTCTTCGAAATCATTTACTACATGATAAATAGTGTGTCTTGTTGGCACGTTGTTTCTTCCAAGAATTTCACGTAACTTTCTCGTCACCACAGTAAGCGATGAATGATTTTGATGAAATATTTTAACTATTAAAACACGTTGGTTTACTGAATATTTTTCCATAATAAATTTATCACGTCACTACTTTACGACTGCCAAATATGAACTGTCAAGACTAATGGTTAACGAAATGGCGGCAGAACAAAGAATACCTTCCTGGCGGGCACCCTGTATGCATGCCACTACCCTTATGTTATTAAAACATTTTATTATTTTCTAATTTATCTAAAAGACACACACTTTCATATTCATTTCACATATGAAAGTACAATAAGAAAATTTACGTTTATGTAAAATTGATCTGGAAACGATTTAACGAGATTGGCAAAAATTATTATTGCAGAATAATTTATTATAAAAATATTATTATTAATTTTGTGTATTTTAAACAAACTTCGAAGTAGTTAGAATGCCCAAGACTTTGTTTAATTTTAACTGGCTCTGCTCGAAATATTTTATCCTTTACGCTTTGCAAGTTCAGAAATAAATAGTGGAAAAATTAATATTGACATCGTAATAGCAGGCCTACCGTTTTATTACAAATTTTTCACATTAATAATTGTTTTTTCTACTTTTTTATTAAATTTCGACATGTGGTAAGTTGGACCAGTGTGAGAACATTTCGAGTGGCGATAATCATGTGTATCGTTACATAAGATGCAAAATCACTTAACTATTATAAAAAACTGCAATATCGCGAATTTCTTAAATATGTCTGGTTATTAAATGAAGCAAAAATATTTTTTTTCCTGAGAGTTACGTGGCTTTAATATTTCAGATAATATTCCATAGTTATAATATTTCCGAATAGATTCAAATCATTTTCTCTTTTACAACTCAAAGTGAACTCGGCGGCAAATCTTTCAATAAAATAGTTTTACAAATTCATCGAAAAGTTATAACAGTTTATAACTGTTATACAAAATCAATTGAGAAGTAATACTGCAAATAAATTGCTGACAGATTCGATCGCCGCCTACATCTGTGGTGTTTACGTAAAGGTATAAAATTTCCCGCAAACTCTTTGGACTCGTGTCAGATAACCTGATTTTACACTGGATAACAAAAGTATTTTTTAATAAAAAAAAAAAAAAAAATAAATAAGAAAACATACACGAGTTTAACGAATGTTGTACGAGTGTCTAAATTAATATCAGTATTTCTGGAAATGTAAACCGAAGGAAAATATATTTTCATTTCTGTATTGGCGTGAGAAGTCACAAGATTCTGACCAACTCGCACAATTAACTTTCAAAATTTATGATGCGACAACTGCATGAAGTTGTTGTTGCAATTAACCGTGTGTCTTCTTACTCAAACAGGCATGCCGCCAATACCGTTCTAAACCGTGCGGTTACTTAATTCCCCCCACCCATCTTGCAATATACTCCTACTTACTTATTTAGTTACCATGCACCCAAACACACACACACACACAAACACACAAAAGCGCAGGTACACACGTTGCAACATTAATTTTCTGGTAGATGCTATTTTAAGGGTTATGATTTTGCTGATGTGAATATAAAATAGTTTTTGGCCGCCATCAATTTCCATTTAAGGGAAACATGTTTGTGCATGGTAATGAATCAGGCTTTGCTCCGTATACTCGATGAGCCAGAGCGTATTTCCTCTTCAAAAGTCTTTAATATGGAGTTATAATAACTTTTTATTATTATCACATGCACGGCTTTAGGTAATTGTAACTCTTTACAAGTTTAATGAAGTATTTCTAAAGAGTTTTTTTTTCAAAATCTAAGCCAATTAAATAATTGTTTAATTTAAATTACTTTTCAATAATTGTTTTAGTTTTCTGGAGAAACGAAGTACATTTTTATTAACATGGTTTGACGAACTGGGTTAGTAATTACTGCCGTCGTGTCCATCGGCTGCTACGAATTCTGTCGTTCGTCGTATGGCAACCGTGTTGCCAGTTTTAGGGATTTATGCATGAAGATGCAGGATTCGAAGTCTATTGCAATTTATATTTCAAATCTATAAAATTTCGCTGGATATCGATTGACTTAAAATATCACCAGCTAAAAATTTTTTTACCAGATGGATAATGAACTGCTTACTAAACCGGAGGTTGCGGCTTCGATACTTGCCTAGATCCCGGGTGCTATCCTGTGGACAAGGTAACAGCTTTCCTGGTTCAGTTGATTTAAAAAAAAAAATAAATTTTTTTTCTCTACTTTAACTGGAAAACAACACTTTTTTTGTTTCTTATGGGTAAATTCTTCCAGGGAAAGAAATTGATCACTAACGTTATATCAAAAGGCAAATTTTGAAATACAAATTGCTGGAAGCATTCAGTAACTTTTTTGACTTCAAACATACACGGTAGAAAAATGACAAGAAAAAGTCTATTTTTATTATTCAGTAACATTTTATGGAGTTCCGGAGGCTGTTAAAAAAATCACCGAGGAAGCTGCAAAGCTTATCTTACATCACGTCATACATAAATAAATGCAGGATAATAAAAATATGATTTAAACACGAGCTCTTGTCTTTAAGGTTTAAAAGGAATAAAATTTTTTTATTTATTAAAAATTCTTATTTATAAAAAATCCTTTATAAAAAGTCTTTTAACAATTTTTAATAATTTGTTTTATTTTCTTCTGCCTTGAACTCTTTTTAAATATATAAAGGCTGGTCCAACCAATGCCAATGATGTCAATTGGAAATAGAACAAAGAATTGCTTCAATATATTTTGCTGTGATAGAAGCGGCCATAACAATTATGGGTAATAGAAAATACTAAATACTGGACGGGCTTAGCTCAGCTACGAAGAGTTCAGTCCGGGTATACAGCAAACCGTAAGTCTTCGTGAACGCATCCGCTTTTGAAAAACCAATCGTGGATTGCCCAACAGCGTCGATCCTACTTGAAGTGGCCACTTGATCCTCGTGCCTGATAGTTGGACCACCTTTATTATGTTATTTAGGCTCTACTTCGAGTGCTTCTTTACCAATAATAGCCAATTATTTCTTGATAAATTTATATAGTTTCTTCAATATTTCGAACAATTTTTAAACAAACAATTTAATGAATTAAACACTTATTTAATTCATTCAATTAAACAATTTTGTGTGCAAGAAATATTAAGAAAAATGTTTATAATAAAAACTAAATCTACTGACGAAGTGCAATATCGAATAATAGCAGTGCAATGAAATGTTAATGCCACTCGTGTCGTATTTGTGTCCTGAAATCCTTGTCGTTGCTTTTTTTTTGCACTGTTTACTAACACTTTCCTTTTCACTATCATTACGAGCAGGAGGTATCTTATCAGCTAAATGAACATTCTGTGATTTATCTTTCTAATCTTTGCTAATTTATTTGCCGCATTTGCTAACCCATCTTGTGTGTCATTAAATATTTCTGTTAAATGCTAAATCTTAAAATTCTCTGAGCTTTTCAAGCAGTTTTGTTTTTGGAAGTGCAATGGCATTTGTAGTAGTGAAGACCGCAAATTCACTATCACTCCAAGACGAATTTTTCCAGCTTGTGAAATTACTTTTGTGAATACAAGAAAGAATTTGAAAAGGTTTGAAGGTCCTTTTTGTTTTATTGCAAAATCTATAAAGAGGGGAAAACCAGAAGGAGATGTAATAAACCAAAAAAGGAAATTAAAAATTCTAGATAACCATCGATTTAAAATTTAAAGTAATTTTATTTTATCCGTGTTTTCAGTAATGCGACACAGTTTGAATGGTTCCACTTTTATATCCAACTGATTTTTGAACTTGAAACTTAAAGCGAATTTACATTGACGTTCTAAAAGTAGAGATTCAACTACATTGCGAAGGCGAGTTAGGCGTTCACCAGGTGGGAACGCGCTTTACATTTTCTAGAATTACTTTTTATAAATTTTCATAGATTTAGAACAATTTGACGAAAATGGGCGTTGCGATTGTTATTTTAAGGCCGTTAAGCCTTTTCGTCTAATCCTTCTCTTCCAATAATCTTAAAAGAGAATTATTTTCCCAGCTTTTATTATTGTTTTTTGTTTCTGCAGTATTTTTACAAAAACTCCCGACATTCAATTATTTATTAACTTTCTTATAGAAAAAAATGAAAATTCCCATCTTAACATGCGGAAAACCTTTTTTCACATTAACTTGATTTTATTTGTTTACGCCTGCCGTACGGTAATAAAATTGTAAACAAAATTTGCAGAAAGGAATTAAAAAAGTTTACAAAGTCAGGTATAGAGAGGAGAGAGAAGTAAGAGCAACAGTGGAAAAAAATAAATGAAAAGTTTGGAGAAACTTTTGTTTATGATAACAATAAAGTGTGGAAAGGAATTGTTCCATTGGGAATATTGAAAGTCATAAAACATTTGTTGTTGCTCTGCGCTGAAATTGGGTTACTTCTATAAAGGAGAGCAAAGGAGTACACTGAGAGGATGAAAGCTTTTACGTTTTACCTTTGGACTCGTAGTGATTAGTACGTAAGACCAGATAAGCTTTAAGATTTGAAAAATATTCATATAAAAGTGGAAATTAGTGTGGTCAATTAGCGAGAAGCGAAAAAAGCAACTGAAATGCAATAAAAATATTTATTGGGGGAAGAACAAGCAAAAAGGAAAAAATAAATTCTACAAAGTCGTCCGGAGTATTTAAAAAAAATTATGAATACGACATTTTTAAGTATCAGTACTAGAAATTATTTACTAAGCGGACTAGACATTTATTTATATATTTACTTGAGATTACAATTATATGAATATAATTATAATATCGGTAGACGCACCGGCTGCTGAGGCCATTGGCTGCAAAAAATTACTTTTAATAATACTTGATTGGGAACAACTCTTTGAATTTATTTAGAGCCGATGTTGGTTTTGAATCAAACAATGTCGTATGCTTCATATATGGCACGCCTCCATCCGAACGTAAAAATTTCCAATGACGCTGAGGCATAATTGAAATTCTCTTCCGCTAAAGTGAATTTCATTTCCAATAACCCCAAAGGAAGAACTCCAACAGTGACAAATCCCATGATCTCGCAAAATATGTACATGTGTGGCTTTACATCCTGAAGACCGTCCGTGGCCCTCTACGTTTATTTGAGAGACCTTTTCTGCCAGTGACGGCCCAGTAAATGGCATCATTAAATTTACGTTGAAATTAGTCGCATAAATACCAACTTAATCTTTTAAAGTTTTAAAGTTTCATATTAAATTTATTTTTGATATTTCAGCAGGACATGTAATTAAATTTTCTTATGTCTCTCATTTCCTATAAAATCTCATATGTTTTTTAAATCTATTCTAAATTATTTTATTTCCAGGAATTTGTTATAGACTTTGCTATTGTAACTGTTTTCACTTTTCCTCTTGTTCGATTCTGCCTCTTCACGATTAAAAGGACATCCTTCAGTACTTGGAAGAGTTTATTTTATTGTTGTTCTACATTTTCCTTCTAATTTGTCTTTCAAAGTATCTTCAGTTTGAAACTATTAAAGCGGGCGGCTTCTGTTTCCACAAGTGCTCCTTAATAGGAATATATTTTTTTGTAACTTAATTTCAAAAGCTTTCGGCTTGACTGCAGGAAAACATTGAGGATCTATGCAGGAATTGAAACCGCAACATCCGCTGTAGTAGCCTGCGCATTATTCACTTTCCTATGGAGGCATCCAAATGCTTGTTTTTTTTTTATTTTTATCGGCTTGCAATCTCCGATTAGAATATGAGTTAAAGTTGAAGACAGAAAAAATACATTTTTTTCTATTTAAAAATGTGAAAATATATTTTCAGCAACTGAGAAGAGAACCCAAGTAGGAAACTCCCATTCCAAAAAAAAATTATATAAAACATCAACTCTGCTTAAGCTGGCTGCATTTTTTTTTCAGTGTACGATGCAAACAACTTTTTCAAAAAACAAATATATTCTGCAATAAATAAAGAAAATAATTAATTTTAGGCCTTTTAATCATGGCCAATTCCATCTTCCTCTGACTTCTTTGTGGCTTAACTTTAATATCTGACGACACGTGAAGATTTTATGAAGGAAAAGTTGAAAAAGTATTACTGATTAACTTTGAAATGGAAAATAATTTGAATACTCTCATATACATGAGATTATAACACTTAGCTTAGACACTGTAAAGCTTGCAGGTACTGAAGATATTGAACTCATGGTGATAAAACTGTTAAAAGTTTGATGACAGAGACTGAAACTTTTGAGGGAATAAAATTTGAAAAACTTTCTTGCCGCAGTTGCCAAGATGAGCAACCACACTTTAATTATATAAACATTGGACTTTTCGCATGGAGCAGATATTCAAAATAGCAATATAAAGTTCAACAGCCAAGCAAAAGCAAGCTTTGAAAGAACTTAACCATTTTGCCTAAATTCTCCTTATAACGAAAATTTAATTTTCTGCCTTAAGCAGTAGAGTCTTCAAATAAACCGGACCCCATCCACCTCATCATACACCTCTTAAAACCAATTCCACTGCCCTTTAATATTGCGGCTGCCTTTGTATTGCCAACGGCGATATCTCACTCAATGTGTGTGTTCGAACCTCAACGAAATTGTTGTGTGTATGCTTGAAATTATAAAAGTTGCCACAGGATTCCTTTGCTCTACGCAGGCCAAGGAATATTTATAAAATAAGTTGAAAACTTAATTTTTGCCTTGCAACATATATTGCTTTGTATGTGAAAGGCCGGACAATGGAAATTGCTTTTAAACAAATTCATTTCGCTTCGCTTTATGTTTTTATGCATTCAGTTGAGTGTTAGAACAGCGAGAGCTACACTTTGCCGAACAGGAAGGAATTTAATTTACACATTTACAGCGTCCTGCAGAAGAATTTAATATTAAACTTTCTGCTCAAATAACTGAATATCAAAGAAAACTCTGTACTGTAGTTTTCAGAAGTGCGTTGAAAAAATAAAACGAAAAATTATACAAAAAGTTGCATCTTCTAATGCTACATTGGTAGTCGCAATTTCATCGATTTTTCATTGTATTATTTGTGTTTCAAGCTGGACAATCGAGCAGCCTACCCAATCACTGCAACAGGCCAGCTGTAGTTATTCTGAAACCTAAACGGGAAAAATAAAAGTATTTAAAATATTTTAAATACATACCACACAGAGCAAAAACTGCCTTATAGAATCAAGAAGATTTTCTCTATGAAACGTTTTTAGGCAAAGGGGTATCCCAGCAGAAAGAAGCGAAGATTTTTTTAAAGGGATTCCTTATTATTTTTATGTGGTAAATCTTATTAGTTTTATCAAGAAGGAAAACACATAAAATCAAGAAGAAATCCTTTTTGAAAAAATCAAGAAGAATACCTAATAAAATCTATAAGTTTCCTTCTTGATTTTTTCAAAAAGGTTTTCTCTATGAAATTAATAAGATGTTCTTCTTGAAAAAAAAAACCATAGAGATATCTTGTAAATTTTGTTCTATTTCATTAGGTACTACTAGGCACATTTTGCTTTGTGTATAGAATATATGCTTATTTGTGGCATGGACTCGCATCCTTGAACTTTAAATGGCATACTTTCGGGTTGCTTATAATTTCAGCATACTAATAGGTACTACTAGGCACATACTCTGTGCAGCATACTTCAATTATCAGGAATCTCGGTGAAAGCGGACGTCGCAAAGACATTCGACATTTAATTATTTCACTAAAAATATTTATCTAATAAAATAGAAAGTAAAGTAGTGTGGCAGTCATGAGGGGATAAGTAGATTTTAAATGCAGTCAACGTTTTCAATTTAAAAAGGTTTAATCGCAGAAATTTAAAACTCAGCGTAAGCTCCGACCATATATGAAGGCGTAAATTTGAACGTGTGCCCGTATCATGGCAAATGTAAAGTTTGGGCTACTTGTCAAAAATTTAAAATCACACAATAAAGCGATTGGCTGCTGGAAAAAACTGCTACCGCCGGATGAATTTACTTTTTTTTTAACACGAATTCTTTATACGAGTAGGACTCATTTATTGATAAGTTAAGATATATTTGTCGGAATAATCATCAGACTGGTGAATATTTATTTCCGCAAGGTAATTGTCTTTTACTAAAAGGTGCAACCGCAAATTATATCCAAAAATATGTTGCAGTACCGGAACTTTCCATCAGCATTTGTACGGCTTTTTCCACAAACACAATGTAAGCAGTTTCCTTGTTTCTTTTTGAAATATGGAGTGGTTTCTAAATGTTTGATTTGAATAGGAAATGCAAACAGTCTATTATCTGGAAGTCGCGATATTGTCAAACTATTTCAAATGAGCGGAGGGGAGCTTGTGGCGAATTTAAGTAAAATGTGCAAGCACAGTTAAATTGCCCTCATCGAACTTTAAAATTAAACGAAGGTCACCACTTTTATTAGGCAAAAGTGTTTTTTTTTTGTAACCAACTTAACACTCAGGGTCTGGCGGGAATCGAACCAGTGACCTCCGGTTTAGTAGGCTGTATATTATTCATTCCCCTTCAGAGAGTTCCGTAGGTGCCTACTGGTTTGAAGCTGATTGTTATCTTTTCCAATGTGTATAATGAAGAAGAAGATAAAACAAATAGTAGCGAAAAGGAGAAGCAAAAAATTTCGGTGAACAGCTCCAAATACGGAAAGTAGTGCAGAATAACTTTTAAGTTTTTGTCATGCACACACTTTCATTCACTCTACTTGGAAAAGTTCTCTTTTCTATTACATTTTGATGGGTCACAATACAAATTTTATTTTTTTCCAATTTTATTCCGAAAATAACTGCAGTCAAATAGAGAAATGTTATATCTATTCAAAGCCCTTTTTTTACAACATAAGTTTAGATGCCCTCTACATATTTTACTTGTTATGACATTTGATGACACCGCCATTTAATCAGCTGTCATAGGCAAATAAAACAGCTGTACTTTATTCATTTAACACCTTATTTGGTAATCGAGAGTTTTTACTGTACTCTATATTTAAAGTGTTTCCAAGTTTTGGTTTATAAAGCAGAGTTTATAAAAGTATTTAGAAACCGATAAATTGGTGATAAAGATTTAAAACAAGATATTAATCAGTCCTTTACACATTACGTCAGAACCCGTTCTGGTCACAACTTTTAGGTCACAACTCTTATAATTTACCTTTTTTAATTTTGTGATTCAATAATTTCATATCTGAAACCCATTTGAACAAATTCCGCGTAAAAAAAGCTTTGAAACCCGTTTCTATTTTTTGCATTAAAATGCAGGCAAAAGATGATTTTAAATGAATTCGTAAAACTTTTTTGGGCAACATCTGTTGCACAGTAAATTCTGCTCGAGCAAAACTTAAAGTAGCACGAAAAAGAAATTAAAAAGGAAAATAATTAATTGAACATTAAAAATCGCTTTTAATAAAATACAGTAATTAAGAAGATTATGCTGCATAAAATTGCAAAAACTTAGAATGGCAAAAAACTATAAAACGAAGCTTTCATAACAAAATAACTCCCAAAGTATCGTGGTAAAAGATTTATCGCGTAAAATATATAATTTCTTTTTTAATTATTTTCCAATGGAACGATTTTCATGCTGAACATTAGAAACAAGAATGTTTCGAGATACTCATCAAGCTGAGAATAGCAATACTTTTTTAAATTTAAAAAAAATATTATTGTGAAATAGTATCGCATGTTACAAATTTAGGCAAAAAGAATCTACTAAGCCACGAGCAATTTAAAAGTCACATTTGCAAAGTTTCGGTTACTGATTTTTTTTCGCAACCAATAACGACGTTTTGTTGTATTCTAACGTAGTAAATGAAGGCGTATTTTTATTTCATAACATATCATACAAAATCTTTTTAAAATTATTTGAATCAGCACTTCTGATATTGAGATGACTCGCTTTTAATGTGACGCACTGTATTTTTATGGATATGTAATATTTCTGATTATAATGGAATTTGAAAATATAGTTTGAAACTTGAACGAAAAATGTTACCTAAGAAGGACTTACTACAAGCATAGTACAAGCATAGTAACGTCCTAGAGGTACACAAGTAAACTACGAGTATAAATATAATTACATATATACGAGTACATATGTACGTATGTATATACATATGGTAGTAGATATTTATATAGTAGATTGGTACTCCTTGTCACATAAGTACATAGACTAAACACACATCTGCATATAACATAAATATAGTTGCAGATAGGTGTGTAGATGCATGCACATGCATGCATAAATCCATATACATATGGATGTGTGTATGTGTGTAAATAGGTTGATGTTCAAGATTTAATGAGTGAAGTGAGCTTCAATAGTTAAAATTTTGTGATTATAATTTCACAATATTTGAATAGTTGGGCATGTGCAGCTACATATGGATGGACGGCTGTATGTACATGTGTTCATGCAAAACCATGTACAAATGTACGTGTAGATGTGCATTTACGCACATGCATATGACGGCACTTTTGCTTTCATGTCGATGGAAATTAGTGAGATGTAAATTATGCTATGATATCCATATATATGTACATAAGTGTGTACATGCATTCGTGCATTCATCCATAGTCATTTATGTATTTAAGATATGTATGTATGTACATATGTAAACAAATCGTATCAATATTATTAAAAATAGGGCAATTGACAGTACTATGCATAGCAAGATGAGTGTATTATTAATATTAAAGTTCATATACATACATACATACATACTTCCATATGTAATTATGATAATTAAATTTGAAATATTTCTTTCCACCATTATTAAATGTATATGTGTGTATGTATGAGTCAGTATTATCACTAGAGTATGTTTTTAATTAGCAGTGTCAAATGTACATACATACACACGTAGAAAATACAAAATATTATGGCATACTTACATATATATTTGCAACGCAACACCTTTCAACCACTCTCTCTCTTTATGACATCGATACTCTTTTTTCAACAACAAAAGTATGAAGAGAGTATTGATGGTGTATTGCAAAAAAGATGAAGTGTAGTATTGCAATAAATTATTTTTCAATAATTATTTTATTGATTTTCCTCAATTAAAACAAAAGTATTTAATTTGCATGCACATGCTCACTTTTTCCCCCCCTATTGCCAAATTAAATTAAATTAACAAAAACATTAAAACAGCACTTGAATAATATTTGGAAATGTATCTTTGAATGCGATGAATGGATATATTTATATATGTGGTATATAAAATACATACACTCATCCATATGTATGTGCGTATATATATGTATATTCATATTTACAATTTATTTATTCGAACACTTAAACAATGTCATAAGACCAAATACATACAAATGGGGATTTTTTTTGACTAAATACATACCAATGGCGATTTCGTGGCTTAAGGCCACGATTTACTATCCTAGACAATCGGTCGAATTGTCAAATATTGCTCAATATAAATTCATAGATGAGTTACGTATATGAGTTACGTATATGTGATTATGGCATTTTTTTTTTGTCTCATGTGTTGGTTCACATCTCTGTGATGTGGTTGTCAGTTTGTATTTGGCAGATAAAAAATTTAGTCGTGTTATGGTGTGCTCTTCGATTTTGAGCAAAAATAATTTCGTTCAGGAAGGCCATAACGTGACGAACTATGGCTGTACGGCTATGACATTGAAACTAAAGCCTAATCATCTAAATGGAAACGTCTTGAAGAGCAAAGACCGAAAAAAGCACGTCAAGTTCGGTCAAATATAAAGGTTTTGCCCAGTTTTTTTTTCGATTGCAATGTCGTGGTGCATCATGATTTATTGCTACAATTCGTCAGAAACGTCTAGAAGTGTGGAATCATGATAACGCAACAGCCGATCTGTCAGTTTTTTGTCAAAAACAAAACCGTAATCACGCCTCAACCACTGTATTCACCGGACTTGGGTTTTGCCTCTTCCCAAACCTAAAGTCGCCGACAAAAGGAAAAGGTTTTGCTACGATTAAGGTAAAAATACTGGCATATGTGTAATATATATGTATGAGGGGGATTATTTTGAAGTGCGTAAGAGAGTTATTTACGAATAATTAATACTTTCGGAACAACTAACGATTATTTTTTGATCACACGTCATCTATATCCTCATCATTGGTCTGAAGTAGAAAGGACCTACCTCGCATTTTCTTTTCGAATATATTTTTTAGTGTTTTCAGTGTGTGTATGTTGTAAGTATTCCGTTGAAATCACTAAAAAACCTATTGCAAAAAAAATGCAAGTTAAAAATTTTCTACGTGTATGTAAGTGACACATTATATGCTGCAAATTAATAAGTGACACATGCATTTTTCTCCAGACGCCAGCAACAGCAACCAATGCATGGGCAACCGAATTTTTTTAATTTCCAGTGTGACTATATCATAAAGGTTAGTAATATGATATGCATTATGTGTACGTGTGTATGTATGTATGAATGTATATTCTCATTGCAAGCAGAAGCCAACCACTGCATAAGAGGCATGCAATTTTAAACGTTTAAAATGTCAGCCAAAAATGCCTGCCAGAGACTTGCCCGTGCCCATAAAATATTCATTCAGCTCAGAACCCTTTGACATCACTTTTGCTTTTGCAACGTGCAACATTTATATGACGTATAACTGCATTGAAAAAAAGTATGCCATTTTTGTGTGACGTTTTGCTGAAAAAAAAAACAAAATGTTTATTTCTATATTTTTATTTCAATAACGCTCCAGTTGCCTCTTTGACTAAAAATTTGTTTGTGCCTCTACACATTTTAGGCAAAAAGCTTACTTGATACGAGTACTCGTATAGCAGGCAGGCTTAATTGAGCAGTGCGTTTAAATATTGAAGGGATTTATTTTAAAGCAAAAGCAGACTAAAAATAATAGAAAAAACAGTTACGCCAAAAAAAAATCGCTTTGCTTATCTACTTTTTGCGTATAAAGTGCACAGGACAGGCACAGTCACAGTCGGAACACAGTCTAAATATTATTTTTATCTGATATTTTAGGCCGCATTTTCACAAAAAAAAATTAATTTCTTCATGCTGTTGGACAGAATAAGTTTTAGAAGCAACTAAATTAAGAACAGGCAATGCTATTAATAAAAAAATTCTATCGTGAATATGGTTTTTTGTACTGCAATAAAGCGGCCTGCCAATGAAACAAATTACAAAAATAAACAAAATATCGCTGCATCAGGTGTTGCCAGAAAAAAGTACAATGTCCTTGTGCCCAAGTAGGTAAATATGATCCTTGGAATATTACTACTTTTCTCAATTTAACCGCTGCACATTTTTTTATACTAACACTATCCTACACAATCGTGCGATCTGCAAAATATGGCATGTCTGCTGAAAAACTAGGATAGTGCTGCGTAAAAATGCATCTCTGTGACAACTCGTACTATTGGCAAAAGTGTATGAAAATTTTCATGTGGTCAGAGTTGCATTTATTCGAAACAGCTGAACAAAACTTTTTCCCAACATTTTTGTATGATAGTGTAGACCCTAAAATGCCATTTTTAGGCGCGTTTTTAAGAAAGAATGGAATCATATCAGATGTTTATGAGAACGAATATGCAGCAGGGGCTTTATACAGCTGGAGGGCAGGTATAAAGAAATATTATTACTGGTCTCTGATATTCAATATGTTATTGGCAGGCAATAGGAATGCTCCTCCTCGATAGTTGCCTGGGGGGAATCCATGAATGGCTCAATATGAGGAATTCCCTTATTAAAATCTGGTTGTTATTTTACTGTCTTCATATTTTTATTTTCATATTAAGCTTAAACATAAAAATTGGAGCAGAGAGTACTCGATCCCCTGCAGAATTTTGAAAAGTCCATCAGAGAATTATAAATGTAAAATCCTCGCTGGTATAAAATCAACTTTTAAACTTGTTTAATTTTAGCTTCCAGTTTTGCAGTCGTCCAAATAAAGTGCAGATTTTATTTATTATGGCTTCAGTGTTTTCCAACACAGCTTTAGTTGCACGCTATTTTTACTTTTATTTGAAAACTTTAGTCGTTCTCTCCTGTTAGTTAAACTTACATGCTCGATTTTATATACATTTTTTCGCCCTTTTACATTTTATGTTGCGATTATTCATAAGTTTTCATTATAATCCTTTTAGGGAGTGCACTAAAGTTTCCCATTGTATGCCAGACCGTATGACTGAGATAATAAAATTAAAGAAATGAGTTTGTTAAATTGTTAAGTTCAATGCATTAGGCATACACTTGCACAAGTTGAACAATATGTTTTACTCAGTGTACTCTACTCTGTGTGCATTCATTACAAAAGTTTTAATATGTTTCCATTCTCGCACAAGCATTGTGTTGTAGCTTGTCAGAAGGATGCAAAATGTGTGCAAGTTTTTGCATGCCTTTTAATTAATTAAATAGTGCACATTGGCTCTTAGTGGGAATGCATTTATTTTAACTTCTTTAACATTTTCCAAAATATAATATATGAGAATGTACGTTCATTAGCAAGGCGTCTTCTAAGTGAAATTGGCATGTAATTAAAACTTTTTAAACTTTGCCATTAAATAATTCCTTATGTATGTATGATAAAGTGCGCCAGAGCTTATAATGATTGCATTTTTTGCTTAATATTTGCTTTCAATATTATCTATTGAAAATATATCGCCTTTTAATTATGGGTGAGGCAGAGTCAATAACAGAAAAATCGTTTTAAATTTTATAGAAAATCGCTTTTAATGGAATCACGGCACTTTACACTGGCAAGTATTTCATGGAGAAATTTTCTTTCCATATGGACCATATTAGAATAGTCAACGTCAGTTGTTATGCCCCACCATAATGAGCATAAACGATATCAAAGCACATGACAAAAATTCATTATTAGTGGAATAAACTTTTTCGGACTTTATCGTTCTGAACATTTCAACTAAATCTGGATTGTCATGCTTTGTTGATAACTTTCGTCAAATTAGCTTCATAAATTTTAACTGAATTGCCGCCATATTGCCGTAGTAGATTGAATCACTTGCTCAGGGATTTGCCTTTGAAACAGTAAATGGCGTAGTTTGTAAATGCATTCAAGTCAGCGATTGGCGAATTCCAATCAAAGTCCTTTTTCACAAACCGAGTTCCGGATTTTTCTATAGACTGCAGGCATGCCGACTGAAGTCCATCAGTAAGTAAAGTTTAGATTATTTTGTTAGGGAGGCTTCTTTAATAATATTTGGAAACAGCATGCTGCGTATTTTGTATAATAATTTTTTTTCAAAGGACTACATTTCCTAACTTGTGTCTTTCCCCCCATTCCCTACTGCACTAATTCTGGAACAATGTGTTGCTACAGAACATTGGCAAAGGAGTGTGTATCAGCTCGACAATTTATGATAGATTTTTTTTATTAAAATTCAAACTTATCATTCGCTTAATTTTCGAATTTGGGTTGTCGATTGCTCGTTTTGGCAGTATGCGATTAATATTTGGCCGATACAAGTTTGTAATTTAATTAACCACAAGTTACACATTTAAATGACTTCCAACTGAATTCCTCCTTTTACTTTATTTAAAAATAATGTTTTTTTTTTTTTTTTTTGTTAAAGCCCCTGTCACTTGCAATTATACCAACATTTAGTCCACAACAAACTTTTAATAGTTTAAGTATCGTGTACATTTAAATTTTTACTTTAATTTTCTTTTTTTTATATTACAATTGCCCAAATAGGTTGTATAAATAAGTATAAAGTTTTTTAGTTTGTCGTTAGTAAACTATTAAAATTACTTTATGGTAATTTTAGCTGAAATTAGTTTCCAACAGCAGGCAAAACTAATTGGGTTTAACTGCAAACGGCCACCATACAAAGCGTTACCATGACGATGGCAGATAAATTGGAAACACCGTCATGCAGTTGGTTTTACTGGCAAATGTGTTAACCGCCCACCCATTGAAAAGCTCTCAATGCAGCTGAACTTGCGAACAATAATCACAGAAATGTTTATTTCAAAGTAATCACATAATACGAGCAAATAATTCACATCTATTCAATAAAGAAGGAATTGAGCATGCATTGGGGGCTAGGATTTTTATCCTTCATTTAAAAGCTGGCTGAGCATGATATGTGCAGTCAAGTTGTTATTACAAATTAACATGTAAGTCGTGTGCATGTTATTCCCCTGCTGTGAAAATGAAAGTCTTTCCAAACAAGAGTCTTCAGGTACTGCCTTTGTAAGTGCTGATGTATCGAATTGTACATTGTTTACAAAACTTAAACATTCACGTGCTAAAAGCTTCCAATTTTAAATTGCATTTATTTTTATATCAATTAATTTTGTTATAATAATGGCATTTAACCTGCAACTCATCGTATCCGCAAAAGTATCCTTCCAAGCACATAAAAAGCATCCCGCAAACATGATAAAATATTTAAATCATTTATAATATGAATTCATAAAAATATGTTGTTGTTGTTGGTGTTTTTTTTCGCTATCACTAATTTAATGAAAATAAATAATTATTAAATGGTACAAAAGCGCTGCAGTGTTTTTATTTACCAATACATTCTTCTTTAATAGAGAAAACTAATTTAACATTTTAATTAACATTCAAATTAATTTAAATGTGGAGATAAAATATTTTTTTTCTTGTTTTATATGCATTCATTGCAGGATATTCACACGTTCGTTCGAAGGACTGCACAATTGCCAGCTTCTCTTTGCAAAGCTAAATAACAAGGTTGTTCACAAGGCTTTATAAGAAATTAACAATTTCAAGATAATGCTTTGCATGGCCTTATTTGGAGTCACCAAAGAGAATTTTGATATCAAGGACTATATTTCGTAGCAGAAATAAAATAGAAAATATTAAAGTTTAGATTTTATGCCTAAAATGATCGGGCTCTAAATTTTAACTCTTTAATGAGATAAAACAAAAGTTCCCCCAAATTACAAAATTCGTTATTATTTCCACTCTCCCCATACCGGAAATATTGGGCATTTGTGACAAGTTTTCCAAAGGAATGACTTTGGATCTCAGAAATAATTACTAAGCCAAATGTTGCAACTCCACATCTTTTACATGCGACCAGTTGAACTCCGTTCCATTGTTATACGTTTCACGAAAATGGGTTTTCCCCACCTACTCACAGAAGGTGATGCACATTTTTATTTTAAGCTGAGAATAGATTTAATTCACAACATGGAATGAAACTTGTAGATTTCTAATTATACAGTAACTTCTTAAACTTTCATTCCAAAAATATGGAACCAGAATGACTTTTCCGAACATCAAACTTATTATTATTATTTTTTTTGGTTTAATAACTAAAAAAATATTGTTAACGCGCCACAAGATCCCCATGATTATTGGAGGGATCTGGCAACCAAATTAATCGTTACCGATTACTTTGGTTGTCAGTTTTTGATAGCTGTCAAGTAGCGTGACTTCAGGTGCGCCATTTTTTTTAGACAATAGATAAAAGAATAAGTAAAAAAGGCCAGCATCCAATTTGCTTAATTTAAAATATTTTAATAAACCAGATTTGTTTATTCAAAATCCAATAGAAACCAGCAGTTGCGGATTACCTGCCGTTTCAACAGATGCCAATAATAATAATTCGGATCTTATAAAATTTATTCTGAAATAAAGAGAGTGTATTACAAACAAAAAAAATGCCTACCTGTCTTCGCAACAAATATATTTTTTGTTTTTTCAATGAATTCAAAAGTTTGAGCCATTCTGAAGGTCACCTGCTAGTGGGGTCGATATTGATCCTGCCAATTATAATCTATATTTCCATATATACATATAATCGTATATAATTTCATATGTAATAACTGACTAATTTTACATTCGGAATTGCTTTCCAGCTTAACTTGCCTTCCCCTAAATTTAAAATTTAGCACAATAATCCTAAAGCCCTTCCAATATAACGAATTATGTAAAATAATTTTTAAGGTTCCGTACTGACTGCAACTGTTTAAGTTCAGGCTAACAAAAGAAACACGGAAAATATGACATTAAAATAAAAGGATGGAAGGTATTTAAAGGGAAATCATTGAAAATTCCATGCTGTTGCGTAAATTTTATACTGATCTGCTGTCCTTCACGACCACGCCTTTACGACATATGAATCGATGTCGCAGGATATAATTTTTTCAACAATATTGGCCAACAATAAGTTTCCAATTACATAAAAAGTTTCATTCCATTTTAAGGTTGAAATATTTGCTGAAAATCTGCAGTATTAAGTGCAATAATTTCGGAAAGCTCTGGCGAGGTATATCGCGAACTAAACGTTGAAAGTGTGGCAACAATGCCAGTAGCAGCTCCAATTAGTAATTAATTCTAGTTATGTTCTGTAAGCATAAAAATGGATCTTGAAATAAGTTTCCGATAGGAAACCTGGTAATGCAAAAAAAGTTTCGTTCAGTAGGCTGTCTTAAGCGGCTTACAAACGTACACCATAATTATAAAATTGTTCGTATTGTACAATAATATTGCCAGTATGTATTTGATGTGCAAAAGTGGCATAATTTATGGCCAAAAATTACAAAGCAAAATTTTTACTTTGAAGGCCCAATAAAAAACATTTGGTTTGATTTGCTTTGGTTCGTTACTTTACAAAGCAAACTTACGGAACCATCCTCGTACTTGCATTGTCCCCAATGGGCAGTAACGAGCCCATTTTTCCATGTCAATATTAATTATCAAAACAAATATGCATTAACTAACATTACATTAATTAATATGAAGAGAAAGCAAAGCAATTTGATTAAAATTGTTTGTTTGTTTAATAATCCATTTGAGAATTAAAAAATCAAGATTTCGTAGAATATAAACATTTTTAAATTGCTGTAGAAAAAATTTATAAAAAATAATTTTTTGTAACATTAATTACAAGTTGATAATAAAGAAAAGGTCTTGGGAGAATTCATCTTTATGGGGAAGAAGGGAAAACATTTGAATGTTTTTATTTCTTGTCTCATTTTAATTCCTGCAATTGCTTTTAATATGTTTCGCTAACATGGCATTATTGTTATTATATATGTTATGTTATTGTATGTATATGCATCTGCATACTTACATGTAATAAATATAACGGCACTTTTACTCAAGAGAAGCGATACACGTGAACAGGGATGGAAAGTGTAATATACTCTTATATACATGTCTATATAATATATAACCAGATATATGTATAATATATATAGTCAGATATGTAATATGTAATCGGATATAAGATTAATACTTTTTTTTTGCTTTATTAAACTAAATTAAAATGATTAAAATAATTTCAAATCTGAAAAGATGTGAGTATGAGGAGGGGAATGAAGCTTCAAGGGAAGTTAAATAATAATTTAAATGAGAAATTTGCACGTAATATTTTTTCTTATGGAATAAAAGTGTTTCCTTGCAAAGATTTGAATTAATAAAAAATGTATTCCTATAAATTTTGAATTATTTATTTATTATTTATTATTTTTATATACGAGTCTCAGAGACACGATGATAAGATTTACTACTTTTTATGTCGGTCCCTAAAAAGTTTGCCATTACAAATTTGTATTATTGCAATGCCATAAAACAAATAAATTAACTGGAAAACCTTTCAATACAAAATTCATTTGTATTCAATGGATTATAAAACGCACATAAATACATACACACTTATACAAACTTTATTAGTGTGTCCATTTCCTATTTCCTTCCAGTCTAAATAAGCACAACTGCACAAAATGCCTTTTATGAACTGGCCACATCTGGGTGATAGTTAAGCAACAAAAAGTTTTGTTTTGTTTCAAGCAAATTATTCAACAACTTCCAAGTGCCCAATCGAAGCAGAAGTCAAACTTCAGATTTATACAAGTGACCAAATTATAGACAGTTGGACAGACCATGACATGTTGTGTTAGATTTTCGTTTAGCCTTCTATTTGAGTGCGGGATTGCCATGATTTGAATACATGGAAATAAGTTTAGATTAAGTTTGGATTGGATATAGATATAAATTGGCAGCTGTATAAATAATTAATAGTAGCAAATGATGCGAGTGTGCTCTTAACATCAACTTCTGTTCCTTAATTTTTATTTCTTTTTTCATAAGAAAATTATAAATGATTATATTATTCGTGAATTAATCGGTTTCCATTCGATTTGCGGCTCACCAGGAATAAATTGTTTCAACATCCTTTTTTCTTTCAGATGGAAGGCATCTATAGGCATATTAAGACCAACTCAACACCGTACATAAATACAAGTAAAAATATCCATCTGAAAAATTCATCATAAAAAGTAAATATATTATATTATGTTATATTATATTATATTATATTATATTATATTATATTATATTATATTATATTATATTATATTATATTATATTATATTATATTATATTACATTATATTATATTATATTATATTATATTATATTATATTATATTATATTATATTATATTATATTATATTATATTATATTATATTATATTATATTATATTATATTATATTATATTATATTATATTATATTATATTATATTATATTATATTATATTATATTATATTATATTATATTATATTATATTATATTATATTATATTATATTATATTATATTATATTATATTATATTATATTACATTATATTATATTATATTATATTATATTATATTATATTATATTATATTATATTATATTACATTATATTATATTATATTATATTATATTATATTATATTATATTATATTATATTATATTATATTATATTATATTATATTATATTATATTATATTATATTATATTATATTATATTATATTATATTATATTATATTATATTATATTATATTATATTATATTATATTATATTATATTATATTATATTATATTATATTATATTATATTATATTATATTATATTATATTATATTATATTTTATTATATTATATTATATTATATCATATTATATTATATTATATTATATTATATTATATTATATTATATTATATTATATTATATTATATTATATTATATTCTATTATATTATATTATATTATATTATATTCTATTATATTATATTATATTATATTATATTATATTCTATTATATTATATTATATTATATTATATTATATTATATTATATTCTATTATATTATATTTTATTATATTATATTATATTATATTATATTATATTATATTATATTTTATTATATTATATTATATTATATTATATTATATTATATTATATTATATCATATTATATTATATTATATTATATTATATTATATTATATTATATTATATTATATTATATTATATTATATTATATTATATTCTATTATATTATATTATATTATATTATATTATATTATATTATATTCTATTATATTATATTATATTATATTCTATTATATTATATTATATTATATTATATTATATTATATTATATACCATTATATTATATTATTTTATATTATATTATATTATATTATATTATATTATATTATATTATATTATATTATATTATATTATATTATATTATATTATATTATATTATATTATATTATATTATATTATATTATATTATATTATATTATATTATATTATATTATATTATATTCTATTATATTATATTATATTATATTATATTATATTATATTATATTCTATTATATTATATTATATTATATTATATTCTATTATATTATATTATATTATATTATATTATATTATATTATATTATATTATATTATATTATATTATATTATATTATATTATATTATATTATATTATATTATATTACATTATATTATATTATATTATATTATATTATATTATATTATATTATATTATATTATATTATATTATATTACATTATATTATATTATATTACATTATATTATATTATATTATATTACATTATATTATATTACATTATATTTTATTATATTATATTACATTATATTATATTATATTATATTATATTATATTATATTATATTATATTATATTATATTATATTATATTATATTATATTATATTATATACCATTATATTATATTATTTTATATTATATTATATTATATTATATTATATTATATTATATTATATTATATTATATTATATTATATTATATTATATTATATTATATTATATTATATTATATTATATTATATTATATTATATTATATTATATTATATTCTATTATATTATATTATATTATATTATATTATATTATATTATATTATATTATATTATATTATATTATATTATATTATATTATATTATATTATATTATATTATATTACATTATATTATATTATATTATATTATATTATATTATATTATATTATATTATATTATATTATATTATATTATATTACATTATATTATATTATATTATATTAAATAATGTCTGCAAAAGCAATACGGGGAAAAAATTAAAATAAAACTTCATGTTGAATGGCAAAATAAAGCCTTCCTATTGTGAACAAGGACTAAAGTTAAACACATGAAGGAACAATATTTGCTAAAGATAAATTAATTATACTTTAGTTAATGAGCAACATTTTACAATATTTAGCTACCAGCAAGCAATTATAAAAACGAATATCTGCCTTCATTCTGGTATACGTAATTTTAACAATTTTATCAATTTTCATCCGTCTGCCTTTTCACCAAAAAAAATTAAATTTTTTACGCAGACGCTTTTAGGAATTAAGCGCCGAACAATTCTAATTTTTGACAGCATTATAATTTGTTGTTATAAACATTTCTAAGCTCTTGTATGCAGTTGCGAGTTGGCCACTTTCTGCTCTCTGTCACGTTCAGGCGATTTGCTGCAAATTGGAAATTTGCATGTTGCAACTTAATAATATTGGCCGTTATGTATGCCAGAGCATTTATATGCCAATAGACTGCATTGCGTGGTTAACAACATTTAGTTATGGAGTGGCTTGTGATTGCTGTTTTAACTACTCAAATACGTTGAATTATTTTTCTCCCATGTAATCATGTACAGTAAAAAAAAGGATAAAAATGTATGAAAATTATATTTTCTTTAAATTCATAATAAGTTGATGGCGTAAAAAACGATTCGATACTCGTATTTTATATGTGCGAAGAATTTTTAAATTAAATAATTGAATTGACCGTAAAAACAATAAACAAATTAACTGTTGCATGGGAAAATTTTATCGCTTCCTACAGCCCCATGGTAAATTTACTTGCAATTATGCCAAAAACTCTTCTAAATTTTATTATAAATATTTTTTTTAACTCTACTTAACTCTTATTAAGTTACAAAAAAAAAAAAAACTTATTAAAAATATAAAAATCGCCTAAAAGCTCGCATTATTCGGTTCGGAAAAACCAAGACGCAACGTCGCAAAATTCGCTCAAAGTTATAAGGAGCACGTTACTTAATATTCAGAAATAAGCTAAAAGAGATATTAAACAAATTCACTTCATTGTCCAAAATAACTTTTTTTAAAGGATAATAATTCTGAAAGAAACATTTTATATTGCAGCACTTCGTGGCCCAATCAATGCAAGTAGTAACGACAACTGCATCAACATCGTGGTTTTAGTGCTACTCCATCACTGTGAAGCTTGAATGTATTATTATTATACAAATATTCTTATGGGGAAAAGCTCCCAAAATCAAAATGTTCCAAGTGGCTAGTTTTTTGATTGGTTATTGTCGATATTTAATAGTTGTAGGCGAATGACTAATGCGCAGCCTAGTAAACCGGAGGTCGCGGGTTCGATTCCTGCGGGTTCGTTTTCTGCGGTCAAGCCGAAAGCTTTGCAGATTAAATCAGTTTAAGTTAACTTTTTATTTTCTTCTTTTTTTTTGTTGTCCTAGCTTTTTTTAATTCATGGCACCAATCAGGATAATTAAAATCATTTGAGAAATATATCTTTGAAGTATTAAATAAAATTTTCCTATGAAGAAAAATGTTTTTTAATTAAGGTGAATGTTAAAAACTTTTGTAGGAAGTTTTTTGTGGACACGGCAATTGGACAGGAATTTTATTATTTTGTATTTTCACCGATGATCTCTTTGAACGATCACTTTTCATTTCTCAATGTAAAAAAAAGTATAAAAAATACAAATTCATTCATAATATTTAAGTTTGAGGTATGAAATTCTACTTATGATACGAGCGATATATATTATATATATTTATAAAGCGATCTTCAGTAACCACAAGTGAGAAATTTTTTAAACTTTTAAAGGTACAATTTTTATTATTTTTGTAAAAGTTTTTAATTTTAATTTGATACCGTTTCCAAAAATTACATATACAAGTTCACAGACCTCTCTGCACCTCGTATGGCCCCTTGTTCTTATACGAAAACCCATAATAAATAACAGAGAAACTATTTTTTATACCAAACATGGGCCAAACCTTTCCCCGTCATGAGTTTTTCATTTGCTTATTACATATAACTTGAGCTAATTGTTGGATTGTTTAAGGGGTGGAGTCACATGTACCACCACAGTTTCCACTACTATGTCTATTTTTCGGTGGCCGCGTTCCATCAGTGAAAAGCGCTGCCCATCGAAAGAAGCAAAAATCTTAACAATAATTTTAAATTAAAAAATTAAAATACAATGCAATTTGAAATGCTGAAATTATAAGCAACCCGAAAGTGTGCCATTTAAAGTTCAAGGATGCGAGTCTATGCCACAAATAAGCATATATTCTATACACAAAGCAAAATGTGCCTAGTAGTACCTAATAAGATAGAACAAAATTTACAAGATATCTCTATGGTTTTTTTTTCAAGAAGAACATCTTATTAATTTCATAGGGAAAACCTTTTTGAAAAAATCAAGAAGGAAACATAGATTTTATTACGCATTCTTCTTGATTTTTTCAAAAAGGTTTTCTTCTTGATTTTATGTGTTTTCCTTCTTGATAAAATTAATAAGTTTTACCACATAAAAATAATAAGGAATCCCTTTAAAAAAATCTTCGCTTCTTTATGCTGGGATACCCCTTTGCCCAAAAACGTTTCATAGAGAAAATCTTCTTGATTCTATGAGGCAGTCTTTGCTCTGTGTAATAATATATAATGCAGAAATAAAGATCGCTTATAGGAATTCTGTATAATTTTGATTTTTTGTTACATTTTTGAATTTGTGGAATAAAGAAGCGCTTCTTGCAGAAAAAGTTATTTAAATGATTTTTTAAAAACTATACTAGAAATATTATATTGGCTTAAGCACGCCAAAGTTATTACAATTAAATTTATTTATTTTAATTTATTTAAATTTATCGATTTTCATTTTTCGGATATGAAGTTCAGTTTTTAACGCAAACAACTAAATCTTTAATGGCTTGCAAGTGAACCGCAAAACCAGGATACGACAACTTTTTCCAAGCGCTTTCGACAAAGCAAAACTATCAATTCAATTATTTGCTGCTTTTTTGTATCCCTGGTTAGCTTTTCTCCAACACGAATGGCTTCAAATGTCATTATTTTTTCGTTTGTTAATGCCACTCGTTCTTTTTGTTTTCTTGTGTATTTTTCCTCAAAGCTTTTCTCAAACAATTTTTAAAATAAATAAATAAAACATGGTGGGGAGTTTACGCATTTATCTACTTTATCACATTGAAGTAATAACTTCTTCTCTACCACCTTCTCTTCATTTTGCACAGTCATGCAAAATTTTGCAATATATTTCATTTTGGGAGTTGGTTAACTGACTGCTTTTCTTAGCTTTTATCAACTTTTTTGAACTTTTTTCAACGTCTGCATTGAAGTCAACTTGAGTACTTAACTATGAGTGGAATTGCACAGTGGGATTGAATACGCACAAAGTAGTTGATAAATTGTAAACTTTTATGTATGTGTGCTGCTTTTACTTGACATTGCTACGGAAGCTTGTAGGAAAATATTGCACAATATATTGTATAGTATTTTGTTTACCGGACACATAAAAAATTTATAAAAGATTTTTTTCATCCTTAATAAAGTTAAGAATATTAAATATTAAACAATTAAAAAATTTAATTAGATTTAAAAATATTTCAAAGTTGATGGTTCTGGAGTTTGGAGGCCCCCAACACATTTTACCACATGCTAAATGCAGAACATCAGGCGTGCTTTACACAAATGTTGTGGGGCGATTAAAACCGTAACGAGAAATCCAAACAATCATCTTTTTTATAATTTTCTATTTGTTTATTGCTCGATATTTCTCAACTAAAAGAAATAAATAAAAAATTATATATTATAAAAACAATATAATTAATTTATTCTCTAATAAAAAAGGATAGAGGAATTTTGAAAGGAATAAACAAAAAATAGAAAGACTGTTGGAAGATTTTCTAAGTGAAATTACTCTGTTCGATACGGTATCTCTCTCTCTCTCTCTCTCTTTTTCTCACATTGTGTATTGTATACCTTAATGTGGAGGTCCCTTTGAATATTTTAAGGCAATGTAGTGCATTTGCAATTGCGATAAAAAAGTTTATATTTTTTATAAAAAACAAATCTAAAACTTAATTGAAAACATAAAACTTTAATAGAAAAGAATATCTAAGAAAAATCAAATACTAAATTTTTTTTATTTGATATTTAAATCGCGCTCATATCCTTAAATTAATATTCCGTAGAATAATTTTCAACTGAAGATTATATTTTATATATAAATTCAATAAATAGATTAAATTTGGAAAAGTTTAAAAAGTTAATATGAAAAAAATATTGAAGTATGAATGTCGTTTGAAGAATATTTTATCAAACAAATATTTTCTTAAAAAAAAAATATATTAAATATTTAAAATGATTTTAATTAATTGGTTTGACCACATGGGTATTTCGATTTAGTAAAACTAATTAGATTCGTATAGAATTATTTGTATTTAAGATCGGTCAGTATGAGATCGTGTGTAATTCTTTGCTCTTTTATTTTCTTTATAAAGCGAATTTTACGACGAAAACTGGTGTTTGATCAAATACAGTCAAAAAGCATTTATGTCAAACATGTCAAAGTGTTTTCCACCATATATAATACATGGAATCAAATATTTGACTTTGCTTGATAAGAATCTAGCCATCCTCCATATGTAATTTTTTTGAGACTGGCAAGTGTTTTGTTTTTCTAGTGGCCGAGTATCAAAATTATAAAATGTATTGCTTTGAAGAAAATCTTCTATATACAGTGTGTTTAGGGGGTGCAGCATTTGTTGCAATCGAGGAATCAGAGAAGAAAAATGAAATAGTACGTCGAAAAAGAAAATGCAGTGTTTGTTCCAAGTTTATACAAAAATTTACTACAAGTGAATGCGTTCGACTTCAAGGCTTTGTTGTCATTAATTGAGCCGAAAAAACATGATACGGTCATGGGAGATTCAATTCCAGCAGATCTTTCAATTTTAGTGCGGTATTGAAATAATACCTTGAAAATTTCTTCATCGGTCCATTCAGTTGAAACATTTATTTCGTTTTGATTTCGAAACCAGGGTTGAAGTTTTCACTGTTTGCTGCTCCACATGTGCTTCTTCATCCACTATGCAGTCCATTTTAATCTGATTTGAAGTAATTAATATTTTTTTTTATTATATTTATGAAGTTACAACTATAAATAGAATTAAAATCTCATCTCTTCTTCTTCTTTTATTGTGAAATGTTTGACGTCTGTGACCACGTAAACAAAACTGCATGAGCAATGAAATTATTATGGCAAACCATGACATTTTATTTGACAAGCAACGTTATGACTGTATTACACTAGTCAAATTTTAAACAAAAAATGAGTTTTGTCAAACGTAGTCAAATATGTTTGATATGTAATATTCGGTGTAAAAGTTTTGCGATTACGCGTAAGGTCAAATATTCAATCTATTATATGTCAAATATTTTTAGTATTTTATTAAAGTACTTATATTTTATATTATTTTTATATTTTTATATTTTATAGTATTTTATTAAAGTATTATTAAAGTACTTTTAGTACTTTACTTTGCACTACTCATGTAACTTTGCACTACTCATGTAAGGCAGTGTAAGAGTTAGGAGAAAACATGGGGGGCCAAAAGGTATGTTTCAGCGCCTATGCTGCCATTTGATTGCCATTTTATTAAAACCTTTACTTCCCCCATGAAGAGTATATGGAGAGTTAATATTAAGTGAACTGTGAATAAGTCTGGTTGATTAAAATATTCCACCAGCAATCAGCTCAAGAGCTTTTGAGATACATGGGAAAAATTCGCGAGTACTCTTTGATGACGGGGATTGAACCGAAGACCTTCGTCATTTGGTGTACATACACTGTAGATCGCACTCAAGGATACTTCTTGTGCTATTATACTAACATAGTTAACTAGAGGAGGGCTTGCAGCCTAAAAGCTAAGTCATTTCTGCTTGAGAAAAAGAAAAACCAAAATGATCTTATTTGAAAAGCAATTAAAATACTATACTTCTTTTCCAACCCACTGTGCAGTATTGCCTTTAGACCAACGTCATCAACATTATAAGTTCGTTGGAGCTCTCGGCGCTGAAGCTAAATTGATGGCAAAACCTGAAGTAGTTAATGGTTTAACAACAGCATTGCATTTCTGAAAATTGTTTACGCTGTACGGTTGTCTTCTTTCTTTCTTTTTTTTTTTTGTTGTTATTTTTGTTTACCTCGCTATTCTTGTGTGAACGAATCTCAAAAGAGTTTGGATTATACGAAAATGTATTTTTACCGTCTAAAGGAAATTAAATTATAAAAACATTTTCCTTTTATTTTTGGAGGAGTTTTAAAATATTGTTACAATGACGATGCATATTTGGCAAATAAATCAAAAAATTTTCTTGAATCAGCATTTAATACGATGAAAACGCTTCAAAATGGCATTCACTTTGTCGCTAAAACGCTTTTTAATAGTTCAGTGATAACATTTATATATCTTTCCTGTACATACTCGTACAATTAAACTTTAGGAAAATAATTTATAAAAATTTTAGCGTGTGCATTATTTACATATGTCACTTCGAGGGTTATGGGGATTTTGGATTACCTTTCGCGTTTAATAATGAGCGAAAGCCGTCATTTGTGAACTATTTGTTCACAAAGCACAATTGAGACGAATCTGTTGAGGAGTGGTGATCACTATTGGTGATGGGCACATGTTGCATGTTTTCAATGACTCTAAAAGGGAAATATTTAACACAAAATAAAATATGAAACAATTGTAATTATAAAAAATCAAAAATCAAACACATCAAAGCGAGTGGGCGTGACTTATATTCCCCCCAAAGGCATTTAATCAAACAATTGTCAAGCAGGTCAGACGCTTTTTAATTTTATCCTCTTCCATTTACGAAGCGATGCAGCAGCATTAATACAATTTCTAATACAGAGTATTAAATAACTGATGATTCAACTAAGAAAATATCTTATGAGTGTAGAAAGAAGAATCTTAAAATCAAGACTTTGTTTAGGCTTATATGTATGTGGCGAAATGAATTTTATATTTTTTGGTTTTTGTTCATATCTTTATTCAGTACAATCCGCATATGCAATCACATAATAAGTCTAACGCCTAGTGATTGCGGAAATGGCTCTAAGTTGGATTGCGGCATGCCGTACAATCCTCAAGCAATGCCTCCGAAAGTTTTAGGCAGCCCTTAATAGTTCTATTAAACGATTTTCAACTAAATTAAATCTTTATTATAAATTTTTTTTTTTAAACTTGATACGATAATCATTTTTAGCTTACCCATCATTATTTTAAAAGCAGAGTTTTTCATTTTAAGCCAACAGCAAAAATACGAAAAAGGTAACTTAATTACAAGCAAAACTCTTTCAAACTGTGAAAAGAAACTGTGCGTGTGCGATAATGAAATGATAAATTATGTAAATTGTCATTTAAGATTCTAAATTTATCAGATAAATGTTTGCAAACACACATACTCGTATTTGCCTATGAATATTAGGGTGGTTGCAAATTTCTTTCGAATATTTCATGCCGTTAAGTTGAAATATAAAGCAAACATCACAGCCGAGATAAAATTCGAATATTTAGTAGGAAAGAATAATAAACTATTAGTGGCAATAAAGTAATACGAGATGTAAAAACATAATTCATATAAATGAAACGGTATTCCCGTTGTCAACACTCTTAGAGTTTCAACAGCAAAAATTTCTGAAAGATTTGATCTCAGACATTTCCCAATAAAGCGCTGTAGAACCAAGTAAAGTCATTGCAACAGATTATATTTTATTGGCAACATTGTTTGCAGCAATAATTTCCTGTCACAAATGACAAACATGGTCTTAAAAAAAACGGGGGAGAGACTTGCACGGCTTACAATCTTTTCATATTATTCGAAATATCAATGAAAGTTTGTATTCAAATATTGAATTCCTGTCGTTACATGCACAACAAAAGCGATATAAACAGATAAAGTCTACGGTGTAAGAAATTGATGTCACGTTCTTCATACGATCTTTTCTGAACCAGAAAAATTTAAATAAATCTTTCTTTTATATTATTCAAAATATCAATAAAAATTTGTATTCAAATATTGAATTCATCCCGTTACATGCACAGCAATAGCGATACAAACAGATAAAGTGTACGGTGTAAGAAATTGATGTCACGTTCTTCATACGATCTTTTCTGAGCCAGAAAATTTTAAATCTAATTTTTAAATCTTTCTTTTTATATTATTCAAAATATCAATGAAAGTTTGAATTCAAATATTGAATTCGTCACGTTACATGCCCAGCAATAGCGATACAAAGAGATAACGTCTACGGTGTAAGAAATTGATGTCACGTTCTTGAAAAAAAACGCCTTTTTCTTACTGATGTTTTCTTATTTAATTTAATTTCGTTATCAGAAAATATTTTGTGAATTTGCTGAAATATCTGTTATGGACTTAATTGCCCACTACTGAGAGCTTTGGGTTTAATATGTAAAATAATAATTTTTAATGGCTCTAATCGGATGCTGTGGACGGATGTATCACTTTGTTAGTCATTCCCGTTTAGTGCTCCATGTGAATAATATTATTTTAAAAATATTTTTTGAAAATGCGGAAAACAATGTGAAAATATCGTGCACCTGGTTGAGTATCATTTTATTATTCTGCGGCTTTGGATCAGCATTTGCCAATAAAAGATATAGTTACAAATTGCCAATTATCAATTCTTTTGTTGGGTGAGACTTTAATTTTTAAAATAACAGCAATGCTGTGAGTCAGTGGAGTGAGTCAGTGAATTTTACGGGCTGCATGGCAAGAAACCGGAAGCAGTAAAATTTATTTACTCTTTTTCGTTCAATAAATGTGTCTACGTTTTATTATTCTAAGTTTTCGAACTCTATTGATTTAATTCAAGTTAAATGAACTGACAAGATTTGGGTTATTGGAAGTGACTAATTGTGGTCTACAAAAGCTGTCATTTTCTTTGATAGAGCTTTAGAATTTAGATTTTGTTTTTGTTTTTTTGTATTTGTATGTTCCTTAAAAAAAATGTTATTAAATTATTTTTTAAAGAATTTGTCAACTTAGAAGAAATGCATAGCCACAAGTAAAACTGTTGGCGCTTTTATTTTTTATTTAGTTATTACCCTCTGGCAAAACTGACCGACTTCACTGCAAATTACTGGCATATGCCATAGATTTACTGGCATTTACCTTTCGTTTAGCCTCCAACTCCACACAAAACTTACCTGATCCACAATTTACCTTCTTTACATGCTCATTTGTTAAAGTGATGTTTTTTCAATTGATTTTGTGTGCCCGTAAAGACATGAGAGCACAATACGATTAAAAGAAATTTAATGTTTTTAGAATACGTAAACAGTTTCCTTTTATTTTAATGCAAACTATTGCATTTTTATTTTCAGGCCGGTCATGTCTGCCATGGCAACATAGCTTGTGTAGTTGCAATGGGCCACATTAACGAGAGTATATTTGCTCTTGGGTGGCACTTCATACTGCAGATGCAAGTGAACCTTTTTCTTTGCAGATAATGTAAACGAAAGCTAAATTGCTTCATAGAACAAGGATGCGAGTGTGCATTAATTTAATTAAACGAGTGGATGTGGTGGAGCACCACTATAAGGGGGGATACATCGAAAACAACTTGTTGTACATACACACTGACATACTACAAGACAACTGAAAGCAAAAAAAATAAAAAATATTTAAGAGAAGTTTATCCGGTAGGTGGTGCATACGACTGTTGTATACGCGTACAAAGTTCGCACGACAATTTTGTCGGGTCATTAAAATTGCAAGACATATTCAATATATTGCTTTTCAGTTTTTTTTACTAACTTAACTTGGAAAGCCTTTGGGCTTGACCGCAGAAAAACACACAGGGTCTAGGTAGGCATCGAACCTGCGCTCTCCGGCTTAGTAGGATGGGAATTATTCATTCGCCTACAGAGGCAGCCAATTAAGCTCGCAATATTGTATAAATTTGCCCATAATTAAGTACACTAGCAAATGCTGTAGGATTTCTTAGCATCGTTAATTGCAAGGCAATAAGAGATTATGGTTTCTTTTTTTGCTTATTTACAATGCAACACTTTATTTAAAGAAGCATATTGTTGGGACTTCCCCTCCTCTTTATTTCTCGAAGTTCTTTTCTTTACCACAAATTTTTGTATAATAACTCGGTCTGCTATTACTTCACCCTTATACAAATAGAGTCGCTTTTTAGTCCAATATGTAATACTATATATAAGTCTAGAATATTCCGATTTTTCTAGCGACTAAACGATATACTCGTAGAGTAAAGCATACTTTTAGGCATACATAAATAAATTCAATTTAATTATTAAATTTATGATGAAGCAACAACAATAAGAAAATCCACACGTAAAAGCGAAGAGACTCCAATACCCGACCGCAGAAATTGTCAATATACTGTAAATGTAAAAGTTACAGTATTTAATTAAAGCTTTTTCGACAATTCCTTAAATAAACACCAAGAGGTTTTAAATTACGTTTGAAAGTTAATATTGACTCTAAACGTGGCCTGCAGCATTTTGCAATAAATTATTATCAAACTTTTCTTTTATATTTATTTCTAATTGAAACAAATATTTATATATTATTGCGCGCTAATCGCAATTTATTATGCACCGAACGAAATTCCCAATTTCTGTACAACAATGTAAAGTTTAAATGTAATTACACATTTAAAGCTTCTCCAATTTCCTACTGCTTTAGCATATTCAACAAAGCTTTTCTCCGCACTGCTGCAACGTAAAACTATTTATAGAAAATTTAATTTAAAATTGTCATTTCGCAATAAATGAAAATGACAGTAAAAATATTATTTTTCCAGAACATATTTCGCGCGAATTGTAATGATTGTAAAATTATATATATAAAACTGTGCAACTGCAATAATAAATAACAAGGCGTATTAAATATGTCAAACAAATCTTTCATTTTCATAAAATAAAATGTCATAAAAGGTCCTCATGCATAAAGGAAGAGTTTTTGTTACTGAATGCACACAGGCCATGAAATATCAGTCTTACAAATGAAAGCTGTCAGTAGCGCAGATAAAATTGCAGTACCAATTACTGTAGCATAAAAATATAAAATTTTTTTTTAGTTGTTACACTTTTACATATTTCATGTGCGTAAATATAATTGAAAAGCTCTAAACAGGTTCAAATTCAGTGCTTTATAGATATTTTGAGTGTGAATCCGTTTTCTGCAATAATCAAGCAGAAACTTTAAACTTAAAGCTCATTTGGAATTCTCTCAAACCTCTACCGTTAGTCCTTAAACCACATTATCCTTTGAAACCTGCTTTTAGAAAGATCTATATACATATGTAATCAAAAGAATGAAATGGCTTGCACTGTTGAGTAAAAAAATAGCAGTCCAACAATACTATAAAAGTATGCTTTCATCTTGCAGTTGCTTATTAGCAGGAGAGCAGAGGTCACAAAATTTTTATAAATTCAATATATTTCTAAGTATTTCTGACTCATTTTTAAATATTTTTGTAGCATCAATTGAGGTCTTTTAAGAGATCATAATTTTATATTATCAGAGCTTTGAGAGAAACTTTCAGCCTTTATATTTTTTACATTTAATGGCAAACCGAAATTTCTTCTACAGTCCAAAAGTTGCACAAGCTTTAATCCTAATGACACAAGGAAGGCACAGAAAGTGCTGTGTTCGTCCTCTTCCTTGTATGCACTGTATTTCTCATTATCGTGCAAATTTCTGCCGCCTTAAGATCCTTGTCAGCCTTGTCAGTTAAAGATTGTCTTCATACTGAAAATGGTAAGAAAAAAAGTCAAAGTATCTGTTACGGAAACCTGCTTCCAATCGCTTTAAGGGCTTTGTTCAGAGCAAACTAGACAGTAAGCAAATACCAGTTGCCCCACTGGTGAAGAAAGCAAACAGTATTACGAAAATCAAACTGCTTCAACTTCAAAGGTTGATGTAAATATAGACTGCATATGCCAATTTCCGCTCTGTAAATTCCGCAGATATTTTACGTGTTCTCCACTTTAATCGCTCTTCTTCTATTTTTCCCGCTTTTTTTTCATAGTTCGTAGAACAATGATAAATAGATAAATAGAGTGCTTGACTTACAACTCACTTGCTTGCTCCTACAATTAAAGTGCATTAAATTGCCTCCTTACAACGATATCCAGAAGGTAACATTAAAAAATAAATAAAAAGCTTTCCTCAAAACACTCCTCAGCCTACAAAATTGTCTAAACCCATAGCGAATCACTCTTACTAATTTGCTGGCGTTTGCTATTACATTGTTAGCTGTTGGTTCAATCACTACACTGGCTCCCCAGATCATAAGACAGATAAAAGGGATTCCAGTAAGAAAACAAAGAGGGGAGAAGCTAAAAAAGTTCTTGGAGCGTTTGGCATTGTGCCACTTACTAACAAGCAAAATTGCTACACTTTATTTTTCCTTTGAGTAAAACTAAATGTTGATTATATTCGAGTAGAGTTTGCGGCAACTACTTGCACATTATTTGCACATAAATTTAGCTGTTATTTGTGGTTGTGGAAATAACAGCTTTATAGCAGCTTAAATTCGAAAGAACCACAAAGAAAAATTAAAGTGTGAAATCAAATATTTGTATTCGATTTAAGAAAATATTACAACCAATTGATGCACGTGATACCGCCGCCGAGAGCTTTTCTCAATTGGTAACCACACCTTTACTAAAGAATGATTATGGTGATCAACGATTATAAACGGCTAACATAAATACAGTGAACACCCTATAACATGGACCTTCCACAAAACAAAAAATAATACATAAATTTTTGAAAAAATATTTTTGTAGCATAATTTGAGGAGAGCCTGATTTATTTGTATGGATGGTTTTTTGATAAAAACTTAATTAGAAAACAAAATAATTATTAATGAAAATCGAGGGGAAGGAACTGAAACATTCAGTTAATGGAAATTTGCCATCAGAAACAGTCCTCGCAAAACCAGCTTAATAATTTAATAGAAGTGCTGCTACAGGCAAATATTGGAGAAATTTATTTATTTACAAGCCATTTAGGCAAGAGGTGTTTACAGTGAAATGAAAAAGTAAGCGCACCGAAAAAAAGTTTAATGCATTTTGCTACTTTAAAACTTAAATATTTAAACAGAGAGAAAATTCAGTTGCAATTCCGCTAAATTAAAAAAAAAAAATTAAAAAAAAGAATTTCATAAAAACAAATTGGAATGTGATGAGTTCATTGCGTTCATCAGCATTGTTTTCAATAATAACATAATTTCATGAGTGGTTCACCTTCTATTATACACACTGTATTTTAAAAAGTATCGGTGCAAGCGTTAAACATTTTATACCCCGAAGCAATTGCTCCAGAAGTAGGCGTAGTTGTTTTAAGGCGGCCTAATAATTTACATGCGTATTTTTTCAGTTCGTTTGATTTAAATTAAATTAATTACGAAAATTCCGTAAATTTCTGTGAAGGAAGTCAAAAGGTGGCTTTTTCACTAACTCTTCAGACGGGATTTAATTTTAGTTCGTATTAGCGCGAGATAACTGTAAGTGGTCATAACAAGTACAATCAACACTTAACACTCACTTTGTTTTTTATTTAATTTCCATGATGTTTTATGACTGCATATTTGGAAACTCCACAGTCATGTGGATCCAACAAACTTTTTCCTCTAGGCAGTCAGTTATTATAATTTGCAGAAATGAGAGCAGACTGTGTAGGAAAAGGAAACACATTTAAAAATATTTCACAGCTTTTATAATTATTAATATAAAATTGATTGCACTATTACTTTCTTAAATGCAACTCTTGGCAGTTTTTCAAAACATTAAAGAAAAGCAATATGGCGGTTTCACAGGCAGGTGTAGTTTCAAAATTTAAAGGTTGTTTAGGAATCAAAGGAATTCAATTTGAATTTTATGTTGCCTTTTTGTCCAAAACAATGTTTTATATATACAGTTAAATATGAACTGATCCTGTCAAATTGTACTCAACTTGATTATTAAAGTTGGCGGAGAGTTTTTGTTGCGTTTTATACAGAAGTAGCTGTCAGCCCAACTTTGTTTCCTTTAAGAAGAAAAATGGTTTTTAAATTACACTGCTGGCCAATTTAAATACCACAGTTTCTGGCAATAAGGATTTAAAAGAATATCCTTTTTTAATTCTTAACCCATCAAGAAATAAGATGCGACACCGCATCATTCATCTGTACTAAATGGCAGCTGCTTAGAAGAGGATAATGCCGGAATAGACCGAAATTTTGCAATACCGGGAAATAGTATTTGCATTGGAAGGATATTTTATCCGAAAACCGAGTAAACTGTCTCAGAATTGTAGATTGCATTTAAGATGAAATGGAGCAGATTTTCTGAGGGTTCTTGGAAAGGCTGGGAGCTAATGGGTTTTCCAATATACTGCAATAGGAGAAGAATTTATATTTGGTTGCAAAAACCAAAAGATTGAAAACAGACTTCAGCTAAAGAGTAGGCTTTAATGATATATCACAAATGATATATCATTTTAGTTTGATTTAAGGAATTTGATGTGACATACTTTTGAGCGATTATATCCTTATGACGCTCGAGAGGTTATCTGTGGCACTAGATATAAGTTATAAGGGAACTGCTTTCTGAAATCTAATGAGAGCACGTCATTTATAGTTACTAATTCGTATTCCCCTAAATTAATTCCAATAAAGTGCAGTCGGTCATTTCAAAATCATGAAATTAAAAAACCTTTAAGTTGGTTACACGAAAACCTTCTGATTAAAAATGTTTTCTTATTGAAAATTGTATGTTCGCTAAATGGGTTGTTAGCACTATGGATATATGGAACAAAGTTTATATTCATGGTTGCCACTTAGTACAGGTGAAATTCACATTTATTTGCGGCGACGCATCTTATCCAACTACAATTAGTCCGAGTAGTATTTTATCTCTTAATGGGTTAAAAACTAAAAACAGATATTCTTCTTAATAATAATTACCAGAAACTGTTGTCATTAAAATTGGCCACCAATCTAATTTAAATACCATTTTCTTTCTTAATTCTTATTAAAAATTAATATTTAGATTCTCACACAATACGTTGCACTAGTAGGGACATCCCTGAGTAGCGGTTTTTGATGAAAACTTTTACTTTCATGGATGTAATAAACACGTAATTGCCTGGGAGACCAAACTAAAATGTGCAACAGCAGAAGGCATTGCCTGTAGTAGTGAAATATTTACATGAAGCGAATTCAAGACAAATCCAATCATACCTCTCATAGCATTCAAAAGGAACGCCAAGGACATAAAAATTAAAATTAATATAAGAATTATGGTTTGACTGGTCACAGGCAAGAAAAACTGTCAAATTTTGAAATATTGAGTTCTTGTAATGAACTATTAAAGTATTACTAGCGGATCGGCTAATAAATCGAATATAAACTTTGTTCCATGCCAAATTTACTTTTATAGTCATCACACTGCTTGTATAGAATTTGTAATAAGATTAAAAAAAGTTTTTAAGTTATACGAGCTTATTTGTCAACAATTTAACGGGTTTTTCATTTCATGAATTTAAAATGGCCGATTTCACTTTATTTTATTAAAACCTGTTTTGAAGAACTTTATGATTCCCTTGAAGGTATTTTATCTTTATCTTTCACAGCTCGGTAATCCTTATGCTTCTTATAATCATAGTATAGGAGACAATGGCTTTATAATATAAATAAAAACAAAGCAGAAAGAATTTATAAGATAAATGAGTTACAGGAGTCCAATGTTTTATGAATGTTGTCTTAGGGTGCGAACAGAGTGAGCGCTGAAAGCGGAACCAAATTTTAAGTGCGACAAAGATTGTCAGTGCGATAAAACTGATTTAACACAGTGAACGCCGACAACGGCTGGGAACAGAATTTCAGCGCTGATTCACGCATTCAGCACACTATGAGTCGAATTCTCATACATAAATCTTTTTGAGATACAACAGTTGAGGGGAACAACTGCTTTAATGTTACACGCGCTCTAATCTCAAGTTCGCAAGTGCTGAATTGCCATTTTCCACAATTTATAAGAAATTTAAAACAAATTTCTTAATTTAGAAGTTCAACACTTGTAGAATAAATTGATAGATATGGTGAACCGTATACTTAATCCATACATTGGAAAAGGCTATTCATAGAAAGCCCCGTATTTACTCATTTAAAACGCAAATCCATTGAAGTGTCGTTACGAGTCATTTTTCTAGCTTCTATCGCTTGTAGGTTTGCGCCATCTGCCACTTCCCTAGACAGTCGTACGATTCATTTACAAAAAAATCATAGAAAGCCGCGTATTTACTCATTTGAAACTCAAATCCATTGAAGTGTCGTTACGAGTCATTTTTCTAGCTTCTATCGCTTGTTAGTTTGCGCCATCTGTCACTTCCCTAGACACTCTTACGATTCATTTACAAACAAATCTGATAGCATATGTCATCATACCATACAAAAATGATGCAACTCTGAAGTAAAAGCAACTCTGATCGCATGAAAAATGTCATGCTATAAAAATGTTCATAGAATTTAGCTTGTCATAAAAATCTGAGATTTTTAGTCCACTCTATACAATTTTTCCAATAGCGATGACATATTTAACCAATCGTATTATCCATGTTCGCTAAAAATTGTCAAATTTTCTTCTGGTTCATCTTGCAAAAACTTTCACGACAAATAGAGTTTATATAGATAAGCATTAATTGCAAACCCTTTACAGTTATTTGGGCTAAATGGTTTTTATTTTGAATTTTAAGGAACTGCAAGAGATGCTTTTCTATAAGGAATCAGGCTAATATGCCTCCACTTCTATTGCCTCCCATGTCTTAACATATTAATTGCATACAATTCTAATTACTTACATTTTTATGGTTTCGTTTTGTTGTGTGTTTGCAGCAAATAGAAGTGGGGGCTGGTAATATAAATAATAATAGGAAGCACTGATGTCGGGCATCTATTTGCCAAAGGCATTTGGGGAATATTTACACTTGTAGTTTTTGTAATTATGAGTTGAGGTTCTGAGTAACTCCGTAATGTTTTTCGGTTGCACTAACCTCTTTCCCCCTCAAGGTTTTGGGTTTTTGTAAAGTGGAGCCCAATAAAAAGTGTTACTGGCATCGAAAAAATGTGTAACTCATAGTGCTGCGCCTCTGATGTAAAATAGGGGCTATTACAGACTGGCTAGGGAGGGTCTGTGTGATTCATGTAACTTATTATACATCACTTATGCATTATAGGAGTAATTAAGTTGTTCAAGCGAGCAAAAATCAATAGTTTTTGCACCGCTTAAGATATAAATGAGCAGACTCAGTACTATCAAAATTACAACAAGGACTCGATCATCAACTGAAATATATACATTTTTATTAGAAGTTGAAACTATTGCAAAAAGGTACTCCAACTAAATCCTTTTTTTGGTGCCTACTTGATTGCTATTAATGTGGTCTTTAAAAAATTATAATAACTCTACTTTCCGATCTGGGGTGGAATGATTTCGTTACCGATAAGAGTCGTACTTTTTAGTGAAATTAGTTATTTTTATGTATTTCTGTTGGCCTCTCGTACAATAAATTTGCAGTTCAAATAAATTACTTTCTTGAAAATCAACATGAAGTTTTATTTTCCATGCCTTTAGAAGAACACCCTTTATGTGAAACTAAATTTTATAGGAAAAGAACAAGAAAAGAAGACTTTAATCTCTTAAAATCCATATATTATATTAAGAACAACGACCTACTTGCATTACAAAACTAGAAGAATTACTAAATAGAGAGGGGGAAAAGGTCGAAAAAGTGCATCTTGTTAATTAAAAAATAATATGAACAAAAATTTAATTGTTATAAAATCTTTCTGAAATATTTTAGTAGAAAAGCGAAGTTTTTTCTCTTCCTGAAAATGTTAAATATTAAGGCCAGTGCACGTGATTTTCAAATGTCACGTAATTAGTTATTCGCTGTAGTTCACTTAATTTTGTAGTATGCATATGTGTCTGGTCGGACCGCCTGTTTGGTTAGTGAGGAAGTCAACAGCAATATTTTCTTTCAGTAATGCAAGAAAAAAATGCTGCCATAGTCAGTGTGAAACCATTCAATTTTCTCGGTAATCATACCCCTGGGAATGCAATGGGAAAATGTTCAAAATTTTATCTTCTTATACAACATGTCCTATTGTTGTATATTATATAGCGATAAAAATAAGTGTTTATTGTAAAATGTACAATTACAACTAATACGCTACACCGATTGATTATAATCAAGTACAAATAAGCATTATAAAAATAACATTCCAATACTGGAAACTTGCGTCAAAGCATTTCCAAGCAGGCGCTGCTAAAGAGACCTAGTGGGGCGTAACTTCCACATTAATGTGTACAATGCAATGCATGAGCGCAATAAAAATCCCCCTTTTTATAAATTGGTGTGTAAATCAAAAAGAAATATTTACAGGCCCTGCATATTGTTGGAGAGAATATTTTTAAAAAAAGAGGTTCCACACAATAAGTCGTCAATCACAAATTTGATAACTGCCCATAAGCAAAATTGCTTATGTTCTTAAATGCTCTAGCAAGTATGTCCCGAGTTCGATCCCTACTTCTGCTGGTCACAAAACAAAGTACATAATGAATTTTTCTCCGTTAATTAAATTGGATCTCAAGTGAATTATTTAATTCGCCTAAAAGCGCTTTCATATCAGAGGCGTTGTAACACTGCTTCATTTACGTCTCCACCATCTATCTTCTGTTTTCTTTTCTGGATAATCCATGGCAAAGATAGTGCCTAGCGAGTGAGGGCAGCAACAAGAAAAAGTTATGAGTTTTAAAATAAATACTAACGTATCTAAAATCTAGTCATTCTAAGCTGGAAAACAAAATTCATTCTAAAACAATAATTTCAGTATTTGCAAAAAGCATAATTAATTTCCCGTGAATATATATCTTTTTTTTTTACTGCCGAAAATTCATCCATGCCTGCTAATTTCTTTTAAGCTCACAACAATTTTTGGCTTCACTGGTGTTACTAACGACGGCTATTCTAATTTTTCTTTCCAAAAAGTCTTTCTACCAAATAAAATTTTAAAATAAATGAAATTATCAAGTCTATTCAATAACATTACTTGGCTGAGATCTAAAAGGACAACTACAATAAATTAGAATAAAAGTGTTCTCAATGTGAACCATGTCTGAACAGTTCACATACAGTTTGCATACACAGTCGACAATATTTATACAGATATTACGTCGCTCTTGGAAGCAGTTTTCTTTAAATTGTAAAACATTGTATAGGTGTATGTAAGCAAGTAATGGTAACTGCTGCCGTAAATCTTAAAACAGAAACTTTGCATTTATTTTCTCTTTTGTGGAAATGCTGCCTCAAAAAATTAAATCACCGTAAATTGTTTACTTTGCGACTCTGAAGAACATTTCTGTAAAATTTAAGCGGAATATAAAATATGTCAGCATTGATTTGCCCGGCTTAAAACTTCAAAAAGCTCTTAGTTTCCTTTTATTTTATGTATGCCGACTTCATGCTAAAAATAGTAAAATTTTATTAACATACATTTCATTGAACTGGCTGGTATACTACGAAGACGGCACTCACCTTAATGGCAACGGATGGCACACATCGGTAACAGATATAAAATTTCATTTGTATGCCTGCCATTGTACAAGTTTGTATCCCAACAACAAAATGCAAGCCTATAAACTACAACGTTATACAGTCGTTAAGTCTTTTCTGTTTTACGTCTATAAAACACTTGCACTACCAGCTTTAGCTCTCGGCATACAACAGCATAAATATATACACAACTAGACTTCCAGTTTACAGCTCATGTACACCAGAATCTTTTTTTTTTTTTTTTGTTTCCTACTTACTTATTTGAGGAATACACATATTTAAGAATGACAAGTAACAACTGGCAGTTAAAACTGCAGAACTTGTCTTAAGTGACATCACTGCTGATTTTGTCTACGTGAACTCTTGCAACGTTAAAGCATCTTCGAAAGAGCTTTAATATTAACAAGAGCAGGTGAAACGTCAAAGGCGATTCCGTGAATTTTGAAACAACAATTCATATCCTTGTGATATCCCAACTCATACTGTCATGCTCGGACTGACTGTAAACTGTGAAAGGCCTGAATGTGCTAATTAAATAAAATATATATTGCGAATATGTTGTGTGAACATTTATTGATCTCAAAAGCGATAACTGAATCCAAATTTGTGTCTGAATGTAGCATTAATAATCCAGCTATTGCACAGAGTGATAAATGATTTAAAAGAGTAACTTCCTTATACGGGGGAGGGGGGGTGTGAAAAGTGTGCGGCCTAGCCTAGCAATAACGCTTGCATGTAAATTATTTTTTAATTCTATAGCGCCGTAATTCCGTAGCTTGTATCAAAATTTCCAAATCAATTGTTTAATTAGTTTACGTTACACACCCGATTCAGTAGAACATTTACATTCCTTACGTTGAAAAATCGGAGAAGTCAATCGGCTGACGTCATTAAACAATTCTATTAAAAAGGCCAAAGCCAATTACAAATTAAAGACAAGCTGGATTCCTCCCTGAAAGGCTCTTTTCTATCATATCCAGGAGCTACATAAGCCGTGGGTTTCCGAACAAGCACTTCCGACGATTCACTTTCACTTTAACTTGCAGTTTTAGATTTAGTTTGATAGAAAATTATCGACACCGATTCTTTATTTAATTCTCTAAAACGTATAAAGAAATACGTGCGATGAGCGAAATTGGAAAAAAATTTTTGAATTTTCGACCACTCAAACCAACTGGAATTTTCAAAATGGTTTTAGAAAAACCCTACTTTATTTTTAATTGCTGTACAGATTTCTACACAATAAATATTTAAAATATTATTTTTTACATCAAAATCGAAATTTTTTTATTTTCGTTTTCTTATCTTCAAAAAAAGTATGCAATTTTCTTAATAGCCCCATATCCACAAATGTCAGCTTAATATCTTCCGACTTCAAAATTGATATTGACAACCGATATTCAAAGGTTTCTGTGAAATGCCCACGGCGAATTGAATCAGATTGCAGTAAAAGTACAAACTATTTTAGCAATTCTCCCCTTCTCATCACTAGAAAGAAGAGTCTAGTTTTTTTTAAATAACTCAACCCGGAATCGAACCCGCGACCTCTATGCCTACTCTACGGATGTGAGACGGCTTTATAAACCTATAAATAAATGTCAGAAATGTCATAAATAAATGAATTAAACATTGACAATAAAGTTCAATGTAAATTCAGTTCAATTGAAAGGTTCGCACAAAACTAATATTTTACCGGCTGCCTAGAAATTATAATCAAATAACGATTTATCAAATATTTCGCAATGTGAAAGAGATAAATTTCCGTGTGAAGAAAAAGAGAACATTGTGGAGACAGCAATACTTTGATGTTTTGCCTTTATATTAAACGAGATACTTTATTGTCTCATTTTCTCATGCTAAAAGTAGTTCCAAAGAAATAAATGGCACCACCCTATTGTAGAGGTTTTGGTACAGTATTTTTCTTTGCATAATAACCGTCGTTATTTACAGAAGCGATTCATTAAAGTGAATGAGAAATGAAAAATTCAATTTCAAATTGTTCCAGAAACAAATAGGCAAACTGCTCGTATATTCATAATCTCAGAGAAATGATATCCTGCTGCAACGGAGATTTAAATCCTGGTAAAAAAATAATAAAAAATTAGTAACTCTGTAGCCAGCTCTGGTTACTTTTATTTTGCTATTTTTGTTACTCTTCTGAATGCCATTTCAAGCCAGCACTTCAACGCTATAGAAATATGTAACAAATACTTTTAAATAAATAATATGGAACTCTGACTCGGCATGGATGTGATGATACAAAATCTTTTTTCCGGTCACTTGGATGCCTGATTGAAAAGTAAATATGAAGAAAAGAAAAAAAAGCACATTTTGGACAGAGGGAGAACATGGGTTAATAATATAGGAACTTTCAATTTCACGCATCTTTCATTACTTTTAAAATATTTTTATAATTTTTTAAATTGTTACATCACCGCGATCGTAGAAAGAATCGCGATCGTATCATACGTAGAAAGCCAAAGTAACCTCTAAGCCGTCAAGCAAGTTTGCCAAACATACAGCCGATTCCATTAACGTTTTCGTAAGCAGAGAAGACGCATCAATGCTTGAGCTTATACTGCTGCTTGACATGCTTGCTCACATACCAAGTATGACCATACAGTAGCGCCTTGGGAAGGCTGGGGACAGCAAAGCAAATAATCTGACCACATACTTGGCATTACTTCGCTGCACAATGCTCGCTAGGCAGTGGCAAAGATTGTTCCAATTTGTTGGCAACGGAAGCCATACCTCAACTGTAACTGTCTTTCAGCTTGCAATTTTTTAAAAGTGTCATACTTTTATCCCAACGGCACTCTAAATGAACTCTAATATTACGTTATTTAAACAATTGGCTGCTACGAGTTCCAGACTACGATTTAGCCCATTCTACACAAGCAGTCTTCTGGCAAATAGGCGGAGTTCGTATTCCATACATAATGTGATTTTAAAAAGAAAATATGACCACTTTCAGCTCCATTTGCAATGTTTATTTGAATTTATTTTAATTCCAGTCCACACTTTCTGATGCTCCATTCAGCATATTTTTTTTTTTTTTTTTTTTTTTTTGGTGACTTTTTTGTATTGCTACAGTTGATTAAGCTAATGAACCTTATTTGAGAAAGCTTTACAGTATTTTAGCTGAAAATGTATGAGTGCCAGAAAAGCAATTCTCCACCACAACCAGAAATCATTTGGAGAATGAACTGAAAAGTTCAATACTCCTGCGCATTTTGTACCACCGTTGGTGGCATTTTGTACAGAAGCACGTGTTAATTTAAGCTGGCATTATTTCCACTATCGCATTGTATTAATTTGTAACATTAAAATGATGTTTTCATAAATAAGGCAGTCGGCTTATGCAAGTAAAAGGCTTTTTAAACAGTCGCTGCAAATACTTTGCGTTTTTCAATCTGATTTCTTCCATCAGTAGACTGCATGAACGAAAGGCATACAAGTTAAGTCTAAATTATGGTATAGAACGTATAAACTAAATAAGCTTGCCCACAGCCAGCACACGCTAAAACACACTGTTCGTGTTATTGTCTATTTTTTGTGGGCTTTAACCTTTCCAGCACATTCGCACAGGAAAAAATCATGTATTTTTACGTATCAAAATAACGTTGCGCAGTAAAAAACGTTTGGCAAAAAAAAAAAAAAGTTTTAAGACTTTTAGATGAAAAGCTTTTTGAAGATATAAGTAATTTTCCGAAGAGGCTCCGTGATATCTAAGCATAACGAGCACTGCCCTCAGTCGATGGGATTAGAATCTGTAAGGTTTCCCGCGTATACATCTGCCAAACATTACAAATTAAAGACAAGCTGGATTCCAGCCTGAAAGGCTCTTTTCTATCATATCCAGGAGCTACATAAGCCGTGGGCTTCCGAACAAGCACTTCCGACGATTCACTTTCACCAAAACAATGATTTCTTTAAAAAATAGCTTATCTCGTTTACGTATGAAAATGCGTAAAAGATTTTGTCAAACATAATCGACATGTTTCAACTTCGCCATCACTCCGCAAAAGAACTCAATGAAATGTTAACCCTTTAAAGCCCACAATATCGAAGAGTTTACTTGTTTAACACTTATTCAATAACACTTATTCGTTTGTGCACGAGTCAAGCAGAATCAGCCAAATTTGAAGTGAACCGCAATTTGAAAACATTCTGCTGCTAAAATATATTTAAACGCACGTTCAATATCTAATTTAATTCTTAAATACACGTTTGATAATTAGCATAATTTATAAATGCAGTTTGCCGTGAGAGAAATAAATTCAGTTTATTGTTTCGTTTTTATTTTGAATGAATAGATAATGGATAACGAACAGCCTACTATGCCGGCAGTCTCCGGTTCGATTCCTGCCTAGACCCTGCATGTTTTCCTGCGGGCAAGCCAAAAGCTTTGCAGGTTAAATTAAAACTTTTTACGCTCATTAATATTAAATTTTCAAATAATTGAAAACATATTGGACTATTTTGTGTAAAATAGTTTCCACTATTCAGATGTCTTTTGTTTCAATTGCATACGTTTGAATGCATTATTCGAATTACTCCAAATAATGATACACTGACATAATTATTTGACACAATAATCATTCACATATGCCATTCTTAATTCAACTGTTAGTGAATTATTGCATACAAAATACAGGGGCAACTTTTTTAAACCCGTTTTTTATACAGAAATTAAGGAGGGCAACTAAATAAAAATAAAATAGAGCGACCCTCGTTATTGAAAAATGTTCAATAGAGGCAGAAACTCGTTTTTTAATACTTTTTTATCCAGAAAAAGGGATACAAATTTATTTTGTTAGCAACTGTAGTGCTTCACGATTTCCTCAGGTGGTTGTCGTACAAGCATGGATTCTGATGAACTGCCTCGATGATTTGTTGTCTATATTATATTGGAAATATTTACTCACTTCCATTTTCTAATTTCAAATATATTTTTTTCTTATTTTTAATTTTTTTTTTTTTTGTGTGTGTATAACTGTTCAGGAAACTTCACTAAAGAACGATCTGTCAAAATCGGATTTTCTAATTTCAAAACGTTAGAAAATGTATGGGCGTGAGAACTTTTGACAGCTAAAAAGTCTTGCCGCTTTTGTGTAGGGATGCCATTCAGATATTTATCTCAGTCAGTGAGTGCTGCGACGAAGAAAAGTTTTTCTACTCTCTGCAGTTTAAAATTTCCTAATTAAATAAGTAGCTTGTCTGAACAGGGCGATGTTGATCTGAGTCAAATAAGAAAAAAGGGTGGTGAAGAGCATGCCAGGTGTGCCACCAGTTCAATAAAGTCTTTTTAATAGAATTCAATTATCCACTCGAAAAATCATTTTCAGTTTAATGCTCGCACTCAAGTGTTATTGCTGTTAAGCACAGGAAAATATCATTTACAAGAACTTTTCCAGCAAAAATGATTTTAATGAGCAAAAAAATAAAAAGAAAAATTAATAAATGTAAAAATGTTGCAAAAAGAATTGTCGGAATTAGGTGTCGGTAAGAGCCCTTAAGCTCTTGAAGGTTAAAGCTGCATTAATAGAAGTACATTAGCGATGCATATTGTTGAACGCATAATGTAACTCGTCATGTAGTGAGAATAGTGGAATCGGCATTATACATTGTCGCATGCCCTACTTAATATTATCCTTGATATGACAAGGATATATACTTGGTATTATTAAGAGTTGCTGTAACAGTTTGTGTATTCAAAATTTTAATTATCGTAAAAATTTGTAATTTTGTATCGCCTTTTCTATTGAAAATAAAAACGAAACAATAAACTGAATTTATTTCTCTCACGGCAAACTGCATTTATAAATTATGCTAATTATCAAACGTGTATTTAAGAATTAAATTAGATATTGAACGTGCGTTTAAATATATTTTAGCAGCAGAATGTTTTCGAATTGCGGTTCACTTCAAATTTGGCTGATTCTGCTTGACTCGTGCACAAACGAATAAGTGTTATTGAATAAGTGTTAAACAAGTAAACTCTTCGATATTGTGGGCTTTAAAGGGTTAACATTTCATTGAGTTCTTTTGCGGAGTGATGGCGAAGTTGAAACATGTCGATTATGTTTGACAAAATCTTTTATGCATTTTCATACGCGGGAAACCTTCTAATCGCTTGGACTGAGGGCAGTGGTCGGTATGCTCATATTGCACGAAGCTTGAGAACGAAATCATATCAACTCGTAGGATATCGATAAGCTTTTCATGTAAAAGACTTGAAACTGCATTCCTGCCAAGACGTTTTTATTTTTTTATTGTGCGAATTTATTGGAAAACTTAATGGCCACAGAGGTAAATAAACTCGGAAACGCCATGAACTTTTGTCTCTGCTTTTGTAAGTGCTTTAAAGTTATTTTGTTCTTGATAAATATTTATTAAAAAAAATATACTTCACGCTCCATATAAGAACCCGTTTTTGAAATACTTCTCTGGTATAAACGCTAAATATGTTATGAGAGGCCAAAAGTTTTGGTATTCTGAATGTGCAAGAGTGTCGATGAGTATTCCAAAATCAGGTTAAAATAGACTTTGAATTTTCTTATCATTGCAATATGGATTTTGAAACTGTGTTAACCGAAAGCCTATGATGGGCAAGTTGAGTCACCTGGTAAAGCCCATCAATTACCTTTTAATCAATTATTTTATTTATTGGCGAAGTTCATTTCCAACATTTTTTAAGTGAACACTTCTCGTTATAAAAATTTATTTTAATTGTTACCGCAAACAAAGTCTTGTGCAAAATACAAAACAGAAAATATGGGAAAATCTCATTAAAATTCTCTTTGTGATGCAATTGAGTGGCCTGAAAGAACTCGTATAGCCTTTGCAGTGGAATTTCAACTTTGAAAGATGCAAAAAATATAATTGGTCATGAAGTGTAATAATATGACTTTGGGTGGCAAGGTAAACCAGTCAGCTTAAATGGAGTGGGATTGAAGTCATAATTAATTTCTTACCACACCAGAAAATATTACGCGATAGTAATTTATAATCGTAGTGAATGAAATTCACAACTTTGTCACTTCACTTCTCCGTCATCGGCATTGGCTGAACTACCAAGTTCGTCAAGTAGAGGTAAATTATACATTCTTCAGAAGCAATTTAGGCGAAAATTGTCCACTTACTTTAAACAGTCTTGAGAATTGAGCAGAAGAAGTGATGAAACCCTTCTGAATGTTCACTTAGAGAGCAAAGGAGCTTTTCTATTTGCTAGCAATGAATACTTAAAATGTCCAAAATTGTTGGAGTGTGGCTCACGCGATTTGACATCTTAAAGACATTGTGGCAATTTAAATGCATATATCTGCATATGACGTGAGGTCGTGCTTTCAATATCTACTTCTTCCGATAGTTAAAATTGATACAGCTACGCTCTTCGCTGTGGCTCCATCGTATGGCTTAAGCGATGGGTTCTACCTCCAGTGTAAGGGAAAAAATTGTTATGAATTTTCCGCCAATCTAAGTACGCAGATCATCGTACAACGGTATTCCGTGGCAGTATTTCATCAGCGAAAGAAAATATTGACCACAATGGGCATCACACACGGCATAACAACGACGACCTCAACTTATTTAGAACCAGTTTTTCTATCACTTTTCTTTCCCCTTAATACCGACATTGTTAACTTAAAAAAAAGGGGCATCCCCTTAATTCTTGCCTTACGAAAAAAAACAAATTTGTAGCGATAAAATTATGTCTTGCCACGATTCTAATATTGCGGCTCTAAAAAGAGTCATTTGGTAGAAATTTTTATTAAGCTTAAATAATCATGTTGCCGAGTAGACTCTGAGAGTGTACTGAGTTAGTTGAAATGATATTCCAGTAGTTGGACCACTTTTGCAGTCAATATAGATCCTTAATTTTGGAAACATTTCAAAAAAATTCAAATTCAAGAGATGAATTCATGAACTCATGATGAAAGTAAAGACGAGTTAGTCAGCATGAGAGCGAGCAAACGAATTATCTCGCATTAGCTTTTAGTTGCATAGATCTAAATTTGCTTCGGAGGAATACGTGTAGTTATAATTTTAAGAACTAATTGATTTGTTGTTTGTCATAAATTATCAGAATTTTATTAACGGATCTTCTAAGTTGGGCCATGCAGGCAGAATATTCACGGGAATGTGTATATAATGAAAATGCTCAAAAAATTTAACTTCTTCCGAAATAGGTTCCATAGATATTTTTGTACACCACAAATGTATTGAACTGAAGCAGACTTTAATCCTGATATATATTTGTCATTACTAAGAAATATTTAAAATTTTAATAATAATTATAAATAAATAAAATACAATTGAAACTTCAATTGAAAGGAGTTTCAGTACGAGGGTTTGTGGTTTGATCCCTGCTGAATTCGGGGTTTACCTTTACTTTTTTCCTACAAATGTATAACACAATCTTTTAATTATATTTGTTTTATTATTTAGCCGATTTTGGTGTTTTGCGAAAATTTTAAGCTCAATTTACGCAGCGACAAAAGAAACGAGGACAGATGGACAGGCAGACGGATAGTTGGACAAGGCTCAATCAGCTTCCCTTCTTGTATAGATGGAGAATATAATTGGTTTTCCATTAAGTGCCTATACAACTGATGACAACCTCATCAAATTAGGGGTATGACTATGCTTAACATACTGCATGCGTTCCTTCCAATTTCGAAGCACTTTTTCGCATAAGGTAGAGCTTAGTGGAACGATCGCACATTCCATGTTCAAGTCCAATACATGCATTTTTGTTGATTGTTCGTATAAATCAACGACATAAAATGTAATGAAATAAAGTCAAATCACAAGATCTCGGCGGCCAACTCACTGGTGCAAAACGTGAAATTTCGTTGAATTGGCCACACAACCGATCCATTGTACCGCAACCTGTTTGTGGCGATTGCTTTTTGGAAACAAATAAACGTTAAGCATCGATCTATACCGAACTCCATTAATATTAACGAGGTTTCCTGCTCCGATTTAGAACAAATATGGAACGATGACATCCCCTGCATGAAGAGCGCACGATATACCCCTCTTTAACGAATGTAATGGTGCCTCTTGTACGTCATATGGGTTACTTTTATTCCAAACATGCAAAGCCATTCAGCCAAAAATATGTGAAGAAGTAGCATTCCGCTAATAGATTCACTTCACTCGGTTTTTTACATCGACCAAACCGCATTCAAACGATTTTCTGGCCGTAAAAAAAAATGACTCCTTGTTTTTGGAATAAATTGGTACGATTTGCAAATATTGTTCTTCTTTATTATGGTCGACGATGAAACCAGTATTAGCTCTGAGAAATAAAAATATGTGTAACGTATCTTTCACGTCCCTAATGGAAAATATAAAAGCAGTCCAAATGTGCATATACCTACAGGGTATACACCTTGTGGGGTCGCAAACTAATATTGCAGAAGTTACCATCTCCCTATCAAACCTATAAAGGACGAAAGGATACGTCCTTTTGTATGGAGAAAGATATACGAATATAAAAAGGTTTTGCGGTTCTTGGACTTGCTTTTATGCCTTTAAATATTTTCCTTTTTGAGACCAGACAGCAATTAGTCTTATCAATTAAAATATCAATTTCTTTCATATAAAGCTCTTTTCCAGCATTGCGATTTAGTCCTAAATTATTAAAATTATAAAATTATAAAATTCGTGAGCACATTTCTCTTAATGTGCTCTTAATAATACCATGCAGTAACTATTTTGCTAATTTTATCTTAAATAGAATGCATTTGTGTGAAAAGCATGTAATTAGTTTGCTTAAAGTTCAATTGCAGAGCGATTCACTTGACAAGCATATCAGTGGCCATCATCACAATAGTTTCCCTAAAAATTGCAAGTGTCCATTAAAATACTGTCAAAATTTAAATTTGTTTCAAATCAGCAGCCAAAGGCGTATCTGCACAGCAGATATTTCAAAATTTGTATAACGTTTGTTGCCACCAAAGTTGCGAGTGGCGCAAAAAAAAGCTCCACTATTGGGAGTGGGGTATGCACGTTGGAATAGATATTATTTTTTTCTGCTTGAGGCATTGTCACTTTCATGTCCAGGTTGTGTGAATACCGCTTGTGTGCTGGACTTCTTGTTCACAGTTTTCATTATTTCAATTCATAGATTTGGCAATTGAGATCATGATAACATTACGAAATTGCGAAACACGGAATAAAATCCATAATTCCGTAGAATGGGTGCAATTATAGAAGGCTTGTATTTTATTTTAAAGCACAAAGAATGCATAGCGAGCATAAATCCCCATAATCTTTTTATTTAACTTTTATGATTTCAATTTTATTTCCATAAGAACCTTGGAAATCGGCATAGAGTGGTCTCTTCCATGAGAATTTTAAGTTCATGTTTCGCTATCCTAGATAGTAGTACGATTTATCAAATATCGCACCTCTGCTGAAACAATAGTATAGTGGGGCCTAAAAATGACTGATTTTTGTGTGAAGCGAAGAGAACATGGTTTACACTATTTTGTATGATAGTGTGGCACAAGCATCACCATTTTTATTTGATATCTTAAAATCAGATCAGATTTTTGCCCAAAGGAATCGTACGACTGTGCCATCAAACTTCATTATAAAAATAAATGCATTTCTAACGCAAAACACTTTCCTAGCAATAATCCAAGACCACCTTGTTGGTTGGTGTACGTGCCACAATTTGTTGAAAGTGTTTGATATAATTGTAGGCTAATTTGCCACTAAATAATTAGAATGCCGTTTGGCCGTTAGGCAACACGGACTGAAGAGAATCATGACACATTTTGTATGAACCCCGGGAAAAGAAATATTACTCCTGGAGAATCATTCAAGGGATAAGTGTAATATGCGTCTGAAATTTATTTTAATTTTAGAAACTCTTGAAGCACTCGATTGACTTATCTAAATTACTTGATTGATTGCAAGTATAAGTTGAAGAAATGAATGCTTGAAGACGACTGAATTTCTATTAAAAAAAGGATAATTTACAAAAGATAATTTTAAAGGATAATTTAAATCTACACATATCGGCTGGTATTGTTGATTCTGCTGCAAAGGAAAATTTAGCGGAATGAAATACCGATCGATTTGAAAATTGCAATTAATCATCCTGCGTTATTCGCTTTCCGCGAACTTAAATTAACTTCCCCGTTTTAAGTGATTATTAATTGATGTTGTGTTACCGGATGGGGGAAAATCTACAAGCATATATATGATTTTAGACGGGAATGTTAAATATTTTATTATAAAACAAATATGGATACGATTGCCTGTCTTGGAGATAGTTGTGACAGCATGCGATTGGAAAGAAGATTTTTCTGCTATAAATCTGGAGATGTGTTGCACATGAACGATATAGAGTAATATCAAATAAACAAATGTGAACCGGCCTACTGGTAAATGAAAATTTTGCTTAGTTTTGCCTAATTTTGCGTAAGTAAACTAAAAAAATCTCAGCAAGAAAGTTGTGTAAGCAAATGGCTTCTAACACCCTACAGCGAGCGTCTTACACCTTACAGTTCACTCTCGCAACAAAATTAGATTTAATACCGCACATTGTAAAGGCAGAATTATAGTAGGAAGAACTATTGGTGTGCTCAAATCGGTTTTTAGGTGCCTTAACAATGAACGGAGACTACATTATGATCCACAAAAGTCTGCAAAGATCATAAATATCTGCTGGCCACTTCACAATATTAGACTTCATTACAATATTACAGAGGAGAACTTGATTTTCCATTACATGAAGAAGAAGATCCAATAAACGATACTGTTCAAGATGATTTTATTGGGGAAGCAAAATATTTTACATTTCCTTACATTTTTGTTCCTTCCATTAACTTTCCCTCATAAGAACTCCTCGTAAGCAAAATTGAGGAAAATATCTATATATAGGGGAATCACTAATATGGCAACACCGCAACTGTAGGAATGATACCACAATAACAGTAGCGCACCGCAACGGTGGAAAGGATAATTGCCAATTGTTGCTGCCGCACAAAAACTGTTATCCGCTATCGCACAGTGGGGTGTTCGACTGCACTTGAAGAATGAGAACATTTTTAATTCATTTAATTCCATTTCTTTCAACTTTCCTAAAAGAGGAAAAAAACTCTGCGATGCCTCCTTTACTTTTTCGCAAGCACACTCACTATAATTTCATCCCTTGCGGGTTTTTATCTTGAATGACCGGAGATGGCTGCGGCCAATTATACGTGTACGAGCATGTGAGCAAAAAGTCTTGCACGCGAATTAAAAGAAAAGGCTTTCCCAAAATTTTGGTTTAAGTTTCTTTTATTCAAGTGATCTTAAGACTGAGTTAATAACTATTGCTTAACGTCTATTTATACTAAGAAGGATCATAAAGTAGTGAGTAATTATGGCGTCTGCATACCAGACAGTTTTTCATTTCGTTTAGTTAATGTTTATGATCGTTATTATCATTAGTGCAATGTCCATGTCTAGAATATTATAATTATGTATAGTTTCTTAGTCTAGACTATTATAATTATTTTATGTCCTTTTACTTCTACCATTTCTTTTCACCCTTATTTGGTGGATGGTAGTGTTAACTATGTGAAAGGATGTAACTCGCGCTGAAATGTTAAGAAATGTTAAAAGAAAGTCCCCCGGCCTTGGATGTCTTCTTTCTGCGAATGGTAATCATGAAAGCATTCAACAAACCTGCTCACTCCCTAAATAAACCATCTGTCGTCTTATTGTCGAGTGATTGATTAAGACCATAAATATGAATTTGGCAAATGAGGCAGAATTCTGTGAATTTCATTCGAATTATTGTTGAGTTTAAAAACTCATAAAATTCCGGCTACAAACATTATCTCACACGCAGATAAAAGACCGTTCAAAAAAAATCCCCTCCAGCTTTTGTCATATGGTATTACGATTAAGCATTTTTGCTTAATAATTAAAAAATGTTCGACAGCAATACATGAATTCATTTTTTGTGCGGCGCAAGCAAACTTTTTACATATTAAAATTAAATTAAATAAATTTAAATATTAAATTATTTTACATGCAGTGCCAGTCTTACACTCTTCCCTTCAGCTGAATTGCCTTTCAGTAGCAAAAAAATGGACTTTACAATTCTACAAATGAAATATTAAACTATTTATTCTGTAGGATATCTCAGTGAAATGTCCTGTCACACTGATAGGCCGCTCTACACGTTTTTCCTTAATTAATGTTATTTCGGTTGCCAGTTCGGAAGGCTGCAAAATTGTATTAATTTGCATGCAGAGAAGACAATTCGAAACTGATAAAAGTTATTTATTAAAATCTTCTTGTGAGTAATTTCAAGGAAGCTCAGCCGTTGACGCAAATTAATGGCCACTTTATTGGAATAAACATTTCAAATAAAGATTAAAAGCATTTTCGAATGCAACAAAACTATAAAGAATGCATTGTAAATGAACCACAAAATTTATTTTTATAAATTGCAGGCGATTGCTTGCACTGGACTCTTTTGCGAATAACAAAAATTAAAATCTACAACGACAACAACAAAAAAAACTGAATGCATCAAATAATGATTTTTCGCTTGATCAGAACAATTTTAAAATACTTGCACTTGTACAAGTAAACGCTTCCAATGCCTACGCAATTGTTTTGGGTTTTCGGCATTTTGGCCCCCATAGGAAATGATCCAAGGGGGCCAGTGTACCGAAAATAAAGCTTTCACCAAGTTATTGATAAGGAGAAATCAAAAGCTTTATTTAGGGAAATGCTGAAATTGTGTGAGCGGTGGCCGATACTATACGTAGAGCGTCCAACTGGCATGGGCGTGTTCATGAAAGAACTGCTAATAAAATTATTGGCAAAATAAATAGAATATTTAAAATTTATTAGGTTTTGAATGCACAATTCAGCTGGGAAACGGAAGCAGTTGGAAAATTTCCGTGGTTACCACACGAGAAGGAAAACCTTAACCGGAATCAAAAGTCAATGCCTTCGGGTCATCTAATAAACTTTAAAAAACATAAGAATTACGAGAGGAATACTGGGTTCTAGTAATTTCACATTTCATTGCACAATTTGCCACCGAATACCATAAAGATATCAATAGAGCAAAATGCAGAATCTACAAATATATTGGAATTATATACCCGAGCTGTCTGAAAGAATTACACTTTAAGATATTAAAGACTTTTAAGCAGTAAGAACGCTATCGGTGTAATAATGCCAGCGGAGAATGAATTCTATAAATTGAAAATAGAATTTTTTTGAAAGTTGCATTATATAAACTTTACAAAGTCGTATTTTATAAAATTTTAAAATAAATTTGATCGTGTGAAATTTATAAAATTAAAAAGTTTCAAACAAAATAAAGCGTGCAAATCAGCATAATATAGAGAAAAGCAAAGAATAGAATATGATGAGATCTTACAGTATGAAGTAATAGTTCGGGTAGCAAAACATATTCCACATGTATCCCACTGTGCACTAAGTGGGTATTGACCAAACTTTGAGAAAGTACTCTTGCGTGGGTGTGAAATAATACGGTGTGAAAAATACTGCATACTATCTTTTAACATACAGGCTGACAAGAATACTTCTTACAGAGATTTTCGCTGACAACTATCGTAACGTAATGAATAAACGGACCCCCCAAACAATAAAAGGAAGTGCAAAAATAATACGAGTAGTTGACAAAACTTAGACGAAAAAGCTTTTTTGCTGGCGATGGCCAGCAAAGTTAATCGAGTGATTTTTGGTTGGCTTCGAAAAGATGAACTGAATCTCAAAGAAAATTAAACAAAAATGAAATTAAATATGAAGAAATTTTCCAATAACTCTATCAGTAAAATAAAATATATGAATATGTGAAATAATACGGTGTGAAACATACCATCTATTAACATACAGGCTGACAAGAAGAATTACTACATTACTTCCAGAATCGGTTATACAAAATTTTCAATAATAAAGCAAAAATGTGTAAAGTATTGGCTCTAGAAAACATTTAAAATGTTTAATAGAAATTGTATCTTGGCAAGCGGACACAGAGTTCTCAGCTTATAATGTAAACATTTATTTAAAAGTCTGCCATTTTCCCTACTGCAGTGCATGGCGGATGTGGGCCAGCATTTCAATTTCCAATTTGTAAATTTTGTAACCATTAATTTATACATTCTATTGCAGTTGGCTTATTTGCTATAAATGATTGATGAATATTGTGGGCGAAGCTTTCATGTTGGTTTTGGTTGTTGTTGAAACTTGAAAATATTTTACAGCAATAAAATGGACAGGCTGCAGCCAAACGGCCTCACTTGTTTCTAAGAATTGATGTTATAAATCATATTGCATTTCTTGCGTTGAAAATAATATATATTGTATTTTTAGAAAGAAAACAGGTACTTTCACCCGCCCCCTCCCTTTCCCTCTTTAAAATAACTAATTGATTTTATTTGAATTTTGATGGAAACTTTTTCCCATTGAATAGTGGCAGATAATTCCAGGAAATTTTAAGGCATTACTTTGCAGAAATATTTTTCTAAAAATAAGTGAAAAATGCTAAAATTATTATTGAAAATATCAATGACTTTGTGCAGTAAATTGAATTGCATTTTCCTATAATTTAATTTAAAAAAGAAAAAGTTTTTCATGAAGTACTTGAGAATAACAATGGAATGATTTTACTTCAGGAAAGTTATTAAAATTCTTAAATAATTCATTCCATTAATTATTTATCACTTGTTTGGATTATACAATTTTTAATATTCGACCAGAAGAGTAGAAAAAAACACTCTACACTCTTTCTATCACGTGTTGTTAAATTCGCAGTTTTTACAAAATGAGCCACTGTGCAGTGTGTGCAAAACGAGTAGCTGCACTTTCCGGCGAAAACATCTGTGAAACGCAGTTTAAAATACAATCCAGAGGAAAACGTTTGGTAGTGGTTGTAGTTGGGCAGCGTAGCACAGCGTAAAACGTTTTCAATTTATCATCATTGTTTCGCAGTTATCGTGCCGTTTATAAAAATGGTATGCAAAATATTTCTGTTTATTTTAAAATTTATTTTCATCGCTACTAATATGTGCAATGCTATTAACTATTTCCCAGCCGCACTCAGCTGAGGAAGAGAGAAAAAAGTAGAAAAGATTAGAAAAATGAATGTAGAAGGGAGCAATTTTTACATTCTCATGTCTTGGCATGCCTAACATGGTCAATCGGGTCCCTTCCAAACTATTTACAATTGTATCAAATTTTATTTGCCAATAATCTCCAATGTATGCTTTTCATATTTGATAGCGGCGTGTAATATTCTGTAGTATAACATGCTGCAATTCCAACCGGGGCTGTTGACCGGGATGTCCGTAATTTTTTGTGTGATTTTCAAGCAAAATGAAAAACATTATAAGAACTGCCGAATGCCCCTCACTGGAATAATAAAACTGAAAAGCGAAGTTCATCTACAAAATACTGGAACAGATTCAAATAAAATTTATTATATTGCAAGTAAAGTAGTAAATTTGGCCTCAGCCTGCTGACAATTAAAATATTCCAAAAGACGGACAGACCGGCTCTAGAATACGATTTTGGTTATTTATTGTCGCACTGTCTTTTATGTTCTTGCCGCTATTTTTGTTGCCATTTAATTGAACTCCTCTGTCATATGCTGGCCAAAATTCTATACAACATATCAATTTACCATTTACGCTATTTGCTACCTCAGCCTAACAAAACAGGAACGAGCCTTTTCTTTCGATATGAATACAGAAGAAAACTTATTATTGGTGATCCTAAAACTTTACACTTTATCGTCTGCTGTTGATGTCATTATTCAAGTGATTACTGTTCAGTGTACTACATAGTGATGTTCTTTCTAGGATGACGTCGTGTAGCTTAATAAACTTTTAAAGTGTGTAAAGGAAATGTCTAGGAGCTTCGCTAAGGAGCCTGTTTTATTATAACACAATCTTTAGCAAATATTCAGTCGTTTCTCCCAGCAGTCAGTAACGTAAAGAAATTATTACTGTTGCTAGGGGTCAGTGACCTTATAAAGTGACCTCAGACATGAATATATGCACACAAGGGAAAGATACTCAAGGATACCTTACAGCTCTATTGGTAATACGTAAAATAGAGTGCAAAGGAAATAATTATGAAACATTTTGCTATTTTTGTTTTTTGGTATTTGAATATTAATCGAAACTACGATAACGATTCGAAAGTAAAAAGTAAGAATTATCGCCAGCAAAACTCTGGAACGTTTCTGCTTAAAAAAAAAGCTTAAAAATATTTTTTAAATAAAGAAAAATATTAAAATCCAATAAAATTTTTATGTGCTCAACTCAATTACTTTTCCAATGATGTATACTTGGCAATTTACTCTCTTTCTGCGTGTGTACACGAACATATCCTGCAATACCTTCTATGCAATTCTATGTAGGACCTTCACGAATAAATTTCCAGCAACGAAAAGTTGCTGTGCAATTACTAAAATTATTTTTGTAATTTCTATTCATAATTCAGGAAAAAGTTACATCAATCCAGAGTACTGCAGATTGTCCGCCACACTCTGCGGACACTCTACAGTACGTACACCACTACCTGTGTTTACGATTTTTGTTTAAAAATCAGATAATGGATGTTTTATTGATAAATTTATTATTTAATGTCGGCAATTATGGACGGAATATAAAATATATGAGAAATATCCGCCTCTTTTAGCCTCACAATTGCGACCTCTATAAAGTATATTTTTCATCATATTCTCGCACATTTGACGCGATATATCATTAATTTCATCACGAATGTATTGTTTGAATTGCTCAAGCGATTCTGGTTTGTTTGCATAAGGATTGCTTTTCAGATATCCCCACAAAAAGAAGTTCGGAGCAGTCAACAGTGAAGGCCAATCTTAATTTCTTAAAATAACTTGTCGTGGAAAGTAGTTCCATTGTAAGCCTGCAGCCCCTTCTTGAAACCGCATATTAATCAAGTGCAAAGCATGCCGTTATGGCGTTCAAAAGCTTCCAATCATATCATTATATTGCTCGCCATTGACCTTTACCGTTGGGCCATTTTCAATCTCAATTACACAGAGCCGAGTTCTCGTTTTTTAAAAGATACAAAGATGACTGAGGAATAATTTGAGGGGTTCCTATTCTCCAGAACCGAACATTCTTCTTACTCGCACATCCCTTCAAATGAAAATAAGCCTCGTCACTCGTCATGAGTTTTTCATGAATATCGGGGTTGTCATGGGCGAGCTGCCACAACCTATGGCATATGTACGACGGCGTAAATGGTCTCTTGGAAGAAGCTCTTGCGACAACTGAATCTTCAATGGAAACAAAGGTGAGTCCTTACTCACAATTGTGGCCAAAGTTGTCACAGATCTTCTTGTAGTACACTGTGGTCCATGCTTGCCCCCATCAGATGCAGTCCCTCATTCTTCGAAATCATTCACCACACGATAAATAGCGCATCTTTACGGCGCATCACAGTAATAAATTTAATAAAAAATTTTTAACGATTAAAATATTTTGGTTTATCGAATATTTTTCCATAATAAATTTGCCACGTCACAAACTCACGCCCACTAAGTACGAACTGTCGAGACTAATGACATCCTGTACTTACAACTTACAAGTATTAGATCTCGCATTGTAAAGTAATCAGATTTTCTACAAAACAAATGAAATTTTATTACATTTTTAATTGCCTTTAAGAAACACAGACAGGGAAATCCTTTAAATTGGTCTCTCCTTTAACTTGCTGGCTACGCGTGTGTATGTGCGTACTATAATTGCTTAATTCCATTTTTGGACCTCAATCGTAAAATCTTTACAAAATATACACTTGTGCAAATATTTTATTTAGATAACTAACAGAAAGCCATAAAGCAAAGGCGAAGAGCGGAAAAAAATGAAGGGAATGAAAAAAGTTCAAAGTAGAGGACAGATGTATCATTCTGCTATGCTTGTTGCTTTACGTCCTTAGATGGAAAAGAAATATCTGTTGCCAGAATTCCAGAAAACAATTTAATAAAAATTCATTTATCCCGCTCAAAGTTACAATTGCAATAATACGAGGAAAAAAGAACTGCGAACCGAACAAAAGTATAAATTTAAATGCTTCAAAGGGATGTGCAGAAAAGAAAAGACATTTTTTTCAAGTAAATTTTTTCGCAGGACTTTTTTGCGCTTCCAGCTCATTTTATTGCTTTCTCATTTTCATATTTTCCCATAACAATGTTAATGAATTTTAATCCTTACATTTTTTATTTGGTTTTCTTATTCAGTCAAGCCAAAATATTTTATTATTGGAAAAAATGCATCAATAAAAATTATATTCCTTTTCTTTTATGTTCATTTACATTTCCTTATTTTTCATTTCTTTGAGCTGCACTTTCGCTGAAACATAATGAAACAAATTTTATTTAAAGTAAATAAATTACAATAATATGCAATTTTCTTTTATTGAAATGTGCGGTGATTTCTTGAATATAAAATATTCAATGTAGAGGAGAGAGGTCGCAATAAAAGGACCTCATTATCGAAAAATATTATTTACTCGCATTCGTGCTTTCGTTCACATCATGATTAAATCAATATGGGAATGAGGAAATTATTTTAAAAACATTAATACGAAATAAAGTTAATTTATTCACATATTTATTTTATTTATTCCACTGTACTTATAAATAATCGCTTACACAAGGCGAAAATGTATTTCATATAAATTTTTGCTCGCGGTTAAAATTAATTATGAATTGTTTTTGGGATACACAACTGGTGAAAGCGCCCTTACTGGTCAGTTGGCGAGTACATCTAGCAGCCTTTCCCAAAATCATATAGCAGGGTTTCACATCCGAAGTAATGAAATGTATTTAATGACAATCAAAGCCGGATGAAAATCAAATGCATTAACACCAGAGTACAAAAATGTGTCCACATAACTTTCTCTCTGCATAGAGATACATGCCCGCCTATTACAATCAACAATCAGGTAACACCTCAACATTCAAATGGCAAGTACCTCGGAGTACACCTCGACAGATGCTTAACAGTTGAAAGCAGTTCAACTAAAATAGTTGATGGGCAGGAATTCCGCTCTTGGTTTAGATTGCAAACTTTTGGTGTATAAATCCATTCTAAAGCCTATCTGGTGCTACGGAATCCAAAGATGGGGCACAGCCTCTGCGTCAAATGTGGACAGAACTCAAAGAAGACAGAACACAATTTCACGAACAAATATAGCTGCGGCCTAAGATTTGGATGTGCCGTTGCAGAAAAATGAGCTTAAAAACCCCACAGGAAGATACCTAAAAAGGTTAGAGACGCACCCCAATCTATTACCACGTAATATCGTAAACGATAGGGACTTTACACGTTTGAGTAGGAAGGACCCTGTTGCCATTAGCTAAAACTTAATAAGTAAAACGATACAAAAAAGGCATAATCAGTCCAAAGGAATACATCACATTTTGTCTAGCAATGGCTGGACATACACACATATTAATTTTTTGAAATTAAGATTTGAATAATTATTGTCAATTCAATACAATATTTTGAAGATACAATAAATAATTTCTGAAAAAAAATTATACCAGAATTATAAACTATACCTAATTCCGGTACAAGTCTCCGTAGGCGCATGAATAACGCACAGCGTACTAAACCGGAGATCCCGGGATCGATTCCTGCCTAGAACCTGTATGTTATCCTGCTGACAAGCCGAAAGCTTTGCAGGTTAATCCTTTCGGAACGGAGTTTTATTTTCAAAATGGAAATGTTTATGAAGGATATTTTTACATATTCGTAAAGATATAGCAGAAAAAATATGTTCTGCGTAATTGAAAATACTGAGACCCTTTTTTTATCCTGGGACATATAACTGTAACTGTGATTGGCCCCTTATCTCCCTGTCAGCACTACTAGCAAATAAAAATTTTACGAAACGAAAATGCAGTGCAAATGAACTTTAATGTTCGCTGAATGGAAAAATTATCTTAAATAAAAATAAATAATCGAATATTCTTTTCCCACGTTTTTTTTTTTTTTTTTTTTTTTGCTTGCATCTCTACTTTTTTCCATTTGAAGTACCACGAACATAACAAAGCCATCCTTATCATCAGCCGATAGCGATAGATTGTTTCCATAATTTTTCAAATTCCAACAACTTTTGCGTTGTTTGGCGTATAAAAAAACAATTTCGTGAAAATAGATATTGTAAAATATTTGCTGCCAAGGAGGCATAAATTCCTCAAATTCTGCAAAGCATTTTTTCCCCGCAGTATAGAAGCATTTCAAAAGAACAAATGAATAACTCTGTCTGTGTAGAGGAGTGAAAGAGGAGGGAAAGTAAAATGTTTTTCCTGATGCGAAGTAAATAATTCAAGCGGGGAAAAAGTGGTACAAACAATGAATATTTTGTTATATTTCTTTGAAACAAATGAAATATAGTCGGCTGTAGGAAAATGTGAAATATTATTGAATCTAATTAAACTCGAACTCTACGATAAATTAAAATTATTTCAAAATGCTCACGTTTGAATAATTTTTATTTTATTTTTAGTTTTTAGCAGCTCGTATTTGCCGCTTTAAGAGCTTTTTTATTTATTTCAAATAGTTTTCTTTCAGATGGAGTTGGCGATTTAAATCAGCTGATTGGCTTCTATTCTGTTTTGGGATTTCCTCATTTTATACAAATCGGTTTAATACAATATTTTAATGCCCCACTGCCTAAGAGGTAATTTATTATTTCGCACTTGACAACTTGGCTGTTTCCAGAGCCTGCTTGGCAGTTGGAATTAACGCAAGCTTATGTAACAAATAAAGTAAAAAGGATAATAGTGAAGTCAGCATCGTGAAATGAATGAAAACTTTCTATTGTAAGTAAATTGCTAAAAGCACAAAAGCATTGTTGACTCCAAAAGACTTGCAATTAAATACAATTGAGTTTTCATTCCTTTTACAGAGAAAAGTATTAATCGTTATATTTTTATAAACAACTAAAATAATAAGATATCTAAAATGTATCCTGAACATACGAGTACTCTTTCAAAACAGTAACTGGCAAATGTTTTCATTTAAACTATTAAATGGTTCTTGATGTGTATAGAATCTGTGATGTGTGTAGAAATAAATTTTTGCTTCAGGGGCTACTCAAGTACGAGTGGCCACCTTTTTCATTGTTAAAATGGAAAATTATTTGCTCCTAGACGGCTATTAGATGTTCATACTTAGTATGTCATACCCGGTATGAGGGATTGAGAGGGAGTCCTTTAAGATTACACAAGCATACTAAATACTCGTATGCTAACTTTAGTAGTGCCTCCTTTAGCAATTGATGAGCTACTGAGAGATGGCATTGACAAAAATGCCAAGCTGGCCTCTAGGCACATCCTAATAAGTCCTGCATACGTCGTATCAATATAAACATGATATTCAAAGAATTAGAAGGTATACCAGAAGCTTCTACGTTTTGCAGCTTCCCCTGGTAATTCAATTTTATCTTTGAGTCTGTATATTGATAACATCCCCAAGGATTGAACTGCTAATGAAGGATACAAATTTTGTTTCCATTTTAAATGGCAGACAAGTAATTTGAATTATCTTAAAATTAAAATTTCCTAATTATCCTGCAGCGACTAACCGAAAATATTGTTATCTAAAACATAACAAGAGCATTTAGTCCAACATTTGCAAAACTTTTCAATACCCTTCATTTCCAAACGTTGCATTTCCCATTCCATAAATATCAAACATTTTGTACTCTTAAGTGTTTATAAGTGTTCCTTTATTTCAATGCTTTCTCAAACAGTTACAAGGAAAGTTTATTGAATTTTAGTAGAGCTTTTCTTTAGAATGAATAGAATTTCCCCCAAAGACAACTTTTGATTTTGTTATCAACAGATTATTTAATTTATCTTGAAGCAAATCTAAAAAGAACACACACTCAAAGCAAGCCGAGTTATTGCTGGTTTATATATTTAATATTTATACACAGTAATCGAATTTTCTACTTTTGACAAGTAACAAATTGCTTTACTATTTTATTTTAGCCAATTGTAATGAAATCAAAAGCAAAAGCTGTACAATAGAACGAAAAGAAATAAGCGAAGTGAAATAAAAAGATTCGAACAAGAAAATTTAGAAAAGAGATTTTTGTAAAGTTTCAGAGGAGGGACCGGCAAAAAATCTCCTGATATGAACGAATTTAATATTTTTTTCAAATCCGTAAAGAGAAAAGTATACACTTAAATGAACTCTATTGAATTAAGTGGGCAATAAAAATTATAACTATTTTTACTAAATTCGAAACTATTTTCGACTGTTTAAAAAAAGCGATTTTGAGTTATGATAGGCATGAAAGTTTCAAGCCTCTTATATATTTACTGTTGCATATCCGATGCACGATCCAAATTAATTTATTAAAGGTATATCCGTTAGCCTTTCCTTTTCTACATTCGTTCAATTATTATAAATTTTTATAAAAGCAATGCTAAACATAAATATGGCTTTAATGCGACAAACACGTTGAAATTTCTTGACGCAACTTAAAATTTGACGGTGAAGTTCATTGGTCATGGCAATATATAAAATTGAATTTGTGCTGCCTTGAAACAATTTCCCACAAGATTTCTTTTGTTGTTAAATGATATTCAAAAATGAAAGTAGTGTTTGCCACTGTCAAGCCGCCTTTAAATTATTTTCCGTCATACGCCACTCCATGGCCTACACCGTAGTACGATTTCTTAAATATGGTATCTCTGATGGAAAAATTGTAGAGTGTGTGGCCTAAAAATTTCAAATTTATATGATAATTTTCAGAGTGGCATCATTTCTTTGTGATATGATGACATACACTATCAGATTTTTGTGTGAATGAATCATAGGATTGTCTAGGGAAGTGGCAGATAGAGTAAACTACCGACCGATAGAAGCTACAAAATTGACTTATAACGACCCTTCAATGGATTTGAGTAGTAAATGAATGTAGGATTTCCCTTTCCAATGTGCAACTAAAGTATGCAGTTTACGATTTCTATAAATTGATTCTACATGTGTTGAACATCAAAATTAAGAAATTTCTTATAAATTTAAGAAATAGAGTACAAGAAACATTAAAAGCTGTTGTGCTCCTCCCTTGTTGTATCTCAAAAAGATTTGTATGCGAGAATTGAATTAAAGTTATATGGAGAATGTCAAGAATTCGTCTGTCAGTTTGTATGCTTCGTGTAATTATTAGAATATTAATTGCATATACGAATGCCTCTGAGGGCGTATGTGAAATATTTTAACATTCACATCCCTCATACGCCATGGCCGACGAGTAATTACAGCATACTTTTCGGCTGCGATTGGAAATATCAAAAAACCTAATCATTATTTTTACAATTTTATAAGTTTTAGTTTTAAAAATAATAAAAATAATAACATAAGTAAGTAGCGGGGCGAGAACTGTTTAACAAGACAATCTATTTATTAGAATTTTTAGTTTATAATTATACTTGACTCCGGTAGGCACGGTAGGCATTAGCTGATAATGTAATTTAAATAATAATTCATTGTTTTAGCTTTTCTTAAAAGACATGTTTGTTACGATTAGACTTCATAAAAAATAAATAACTAACAATTATTTCATTTCTTGCTCCACATGCTAGTACAAATCATATGGTGGAATCGTTACACAAATCAGAGGTGAAATAGGGGATGGGAAATGAATTTGGAGGCATATATTTTCTGTTCTTTTTACACTCCGTAACTTCTGAGAATTATATGCATTTAATTAAAAAAAATTTTTGTTGCTTCTCAGTAACAAAAAAAAAATATTAAGAATTTTTTTAATTTGCTGGTAAAACTAATCCCTCGTTTTATGTACGAGGGTATGGATTTTCGCCCAAGGGGGATTAGTTAAACAAATATTTTATTGTATTTGTATTATTAATTTAATTATTTTGTATCAAGACGAAAATGCACTCCATAATTGCTGATTTCTATAGATTCTTGATCAATAAAAATTGCTTTAGCAACTTGCCTGAAATATTAATTTTCTATGAGAGAAGCTGCATCGCAATTGCCTATTGAAAGGTAAAAATAAGTGGGCATTTCCTTTTTCATCAAAAACATAAAATTATAATTTTACAAAATAATCCTTAAAAAAGTTATTGAATAAGTTGGCGAAAAATTCGACCAGTAGTTAAGTGGTTAGTTTTATATAATGCGATTGTGCATAAAAATTTGAAATAAGTACATGACAAGTAGAAATTTTTTTTTACCTCAGGAGTGTTGCAGGAATTTTCAGTAAATTTGTAATTTATTAATTAAATACTTGTAAAGCAAACTGAGAAAAAATTACGTACAGCATTTAATTATATCGCGCAGCAGATATAAAATCATTTGAGACACAATACATTCTCACTGGCAAATTGGTAGTGAGTAGCAATTTGCCACTCACTAGTCAAGAGCAACATTTTTCACTCCTTTTACAATTTTGCCTGTTCACGCCATTATAGGCTGTCTACTAAAGATCCTTTAAGAAATGCTACTGGGACATTTCACTCCTCTTTTCAGCCAATTTGTAAGAAAATTCCAGAATACCATGACGAATATTTGCTCATGAGTGGAAAAAATTTTACTTAAACTTGTATGAGAAATTGAAAAACAATTCGCGAATAAAACGCCTAATCGCAAAAAACACCTTAAAGCATATTTTTATAGAAGTATTGAAAAATTAATAGTTTTCGCGAATTTCTTCACATATAATTTCGTATGGAAAAAAATGACTAAAAGAGAAATGTTTGCCAGCGTCTGGCTAAAATATAAAATTATTAAAACTTTTTAAAATTTCAATATTTGTTTTTATATTTTTGTAACAGAAATAAAATAGAACAATAATTTTAATAATTTATTGCAACGTTTGCGCAGCCATGGTAATGGAAAATACTGGCTTACAATTAATGCCCACATCTGCGCTAATATTGGTATTATAATTTCCTGCCACAATGTTATTGTTTGTTCCAATTAAAATCGAGTAAACAGTTTGATAATTTACTGCATTGAATAATGAAAAGTCAGTTGCATAAAACAAAATGCAGGTTAGAAAAAAATTATAAAATATAGATACTGGGTTACACAAGACATCAAACCACGCTCAGGGCTCTTCTGTAGGGTAACTAGTTCAGGGTATCTTTCACGGAGCTTAAATTTCGTACGGAAAAAGTTCAAGGTCTTGGGATAGGCAAGCTATAGAAGTCATTCTCCCGATATTAGACGCTGCTACTATTTTTTGTGGCTTAAAGTAGGAATTAGTGGCAGAAGTCTACACGCTGATCAGAAGAAGAAATGAAACTTCTTGCCGCTTTTTCTAATTACGAACTGAAAATAATTTACTCGTTGCTGTATTCGAATAACTTTCCTCTTCCAGTAATTAGTTGTAACAAGCTTGACAGTTTGAGTTTATAAAAATAGTTGTTGAATTATTTGCTCCCCCACTTTTGCGAATTTTATGTAAACTCGCATATTTTATTTGATCAAAGTTCTAGTTAATTTAAAATGTTGTCATTAAATTTGCAAGTGTGCCACAGTTTTTATTTGCATGACGTTCGGTGGCGTTTTCATGCTTGTATTAGGAAAGTTTACAGAGTTATGGGAATATTTTTGAAACTGTTTATGATGACTAGAAAGTTTTGCCAATAGAGATGTGACGGTGAGTTGGTATTCGTTCACAGTTCGATGCGCTTGAGAGCAAAGTTAAGCAATATACAGCAATAGAGATAATAAATATCGGACAAAACTTTACGTAATCAATAGTTGGATATTTTAAGTTCCTTCTGAATTGCCATATACGGCCCGTCAATCAATACTGCCAACATGGTTTGAAACAGGGAAAGTAAGTAGCAAAGGGTCAGAGGTTACTCCTAAGAGAAGGGCAAACACATACTTTCATGTACTCGGAAATTTTATAAATAGTTGCTAGCTGGAAGTGTATGGTACGATCCGTAAAATAAGGCATGAGTGCTGAAAAAATAGGATAAAAACATCAGATTTTTATGACATGCAAAATTTTTTGAAAATTTTCATAAAATGGAGATCTTCATGCGATAAGACGTGCTGTGGAAAAATTGTTTGCATCATATATGTATGACTGTGTGGCACCAACAAAGCCATTATGGTACGATTTTTTAAAAGGGGATAGATTCGTATTAGATTTTTGTGTGTATGCATCGTACGATAAAATTTAATGAATTTTTAATAAAAAATTAATAAATTGATGAAAGATAATTTGGAATTTACGGCCAAATTACTCTCTTCTCTTCAAATCACTCTCTTCAGAATATAGCATACGACAGTTTCTGCATTTACTAATAAATTTTGTAATAAATAAATAAATAAATATATTTATATATTTATAATATATATTTATATATTTATATATTTATAATATATATGTATATATTTATATATATATGTATATATTTATATATATATGTATATATTTATATATACATATATTTTTATATATTTATAAATAAATATGTACATTTGTTTTAGTAATTTTATTAATTTATAAATTTCACAATATCTTAAATTGATATGTAAAAAAATATCTGTATTTTCGCATGAAGTTTCTTATTTTTGTGTGGACTTCCTCCGCAGTAAATTTATTGCCAATTTGTAAGGTAATTTCTTTATAGATGTGCCCATTTCTTTTTGTGTGTAACAAATCGATGGCACATTCCTCCCACAGCTGTAGCAGAACCTGTACGTTGCTTCAGAGCAAAAGCTTTGCTTCTTGCAAATCTTTAAATTTATATTTATTTTTTATTACTGAAAGGAATTAAAAAAATTCTAACCTTTTCTGTATTTGAAATCATTTTTATTTTGTTAAATGCTAACAATTTTCCCACAGCTGATTGATTGGTGACGGCATTGCCATATTGAAATACCGAAATGCAGTCTAAATGCAGTTTGATTGTTACTGCATTAACTTCTATCTAAATGCACACTGGAAAGAAGATGACTTGAATGCTCAAGATGATTTGAATTAAGGCTGCTAATGCACATTAACTCTGTCGTGTGTCTAGGCTATAGAAAATTTATATTTTTAAGGAGTTTTAAAAAGCATTTCAGAAAGATTTATGAAGAACATCTACTACGTGAAATTTTCTAACCTACAAAATACTCACTCCAACTTTGCTTTAGTGTCATGTGCAACAAAAATTCGATATTGCAAAAAAGAAAATAAAAAAATATATTGTGCGCATTAGAAGGTCTGTCACGAGCTACTTGCAATCCATCTCTTATGGCCACTTCGTTCTGATGATGGAAAATGTTATAAACTTATGCCATGCTTGATTTAATATTTATAAAACAAATGGCCAAAGTTACACTTTATTAGCTTTAAAAAAATGTTGTGGCCACAGTTTCTAAATTAATATTAAACTAAAGCAAACCAAACACTTTAATGAATTTCTAATAACAACAATAGAATGAATATTTTTCATGCAAGTGCCGCGCAAACAGCTTATTGGAAACGAAGTTCAATAACAATGTAATAAAATTTACATTTTATTAAGTTCAAAGGCAAACAATAACGTCCTCGTAAGTGCAACTTGCAAAACCACAAAGTCTGTTGTACGATGTTGTATAAAAATGTATTTTAGATTTTAAATACAATATTTTCGCACTCCAAATTGCAGTTTGGCAGTAACTTGCTTATTCCTTAATGGTGCAGCAGAAACTATTTGCAAAAAAGTCATTATTTTTTTAACATTAATATACTTTATAAAGTCTTTATAATTACGAAAGTTTTCTCACAAACTTTAGTCATCAGCAATTAGGGTTTCTTCATTCAAGAGAGACAGACAAAAACGCAACCAGAGCAATGTGTTGCAAAACGCTGCTTTTGAAATATTGTCACTTAATTTTAAATAGATATTTAAAAGTAGTTTAATGAGCAAAAAATTCATAGAAGGAAATTAAATGTTCGGCTTTTTTAAAACATAAATAATTAAACAGGCATACTGAAATTTTGGTCTGTAGGAATTTCTTATTTGAAAAATACTTTTAACGGCGTTGCGAGAAGGATAAATTCTAAAAGTTTTCTTGTAATATTTGGCAAAAGTTTATTATGAGAAAACCATTTTGAACTGAATAATTATTGACAATCAGTTTCTAATGAATATAAATATAACAATGTTGAAATTAACCCACTATTGCCTAAAGAGTGTTTAAGGGACGTCAGAATAATAATAATTTAAATGGTTTATCCTATGCTAGATCAAGCAGAAATTTTACATTCCCTCAATAATGTGATATCACGTAAGGATATCACTTCGATGTACGATATATAATATAAAACAAATTATTTAAGCCCTTAATGCGAAATTTAAAAAAAGAAAACCGGAAAGAATAATAAATTTTTTTTAACGAAAATACGTATTTGGACGATAATTTCAATAAATATTTAAAAAAAAAATGTAAAAATTACTAAGAATTCAATAAAAATAGTGAATATTGAATCGCAGTTTTTCAATTACCACTTACTATTTTGAAAGAGAAGGAGGGGACGAAAAAAAACTGGAAAATATTTAATTTCACCTAAATTTGTAATAATATAATAATAATTTTTATTAGCAAATATTGAACGTATAATTTCTCTTCCCTTTCCTTTACCTTTACTATCTCTTTTTGAAGACCACACATCACACTTGAGAGACATCTTGAGAGACTTTTTTTTTTTGGTGCTGAGGATGTGACGTTTTGCTAGACGTAAGATACTATGCGATTTTGGGCTGCCTAATTTTTTCTATATTTATTCCGCTATGGTAATTTTGAAGAAGGCTTTCGACCAGCTTGCTCCTAAATTCTAAATTAGATTTCTTAAGTTGCAATGCCGACCGCATATATAGGCGTCTGCACATTTAACTTGTTTTGCTCGTCCGTAGTAATAGGTTTCAGCGCGTTAAGGGCTTAAGAACCCAAGTGCTTAAAGTGTTTCAATTGTAGCTGTTGGTTTTACCCCAAAAAAACTTACTCCTGGCATTGCATGAACCCTTTCCAAAGACTTTATATTTATTTTATATGGAGCCGTTGGAATTTTAGATTTATTCAGAGCTACCCCATTAAGATAGGCACAGTTCTAGTGACCAGCATGGTATTTTTTTTTTTAAATTTGTATAAGATTTGCATAGTATTTACTTTCCAAAGGATGGCGTTACATGTGCTTATACCTATTATAATCATAACATTTTTTAAATCGCAATTGGGTGGCAAGTTAATTTCGGGAAATTAACCTAATAGTCTTATGATTACTTGCTACAGAGATATCTCGCATCACTAGTTTCTACTAACGGCATACATTTTCTTATTATTGATGATATACTCGTACAAAGAGAAATATACCAGAAAGTAACCCAAAATTAAACATGTAGAGTTCGCTTTACGGAACCACTTTAATATTGGCCTTTGCGGAATGTGATTGACATAGAAATCTTTCAATTTACGACAAAGTAAGGCGATTAAAATGCTTTAAATAATATACCCAATGTATCGATGTATCATCGAACACCGGTATAGGACTTCAATCTGTTTACCGCCCGGAATAATAAAACAATCAATCAACTTAATATGTATGGAGGCACAACATACATTTCCACATACAATTAACAAACACATTTCATTTTTTCGGTTTAACAACTCTGCATGAATAAACTTTGTATGAAAAAAATAGCTAAGAATCCTCATACATATAATAAATACCAAGTAGAAATAAAAGCGCTTCCTGTTATCCTTAAAACTCCAAATTGGCGCACAGCAACACTTTACTTACAGGAAACTGACTCCGTATCATTTTTCTCTAGAAGTGTATCTGGTTTAAAATAAAAATGCACAGAACAAAGCAAAGCACGAAATTACTTAACAGAATACAAACGATGTGACGATGATATGCGGAGGGCTTAAGCAAATTTAAAATTGTAAAATGAATTGTGTGAAGTGCGTGATCACTGCTATACTTGTACGTTTACCATCGACAAATACAAAGTGTGCTACGTACTTGTAATTGGCTGAATTTAAGAAGAGCACAATCTCAGCCACGTAAAACATTTTAACATTTCAGCGAAGTAAAATTTTAGTGAGGCGTTCAAGTATGGCAACACACACAAACATGTGAAGTGTACGTGTGCTTTTATACATTAAACTTCGCTGAAAGTAAAAAGATTTTTTTCACTCCTTCAAAAAGTTTTTTTTAATTAAAATGGGAATAAGATATAAAGTTCTGGTTCAGTTTCCCAAAAGTGAACCGGTTCAAAGAGAGTTATTAGACAGATGATTCCACTTGTTAGACGCTAATAGAAATTAAATGCTTAAGCCAATTCGAAGACACTTTTTGGCAACGACAACGTACTTACTTGATTTAAAGTTTGCTTAATTAATTTACAGGAAAGAGAGAAAAAATATTTATAACTTTCTATTTTTTGTAAATAATTGAATATTATTTATAAAAGGCTGACAGTGATGACAGTCGTAGAAAAAGAATTAAAAAATTTATGGATCAGGTTTTGAAATACCTAATATTAACTTTCAAACAAAATTCCAAATATATTTAAATTTTCTTTAAAGTAAATTTAAAGATAACAAGTACATAAATTAAAATTAAAATAAATTCAGCTAAATTCTAATTAAAGCAATAATTAAAAAATAATTTCAATTACAATTTCAAAAAATCAGTCCGTACTATTAACTTTTGTTACAAAACTCTCTTAAAACATCAATTCTAATACTTGATATGAGATCCTTTGTCTTGGAATGGAATTAAATTTCTCGAACTTTTCTATACGAATTATTTCAGAGATTCTCGATAGGATTAATATCGGCTGATTGTGGGAGAGTTTTAATTTATTTTAATGTGTTTTATAACATCTATAACTTAATGCAATATGATTTATGTCATTATCCTGGCCGAAAATGATATCTTCAGCAATTTCCATTTTTGGCACGTTGAGACGACTGTGTGATTTTAGAATAGCGTATTTTTTATGCTCCTTTATTACACCAAATGCATATATGTAAGTTTAAAACCCCACACCAGTACTGTCTCACTTAGCTTTCCAAAAGTTGGCCATAAATTAGTTTCTCTAAACTCCGCGTTGGGATTCCTCCCCTATCTACACCTCCCATCATTGCCGTAAATAATTAATTTTGCTCTCGTCTGTAAAAACGACTCAATTCTAAAAGTCCATTGACTCATGTTGATGTTCTTTGGTATATTTAAGCCGTTTGCTTTTATTTGCTTTACTCATGTATGGCTTTTTAGGAGCGAAACGACTTTTGTGACTTTTTTGTGAGGATTACCACATCCTGCTTTATTGGAAATTTTGTTGTTGTTGTATTTATCTACAATTTATTTTATTTTTTCTTTTGGTTGTCTAGTACTTTCTTTCGACCATTTCTGCAATTTTCCGAAGGCAATAATTGTCTTTCCGCAAGTTAATTATTATTAGAGACTTATTGAATTGTTGCTTTAATATTACACTTTCTTTTTAAAAGACTTACGCGAAAATAATTTCATGTTCAACTTCTCATTTTCTAACAACTTTCTACTTTATTCTAAACACATTCCATTACTTTTCCATGAGGTTATTAATGGTGAACACTCAATTTGTCAAGATGGAATTTTCTACCAATTCTGATTTTGTTATCTAAAACTTACATATTATAAGAAAGTAAAATGTTTATCTACGAATTTATTATTTTAAATAAAGATGAACAAAAAAGTATAATTTTTAGAAATAGTTAAAAAATAATGTTCAAAACAAAAAAAACAGTTTAAGCACACTCTTTCCGATCCAACGGTAAAAAAGAACATTTATTTTTGTTCAATTATTCATACATTTGGGCAAGTATAGGCAAGTATAAACCTATTAGGATATGTGAGTACATATACATACATATGTATATATACCCACATATACTTACATATACATATTTAGAAAAAAAAAATTGAAGTTTTACTTTACGCATTTAATTTCGTTTACAGCAACAACTACATTCTCATACGAGTATTTCTTACTCGTTACCTTCTCAAATATTCTCTTGATTACATTATTGCTCTATTCTCCTGATGCTGAGTACTGATGATAAAACGTGCCGTTACATTTGTTACTCTATTCATGTACTCATATGGATGAGTATGTACGAATGTATGAGTGTGTGAAGAGGAATAAAATTATTTTGATCAATCTATGACAAATACCACTCCTCTAATATTTGCATTAATTTGACTTTTAACCCTCTTCTGCACAAGAATGTTTAAAATAAAGAAAGAAAACCTATTTGGCGTTGTATGCCGTAGAGGGTTAAGAAAATTTGTAAATAGTGTTGCACTTAGCAAACACCCCATCGGATCATATTGTTCCATAAGTATATCCATATTCACATATCTACATATGTATGTATGTATGTGTGTATTTATTAACATCTGTATAGAAGAAATGCTCTTTTCACTTCCATACGTACTTACTTTTATGCAAATTAGTGTTATTATTAATAATAGCACACGACGCAAGCAATACCAATGTGACAGATCGGGCAATTATAAGTTAGGTATGTCACCGTTGTGTTACATTTGTAATATACATATTTTGGTAACTTTGAATCATTGATAAGCAGCTATCATATGTGTAAATATGTGTACATCGTTAGCTGAAATCCAAAATGTCATAACTGAATGAACTTCAAATTATTTGGCTGTATTAATTACATTTTGTCTATTTTAATTCTGAAGACCCTTAAAAATTCATATTATTTGCTATTGTTTGCAATGCATGTGCGCATCCATATCTAAATGTATATATACATGTATGTATGTACTTACTGGTATATGAAATAGTATAAAAAAAAGGTGGATTGTACAGAAAAGTGATTTTGATCAGAGTTATTTCTCATGCATTTTTAACACATTTCAAATGGGGGTTTTAAAGTTGTTTATTGTTCTATATATCTGTTATATATGTATGTACGTATAGGATATACTCCTATATTCTTAGAAATAGGAAAGCAGTGAAAGAATCGGCTAACTGAAGTTAATGTCAAAAGTGACATTAGGCGAAATGCTTAGAAATCAATTGAGAATTACAAAGGGCAATAAAAACAATTTCGATAAAAGTTTAACAAATCGGCACAAGCACACAAATTTTATGTGTTATGATTTTATCTAATTCTTGTTATAATCGTTGTGCAATTAATCATAACTTGTTGGCAATGAAAATATTTCTAAGAAAAAAAATGAAAAATAAAATTTATTTTTTAATTAACTTTCTTTTTCTACACGCATTAAGTTTGCCACGAAATTTGTATTTGATTTGCGACTTGGCTTAAGCTTGAAATTGAAGTTAAAAATACGTTTGTCGTTCCGTTTGTAATTTCAATTATTTTTATAAAGTGGCATTTCGATTGACGATTATTTATTTCTCCGTCTAGTCGTCTCTCCATAAAACGGTAATTGAAATTTTTCTTAGAAATATTGTAATTATCAGACCAGTAAAAAAATACAATAAATAATTATTTTGTAAGCAGGAATATGCTTGTGCCACCTCTACTTTGTTGAGTCCTTACATCTACAGTAAAGATGACATTAAATAAATTGTGCTTGTTTTTAGTTTTAGGAAATTGTGGAAAATTAAATTAAATAAAAATAAAATAAAATTATTTGTCGGTTAATGCCTGCAATCCATTTCAATCTGAAATACATTTTCACAAACGTGCACACGTGCACAATTTAAAAGTTTACAATAACTTAAATGGCACTTACCATTTTTGGAACATGTATACTATGGATCGAGCTTTACCGCGAAAAATTATGTTACCAATCAAGACAATGTTGGAAAGTATCCTGTCGAATTTTTAAATTCGCTTGAGTTACCTGGACTGCCGACCCATCGCCTACAAGTCAAAGTTTTTGCACCAATCACTTCGCTTCGAAATATCTGCCAGCCACGACTTTACAATAGAGCCCGTCTAGTAGTCAAAAAAGTCATGACAAATGTGATTGAAAATATTGAAGGATATGTTCATACCACGCAAAGTCAATTATATGATTCATGTTCAGGTGTTGGTAAACCAACTGCTTAGTTGTCTATACCGCAAACCAAAATCTAACGAAGAATGTCGTGTATTTAAGAGCATTCCAATTGAATAAGTCGTATTACATAAGCACACAAAATTTTGAAATGTAAAAAAGATGAAATTATTAAAAAAAAATAAAACTAAAAAAAAAAATAAAGAAATTTAATGACTGAATGATTGAATTTTTTGCTACACAGAAAAAGGAACAAATACTGCTTGCGAAGCAGTCAAGAAATGGCTTGCAAAGCCGTCAAAGGGCGCGCTAGTCAGTTTTTTTAAGGACAACATTTTAAAGGACTATTGAAAGAGGTATACTGAGGTGCTGGTTTTTTTCTTTAAATTCGCAGAATACACGAATACACAGGAGGCCACAGTATTATTAATGCCCAAAACAGCAGCTTGAGGAAAGGTATTTATGCCACTAATCCTTACTTGTTATATTTGCAAAGCATAACAAGCAAAAGCATAAGCAGCTAATTTTTATGATTATTTTTATTTTATTTTTTTTTTTTGCTTAAAAGTGCCGGCATTTTTGGCTAATATTAACGGACAAGGTCCTAAATAGACAACGAAATTGAAAAATAAAAATCCTGAGTGTTTTTTTTTCTTCTTCTTCTTTTTTTTATTTATTAATTCATTAAATTGGGAACATAAAAAAACCTCGCGAAGCCCATTGGCTTGTCTGCAGGTATATTAATGTTAACAAATATTTAAATATTTTTCATATAATAGTACACATTGCTCCTTAAACTCTAACTTATAATAAAAGTTGCATGTGTTTAAAGGTACTTGTTTTTCCTTCTCTTTTTTTCTTTTTTTTTTTCTTATATGAATATATACATTTCAGAAGTTATTCCAAATCTTAATCTATTTAAATATCTAACATATGTTTAATATTTCATTTGTTGCTTTCATGCTGATGCTTTATGTATGGCAATGGTTGTAAGGCTTTTGTTTCTACTTGTTTGCATCCGCTTGTAGAGTAATAATGTAAATATAATTTAAATATGTTGTGTATTGTTTTTATTTGTTTATTGTGATCTTATAAAATGTTGTTGTATTAATTTTTTTTTTTTACTCGTGTTGGGCATATTAAATACATACTTTGGTAGCTTATTTAAAATTGTTGGTAGTGAGACCGAGAGTTTATTTTTGTCATAGTTGTTGCTGAATTTTGCTATTTGCAGTTTACTTGAAGTTTTTAATCTTGTGTTGTGTGTGTGTGATTAATGAGATTTATAAATCTGTTATCATCGATAAACTCGGCTATTATTGAAGTCTCGTAAATTCTTCTTCATTCAATATGTTGAGGCATTTAGCCAGCTTTGTGTCGTATGTATTGTGGTTGTATCGATCTGTAAAGTTTATAAGACTATCTGTATCATTTCCAATATGATTTGTTCTATTCAAGTTATTCTGGTTCTTTTTCATTAGTTTTTTCAGTAATCTATTTTGGCTAGTTTGCAAATCTTTACAGGAAGTTGCTCCACCCCATGCTGTAATGCCATGTCTTATATATGATTCTGCAAGCGAATAATACACTTGTCGCAGGACTTCCGTTGTAGCACAGTAGCTTAAGTGATGTAGTATATAAGCCGTTTTACGTAATTTTTTTTTTGTACTGCAATTATTTGTGACTTCCACTTAAAATTATGGTATATATACACTCCTAAATATTTGTAAGTATTCACCATCTCTATATATGTACTACAGTTATCTTTACTATCTGGGCTCCTCGTGTGCAGACATTCAGTGTAATGAAATTTAATTTTAACGTCTGTGTGAATTATATGCGGTGGTTTTATGTACATAATCTTGGTCTTAGATGCATTAATGATTAACCCATTATCGTGGCACCATTTCGCTACGGTATCCAGTTGCGTTTGCATCATCTGAGTTGCCATATTTAAAATGTTTGTGTGTGACTACAAGCACAGTATCGTCTGCATAAGCAAAAGGTTGACAAATTGGTAAGATTTTTAATAAGTCATTTGTGTACATTATATACAGTATTGGGCCCAGTTTTGATCCTTGCGGTACTCCGTACTCTAATGTGTTTTCTTCACCAATGCTGTTGTCTATCTTGACTCTGTATGTTCTGACATTTAAATAACTTTCGAACCATTGAATGCATTTACCTCAAACACCTATTCTTTCCATTGCCGCTATTAGTTTTTCATGCGATAATGTATCAAATGCTTTTCTAAAGTCTAGACTCTCTATTGCAAATATATGTATATTTTACGCATAAAAACTACTGTGCATGATTTCTATTCCTGTCCCCGCTGAAGTGTTCAAATAGATAAAAAACTTGTCAGCAAAAAGCTTGCTTAGCAATTAAGCTTCAGTGGTTTGTTTTATTATTTTTCTCAAAAGATGTTTTTCATTCAAATCTAAAGTTATTAATTTGGATAATGATAAAATACAAGCATTGTAAATCTAAGCATCAGCTCATAAAGCTCCCAAAAACTTTTTCATAAATTTAACAGGGAAATCCTTGTGTGTTTTATTGTTGCTTTGGAGCAGCCACAGCTTTCTATAACAACGCCTCACAGAATATATGTAGCAGTTTAAAGTTTAAAGCCTTACTATTAAAGAGGAAGTGAAATCAAGGGGTAGTCACTGCATTTCAATGCATAACTAATAAATTAATCCAATAAAATAATATCTGAAAGCAAAAACTATTCAAGGGATTTGAAAACATTGCAGTTTCCTGCGAACACAAATAGAAAACTAAATAATTAAAATGAATTCTGTCAATTTTGGAAATTTTGAGCACTAAAATTTCAATGTAATGAATAACCGATGCATTTTAAATGAAATGGATCCCAAAATTTCTTTCCATCTTCAAGAAATGTTTTGTTCTTCCTTTGCATGGATTCTTCTTCCTAAAATTGCGAAAAGTCCACGTTGATTTTCTCATGCCAATATAAAAGATATCACTCTCTTAGCTTAATTAAACATTTTCATTAATTTAATAATAGTTTTACATGGACCTCACAAAATAAACTTAATAAATCCTCCACAAACTTTCCAATCATAAAACCAAAAAAAAAAAAAGGATAATTTTTAAAAGTATTCCGGTATCTCTTTCCTACAAGCTAGAGTTTATAAAGTCTCACCTACCCTCTGGCCACCTCGGCTAATCATACTAAAAGTGCGGCTTTGTCCCTTAACATATACAGCGAGAGCACGAATGCGATTTCAAAAGGACGCAAAGGGTTTGTTGTGATTGATTTTGTGGTATAGAAAGTTGCCGTTTCCAAAAAAAGTGAAATTGATTTTGATTCAAATCAATCGCGTATGATGTTGCCACAAGGGGCCTTGTGCATTAGAGATGCACATTTACGCGATTCCACAGGACAGAAATATTAAAATCCTTTAATTATGAATTAAATGAAATGAAATAAAAATTTTTAATTTTTATTACAACGCCTTCCGTAAAGTACGTCTGACAGGAACCACTTCCTATTGCTAATTAAAAATCCCATCGATTTTTAATCGCTTTAATTCCATTCTCACACAAAACCCGTCCCCTTTCTAAATTGCATTTAAATTATATGTTTCTTTTTAGTTAACAAATAAAAAAATTCTTTAATTTTAATACAAGAATTATTATAAGAAAAACTTGCTGTTTCACATTTTCCACAGGGGAAATTGTGAAATTCGGAACGCAACCAGTTGCTGAGAAAAATCAACTTTCAGTTCAATATTTTTATTTATGCGCAGATATTTTTTTAGCGCAACAAATCGAATAAATTTTCATATTGTGCAGCCACTTAACAAATATAAAGTGGAGGGGCAAATAAATAAATTAAGCACAGTGTTAAGCTGCCGCCACCCATGGGAAATAGCTGTCACAAACAAGAGGGAATGAAGTTTGGCTACTGGCAGCCAACAAAATATTCTTGACGGTTGGTGGAGTATAAATAATTTAAGACAAATAATCAATTGGCTTAAGTAAACATGAAAAATATCAGCGATTTTATTAATGATGTGCTTATTCGACGTACGCATTTTTCTTTCCTTTTGTGCACATTGAAGTTGTACAGCGATTTACAACAGCACCCCACCCAGCATTCCTTATCTAGAATTATTATGCCACGTTCGTATTTCATATTGCTTAATTCACTTAATTTTTTATACATCTTTAACATTTGCAATGAAATCGCCCTCCCTCTCCCCTTGTAAACAGATTTGATGGTATATGCTTATTGCCTCCAGTTGATCTTTGAATTTCTTTTCATCTCCTTCTTTAACTTTATTTTTTTCTTTATTCTCATTTATTGATTCTTATTACTGGCAAGACGTAATTATTGTAAATAATGCGGATGGAAGAGAAAGTGCCACCACCAACTGTGGCCAGCAACTTGTAATGAGTTTGCAATGAGTTTGCAATGAGTTTGCAATGAGCTTTTATGCGATGCCTTTATTTATTTATTAATACAAATTTACAAAATGAATTTCGTTCTGTTATGGCAGATATTCTTTTTTAATTTGATCGGGAATATGTGTTGTCTCACGCCGCAGAAGTAGTTGCGTAGTCAGAAGAGCAACTGCCAAGGTATTGTTGATAGCGCATTACCTACACGTTATGTGACTAGAGTCAATTCTTAGTAGGGGATCGTTCTTAAATTTTTGGTAAAACTGCCTGCACTGACTTAGAGCGGCGAATTTCACCCATGACAGTGTTTCGAATTGTAGACACTTTTATCAAGTCGAAGCCTCTCAATATGGATTTCCTTCAATTTATTGAAATTATATTTTACATTCACATGTTTTTATCATATTACAGCGATTCGCGGTTTTGCCCCCATGCTGAAGGCTTGTTGGCGATGAATGTCAAACGGCAATAATTTGGATGTATTTCGAGCACTTGCAATCGCTCAAACACTCAAAGTACTTGGGAAACCGTTAAGACAGAACAGCAGCATCAGCATCTTCTACCTACACTGTTTTCCACTGCACGTTCTATTGGCAACGAGCTTGCAATTACCCAACACAACAGACTCTGCGCATGTCTAATCATGAAACAGTTTTCCAAACAAAAGAACTGGTGAAACGCAACTAGTGGATTCCATGTGCTGGAAACTTTTCATTTCACTAAAAAACATTATGCAAAATGTAGCGTATTTGCAGTTCGTCGGTCCATAATTAAAATAAGGACGTCTTTGACTGAACTATTTAATAAATTCATCAACCACAAATAGCTGATTCCTACTCTTGGCATTGACGATAATACACTTTCTCTCTCTCTCTCTCTCTCTCTCGCTCACTCTCTTCCACTGCCAATTAAAAATAAATAATAAAAAGATGTTGCCCCCTAAAAGCTTTAATTTTCTTATGTTTTTTTAAAAAATGTCCAATAAAATCTCACTTGATAGCCCACTGAGAAGTGATAGCTGTAGAAGCATGTCAATTAATAAAATTTACAAGGCTTCACTGGGGACACTCTTAGCTCTCCCATGAGTAATTGTTTGGACTGACTCCACCAACAATATAATAAAACTGTATAAGAATTCATACCAACTAAGAACTAAACAAACCAAACCCTTCATCTCTACTAACTAATGCAAACATTATTCACATCATCTCCATAACCGGCTCCCAGAGCCGGAAACGGAAATCGTCTTTATAACTTAATCTGAAATGGTTGCAAACAAGGATACAAGTAGTTTATACTGATTTTTGATAAGATGTAAATAAAATCTAAATTAAATTTGTAGGTAAAGAAATAACTGCGAGCATTGAGAAGCTATTTGGGGAGGAAGGAAGTTGATTGCTAAAAGTCCTCAACTGCAAATGAAAATTTGTTTCATCATTGCAAACAAATAATATAACTTTTGAACCTAAGGGCATAATTGCCATGGCCTACTGAATACATTAGTTAATAATTTGAAATTATTCTCCTGTGGATTTCATAAATAAGTAAAAGCTAAACCAGTGCATCCTTCTACAAAGAAAATTATTCCCCCTTCTGTCTAATGCCTACCATGAGTAGCGGCTGCTCCTTAAATGCTGCTTTTAGTAAAATAATTTCTTAGGAATTATTTAAATTTTAAACAATTTAATTTAAATTTATTTAAACATGAATTAAGCGCCGCACATCAATTAGAGGCAAGCGGGCCCTTGCAAAATTTTAAGGCCTGATTTGATACTGTAAAAAATTGTGAATTTCTTCTAATTATGATAATGATAAATTATTTTGAGGGAATTTTTTGCTCACAGTAGTAATAATTCAGTGCTCAAAGTGTAAATAACTGAGGTCGGGCAACTAACCCATTATGTACTAGCATTGCCATATGGCAACACTGTCATTTGTCTCAACAGTTAACTAAAACAATAACAACCTGTTACATTAGGCAGTTTTAAGTGTTTTATTCTTGTAACAGAACATTTTCACTATAAACAAAAAGTAGCGGTTTTTTTTTATTTACTTTGTCGCGCAAATCTACCGAAAGGTTAGTGTATCTTGTGAGTTGTGAAAAAATGTCGCATCGGAAGAGGTAAGTTTAAATATTTTTCATAAATTCAAACATTTTTATTTTCTTTTAGTTATATTTTGTTTAAAATATATAAGCAATATAAAGTAAGCAAAAAAAAAAATTGTAAACTAGATTGTTATTTTATGTTATATATGTTTTTTCTCGACGTTGCCATATGGCAAAGCTAGTATGCTAGTATATGATGTACAAATATTCTAAATAATAACTTTGTTGATTTAGCTTGAAATTACATGAAATAGAAGATGAACTGGAACGATGGGATGATGCTGAAATCGTTGCGCGGAGAATGTCTGTTGAGGAAACCAAAGATGTAGCTGCGGAATTTCCTCCCGGTACTTCAACAGCTAAAAAACGTAAAGTCGGATAAAGACCAGTCTTGCGCCGACATTTTCGAGTTATTTTTTGATGATGACCTTTTTCAATTTCTAGCTGAGGAGACTACTAAATACGCATTATTTAATTTTAAAGTGTATCAAGGCTCGATCCCCGGTTCCGATTTAGAAAACGAGCAGAAATTCGGTAAAGCGACTGCTATAATGTTATCTGCGAAAACAAAAACTGCAGTTTTACTTTGATAACCTTTTTACATGTATACCGCTATTGATGCACCTAAAAGAAATTGGTTATGGTGGCACCGGCACTCTTCGCCAAAACCGATTGCCTAAAGAATGTCCGATAGCTAAAGTGGAAATCATGAAAAAAAATAAAGGGGTTCGTACAACTATGCCACTCAAGGCGATGTAGTTGTGGTTCGATGGATGGATAACTCTGTTGTGACAGTCGCCTCCACGGATCACAAAGTACATCCACTTGCAACAGCAGACAGATACTCAAAGGCTTGTAAAAAGAAAGTCAAAATTCCTCGACCTCATCTTATTGATGATTACAATCAGTCGATGGGAGAAACGGATCTCATGGATGCTCACATAAACACCTACAGGCTCGGCATTCGAGGCAAAAAATAGTGGCAGCCTATTTTTACTTGGCTTATTGATGTTTCAATAAACAATTCCTGGATTTTGATGCGCAAATCCAATCAAAATATTTCTCAGTTACAGTTTCGTCGTGAAATCGCTCAAACATATTTGAAAAAGCACGCGAATCCTCCAAAAGCGGGAGGTAGGCCATCAACCTATCAATCTGGAGGAAGGATATTGGAAGGAGTTAGGTTTGACGGGTTTCATCATTATTCCCGGTCTATTGAAAAGCAAAGAAGATGTGCTAGAGAAAGTATAGGTAGGGTCACATGTTCAAAATGTAATATAGGATTATGCCTCAAGTGTTTCGAAAAGTACCACGCAAAATAAATTTAAAAAATATGTTAAGTGTTCATAATTATACTTGTTTCTTTTTAAATAAATTTAGATTTACTTCAATCATAAAAGCTACTTACTGTTTGTTTGTACTCGAATGTGCCTTGCGTTGCCATATGGCAACAGTGTAAAACTCAAAAACTATATACATATACATATACATATATTATATTTTTCTCACGGTGTGTTTATTTTAACTTCATTAAGTATATCTATGAAAATATAGTTAGAAATAATGTGTTAAAAACTCCGTCCCTAATGGGTTAAGGTGGGCTTTCAGTCAGTGAGCCCATTCCAGTGAGACTGCCACACTGCGATATAATTGCAAGTTTTGAATCATATCGAAAATAGTCGTTAAGCGAAAATAACTCTTTTTATATTAAATTGGCAATTTAATCGCTTATTCGTTAATTTAAAAATATTTTTTCCAATAAGCAATTTGAAGCCAATCACATCACATCACGTTGATGTATTGCTAACTGTTGCTGTTATTATTTTAAATTTAATGGCATTGACTTTGCAACGGGTTAATTAAGCTTTCTTTATTATTTATTACACGTCTCAGTGGTTTTAATGTCACTGTGTAAGCATTCAGTGGTATCCTTTACATTTACATTATATTTATACATATAATGCGCTCCATCTGTATATTTTCATTTCGCGTTGTAATTCCCTTATTAAAATCTACTTGGCGCAAAGCTTTATTAATTGCTCCTACTGTATGCGAAAGCTTAATTAAAAATAATTATTGTAAGAAATTAAATTTACTTTAATGGTTTTGTAAGCAACTGTGTAATCTGCATTAAGTGCCCAATTAAGGATGCAAAAAAAAATAAATAAAAAGCAATACGAGGACTTGTTCGGAGAGACAAAAGCTGAGCCAATGCCAAGAAACTTACACGCATTTAGTGGTTACAGTTTCATTTAAAATTTTTCTTAATTTAAGGAAACTTCTTAATTTGAAATATGCGACATAATATTGTATAATTTGGCATAATATTTTATATTAAAGTAAATATGCAGCAGGTTATTTGGTAGTTTATAGGAAAATGCCAAAAACTCGTTGCTTTGATTCGAGGCAATTGCACAATAATAACTAGGATCATGCATAACATTTTCGCAGGATGTTGTACTCGTGTTTAAGAGTGGAATTTCCTTCAACTATATTTTGATATCCTCCGTTGCATTGTGTGCATTTAAATTACAAGCGTTATTAATCCTATAAAATCATAAGCAATGATGAGTGTAAATGTTGCTGCAATTGCCTTTGGAAATGTAAGAAACATCGTGAATTTAAGTTGATGTCATTACGAGTGTGTGTAGTGTCCTTAATAATGGAATTTGTTATCCTCAGGATAACCATGATGGGTTGTCATGTAATTAATTATATAAAATATAAACTCAAATTGCAAGCATGCTAAAGCTGAAATGTGGCATACAGTTCGACGTTGCTTTAAGCCGCCTGAGAGCTATCGATATCGATAACTGTAGAATGACATTTCAGCTTCGTGGGATTGGTGAAGACAGCTGTTCAAAATTGTGGAGAATTCCTTAGAAGAAATATTTCTCTTTGCCAAGTTCATAAGAAATTTTGAGCAGTTTACAGTCAATGTCACTCGTCCAAAGGCCTATAGCGTTGTGCAGTCAGTGATATATTTTTTGGCACAAGTTTTACGCTGCTTCTTTCAAACAAATCTTGAGATAAAGAATAGTGTGGCCAGAAGTATTAAAAAAAACCCTAAAATGGTAATACATTATTGTTGTCAACTGGTTGCCCTTTGACCTACAACTAAGTAGTTAACTGTCGTTATAACTTTTAAAGCCGGGATATTTTTTAAAGAATTGTATTTGGTGCTGAAGCTTTGAAGCTAAACTTTTCTCTTTGGAGGGAAGTAAAGTTGAACGTAGGCATGGTTTGAAGTCGTTTTCATGCTGAATGGTGGGCTATATCGAGCCATGTAGACCGATATTTTGTATTCAACATTTAATCAGCTAAACATCAGTGGTGTTTTGTTGCAATAAAACGGCGCAAATTTCTTCACAACCAATTTGTTGCTGGTTTTATTTTCTGACAACTTTATTTCCTGTTTCCTACTAGGACCGCCGGTTATGTTTGCAAAACGAAACAGTTGAGCATTAGAAGCCAATAATAATTCACTCGCCATATTTGTGGGTTACAGGTATATATACATATTGGAGCATGTAATAAAATTTGCCCTGATCACTGGATATATGCTGAAAATTGTATTTGAAAACAAATGCAGCAGCTAATAAAACATTCATTACAATATTATTTGAGTTGCATTAATTCTGTAATTAATTTGGGTTATTCTGAATTGCGATGCAAATATCAATGCGATGCGAAAACATGCAAATGCGAACAATTGGTATTCGGTATTGCGATTATCGCATAGTACTCTTTTTATTCGCATTTCAAATGCGAAAATGTGGCAATTTGATATTCTGTATAGCGAATGCTAATGCCAGATACATGCGATAATCGCAAAATTTATTCGGCGGCAAAACAGCAACCGCAAAGCACAAAAATGTAATTAAAAAATTATAATTTTGTTCATTTATTTAAATTAATTAATTTGTTTTTAAGTTTTTTTTTTTGAGCAAAATGAATGAAATATATAACCAAAGAAGTACGTTTAAGCTTCTAAATAAAAAGAAGACTGTTAGTTTTTAAATTATATTGTTTTTTATTTCATCTCTTATATTTCTAGCAATATTTGTGTAATTGTTATTACTAGTACTAAACGTATAAAAATGCCTCTTGGGTCAATCTAAAATTTTTTACAAAACTGGAATAGAAATGTTTTTCATAATTAATTGTTTTTAATGCTACAAAATAAATTACCTTTTCACATTCAAACTTAGAATATCCGATTTGCTTCTAAGTTTTCTTTTCTGTACCCTTTTATTTTCCTCATGCTCCTCTTCATCATAAATCCATAGAGCAACAGAATCCATTTTTGATAACCAACGAAATACACAAATTTTTTTTTATTTTTTTTTAATTTTTATTATATTTAATTCAGAAATTTATTTTACTTTTTCTTAATTTTTATTTTATTTAATTCAGTTATTTATTTTGTAACCGCAAATTTCTTTTTCTTTTGTAAGATTAAATTTGACGTTTACTGGTACCAGCGTTGTTAATTTTGGCCGGTGTTGCCGCGAATTAAAATAAAATGCGATTGCGATTGCGATTACGATTGCGAAAGTGTTGCAGAATACGAATTCAGAATAAGCCTACGGGTTTTGTAGCCAGATGCAGTCATGAATTTTTCAAATTCGATCCCAATCAAAATCAATAGAGTTTTGATGGAAAAAATATTATTGAATCACAGACTCCTCCATCTTTTCACTTAACTTGACAAAACTGCTCCTCTAATTCCATATGAAATTTTAAAATGTTTATAAAACTTCTCTAATGCATTCCAACTGATTGCAAAAATTCAACAGTGTCGAATTATTTATTATTTCAGCCGTAAAGTAAATCAATTAAATTTTATTTAATCTTCTCTCATGTGATTCTACACGTATGAATATGCTGGAAACTGTTGGGCTTGAATTTTGTTACTTATGCGAAAAAAGGAAGACCAAATTAAATAAAAAAAAAAAATGCACACAAACTTAAACGTGGCAAATTTCCAGAAAAACTAGCAAATTTATATTACGAAAGTGTGGCCTGTCACATAGAAAATACTGAGCCAATTTCGGAAATGGTTAAAATAAATTGAAGAAAATAAATTTTGTGCACTTAGAAACGATAGTGAGTGTGTGAGTGATGATAATTTTTCTTTTTTCTTTTTTTGTTTAGTTTTAAAAATGAATTTCAAAATGGTTTTGCCAAAAAGTCAATTTGCAAAAAGTTTATAAAAATTACAGTGTCATTTCTGCTCAATAAAAATTATAAAAAAATAATTAATTTAAAATATGAAAATTTTACAAAATATAAGTACGTATTGTTTGTGGATTTTACAAGGCAAGACGTTTCTGACTGTTTGTAAAAAGTCAATAAAATTGAAAAAAATATTTGGCAAGACGTCAGTTGCATGAATTTCCAAAACTCGAGAAAATTTCTCTTAAAATTCTGCTATAGAAAATGCCAAACGTTTTTCAGATTATTTTTTCAAATTCTTTTTGATAAATTTTATCTGTAGATTGTCTGCTGATCATCTTCTTCTTATTCTTCTATAAAATATTGAAAAATATTTAATATTTTATTTTTATACAACCACAGCAGTCGAATTAAAAGCTGTTGCTTTAAATCATAATAAAACCAAGAAATATATTTTTATTATCAAAGAAGCCAGCTTTACTTAATTGAAAGCTTCATTGAATTGATTTTCAAGTGTGATTTCGGTTAAGCAGAGCACATGGCTCAATCTAGAGCTCAAACTTGTATCGACGTACATAAATTACTTTACATAGCTACGTGAAACTCTTCTTTCATTACAGGTTTCTCATGTGACTCTCTCCTGCCAGCTAATTGAAATGCGAAAATCTATCTAATCATGCCCCTATACGGTTCGCCCTTGATAGTCAGCCCCGTTTTTAAGAACACATGTTGACTTGAGGGGGCAGGTTTAAAGCACAGCTTTAAACAGAATAATAATTGAAAAGGTATTCTTAAAGTGTTTCTCTATTCCAGTACTTGATCAAGGGAAGAGATCAGATGATGTCCCTCAAACAGGGAATGACAGGTACTACTCCCAATGACAGTGTAGAGAGCGAAAGCAATAAAAATTTGCATTTTCGAATACAAAATATTGAGAAATTTTAATACTTGAAGTACAAAAAAGGGGGTGATTATAGAAATTGCCCTATTATGTGCTGCTTCCATATCCGAATGAACAATGCGCACCCTACTAAACCGGAAGTCGCTGGTTCGATTCCTGGCTGGAGCCTAAATGTTTTCCTGCTGTCACGCAGTTAGCTTCACAGGTTAAATTAGTTTGCAAAAAAAAAAATGGAAATTAGTCGAGGGGTTATAAAGAGTTGCCTTTTATATGCTAAGTAACGATAATAATTGTTTAACAAGTATGTAAATTATACTCGTATGTATACGAGTCGTGTAATAAAAGTCTCCAATATATAAGCACGATACCCAACTTATTTGCTTGCATTAAGCAAGTCTTAAGCGATAACAGAGACATTAAATAATTATCATTTCTTAATGGCAAGTAAGTGCAAATGCATGTTGCATTTATTTGCATCGTCGAATTTGTTAACTTGAGGCGTTCGTTATCAAAATATTGAAGTAAATCGACAAATTAAACTGCTACTTCTAAACTATTGTGCTTCCAAGCAGTCTGATTTTGCTCAAAGGCTAAATTTTAAGGGGGACAAAATAAAATATTCTACACATTTGCATGAAATTAGATGACGCAGAGGAAACATGAATCAATAACAAGAGGTTGCATATTCTTCTTGGCTGAAATCTTAACAAATGATTATTTTTGTTAATTCAAATTAACATATTCATATTCACATCATTCATATCATATTTATATTCTTATCAAACCAAGTATTTCTTGCCCTCAATTCTAAGAACTAATGGGGAATTATAAACTATGAAGTATTAGGAGACGTAAATCGGTTAAATTTTTTTTTTTAACTAACTTAACCTGGAAAGCTTTCGGCTTGTCTGCAGGCAATCAGCCAGGGTCTAGGCAGAAATCAAGCCCGCGACCTCAGGCTTAGTAGGATGTGCGTGATGCATTCGCCTACGAAGGCACCCCATTGATCAGTGAACATTTAAACAGTTTCGAAAACACCTGGTGGGGCCCACTTTTTTAGGAGAGCGTACATTTATGTTACCAAATATATCTCTGAGCATGTGAATTTTCTTAGAAGTTTACGAGAGAATAAAATATGTATCCGATTTCATAGTAGTTTATACATTTCCCGAGTTATCTGATATTGAAAGTAACTAAAAGTGGGCCGGCATACTTTCCGAAATACGAGGTTATGCAATATAGACAACTAAATACGTGTTCATAATTTCATAGAAGTAATTTACATATTTTGTAACGTATTGGATACTAAGTATAAGTGGGCATGGTGCCGCCCACTATTTTTAACAATTAATGTTCGTCAAATTAATGGCGTTTTCTTTTCTACAAAACAAGGCAACACTACCCGCAGGGAGGGCAATTTTGTGTTCTTTTCTCGAAAATGTGTTGCCCTGTGAAAGGGTTGCATGTTCTTTTCTAAAAAATGTTGCCCTGTAAAACACATGGTTTTTATTCTTACACAGCGTTACCAGCCATGTTCAAAAAAAGTCTTTTGGATTGAAAGAGTCAGAAAATTAGATTTTATTAATTATTTTTATATTTTGTATCATATAAAACAAACAAAGGACCACTATGCGGCTGCTTATTTCTCAAGCAGATGAATTAGCAATCTGGCAACTATACATTTTTGTATACAGATTTCATAAAGTATACAAAAAATTCTTGTTTATCAGCTGTTACAAAAAAGGCATTGCCCTTTTTTCTAATTTGTGTTCTTTTCTCGTTATATAAAAAATTGCACTTTCACAGGACGGGCAAAAAATTTTAAAAAGGCGCCTTTTCACAGGGCAACATTTTTAATGTAGAAAAGAAAACGCCATAAGATTTCAAAAGTATTGCGGAGAAGTCATATTTAAGTTGTTGTACCTATTTAGTGCGAGATATTAAGAGGTTAATGCTTTGAAAGCATAATTTCTCAGAGGTCTTTAAATTACTAGTGATTTCTTAATTATTTTTTTTTAACAAACTCAACTTGAAAAGGTTTTTTAACTTCCGGTTTAGTAAGCTATGCATTATACATTCGCCTACGGAGCCACCCTATTAAAACTATTAAGTCATGTGATGCCCTACACCCTTGTTGGCTAGAAATGTTTGTCATATTACTAGATTAACACCTCTGCCCTATTGCGGTGACCTCTTTAAAAAGTGTTCGATATACATATTTGAAAAGTGGCGCTGGTCATCTTTATATGATTAATGGAAGTTGCAAAGTTAAATAGTTTTGTTTCACTAGTATGCAAGTCTATAAGGGATGTATTACTGGAAATATTGTTTGTGTTTTATATGTAGAAAAAATATAAAGGATTTATATCGGTGGTAATAAGTTGCAAGAACCAACTCTCGTGGTTTTCCTCTAAAGCTTTCAACTACGTGATGAAGGCTTTTAAGTACATTCAACTGCTAATGACTTCCCAATTAAAAATTAATTCCACCAACTTCGTACTGACTACCGATTATATTCAATTGCTTGAAACTGTTTTAGCCGCATGGCATGTGCAATGCTCGTATTATGGTATTTAATACTTCTTACTTTATTCTCTCTGGTTCATGCATAAAATTTTATCTGAAAAATGTTTACAAATAAAAACTTTTGCTCTGGCCAGAAAATCTGCTACGAGAAGTGTCGGCTGGCGGGCATACAAGTATTTATTGAGCACAGTGCATTCCTGTATAAAAACAAGCAAATAATGTGCTGGCCAAGAATGGGAAAATCAACATTGTAGAGAGATACCACAAATATGGAAATAAAATTTTTTGATAAGAATGATCATGTCGAAATGCATTTGATTGGAATTTTAATTGAATAAAAAACAAAATCAATGAGACTTTTCATTAAAACTGGTCGTCAACATTTGAAACAGCAACACAGCAACACAGCAACACAGCAACACAGCAACAGACAAACGAAATTCTTATTTTGCACAAAATTATAATGAGCCGGTTATTAAAAGGCAAAGTTTCCGAAATGCAGTTTTATGATAAAACGAAAAAAAAAATGGAAAACAATCAGTGACTGCAACATATTTTTATTTTTAATTTGTAGACATTTCATATTTTTTATAAAGTGCCTTCCATTTGATTCTTTAGCCATCCAATTTTTAAAGCTTTAAACAATAATTGCATTTGAAAAAATTTATTTATTTATTTTGAAATATATTTTAAAGCAAAAGAACTGGAAAGCCAATACTTTAAATCCTTTAAATCCTGGCGAAAGGCAGAGAGCCTTTTATGAATAATTTTCTTTATCACTATTTTTACAATTATTTTTCATATTTTTGTGGCTTCTGTTATATTATTTTATAAAATGCAATAAAGCTGAGTGAAGTGTTTTACATTCTTAATCCTTCTTTTGAAAATAGTTACGAATTACAAAGCTTTGAGCTAAAAAGAGGAAGGAGGACATTTTTCAGTAGGGTACTCCAAATTTATCTGGGAGGTGATTGATGAAAGATTTTTTTAATGTATAGAGTCGTGAGTCTTCAGATATTGGAAGGGATGCTGTGTGATCACAATAGAAATCATACGACCGCATTTAGTTGTAGATGGTCGAGTGTTCGTACACTAAAAGAAGACATGCATCATAAATGTGCCTCCTTGTTTAAGAAAAATTTTACTCAGTTAATATTTTTATTGATAAAAAGATTTTTACTAATTGGTGGTACACAATGGCTTTGGTGGCATAGGGCAACCTTAAAAGGACTTGAAGTTCTTATTGAAAATTATTTTGAGTGTGCATTGCTCAACATTTTGTTTGTGACACTATAAATTTTTTCCTGGCCAGTGTACAAGTTTGTCGTTTTCCTGGTACTGTGAGGTAGAGCAGCATGTATACATACTCGTAACAAAGTAATCGAGTGTGTCAACAATGTGTAAAACAAAGTCAATATGAATTGATATGAACCAGTGTGGCAGCAGTACTGGGCTAGCGTTACACAAGGTGGCCACTCAGTTGGAATACACAGATCACTTACAAGTAGTTAAAGCGTCCTTTATTTACCTGCGATCACACTTCCAATCGCAGTAATATTGCGAACTCTGAATGTCATAAGTTTAATTTAAAGTACTGCAGTGTAAACGAGCTTAAATAGTTCTTTTTTTTAGTAGTTTTAGTCATGAAGTTAATTATTTAATAATTATTTTCTTATTTCTTTTATGCACAATTCAATCACCGAAGACCTTTAAATTAATAAGCTGCTTATTGAGGACATTGTCAGCATCAGCAGCTATTTTAATGGAATATAAAAAATATATATTCTGTTGTTAGCGAGTTTCACTTTAATTATCAATAAAAGCTTAAATATATATTTTTTTTCTTTTTTTTTTTAATTTTCCTTTATTGTGTTAATCATTTTTTGGGGCAGGGAACAGAAAGAATAAAAAACTGCAGTGCAGCTTATACTGATGGGGATTTAATTAAAAAAGAAAAAATTTATTAAAAGCGGAGATTCTCTCACTTAGAAAAGATTCTGTAATATTTTATAATGTTACGTTACATTTTTTGTATCTGGTTCGCTACCAGAGGCGCAGCGATAACTACATCAGAATATCACTGCATATGTAGGGTAAAGGTTATTCCCTAAAAAATGGCTTGACTTTTTTAAAGAAAAATGTATTATTTTTTAGGTTCTTAATATAGAAAGTATTTATTTCAACCAGATGAGCAAAAAAAAAAAACTTTGTTGGAGTCGGTCATACTTCTGTGGGATTTTCTTTTGAATAAAACGTAGCCTTGTAGAGCGAAATGAATCATGTTTTTTGTACGTAGCCAGGAAGGCCTTCAATCCTTTCCACCTCTACAATGACACATAACTTATCAATCTACTCAGAAGCAAATGTTCTGAATACTTACCAGAAACCAAGAAACCAAACCCTCAAATTTCCACAGTCTCATTTGAGCTCTAAGCAGTTGTAAGCAGAAAGGCAAAAAGGAAAATAGTATTTCCTGTTTGGTATATGCGAAAGTTAAATTTTTCGTTACATAACAGAAAGATATTAGCTGAATAGCAAATACTATGAAAGCTTTTTCGAAGATAATAAAGAAACACTTGCATTTAATCATGATAGTTTTCTTGAGTCTTATTCAGGAGTGGTTTGGTTTGGAAAAATAAATTCAAATTCGGATTGCGAAGCCAGTATTCAATTGAAAACATGTAAACTTGATTCAATATTTTTTTTGGTGAGTAAAAATGAAGTAATAAAGAAAAAAATGGGGCGTTGCACTAGGGAAATTTGAAAATAGTAGTAAAAATCTTTTTGGCAAATTTTATTTTGGATTTGGAGTTTAAATTTAAATCAGGATCTACTAAAGGACTACACAAGCTGGCTGCTCCACATCAAAAGCATTACATCACAAAAAACTGATATTCAGTGGAATTTCTTCCATTTTTTGTACAAAAATTTCATAATATAGTGAATTTCTTCATTATTTTCACTCATTTTTGAACAGCTGTAAATTTTTTTTGAACTTTCCCGAATTAAATTTTTTTTTTTTGGTTAAATGAAGCTTAAAATCTTACTTTTCGAACCCTGTATGACAGAATGTGGTTGGTAGCACTGGAGGTATACGACTGACACTACATCTATTGACAAAATACGAATAGACTTTTTCGATTACCAGTAATATTGATTATTGTGGAGTGGCACCTGGCATCGAACGTCAGCAAAGCTTTTACCGTTTATGAGAGATCATTGTCCCATTCACAAGAGAATGGGATAGTGATACCCTTCGTATTTTAAAAAAATCCCATCAAAGGGGCGATGTCAATGCCACACTATCATACAAGAATGATGCAAACCATTTTTTCTTTGTGGATTGGAGTAAAGCAACTCTACATATACTATTGCTTGTCAAAAAAATCGGAAAAAATATTTAGGCCAAACTATGCTATCAATCATAGGGTTTCTGGTAAGTATTCAGAATATTTGCCCCAGAGATGCCATATTTGACAAATCGAATGACTGTGTAGGATAGTGAAACATATACATGTAAAGAAAATGTACCTGTGGCATTACTTGTGCCTCTATTTTCTTTAATATAACTATACTCTGTCAAATATGTGTTGTCAAAAACACAGTTATACGGAGTAGAGCAGTGAAAAGTAGAAAAACAGTTATACGGGATAGAAGCATTAAATGCTGTTTCTAATTCATTTTTAGAAAAGCAATTTTGTTTTTATTCTTTGGAAGTAACTCTTTACTACATACATAGGTCGAACAAGCTAAAACTACACTCCCAGACTGGTTGTTCTATCGAGAATATTATGGCTGCAGGTTCCGATATCTCTCAAAACGAGAAGACATAAGTGGCTGCATTATAGCAAAATGGGCCGGAAAAATTTAATTTTGTACTTCTTTTTTATTTATTGCACAAGTTTTAATTATAATAACCGATTTCACTGCAGTACTTGAAACATTCCTTTTACTGCAGCACAGCACAGTATACAACAAATCCGTCATGTTGCAAATATACATACATAAAATTCAGCATAAATATTTTACAATGAGGATATTACAAATTGTCCTCACCATTGATGAAATAAAAAAAAAAAAAAGGAAATCTAACAAATCTGTTCAGCAGGAATTTAAATTGTAGTTCGCTTTTCCATATTTTTATGAAAACATGACACAAAACTATGCAAAGCCTTTTATGCATCATAATTCTTGATGCAAATCCTTTTCACAAAAAAAACTATACGGCAAATCTTTAAATATCAAAAAAAAAAAAAATAGAAAAAAATTTGCGCTAAAAATGCATGAAATGAAAAACGTTGCACCGCAATCATCCAAAAAATAAATAAATAAATTATTGCTAGAAAATCTTATCTGAATAGTAAAGCACAGTGGTGTATGTTAACAACAGGATATTTTTAGTTAAAGCAAAATCCTTTTCTAATTGGTTTCTTTGCAAAAGGTTATATTTTCAAAGTCTGCAGTTGCTGTTGCACTTCAACTTCAAATATCGTACGATGTAGTCTTAAAGGTCCTGTTACTGCTCTTCGCACTGACACATAAAATTTAGATTGATCCTTCCTTCTCTGAATACCTTTCTATCATATATATTTCAAATATTACTGGTCAATGGTGTGCCAATTAATACGGCCATCACTGCGTTAAATCTGATGATCAGCGGAAGGAAAGTAAATAAAATGCATAAAAAGTGGGATGATGGAAATCTTTTTTAATTTATTTCAGTTTTCAAATATATTTTACATGTTAGATGCGACTTGTGACTGTTAACTGCCATCAGGATGGATATTTCAACTTTTTTTCATATCTGGATTATCTTTAATAGCTTTAAAATACTCCAAGACTTTAAGAAAGGGCTTTCGGCTACTATTCATAAAAGGTTTAGTAAAAACCATTCGTAAATGGGAGCCATCGCATCGCCACATAAGCGCATTAGGCAGCGCAGTAATTCATTGATATATGGAGGGAATGTCTTGATAACATGCTCCCAGAGCAAAAAAATACTCACAGAATTTTACAAATTAAAAGAAGGCCTTCTGAATAGGCTCACACAATAACTTCCGATATGCCACTTGATCCTCATCAATATCAATCCGTTAGCCAAAGTATACAAAGTATGCTGCGAATGATACTTCACTACTAATACAGAGTTATGCAATCATGTCGTTAGTTAGGCGAGTAAGTATATAAGCTACAATTTCCTAAGATTTTGGGTTCGATACCTGAATGTGTAACTGATAAGGAGACAGATGGCAATAGCAGTTAAAGCTAAATCTTTTATATCAATAACGGTGCACTTTCCTCTGCTGATTTCCTGTGAACGTGTTCCATTAGGGAAATAAAACAATTAACAAAAAATGTAATCAAAACGAATCTCGAAGCCGCAGCAGTTCTATTGCTCCTATTTCCTCGCCACCTGTTTTTCCTCATTTTTCCCCCATTACCGTAGAAAGCACTGATAGCGCTCGTTGTGGTTTTCTATAAAGCAGCTGCAAGAGCATGTTAGTCCGCTTAATCTCTGCATGCACAAGATCCAGGATGACCATTTTTGATATTCCCTGCTGCAGTATCAACTCTATATCGCCGCCTTATTCTTTGCGAATATACAAATATATATATTATATAATATGTATGTATATACATATATCCATGATACATATATACCTATAGACCTTTACTGAACCTAGTGAACATATTTTATAGCCTTCTCTATCAAAAAGGAAGGAACAGTAACTATAGGTTTAATAGGGGTAATTAATGATCATTTCAACAATATTAGTTTGCCACCATATATATATATTCGTATATATTCTGAATTCGTATAAAAAGTGAAGATTATTACACCTTGTCCGTCTGTCTCTTTGCTGTCTGTCTGTCCACTCTATTTTTGCCGTAGGCTAAATTTAGCTTTGCTTAAAATGGAAAATTTAAAAATCCATCCGCTTCAGTATGAGAATGTCCAAAATCGGGTAATTACTAAAAGGAATATAATCAAAAGCAAAAAAAAAACATGAATATCAATAAGTAAGTCAATCGTAGTCAAATTCCTTTGGTGTCTCAATAGAACAAGAGGGAAGTGAAGAGCGTTTTATTTATTTATTTTTATTATTAAAATACAGTGAGAAATATGTTGCAAGATTGGAGTCTACTTCAATAAAGTATAGTTGTAGTTTACAAAAATAGCTGAGGGACACGGTCTTGGGGAAGTGTAAATAGGATTGATAAACATTATTTCAATTCACACCACTGTTCAACAGCATTGGTGTAGCTTTATTTGCAGCCTTTAAATGCAGTAGAAACACTAACGGCGGCTATAGAAGCAGCATTTCAGAAAAATGTAAAATCCTGCAGCTAAATGACAGAATTTTCCAAACGTTTGAGCGTAATCTCTTCAGCTTAAAATGGTTGGGGCAACAGAACGGGAACACCATTGGCGACATCACCATGTACATCGCCACAACCATCACCAATACTGCACTAGACAATAAGATATTTATGAGTAAAAATGACAATTCAAATAGAGATGCAGACGATGAATCCTCACATACACTAACAGCGTCGTGGCATCTGCAGCAGTTATTTTTTACATATACAGTTTATCTGACTTGTAATAATAATTAGGAAAAAAGACCACCAATCGGGTAATATCCTTTCCCCATGCAACGCATAGTGACGAATATGTGAGAAAAGGATATTAATAGAGAAGACAAATTGGTGTTTTGATGTTCCTCTGGAGTCGAACTGGTTGCTGCTAAGCTGTTATTTGATAATATTTTATTAATTCTGTTTATTTACAAACTAAAGGAGGGTGCACAGGATCAGATCCATGTTTTCTTCGATGTAAATTATTCTGGTAGAAGTCGCGTAACCATTCAGACAAGAATTAACACTTAAGGTATTAAAGTACTTGAGAAAAATTCGCGGAATTTTTTTATACTGAAGAGCGAAAATTGGAGCGAAAATTATTTTCAGGTGCATAAATTAAGAAAGAAAAAAATCCGCAAAAAAAAGTTAAATCGTGTGCAAAATTCCAAAAAAAAAAATTATTAATAAGTAAGTGATTATTTTTTGTTTTTGTTTTTGTTTTAGTTTATTATAAAATTTATAAATAAATACAGTGCGCTGTAAAATTATTAGGGACGGCAGTCAAAAGATGTGCTTATAAGTCTGTTGTCGCCAATTAGACATATCGTACGACCGCCAAGTAGCAGTTCTGCGAATCTAGCTTCTACAAAATACGAAAATCGTATGATGTATCCACTGTGTTTGACTATAATAATTTTTTTACTGTTCATACATTCACTATAACAAGAATTACGTGAAATTGATATATTGTATCTGTATAAATGGCGTGGGCCTACCTTAAGTGCATGCAGTGTTTGTATATGCTAAAAATTTATAAAAAAAATATTTCTAATTAATATTGGAAAACTATCTTTATTTTCTATTGTTCCAATATATGTATGTAGCTTCGAATACGAATATAATTGAAGAAAAAATGGGGAATCATTAAGGATTATACAAAGATTTTGCAAAACAGATCGTAGATATTTCAGATATGATAAAAAGATTTATATACAACAGAAAGGAGTTCCAATGGGATCTCCAGTTTCTCCAATTATTGCCGACATTGTTATGGAAAAACTTTTAGATTGTTATATTGAAGAGTTGGTTCGAAGGCCGAAAACTGTCACGATATATGTAGATGGGTTGATCTGCATTATTTCAGAACAATCAGTTGATATTATGTTAGATAAGTTTATATTGTAACAAGGCAACATAAATTTTACAATTGGAAAACAGTTTAATTCTAAGATTCCTTATTTAGAAACACTTTTTTTTACCAATTTACAATCAAAACTTTCCGCTTATCCACAGGAAAACAGCCAGGTTCTAGGCAGGAATCGAACCGGCGACCTCCGATTTAGTAGGCAGTGCATTATTCATTTGTCTACGGAGGCACCGTAATATAAATATATAAAAAGGATTGCCTAGTTATTATTCCAAACATTCCACGAAAATTACAATTGATACTGCAAAGAATTTCATTGAGTGGGTATTAAGAATTAGTGATATAAATTAAGGATAATTACCCAATAAAATTGATATCAAATTTAATAAGGTTCTATTAATTTTCCACTCATTTGAAGAGAAGAGATAATAATAATAATGATAAGTATACAATGGGGCACAGGATGTATAACGCATTATGGAAACTATTTATCTAAGCAAAGGACAAAATAGAAAAATCTGAAATATCTGTTTTGGTGTACAAAATACCTTGTGGTGCCAGTACGAAAATTAAATTGAAGAGTAGGATTTCAGGACATACATCCGATCAAAAAATTGGGTATATTACAGTTACACAGAAATCCTGATTTTAATATAATGATTGTTTGTTTGATGCAACCTGAGAAGTCTGCACAATGAGTTAGTTGGTTTCACCGCTTTTGTGGGCACCGAAATCGAACCGAATCATGATGTTTGATACATCATGAGCACACAACCATTCCAGTGAGGTAAACTTATTTTAAAAGGAAATATGTTAGAAACGTTACTCATCATAAAAGAATCAGATACAATAAGAAGGAACTATAGGACAGATATACATATAATATTTTCTGAGTTAAATTTCACAGGAAAATTTTTTTCTAATATTTGTAATATTTTAATATTTTTGTTGAATTTAATTTTATACTGAACAAGTTACTCGTAGTGGCAGCAAAATATTGAAAATGAAAATAAAATAAAAAAAATTTTTTTTAAAAAAAAAATCTAAAATCCAAAAAATTGAAATAATTTAAAACTATTTAATTAAATTTTTAAAACATGCAATTTTAATTATTTTTTTTTTTGTGGATTAATCGAACGAGTAGTTGAAGTGGAAATTGCCGAGATATTCTTACAACATTGAATTGTTTATTAAGTGCAATCTGGCATGCCTTCAATCACACACGTATCTTACAAATACATTTCGACTGTAACAAGCTTTTGAGATATACATAAATTATACTACGGAATATCATACTGGTATCAACGTCGCTTTAGCAGCAAAACCTGTGCTGGTAATTGGAATTTCTTTCTGTCTTTCTTTCCTTTTTTCTCTGTTTTTCAATAAAACCACATTGGAGTTGCTGCAATGGAAATATTTCTACAGTGATTAAATAACAAGCAGAAAATCCATGTGTGTCATTTGGAAGCATTTCCTACCAATCTCCTACCTGATATCTCTTGCAAATATCTATTCTGTTTTCAGCACGATAGCAATTTATTCCAGTTAATAAGATGATGCATTTGTATTTCATTGCGCTACAAACCTTAAAATGTTCTGCAATAATTTTTTTTAAGTGCAACAAGCATATCTGTCATCTAACAATCAATATAATTTGCAAAAAGTTTGCAAGAGATAAGCAAAATGTGCATGTCAGATTTTTTCGTGAGAGAAGATATTTTTAATAAGCACTAAACCAATCACGTAATGAACGAGTTCACAAATAGCAAGAATATGTGACTTACGCAAAGGAATGGCAAGATTTTGTAAACCTGATAAAATGTGTTTGGGTGTACACGTTCTTTCCCCTTCATGTGGTCATCTCATCTGTAATAGCGAGGAAGCCACAAATACAAGGTAAATTTAGTGGAAGGCTTTAGGAAAGGAAACAAAAAGAGATCTTAACATGAAGTAAACACGGTGGAAAAATTTCTTATAAAGTTTTTTTTTTGAAGAGCAAAGAGCCTGGCTGAGATAATAAAAAAGCAAAACAAGCATTTTCATTTATAATTTTTATAATAAATAAATGGATAAATATAATAGATAAAAGAAACCAAATAAATTACATCAAATGCTAATAAAAGTAATAATTATTTTTTTTAATTTTGAGGGTATTTTTTTGCACTACAGTGAAAACTCGATATAAGAAAACCTCATTTCAGGAAAAATTTTGTTTAAAATGAATATGAAACCAGTTATTTAAGCAACAAATGAGAACTTAAAAAGGAGTTTTTTTGCATTAAAAATAAAATGGAGACAAGACTATTTTTTGCATATCAATTAATTTTCTATGTGAGCATGCAATGTTTCTAAATTCATTGAAAATAAATCAGGTCGGACTTAATAAGTAGGAGTGCACTTATACATTTTTCAGTGTGGTACTTGCAAGTGTTGCCCGTCGGCAAGAGGTTAAAGTCCCTGATTGATGGAAGGTAGCTAAGTTCAATATATTTTAAAACAGATTGGTGCAATATCTATCGCCTTATCGGAGGGTGTTGCAAACTTCCTATTGGTATCGTAAGTCCATCAAATTTTACGGTTGAAAATTATCCGACTACTTCAACAACTCTCTTGTTGAAGGAGACTGCCAGATTGTGCGATTAAATCACAGTTGGCTTTACAGGCTTTTGCCAAAAAAGTATCCTTTTTTGTCCTATCATATCTTGAAATCTTCGGGAAGCAACTTTTCTGCTAACAGGAAAAATGCAAAAAGGCCAAAATCATTTCCACAACTCAAAACAATTCCAAAGCTGAATTGGTTGATTCATCTGCAGCACCCTCTGGAGCATCACGTAGCTTTAGTCTCTCTAGAGACCCCGATGACTCCGAAAACATGGCATGAAAATGGCAAAGCAAGTCCTGAAAGTATTCTCACTTATTGGAAATAAAGGAATTTTTATAATTTTCCCACTTTATGAATACCTTATAAAGTTCTTACGTTCCATTATTTACTGTCATCAAAAGAAATATTTGGTTAATATTCCCTCTAAACTTATTTAATGCTGGCTCGAATCAGACTCCCTTTAGCCTACTTTTGGAAGTGTTTTATTACGACACTTGAACAACTAATTTAAATAAAAATACTTTTGTGCTTTAATTTTATTTTAATTTTTTCCTTCTCATGATATTTTCTTTCTGCTCTATTTGATGCAAAGTGTTTCAGCCTCAAGCAATTGAGCTTTTTGCACCAAAGTGTTTTATTTAGCCGACAGTAAAATAAAAATTAAATATATTATTGTTATTTTTAAATTCTATATCTTTTGTTTTATGCACACAAGACTTTGTGGGAAGTAAATTTAAGTGAACAGAATTACATACAGGAGGAGGAGTTACAAAAATTCAATATAAAGTGCAACTGTAAAGTTTTTTTATGATTTTTTAATTTTTCTTTTACTTAATTGTTGTTGTTTATCTCTGCACACTTTTTAATTATTTTTAAATTAAACTTTATTCTGAATAATTAAATTATTTAGTTATGAGAAATATGCACGGAACAGATACAATTCTTTACTTCTCAGTATTGGCGTGGATTTGATATGTTTTTCACATCATAGATCTTTATAAATTTATAGAAAGAGAAAACGGGAATTATAAACTTGCAAGATGCACTTAAAGACTCTTTTTTTGTTTTCAAGAGCGCCCTCTTGCCTAAATGTTGAGAAAGTGGTTCGAACGTGCATGGGACAGGCCTTGTTTTTGTTTTTCTGCCATTTTTAATTATTTTCGCTTTTAAGTGTCCCATTAACACTTTTGCGTAAATAATTGTAGTTCAATGTTGCCAACTTTTCTACTAAAAAAACAATATTTTATTTTTCGAAATTAATTACTGTTTTTACTGAGAGGGAAACAAATTGAATACCAACAATTTTCTCTTATTGTTGATGCACAAATTAAGTTTGTTTCCCTTTTTAAATGAAGTTTAATTATATGTATGTGTTTGATTTTATTAATAATCTTTATTATTTTATTTCAATACTTCACAATATTCTTCACTTTATAATACATGTTTCACAATTTTAATATTTCGCTAAGTCGTGTACAATTCGACGGTATTACTTAGAATGCTAAATGATAACTTATCCTACTTATGCTACCAGAGATGAGCGATCAAGCAAAAAGAGAAAGAGAGTGAGAGATGACAGTTGTAAATATGTAAAACTTTATGTTAACTCACATATTATATTTACAAAATAAAATACTGGAAAAAAAAGAAAGCATTCATTCGATAAACAGTTATGTCGTCCACTATCGAATTGTATTATTAAATTTATTTTATAATTTTTCCCAACATTTTTTCAGAGATGCATTTATGTAATAAGCTAATAGACGTGTTTGCGACTATAAATTATTATGCAATTCGACAATTTTACAATATTTGCTTTAATAAATTTTTTTATCTCTTTATAACGACAGGAAACGCTTGATTGACAACACAGTTATTTTGTTTACATTAAATTTCAACCGCGAAAATGAGTGAAAAATTGCAATATATTAAAACAACTTTAAACCTGCAGACTGCAAAGAAGCCTTTTCTGGTCGTCTCTTCAGAGTTTCAGTTTGACAGGAAAATTTCCCCTTTTCTTGCCAGAGACGTATAGTACAAGTTAGGTTAACTCATACGGCTCGCAACAAGAAGTTGCCAAAATATTTTCAGGTGCAGTCATCTAAACTAATGTAAACTTTTTTTAAAACAAATACTGTACTCACTACTTACTCGGCCAACTACTACTGTGAGCGTTGAGAAAAGCTGTCATGTTTAAAAAGCTTTATAAAGCTAAATGTGTTTTAATTTATTTTTTAAAAGTCAAAAGAAAAAATTGTCCAAATAACAAAAAAAATTGAAAATTTTAATTTCAATTATAAATAAATAAAAAATGTTATATAAAATAAATGTCAGAAGCAGCACAGAACCAAATATGTATTTGTTGCGAACGCATTTATAAAATTTTGAAGGCAACAAAGCAAATATTCATGAGTGGTAGACGCGTCCAACAGGGAATTTATGCGGCACGCAGCATGACTGCTGTCAGCAATGTTGTCATCATTAGCAGCAGACAGAAAAACGTTGTTGAATTCTATCAACATTAATTCATCTCCAAAGAAGGCGAATACTTCGTCTCCTACATTTGCTAGGAGACATGCGTTTGACAATCTTCTAATGTTTCAAACAGGGAGGTGTTACCAAGCGAAATAAATGAATTTGGTTTGTGTGGCCAAATAAATTTATTGTTAATAAAAACTTTTTATCTTAATTTTCATTATTTTTTTTTTTTTTAATACAATAGAATATGTTTGCCAAGGATAATGAGGATGTGTAGCACGTATCTGTTCATGTGTTGTACATTTGGAAGGAGTGTCTTTGAGACAGTTGAAGAATTCATTATAAAACTTGGGGTTAAATTAAATGTACCATATATTTTTCAGATGGCTGTTCATTCATGAAGCAATTTGTGACATAAACATTTTTATTAAAAGTTCGGTTGTATAATACAATATTTCTTATGTTGTAATTTTTCCAGATTTGAAATTTTATATAAAATTCTACACCAGATTCGGTAGAATTCTGTAAAGACCTAATTTAAAACAAATATAATGTAAAGATATAAAATTGTACTACAAGGTGTCTCAAAAGAGAGTTGACATTCAGGGCTACGTGGACAACAGTAATGCGGCATACTTTGTAGTTTAAGTTTTTAAAATATTAAAAAATCGTTAATACTTGAGTTTTATAACTCTCGTTTCCTCTTTCTAAACAATGACGGGACAATATTACAAATCCTAGAATTTAAATTAATCAAAATAAGGTTTAAGTTACAAATAATACAAAAAGGGTTCAAAGATAAGAGTATAATTTTCCTTCGCAAAGGCATCTTAAATTTCAGATGGTTTCAATAAATACAAAAATGGTCAGCCAATGTCGTTTTTGCCTAGACTGCTACTGACAGAGCGCTGCGCGCGCACAAGATCTTACAGAACATCTGGACGTTCCTTGGCATTTCACTTGAATGCCGAAATAATTTATATTACGTCATAGAACAAGGTAACATAATAAAAGAAGAATTCGAATGAAATTCAAATAGAATTCCGCGAAATTAGAAACAACTGAAATGTCCGTGTTTTACCATTTGCTTCCTTGTACGAGTATTAAAGCTCAGCTCTAGACACGATACATGCATGGATATTAGCTGGATATTTCATACTGACAAAAAGTGGAAAGGAAATACGCACTGCAAAAAATTTAATACTCAAATACTAGAAAAAGAAATATAAAAACCATTAAAAACCATATAACAAGGCTTTATCAAGAAAAAGCGTTGTTTTAGAAAAAAGCGCTAATTTGAATTATGAAAATCGCAATTTTTTATTTTCCTTAGTTGCCAGGAAATATAAATGAAATATACTCGTATTCTAAGGCATAAAATCAAAGAAAAATCAAGAAAAAGCGCTATTATAGGAAAAAGCGCTAATTTGACTTATGAAAATCGCAATTTTTTATTTTCTTGAGTTACCAGGAAATATACTCGTATGCTAAGATATAAAATTAACTAGAAAAAGTAATATAAATCCAAGTTTAGCATTAAGAAGGATATAAAAGGGCTCCATCAAGAGAAAGCGCTAGTATGGGAAAAAGCGCTAATTTGACTTAGTATGAAAATCGCTTTTTTTATTTTCCTGAGTTGCCAGCAAATACAAATGAAATATACTCCTATTCGAAGACATAAAATCAACTAGAAAAGGTAATATAAACCCCAGTTCAGCATTAAGAACCATATAAAAAAGCTTTATCAAGAAAAAGCGCTAATGTGCAAAAAAGCGCTACTTTGACTTCCTATTTCGATTAACATTTTCTTGCAAAAAAGAAAGGAGTGGGCAAAAGCTTCACGTTGAAAGTTACAGCAAAAGTTATAATTTTATTATTTACTTTTCGGTTACTTGTACTTTTTTTTAGTTTTGCAACACCTGTAAATAATAAATTGTAATAAAGCATATAATACAGGATATAGTTTAGGAATGCCACAATGGCCAGTATGAACCGCCTTAATCCCCATATTGTTTGTTAAATTATTTTTTTCTTTTTTTTCAAATGTTGTGTAAAATGTTTGTTTTATGATTTTTAAATATTTTATTTTCCATTAATATATTTTTTATGTCTTCCACACAACAAATGTAGATGTCCTTTTGTGACACCTGGTACGACATTAAGTGTTATCTCGTTTGAAGCTCTTTCAAATGGAAACACATTCAACATCTTCTTATTAATTCATTTATTACTTCGTCTTATTTGTTGTAGGGAAATATTTAATGGAATAATTGCACAAATATTTCTTAATTTTATACCAGAAAGGCGGCTCAATTTGAAATTAAAAATACAATAAATAATTTTATTTCATATTCGGAATAACATCTAAGAATACAAATTATTCATGTTTAAATTAAAAAGAAGAAAAATTTTTTGTCATGAATTTGTTTATACTTCTGAAGGAATTTTTTATGTTCTAAAGCACATCACAGTGCGGGAAAAATTTATGACGATAAACTGTTAATTGAAACAGTGATGCGCTACAATAAGTGCCTTTACATAGAGCGGCTTCTCAATCTGGTAGAGGTTCGGGCATTTGAAACAACTTGAAAGTTTTATTACTTTCAATTATAATATTAATAATTAAATCCAAAGCAACTGGTTTTAAAGAAATGTACTAGTGAGTACTTAAAGCCCTCTTTTAAAATTCATTCAAATTTGATTTATACGAGTAAGTGAAGGAAAAATATATTCTGCCATTACCAGGTGGCGCATATACTTATATAGCAAAAGAGCAAGAAATAAGCATTACATTCAATTCTTCTTCTTAATTTATTTAGCATGTATACATGCTATAAATTCTTACAAAATTTTTATGTTACTTTAAGCACAAAGTTTAGATGTTTGTTTGGCAAGTTAAAAGCTGAGATGTTGCTGCAGGAGATCGTCTTACATGTGCTTTTGGGTAACGCAGGTTATCGTTTACAACCAGCCGGCTTCCAGCCAAAGTTTTTCTATTTAGCAATGATTTCCTCTTTCCACAAACTCTGCTGATTTTAGTTTGTTTGTAATTGTTTTTATCTCTGAATGGTTTTGCTTTGCTTATTGTGCTTTTTACGCAACTGCGACTTCCTCGCAAAGACATCCTTTCTTTTTACAAAAAACTTTATTTTATCTCAAAGAGAATTATTACAATGAGGCGACAACGTTACAGTGGCAAAGCACTGTAACTGTAAATGCACGGCGAAAACTAAGTATCACAAATGAAAGTGATTTATTTTTATAAACTAATTAAATCGTGAGCTGAGAAATAAGAAAGTTTTAAAAGAGAACATGATTAACGTGAAAATGGATGAGCAAAGAGTATGGCGGGGTATTCCAAAAAATGAAACATATTTGTCGAGAGAAGAGTAACATATTTTGGTTTGGAACACTATAAGAAAAAGTTATATTTTAGCGGGTCACACCTTAACTGTGATTTCGCCTTGAAATTTCGTATGAAAGTCAATTTTGAATTTTTTGAAATTATGAACTGCTATTAAAAATAATTATTTCGTTTTACGGAATACCCATTACTACGAGCTCATTTGGCTGCTTTCCACACTTTTCATAAATTACTATTTAATAACATAATAATTTAAACATTCTTTTATATGTAAATTAAAAATGGTAGAACAAATCTTGGAAATTCTTGTGCCACAGCTCACAATGCTGCTAGAAAATGGCACGGTCTGTGTTCCAGTGTGCACCACAAAAATGACAACAAAACCAAAAAAAAAAAAAAAAAATAGCAAAAAAGAAACAAACTCTGTGCCACAGATTCTTGTGCCAAGAATCCCATGCTTCGCGTTAAGGCATTAATGCAAATGCATCAAGTAGTTCGCGGCTACTACAGAAATTGTGTTTTTCCCCCAACATATGACATTCCCTACATGTAGCATATTGTATCTTGTGAATCAGTGAGTCTTAACCTTTAGTAAAAATGTTATAGGAAAATATTAATATTATTATAGCACTCGCTTACGTTGCTCTTCTCTACACCACAAGTTAGTTTAATTGCAATTATTAATCCAATTATATGAAAGCTTATAATCCTCCATAAATATTGGCTTTTCCAGCTTCGAATCTGGTCCTTTCCTTGAAGCTATTGTCGTTTGAACTAGTAAATTTGTGAACTAAAAGTTGCCAAGTTCGAGGTTTCACAATTCGCGTGAATTTTGTTCATGTACTTTAATAAAATGACTAGCAAGGATATCTTTCACTATCCTGGACAGCAGTACGAATTGTTAAATATGACATCTCTGCTGAGAAAATAGAACACCGTGCCCTAAAAATACCCGACTTTTTATTTTCATCACTTTTCCATGATGTTCGTGTGAATAAATCGCAGGATTCCCAAGGATAGTGGAACATGTAATACCATAGATGCGGCCTACATACGTCTTCAAAACGTCCTCTCTCTAATTGGGGCAAAGTGCACGGAGGGGCACTTTGCAGCCTCATGCAGCTTTTTATGAACAACATTGTTGGTCGCTAAATTAAAATTAATTTTATGTATATTTTTTTATATGTGCTACTTACACATGTCTTTAGTCTTTAATTTTGTTTTTTGTGTTTTAGTTGCTCAACATTTTTTTTATTTATTTTTTTACTTATTTTATTTTTTATTTTTATTGAAATATATTTTCCGTGCACTTCGCCACAATTAGAAAGAGGCGTAGTGGTAGAGAGAGGACGTCTTGTAGGCAGTATCTGTGGTGTTACATGTTTCACTATCTTTGGGAGCCCTGCGATTTATTCACACGAATATCATGGAAAACGATTCGAATTCGAAAACGGTTGTAATATGTTTAATAGGATTTTTCTAAACCAAATTCGATAATTATATTTATTTTATTTTATTAATTTATTATTTTGAAATTATTCGGTAATTAAAACACATTTGGTTTCCAAAACTAATATTACATTCTTTATGACAAACAAGTTTTAGACGCCGTAAATAGTCGTGCGCAAGATTAGATGATGATGATATTCTCGGCTGTGCGATCGGCTAATTTTGAGTGACTGTCTTAACAAAAATGCAGCCTACGGATATTCTCGCTCGAAATAGAAAAAAAGTACACAATGTGGATATTTTAATGCTTCCTCTGGCAATTGATACAGGATTTTAGAATCCAAATGCAGATATATTGGGTAGCGGTGCATTTGTACTTTCTTAGCTGTACGTATATTTAGCACTCCTACACTGGAAGTCTTCAAATATCTTTAGTTTATGTAAAGAGTCTTAACAACCCCACAGGATTGTTTAAATTCGACTATTTTTCACGTGTCGAAGATTGCAGCTCTATTCCTTTTCCCTTGCCTTTAAATCTTGCATACCGCCATCTGGCGCCCGCTAGAGCCACTAAACACTTTCAATGGATTTTTAATCGAAATTTGTTGTCGTCATCGGTAGTCATCCGGTCGAATCGCTGCATAGAAGTCAAAATATTTGTTCTCTTATAAGGATGCGTAGAGAGATCTAAGATCCGTTAGAGTGTGGTAGTGAATATGTTTGAAGTATTATGCTCGTACGAAAATTGACATGGTGCCAATAAAACATTTTGGGAGCTGCTGCTGCTGCTGCTGCTGCTGCTGCTTTATGCAGCTTATTATACTTTTTTGCTGATTGCTCACGTTAACCTTTTACTCTTTTCTTATGGATGTGCCAAAGTAAATGTTTTTTTTTTCTTTTGTTTTGTTAAAATGTCGGAAAGATGTGTAAATAATAGTAAAATAATAAAGAGAAAACGAGTTAACATAATAATATTATTTCCCTTCATAACATATTGCAAGCATTTTATGTAAATGCAGTTTACTGTTCAGTTTTGCACCTTTTAATGAAATTCACTTTAAGGGCAGGCAGCCTTTCATGCCATAAATAAACGGATTTTCTCCTACACATTGTTATTCTTGCACTTTTGCGTCGACAGAAAGATAAGTAAGTGTGTTGACAGTTTATTTACATAAATTAATTTATAAAACAATTCAGATAGTTATGAGCTTTCGTTTTGAAGGTTTGGGAAAGTGGGGCAGCATGGCAAGATGCAAAATAGCTGGCATATTAAACATAATTGACTTAATTTAGTTTGTTTTAATTTTAATTTTTAATTTCTTTTCTTTACACAATTTTATTTTGTAGTCTCTTTTTTGATATTGTTGGATATGCCAGGTGATGTCATCACAAATTCACTTTAAGTTTTCAGTTGAAGGAAATTGTGGCATTAAAAGCCGTAACATTAAAATATATGGAAAATTTTTAAAATAAACATCAATATTTCTAGTTTATAGATTTTCTTTTGAAATTTAATTAAAAAATTGTAATAAATTGTAATAAAACTTAATATAAATTATTCTTTAGTGTACATTGAAATTGATTATTGAACCTGATGCTCTGCATTTGCTTGCAGTGATACAGCAGGGTGGGTGAAAAGTTTTCGCCCTACCCTAGAGATAACGCTTATAGAGAATTTTTTTTTATTCTTAAATGTTCTAATCGATTTTTTAATTAATATATACATATGTATTTAACAGCCGATTCAACAGAGATTCAATCAGATAAGGTGCTAACCCCATATCAAATTAAAGAAGAACTGGATTCCACACTGAAAGTGTCTTCGCCATCATATTTAACAATGTATATGGTGGATTGGAAATTTAGGAAAGGTCGAACGAGCACTTCCGACGGCATTTTCAAAATGCTGATGGAAGACCGCAGATTAAAAGTGAGTGAAGAAGCAGGAAGACAACAGAATATTTGAAAATGGAGAAGCTCGGTACTATGTTGTTGCCGCGTTTTTGTATTGTCGATCAAAAATGTACTGGAAAAAGGTTTCAGTCGAAAAGTTGGCGTTGTACAAGTTTTTAATTCGATTTATATACGTAGATGAAACTTGGATTCACCGCCAAACCAAGTGGGCCAACCCCTAAGAAGTCAAAAATAAATTGTTTAAGTCACCACACTTACCAATGAAAAAAATCTAATTGTTCTAATTCTAATTTTTCCCCCAACCAACATATTCACCGGACATAGCGTTCAGCGGATATTATCTCTTTCCTAAACATAAAAAACAGCTTGGAAGGCAAAAATATAAGAGCAACAGGATAGTAATTGATGATGTTACTAATTATTTCGATGAGCTTAAAGAATCACACTATAAAAATAGCGATAATGTTGAAAACTAAAACGAAATAAAATTCAAAATAAATTGTTTTTCTCTCTCAGGCCGAAAACTTTTCATCGCACCCTCGTACGCAAGAAGCAACTGATAAGCACGAGTAATTACCTTCAGATACAGCAATCAATATTAGGCAGAATATTAACTTTTAAGAACTTACTGAGTTTTATCTACAAAACAATACAATTTTGCCAATTCCTAAATAAAAAGAAAAATTCATTTTAACATCAATCTGTATCGACGGGAATACGCTGTTCTACAATAAACTGCTTGTATGTATGTATGTTTATATGCATAAACGTTTTATACGCTTCTCTAAATATTTTAGATCAAACAAAATACCAAAATTGTAGCCGTTTATAATTATTAAAATATTTCTCCTGTTTATTCATTCAGAAAAGAAACAATTTATTTTTCAGGAATCATTGAATTTGCCTTAAAGGCAAAAATACCTGCGCCTGCAAATAAAAACATGCAGGTAAATCTACATAAAATTGACATTATAGGCTGCTTAAGATCAAACATATATATATATATATATATATATATATTAATATGATATTAAAATGTGTGTACGTACCATTGCACTCAGTCGTATGTATGGGCGAGTATGTACATATGTATGTATGAAGGAGTGTATCTATAATGAAGACGAAAATTATTTAGAGCAATTGAAGTTTTCTGTGACAAACTCGTCTTATATGAAACAAATATGTATACATCCATATGTACCCTTCATATATTATATTATATTTTACTTTATTTTTGGAGGCACTTAGCAAATACCATCACATTCCGGTATGCATATGTCCCATGTATATGTGGATGTATACACGAGTACGAAGAGCTATTTTCACTTACATATGTATGTACATGTATACATGCATACTTATTTTTAAATTAATGATTTTGTGAATTATAGAACACGATGTGACAGACCGGACAATAATAAGAGAACTGAAAAATATAGAAAAGTTATCACTGTATGAAGAAAATTTGTATATATCACAGTAAATGCGATAATCAGCGTTGAAATTCTGTTTATTCCGTGTGCTTTGCTTTTATGTCAAAACAAGCACGAAAAACGCTTTGAAAATGTTTTCTTGCTCTCATTGGCTTCGCTCTCAGCTGTTGTCGGCGTTCACTGTGTTACTCACTCCTCATTGATTTTGGCTAAACCCTTGTCATTGTTGTCATTGTTCTCGCACCATTCGTGGGTCACTCCTTACCTTGTTTATACCAGTTTTTCCCGACTTGTTTTTGTTATAGTGCAACCAACAATAGTTCTCGGTTTCCGAACAATATCTTTTACATTTTTTTTTTAGTATTTCGTAATTTATAATGATGAGTTCTTAAATTTCTTACATTTCGTCCACATCCCCCATAACTTGCACAAAAGTGAAAAAAATATGCTTGTAAATGACAAACCAGAATTATAACAGTATTCTTTACAACAACAACATGAAATAATACGAAATACAAAAACACAATAAAAGAAAAAAACGCCTGCCGAATACTTTTTTCTGCTTCGGATTTTCTGTGCCTTTTCCCAACAAGACGAATGAATGTTTAAATACGTAGTTCGCTTTAATTTTATGACGGTGTATTACGAAAAACTTACTGTACAACGTTATCGCAGTCAGAAACCTGAAAATGTTTAAATACCAGTATTTTTAAGTAACTTTTAAATAATGACTGTAATGTTGAATAGCTTTTTTTGCCACTGTATATAAATTTATACTTGCGTATGCAAGAGCATATGTATGTATGTATGTATCTATACATACATATATATAAAAAATGGGGTGTATGTTCTTGATCGATAAGCTCAAAAACTATTGAACCGATTTTAACTAAATTTTATATGAATGCTCTATTGGCCGTGATGAGTGTTTCTGTGAAGTTTGAAATTCGGCCTACAGATGGCACAATATTTATTTTTTTTTTCGTTTTGCCCGATAGAGATTAGTGCTATAAGCCTATGCTATGTTTCGTTGAAAGCGTTGGGTGCTTAATCGGAAAGCAGCGGCGTTAAAAAAACATAAACAGTGTGTGTTATTACAAATTTGATTTTTGGATTTTTGAATAAAAAATTTTTTTCTATTATAAATAACAAAAAAAAGCACTGATTTTGATTTTCTCCGAGAGGTAGTTCAAAATAAAAGAAAAATTTGATGCCAGCAACTCGAATCGGGACCAGCTAGTGTACATATGAATATAATTATTTTGCCCCTAAAAAAACAAAAACTAATAATGAATTTTTTAACACATTCAAATTTCCTTTTTCATATTTTTCAATAAATCTTTTGCAATCAACATTATTAAATTTTTTTTTTGTAAGATGTCAGTTTTTTACAAAAACATTTAATTATTTACATTTATTTTTTAATTACTTACCGAACGCACACACCCACACACACATACATACAAATGTATTTTAGTGAGCAATTACGACTAAACTAACTGCTTATTAACTGATGCTTGTAAAGGCCTCGTTTCAGTAGCCTAGATCGTCATTCGATTCATTCACCCGAAAATCTATTTTAAACAATTGCATCAAAATGGCATTGCTGATGCCACACCGCCATACAAATGCATGCAATCAAATTTTTCTTTGCTGATTGAAGTAAAAGCAACTCTCATCACGTGAAGATCTCCATTTTATTTTCATAATCTGACAAATCTGACATTTTTAGGACACACTACAATATTTTTGAGCATATTTAACACATGATACTTGTTAACGTGCCACAAGATCCCCATGATTGTTTGAGGGATCTGGCAACCAAATTAATTTTTACCGATTACTTTGGTTGTCTGTTTATGATAGCTGTCCAGTAGCGTGACTTCAGCTGCGCCATTTTTTTTGGATGATAGATAAAAGAATAAGTAAAAAAGGCCAGCATCCAATTTGCTTAATTTAACGGTGGTTCCTAGACAAAAAAAAATATTTTAAATATTTTAAATATTCTATTTCAAAATGCAATAGAAACCAGCAGTTGTGGATTACCTGCCGTCTCAACAGAAGCCAATAATAATAATTCGGATCTTATAAAATTTATTCTGAAATAAAGAGAGGATATTACAAATAAAAAAGGGCCTACATGCCTTCCCAAAAATATTGTTGGCTGCGGTAATGCTCTGTTAAATATGTATACGTATACGAGTATACCCTATATATACATATCTATATGTAACTGATATATGCTCAATAAAGAACTTCGAGGTCCGCATTTGAAATGCGTCAAGCATGCATGAGAAATAACTCTGATTAAAATTGCTTTCCTCTAGAATCCACCTTTTCTTTATAACATTTGATATACGAGTATGTAAATACATACATTTACATACGTGTGCACACATACATAGCAAGTATAACCACTTTTCAGACAGAAATGTAGCATCCTGATTTTTCAAAATTCTTGAAATTCAATGACTGAAAATGCAATTATTACAGATAAACGATTTGAATCCATACGGCCTCCAACGCAGTTCATTTATTTCATAACGATGCCCGCTTTTATGATAAGACTAAGGGGTATCCTCGGCGCTCGCTTGTAGAAATAAATAAGTGTTAGAAAATAAAGTTTAATTTAACCCAAAGCCATTTTACCAGAAATAAATTTAATTATTTAATACAGTTTAAGTTTAATTCTTTAAATCTATTAAGCTGAGAATATACTCGTAATTAACTAAATTTAAATATTATTTTAATTAAAAATTGTAGCTTTTAGTTCTTCAATTAGCTTTATGCATTCACTCTTCGTAGCCCTCATCCTGTTCGCTGCTGGACATCTTCAAATGAATTTATTTTAATACTTGAAAAAACTGACTGCGATATAATAACCAAAGACTTTTGTTGACACAATTTTAATTAACTCATATTAAAGATACTCCTGACATCCCCAACGGTTGGTCGTTGCATTGATATCACACGAATAAGTATGTATGCTTCGAAAAGAAAAGAATATATAACTTCAGTGTTGTTGAAGCAGATATTTTGTACGTTTCCTAGTTTTGTTAACATTATTTACCTTCAAACTATTGGAGCTCCGAACAATGCAGGTTTTTTTAATTAACTACTCAGTCGCTGTTCACACCATGAAATTATATAAATGAGAGGCGATATGAGACAGAGTGGCAGTGTAAATGTTTATGTATTTTAAAATCCTCTTGTATTTTTTGGTCTATAACTGTCAAGCAGGTATTTTTATTCGACATTCTCTTTCATCCCGCTAATGACCGTAACTGTGAGTGCAGCTTTTATTTTTATTTTTCGACTGGCAAAAACAGAAAAAAAAAAGAAAAACAATGCGGAATTATTTTTGTAATAAAGAACTTTTCATTTAGAAAAAGGACGAAAAAGTTAAAATAGAATTTCAGAAAGAAAATATTAGTGAGCTTAAAATAAAAAGAATAAGAGAATTCCTATAAAAGAATTTTAATTGCACAAACCGTGAATTATATAATTAATTGAATTTAAAATCCGAAAAGAGAATTTTCATTTTGCAAACCGAGAATTCATTAGTAAATTTACATTGAAACTTATAAAAGAGAAAATAATTATTTTCTGAAAATTTGCGAAACCTTATTGGCAAGATATGAGCAATATTTGTAAAGCGAAATTATATATTCTTTGTAAAGTTGCCTTAAGGTTGCGATCCATTGAAGTAAATAAAAAATAGCACAATAGAATGAAAGTCATTGCCACCATACCTCTAATATACGATAGATTATCGGTTTGCGACACAAGTTTAAGTCCAGACCTACGGAATTAAATTTCAACTAACCTCCTAATTATGTATAAGTGAGTATATGTAATGTCAAATTTTCAGCAAGTTCTTCCATCATATTCTTGGAAATCTTAGATTTAACAATTAATCTCAACATATTCCCAGGAATAAACGTTTCCTTCAGCGCATCAGCAGCCTTTTAGATATTTTCCAAACATAATTCTATAAAATAACGCCGTAGGTTCTAAATAAGTTCGCTACTTAAAGTAAACTTTGCGTACGTGAATGATAGAACATTTTACAAACGCACGTAATTAGATAAAAGATAAAAACGAAAAATTCCAAATGGCCGCTGAAGTAATTATATGTATGCAATCATTATATTTAAGTTTCATTACACTGTTTCCTAAATAAAATCGCTTCTTCCGTATCGTATCTTTTCTCATGAGGTAACTGTTTGCTGAATAAGTTGTTGTTGATTCGAGCTAACGCACGTTACCGGCCTCAATTTGAATGTTGCGGAAGTAAATTCGAGAAACGTGTCACGTGACTGTAATTGTGACTGAAATTAGTCGTGAGATCTTAAAGGAAGTGATAAAACTGTATTGAATGAGATACACTTCAGCGTAGAGTTCTCAAAAACTTTTGTAGTGAACAAGTAATGGATACTTAAGAAAGTGCCAAAGACAAGGAGAATTTTATTAAGACAAAAGACGTTAAATGTCTCGGAAGAGGGCAATTCTAAGCACCGTCATTATTAAAATTTGATCAACGCTTAAAGGCCAAACATTCACTGCTCTGAAAAATGTGCAATTAAATTATATTGCTTAGGCTTCATAGGCTTTCCGAAAGTGAAAAAAACTGTGGAATTTATTCATAAAATAAATTTCAGTTTTCTAAAAAACTCCTTAGGCGCCGGATTAATGCACCTTCTAAACTAGTGGTGGCTGATTCGATTTCTGTCTAAGCCTTGGGTGTTTTGCTGCAGATAAGCCGAAAGCTTTGCAGATTGAAGTCAAAGACAGGTCACAAACTATGTATTGACACATTTAAATATTCCAACAATAATATATGTGAGAGAATTTTAGTATTTTAACCGTCTCTAGTTATATCACTTACGAGTTAAGATCGGGGTACTTTCAGAAATACACCATTTGCGTAGACGCATTTGTTTAGGACTGTTTTCTAATAGTATTGTACCAGCTAGTGGTATTTTCCTCCGTAGGCGAATAAAAAATGTGCAGCCTACTAAACTGGCGGTCGCCTAGACTGGTTGCCTAGACCATGGGTGTTTTCCTCAGGTCAAACCGAAAACTTTGCAGGTTAAGTTAGTTTAAAAAAAAAATACTTGGTAGTATTGGCTGAGATAAAGAAAAAAATAAGCCTAAACTCCTGCTGTTGCTTTTGTTAGTATTATTTGAATAGTTACTGGTCACTTAATATTTCGTACAAGACAATTTGCTTCGATGGTAATGAACATCTCATCACAGGTAGCTACCTTTGTACTTTGACGACAATGTCAAAGTTTCGTTTGTCTCCCTTCTCCCACAATTCCAGCGCAATGCATTGTACGAGTAGACTTACACCACTGAAGGCTGGCCTTCGCAAAATAGCTCGGGCTATAACTATTTAATGAGCTAAAGATTCTGCAATAAATATTGACTTTTATATTTAATTTACAAATAATTGTGGCACACAATGAAGTTCGAGTTTCATCTTAAATATGCTAAAAACCATATTTAAAAGCCATTTTTAGGTTAATTATTTCTTATAAAAGTATGTATATAATTTTCCTTTTTGTTTGCTTTACCTAAAACTTTATCCGCAAGAATTTCGCTATTAGTGGTGTAAACATCGCTCTCTTAAATTAAGTTTAATTAATGCATGAATGCTGAGGAGTGTATTTAGAAAAGTTTGTGCTTTATACGCCAAGTCTTTTCATTTCGCTCCTTTTTTTGTAATTATAGGAATACGCTTTTTATTGCACCAGTGCGATATACACACACACGCGTGTAATAAGATCAGCTGCGCACATTTTCGAAAATAAAATAAACTTATAAAACATTTCCCTTTTTGTTTCAAGCTTGCCAGTAGGGAACATGAGTTTTCCTTCCCCGTTACTACATTCAATAGTGTAGAGTTTTGTTTGTTTTCATTTCTATGATAATACGAAACTTTGCTCACTGTTCAATGTTCATTTAAACATTTTGTGTTTCTTTTCTTTTAGTTTCCACTAACTTTTATTATTTTTGGATTTCTTGGAAATGTTATCAGTTTGCACTAAAGCGCAGTCATAACTTGCCATCTCTGTTTGAACGAGCTAAGCGTTTTCCTCCTGTAATGTGAATATCTTGCGGAGATAATAAAATTAGAGGGAATAATCAGTTTTGCATTTGCAATTTTTCAGATTAGCATACAGTGTGAAATTCCGGCTCTGGAGAGAATTTAATTCTGTAATTCTTGCAGTAAAATAAATTCAAAGATTTAATTGATGAGCGCGTATAAGATATTTTGAGTCCTGTTAGTTCCATATGATGCTTGACTTGCTCTGACCTTGAAATGCCACAGAATATGGTACTACACTGGTACAAGTTTCCTTTAAAATCAGCATTAATTGGTAATTCATGAATTTTCCTCCAACAGCTCGATATGGTTAAGAAAAGTTATGGCCACATTTCGCAGTTATTTCCTCTGTGGGTACAGTGTTGGGCCAAGGAAGTTTTGCTTCAAGTTATTGGAAAATGTTGTTATGAGAAGCATAGGGATGTTGCCATGCTTGTCTCAAAAGGAAAGTTATGTGTCACGTGTGGATGGGAAGGAATTTGTATGGAGGCGCCTTATTAGGACGCATTAATTTCATGCTTTATAAACTTGCAACGAAAAATAAACTTTCCTTCAAAAGCAAACTTTCCGTATTTTTGCAGGGAAAAAAGCTCACGTCAGTGTGCATAAACGTTCACATTATTAAGGAAGCCGCAGGAAGGAACTGTTTAGAGCTATTTTCCAAAGATCTTCCAAAAGACTCTCTCACTCAACAAGGAACACTAGTTACTCACGCTTATATAAATTTTGTAACTGGAAATTGAAGACAAAATTGATACAGCACTTTATTCCCTAATCTTTTCCGGCTCCTACTTTGGATTAAAAACACTCGCAGAATAACATCGCAGAATCTAAATTCCAACACCGTACGACCATCACATGAGTTAACAGAATCGGCTTAAATTTCACCGATACTAACCGAGTAGTGCGAAAAAGTATCTTTTTTTAAGGTCCAACTTTGTAAAATTTGCTCTTTGTTTAAAAACATTCCTATTCCATCAATGTTTGAAACGGCAGGTACTGTAAATCATAGAACATCGCTAATTTAAAAAGGTGAAAGTGAACTATGTGGGATCTTATGTATCCTTCTCCCTGCAAATTGTTCTCTCAAATAATGGGAACCAAAGTCAAACAAATACTTAAAAATTTTATGTAATGGTGTCGTATATGACACACTACTAAAGAAAAATAAAGGAACCCACTTGCGTGCCTCATATGTATTTGTAGGGCACACCATCATACTTCTCTCGCGCACATGCCATATTTGACAAATGGTGCGAATATGAAGTATAATATAAAAAGTGCAAGAAGTGTCTTTAAAATTGTATTGTTTAATCGTAATATTCGGTTAATACTATAAATTTATTAACAATTTGGACACATATATCTGGATTTTTGTATGCGTTGCAAAAGCAACGGGTTGCCTCTTATCTTTCTAATATGCGGTTTCTAATATGTCGTTGGTCTCAAGAAAAAATACCTTAGCTGGAAATCGAAAAAATGCAAGTTAGGCCCTTTTCACTTGGGACCAACGATATGCAAGCTGACAATTAAATAAAGATATTTTAATGGGCATACGTTTAAGATTTGTGATATCCCTCCTGGGTATTATTAAAATTTAATATTATCCGCCTCTAGAAAAGCAACAAACACCTTTTATTGTGTTTACCAAACAACTATTTTTAAGGAACAATATCTTAGCTTTGAGGGCAGCGGGTAAAAGAAACGAAATACTTTCTGATATTTAGGAAAATAGTTTATGTGTTATTAAGCAAGTCTAGATGCCTGCATTTCGTCGGTGCTAAAAGCAAACTCATTACTAGACCTTCAATCAAATGGTTTCCCAAACTACCAACCAGCAATGTTGGCTTATGCCCATAAGGCCTCGTATAAACAAAAATATGTACCTCCTTGGATCATGGTTACATACTTAAGTCCACGCATACAAACATTCAAAGGAGAACATAAACAAGCTCAAACATTGTTCTTAAGTTAAAAACCCATACAAGACCCACGTCAGAGGATTTGATCCGCTATGGCTGGACTGGCTTGAAAAAGTTTTAAAATATAATTATAATTTTATACCAAAGATCCAAAAAAGATATATGTAAGAAAAAATGTGGGCTTATCTACCTATTTTTATTATTGGAATTAAAAACCGAGGCTGGCAAAGTGGTTGATGTGGTGGCCACACAGTTGTTTTTGGTTTGAGAACCGCTGTGTTTTCAAGGACATTTTTTTTGCACTTTTTAAAATAAATTTTTAAAAAAATTAAAAATTAAAAATTTTTGCTTCTAGACAAAATTTAAGCTCCATTTACCTCGCGACAAAAATACAGAGGCCGGACAGACGGACGGATCCAGGATATACAAACATATGTACCTTAGGAACCTTTGGACGCAAATCAATTGATCCTTCGATCTTTTTTTACAGAAGGTTATAAAAAACAATTCAGGAGACCAACCATTTATAAATAATAGCATTAATAACATAAATAAATTTCCGTTTTCTATTTGTAATTTTTTTTAGATTCGGAATTGATTTTTAAAACTAATTAGTGCTTGGCGCAAGTCCTATTTTTATAAATTTTTATTTTGTATTTTTATTTTTTTTTTTTTAAAAGTGTACTAATTCAGTGAAAATTTTATTTTGAGAAAAATTATTAACTAATGAAAGAGAATTCTAAAATAAAAAACTCCTTAATTTTATTTTTAATATATCATATTTAGTAAAACAAAAGTTAAAAAAAATTAATTAAATTCTTAAAATTAATTTTAATTGATTAAATTTTTATTAGTTCGGTATTGCAAACATAAAATATAAAAAAAAAAAATATAACTTTGTGGTAGCAAACTAATGGATTTAATTACTTTTGAACCAACAATAACAAATTCTTTATTATTGGCACGTCCTGACTGAAATTTCCTCTGTAGTATCATTAAATTTTATGGATATGTTGTTACTAGTTTTGGTTCAAATACATTCCAGTTCAATTTTTCTATTTTTTAATGTAGAATAAAAAATAGTTGTCATTTCAATTACTCCGTTGGGCCTTATGGGAATTCTAGTGAAATTAATTTTTCGCAAAGAACAAAAAAAAAGTGCTTAACCAAATTTACCGACATGCAAAGAAGGAATGGCAGGATATGCATTCAGTTTATTGGCAAACGCAAAACTGTCAGGAAAGTATTAAGAAATGTTCATGGTTCCTCTAATAACAACAAACATTCCAAAAACATTGTGCCACATCGAAAAAAATTGGTTTGTATGGTACGTTTCTTCTGTTCGGCATGGTCGGCTGCAACTCCAATCTGGAACCAAATTTTCGTATACGTGATCGAGTAAGCTTTCGTATCGAATGAAATTTGGGCCACCACTGACCCTTTGTGAAAAGAAAGTTTGTAATACACATATGTATATATGTACGTTACGCCAAGCCATCGTCTCTATAACAGGTATGCTAAATGCATTCACTTCATTTGCCAGTTACTATCATAACCTCTTAACCACTACTTTCCCTTGCCCGCAATTTGGAATAATATTTCGCGACAAGCTACGGTGACCTGCTGCTTGTTTAAAAAACCTCTTTTACTATCGAATGACTTTAAGAGAGAATGCCACGATCCCTAATTTCGATATGTCTTATACGATATCGACTGTCACGATCCCAAAATGAAAGGTTTCAAACGAATTCATTCGATCTGTTTTTGAAATTTGCAAAACAAATTATGTCTTTTTCCTTCATTCACTTTTCATTCCAATATAGTTGAATATATTCCCCGATTTCAAAAAAGGAAATCTAAATTCAAATTTAAATTCAATGAAATCGATGGCTTGCAGACTTGGTGGCAATGTGTACGCATGAGAATGAGTGCATCCTGTCAGGGTTCGTTAAACCATTATCTTCAATACCACTTTAAAAAAAAATCGATCAAATATTTTTAATGATTCAAGCTGAAAATGTTCTGACTAAAATTTGTTCTCTTCTTCCATCTCATTCTATCAAGCAACACATAAAAAATGTTTCTGGACAAAAATGTGGTCAGAAATCATAACGGAATCACCGTAAATAAATTGTAAAGCAAACTCTTCACACTCTGATAACAAAGAAACAAAAAAATAAAGACCAGGGTACGAAAATTCTTTAACTCTTATTGTATAACAAGTTCCACCTGAACTACATTCGTCAACACCATTGCCATGCCTCATACTCAGTTTCATAACTGATCCAGTTATCTTGAATATACTTTTCTGTAGGACATAAATTTTAACCATTTTGTTAACAATTAAAATCTGCAAAAAATTTCTTTCTATTTCCTAAAAAGTCCTTCGAAAGGCCAAACAAAAAAATCGTAATGCAAAACCAAAGAAAATACAAACAACAACAAAAAGAAAACCAGGAAAATGTAGCCTTTAAATTTTAATTAAATTCGCGAGAAGAAAAACTTGAATGTGCCTAAAAATTTTAATTCCCACAAGTAATTTATGCGGTGTGCTGGCGAAATTTGAATTTAATTCCGCAATCACAGTTAATGTAACTTTTTACATGGCCTTTTAAGGATCATTTATCTTCAAGCACAATAAACTTTAAAAATGTGATTAATTGTCCAAATAATTAATCACCTAAAGCCTCAAGTTGCGAGTGTATCCTTGTTTTTCCTTTTCAGTTTCCACTGTGTTGAATGATAACAATTCTGTTATTTACAATTTATCTAAATGTTTAGCTGTTACCATGACTTGAGCACAATTAAATATATGAAATGAAATGAATCGTTGCCAGTAGCGTAGAAATAACAAATGAGCATTTACAAGTCTACTGAACGTGCATTGATTATGGGAAAGCTGTTAGCATGGGAGCCAGTACACTTTTCTGGCACCTCAATGTATTTTCTGTGCTTAACATGAAACATTCTGTGAGATGGAAAGAAATTACAAGCAGTGACTGAATGTTGTTTATTTTCCAATTATGAGATGGAATTAAATTTAAAGATGGAATCGATTAAAAATCATATTTTATAATTCCTTCAATAAATATTCTCTCCTGTTTGGGCACACAAAGCCATTACACTCCTTCTTGTATGGCTTAAATTTTATCTGAGAAGTTACAAAAGTGTACTTTGATGAAGTAAATGTATAGAAATGAACAGTTTGACTCGGTTGGTTTCTTAACACTGAATTAACAGCTGAAATCATATTGACAAATCCTCCCAGTTGTGCTACGTAAACATACTCCATGAACACGGCCTCGACACACCCACATACGAGCTTGCATAACGAAGTAAAGCTGCCAATGAAGTCTGATGTAAAATTATGCATATGTATTATCAACCAGGATGTAGTAATCTAGTAAGCTAAAGTTGATCTTGTACACCGTTTGAAATGACATCCTAGTTGAAAATCAAAGGCTGGTCATCTAGAAAACCTGTAGACACCAGTTCATACAACGCAGATAAGAGTTAATAAAGTTAATAAAATTAAATTTTCCTGTTTAAACTCTTACCAGAGTTCACAATATGCAAATTTTGTTGAGCAAATACTTCAGATACGATAAACACATTCTGACGTCATGCTGCACGACTACAAACGCCGTTGGTTCAAGTGTTGCCATCTAACCATCCATAAATAATATTTACTAAAAGCGCCGGGGGCATAAAGAGCTTACACTGAATGCATAGTTCACATTGGAGGGAATAAAACAATTTATTTAAATCATTTTAACAATTTATAAACAGGTTAAAGGAAGCCTTGCCAGCATTAATTAATTTATAATATTATATAATAATATATTTTTATTTATTATAATATATTATAATATTTATAATATTCATTTTGCAATGTCATTTCTGCTAAAGTGGATAAACTGAATTATTTTTAGAAACGCATAATTCACTTTTACGCATCCTTAACTGGATGAGTAAAAAATTCGGAACAATCATTAAAGTGGATCTTACAAGTGTTATTGCAATATTATAGCCTGCTCTAAAAATGATATTAACCTAAAAGGTATTAATATGATGTATACAGGAGATGAAATTGTCATAATTTTTGTTTGCGTTCCCTTATTAGAATGGAGTTTGGTCCGTTTGTCTGTCTATCCTTTGCATTTTTATTGCGTCGCAAATCGAGGTTAAATTTTTTCTAAAGTCAAAAATTTTAAAATCTATCTGCTTCAATTTCCTTTCAACTTTTCCACTTTTCTATAAAATCGGCTAATAAGAGAAGGATACATATCTTAAGATCAACCATAAATCTATTTCATTCATTTATAGTTAAAAATGCAAACATGCGGCGTTAAAAGCACAATACCATTTAACCCGTTTGGAACTTTGAAATTAAATTATAAATATTTTTTTTAAGCCAACTCAAAGCGGATCCAGCCGGAAGACTTGTGTGTCGTGGGCTTTTAATTTAAGAACACTGTTGAATGGGTTACTGGTTGAGTTTGCTTATGCTTTCTTATGAATATGTGTGTGTGTGCATTCGCTTTCGCATGAAGCCATGCAAGTATGTATGTGTGTGTTATACTCGTATGGATTTAATATAATAAAAATCTTTAGGAATTTGTTTGAGTGTTTGTTTGCAATTATTTAACAATTGCTGTAATGAAATTATGTATGTATGTGTGTATGTTTGTATGCATAAACAACAATTAGCTTACCGATTTATAATTACAGTACTTGCTTTAGTCACTTTTCTTCGAGAGAACATATACATGGAGAAGGGTATATAAGATCCAGTTCAGTCAAATGTAGCGCTCTTAGTTGTCACAGTTATTATTGCAATATTTGAAATGAATTAATGTCTGTTCATTTATAATAATAATATTTTTTCAAAAGTATTTATAGTCGTTAATGTATCTTTTATCAAAAAAAAATTGTAGAAAAATTAGCCTGCAAGCCTACGGAAATGGTGGGAGCCGACATCCTTCTGTATCCTTGTTGATAATGAATACTCGAGTAAAATCACCATCTTTTAAAGCAAAAGCTAAAACAGTCTATTAAATTTTTTATAAATAAAACTACAAATGAATTGATTTGCTGGATATTCTTTCGAATGTGGCTGAGCATACAAAACCAACAAACAAATTTTTTTTTTACTTTTCGTAGTTTTTCTCAAAAGTGAATGACTTTTTTTGCCATTTACATTCATTTCAGTTTGGCTGTTTGTTTTACGATGTTGTCGTGCTGTCGATTTTGTAGCTTTTTTTTTATTCTCAAGCTGGTTTGGGTGTAAACAAAGCTGGCAAAAAATTCAAAGGCCATACATTTGCTTTATATACGAGTACATTGAAATGTAGCATACATACATACATACGCTTTTCTTGAGCACTTTGACGTCATCTGGTTGAGTCATGCAAACTTTTTCAAATTGTACAATGTGTGCACTTTTTCTGTTAAATTCCGCTCTAATTCATTTTGCTGTTGCTATTTTGAAAGACATGTCGATCTCTCCTTTTGCCTTTCCGTTTTTTATCTTTCAATAACAATCTGCACAATGGGATGAACACAAACAAGATGAATTGCTTTGTTATATGGATGAGCAGCATAATACTCCTGTAAGGAAAAAAAAATTTTAATACCACACTTTAATTTTGTAATTCTCATTCGTTTATGTATTTACTAATTTATATTCTTTCGTAGTTGTATGCAAACTGCTACACTTTCATTTTGTAATTCTCATTCGTTTATCTATTTACTAATTCATATTCTGTACAAATAATGTATATATAATATCATATATTATAATATATGTATATATAATATAATAATAAATCACCGCATAAATTTTTTCCGTTAACTAGTTGTTTAATTTAAGTTTTGATTAATTTTTCCAATTAAATTTAACTTTCTTTCTTATTATACAAACTGTAAATCCTTTTAAACTGTGCTGTAATGAATTTTGTTTTTTGCAGAAAATGAAATCTTAAGCCGACAAACCAACTAGCTATAAGATTTAACGGGAACAAATATTTCAAATATTTGTGTGTGACAATAACAAGAACAATGACTATGTAGACATAACATTTTGTATTTAAGTAAAAACCGTGAAATTAAAGTAAAGATGTAGCATATAGTATTGTTAATCCAACAATCAAGTTAATCGGGTCGTTTTCGTTTGATTACACGGCATCTTAGCTCGTATGAAACAAATATCTCTGGTGCCCGCCTTCTATCTACCACCCTACAGATAACAACTTAAAGTAACCAAGTTGCTCTGTATCGCTGCCGGTAAGTAAAAACCTCCTTATCGTACAAATAAAATATAAAAACTGAAATTCCAAAAATAAATTATTCAGAATAATAATTAATGCACTCTGTAACAAAAGTAATAAAATCACAGCAAAATGTTTCAAATCCCTTTTACTTAAGATCAGACAATTGCAGAGTCCATGTTGTCAGTTAAGATTATTCTTGAATGCACGAAACACGAAAAAAGCAAAATTGAAGTAAAAAAATTAATGAGTTTAATTAGATTAAAACAATATTGTATTTTCTGAAATTGTTTCAATTCCTTTAAAAAAATTTTTCCTGTATTTCATGTATTTCACAGCAAACATTTTGTTTCAAAAATGTAACAGAAGAGTATTAAGAATTATTTAAAAAAAACGACAATATTTGGGGCAGATAAAAACAAATTATTATATGCAAATATACATTTTGTTTTTGTATATTTGGGAGTTTAAGCAGCGCCAGGTTTTACATGTCATGAAAAAGATGGCATTGGCTTTCCCTGGTAAATCATCATATGTCTATATATTTTATGTATAAAACCAAGAGCGCTTTGCTGTTGGAAACAAAATTCCTACAATATCATGCCAAAAACATAGCTTTCCTCGGCTTCTACATATATGCGGTCACTATAGGATTTGGACCAACTGCATTTCCATGAGTTTTGTACTTCTTTTTCTGTCCGATATAAGTGATATAAGCACCATAGAGTACTTCTTACTCTGTTTCATGATATAGAGGCGTTGTAAGCATTTCATGGCGAGTCACACTAAGCCATCATTTAAAGGAATAGTACCATTGTTGGCAAGAGTACCATTATTTGCAAAGCTGGTCTGCAGCTCTGCGCGCCCTTTACTTAAAGCCTCCTTATACCAGTCAAGAAGATAATAAAATTCTTTATAAAGCCCTATTTAAGTGAAGAAAATTTAAAGTAAGCAGCACTGGAAGATATGTTTTTTACTCTAACAGCTGGCATTTAGTTTTGTTTTATGTGGTGAACCTGCTGAGGCGACTTGTCCGGCAAGGTATTACAGCGGTACTCAGTTCTCGATGCATTTTTGTTGCAGTTATTTGACACTGTTTTTTCTTCGGTGAATGAGTGCAATTTTTTGTCCGACAAAGCGAGAACAACCCAATATTTAAAGTATTATTGTTTATATGGAAAGTGTGTATAAATCTATTGTTTACAAATGTCAGCTGCTCTCACATCAGAGTTGACACCCAATAAAAAAAAGCCTAAATACGATTTCATTGCGAATCATGTCTACCTTTTGTGCTTGGAATTCAATAAAAAAATTGCATATTATAAAAATTAAAACAAGATAAGAACTATTGGCATTGCACCATAGTGCACCATGAACACATGGACACTTGAATACCGCCTACCAAATAAGCTACAAACTAAAACTACTTTCACAGAAAAGTCTGTCGGTAACAATGCAAATTTCAATTCAATTAAAAACTCATCTTGAAAATATTCACGAATGACTTATACCGATTACGTCTTGCGCAGGTACGTTAGTTTTGTTTGAAAATCATCTGTTTTGTGTGACGTCATCAATGGGCAAAAAACATTGCTTTCTATGAATTTTGTAAGTGTTCTTCAAATTACATTTAAAAAAAGACGGAAAAGGCAAGCCATTTAAAGAAAATGCGATGTGCTGTAAAACACTTTTTTTGAAAGTGATAAAATTGTATTTAATTCTTTTATTAATTGCAATTCTCTCCAGTTTCATGTCTTATGATGTCTTATTTGTATTTTTAAACTAAAGTAATAACGAAATTTAATAGGTTTTGAAATAGTCTTTTAAATCTGCCAGTGCAAAAAACCAATTTTGTTAATGGAATCTAAACTTCGTCTCTTAAGCTCTAAAAAATTAATATTAATATTTGCGTTTGCAATATAACCTGACGTAAGAATCTGATATTATTCTGATGACCACTAGCTGAAGCTTTTCAAATTTAAGTGAAACATTTTGCACAATACAAGGTTTGTATAAAGCAATCCCATCCGATAAATTATAATAGTTCACGTGTGTATAAATCACAAATAATACTATAAACTTGAAAATAGTGTCGGAAGAATTGTAATTTTCTTTTTTAAGGGGGTTTTTACTTCCACGAACTTTTCTAAACAATTCAAAAATTATTTTTAATACAAAGTTTGTGAAAAAATATATGAATATTAAAAAATATCGTCTCTCAAAAAACAAAACAAAATCTTTTTAATTGATTTTATAACTTTGCAACTCTCTGAAAATTTCAGAATAAGACAAGACTAAAATGTACAAATTTACGTTTCACTAATATTTGTTCTAAAATTTGTTTCGCCAATAAAATGTTTAAAACCATAAATAAATTTTCATATGTATACTATTCAAAAGAAATATCACAGACTACACATACATATATCACATATTTAATTTTATAAATTTAAGTTTTTTTCTAATTATTTTTACTTTAAAAGAAGCATTAAAATCCACAAAAAATTTATAGTTGGAAGATGTTTGTAACTTTATAATAAACATGAAGAAAATAAAAATAAAATATTATAACAAATACAAATTATGTAAAGAATTGGATTCCAATGGGCTTTCGACACCACAGGTGCGAGCACGAATATTAAGGGGTCAGAAATTCATAAAACATTCTAATAGTGTTTTCACACCTAAAGTTAAAACCTGGTTTTAACTTAAAACCTACAAACAGCTGATTTTGTGTTCACATACAATTTTTATAAAATCAGGTTTTATAATACAGTTTGTCAAAAAAATTTGTTAATGAATAAATTTTTTGAAGAAATAGATGTGTTTGTTGTAATTATTTTTCCCACATTTATTTGAGAAACTGTACGACAGCTGTTATTGTATATATAAAACAAAAATTTTAAAAATGTGTATCTAAAATTGAAATGATTTTACGTTTTGTGAATAGTGAATGAATTATCAGCTGTTTTCAATCTTTCTAACTTGGTAGCACTAAATAAAACAAGGTTGCATATTATATTACTTAAAACCAATTCAAAAAAGGTTTTAATATGGTTATATAAGAATTATTTTGTATGGTAAAAACAGGTTTTAAGTGTTGGTTTTAAAGTTAAAACCAGATTTTGTTTTAAAACCAGGTTTTATCCTCAGTGTGAAAACACTATAACATGGGAGAAAATACAAGCAATTTGTGTTTAACAGTTAAAAAGTGGCCACCACGATGAAGCATGTAATATACATTGCTTATGTAAAAGAATAATCAAAGAATATATTTATTTTCTTTAAATTTTTCTAAATTAAATCCCCAATTATGGTTCACGATGTGCTTTAAAAAACTGCAAAAGGGATAGCAGATAAAAACGAAAAAAGGCAAAATTATTTCGCCTTTCGAGGTGCATATTGATGCGGAGCCCGAAGTCGACCATGAACTAAGTGACATGGCCTACGATGGGCTTGAAAATTTTGCAGGCTTTATATGTTATAAACTAAAAAATGAATTTCCTGATATCGCAATCACTAAAAACCAGCTGGAGGTGACTAGATATTCTTGGTTAGACCATCTATCTGAGAGCGGATTATCCAACCTGATAGAAAAAATAATGGAAAATATGCAAGACCTCCATAAAATTTTCGAAGACAATAATGGTGGAGGCTTACTTATATCAACGGACTTTTTGAAACTACATTTGGAGCAAGCGAGCCACAACGACTGTGATAAAAAAGTAAAAACTTTATTTTTCCGGTCTCAAATGTTTTTTAAAATAAGAAAACTAAAACAAGAGTTACGTGATAGCTTTCTATCTCGAAAAACAAAATTCGCAAAAATAATAAAATAAATTAAAACCTATTTCCGTTTTGCTTTTATTTGTAATTAAAAGTAACATTTGTTCGGTAAGGCTTGGATTCTGAAGGTGATAGATTTAAGAACGGACGGGCATGGCTATATTGTTTTCCCTATTGAATGCCGTTTATGCTGGAACCTATCTTGATCCCTTCTCCATGTTTCATACGAAAAAGTCAATACACACTGGCAGGCGAGTCGGTCAGTTTTTGCTTCTTGGCGTTTAATAATTGAATTTTAAATGCTTTAAAAACACAATAAATTGCTTCTGAAACAAATTTTTATTTTATTTCACAAAAATAAACTTGAAAAAAGTTTATATTTCCAATAAATGCTGATATTTACAAATGTAAACAACAAAATCCAAACATATCTCACAGCAGAATAACAAATGTGAACATTGATGACGTAATGCGCAGTAGACAATTGTTGTGACACACTTGAGTGCGCAATCGGTATAAGTCATTCGTGGAAAATATTGTATACTGTTTAGTTTTATACTTTTTGAGAGAAGTTCGCCCGAGTCTTCTGCAATAATACAATCTGCTGCGGTCAATTTACGGTAATTTCAAATATTTCAATTTTCTTTTACATAAAATACAAATTTCAGAAAATCCTCTCTATTGCAGAGCTTTTTTCGTTTTACGTTCATTTAGTTGTTTTTATCATTGTTGTTACAGCAATTGAATTCTTAAACACAAAACTAACAACTCATTAAGAATTTAATTAAAAATGTGGTTTTTTATTGATGAAAGCGGGTTGAAATGTTGAAGACATTTAAAGGCAGAACTTCAATTCAAATTAAATAAAAAAACACCATCTGCTTAGCAAAAGCATTCAGGCAGTAAATGAATAGTTTTTTGTTAAATTTAAAATCGGTACGATTGCAGTCACTTTTTATATATTTTGCAATGCTTTAAATTTAATGTTTACGAATAAAATGCATTCACAAGAACGGCCAGCAGGACAAAAATCATTTGCTGCAATTGCCGATTTTGCCAATTTTTTATGAACCGCGGCAGTAACATTTAACATTGAATACTTCAAGGATGCTGCCTTCCAATATTTTATTGTAAATAAATAAAAAAAAATAATCTTTTAAATATTCTTTCAGCGTGTTAGAATGTAAAACAATACGCCACGCTATTGTAAATTTTTTACAATTTAATTTGAAATAAAATGATTTTAAACTATCGTAGATTTCGGATTTCGGATTCGTAGTTAAACCGGAAATGAAATAAAAAAGCGAACTAAGAAGGTACAGATGTATTTGCATGGAAAAAGTGGAAATAACCCAAAAGAAAATTAGGAACAGATGGCCTAGATGGATTCTTTGGTTACTCTTTCAATCGTAATGGCGGCTTCGTTACTGCTACTTCTCGTCCATGAAAAGCGAAAAATTATTAAATTGGCGCCATCGATGGCGCAGCCGCGTAGCTGTATCGCCTTTAAAGTAAGCATTATCTTATAAAGATGCGTAAATCGATGTATTGGAAAATTAATTTAAGAAGCAATTTTAGTGTTGTTGTCAGAGCTACAAAAAGTGTAAATTGAAAGCCACTTCACGTGAGCAAACTATTAGCAGACTACCAGAGCAACAAGCGAATGGTATGTATTCGTATTCTACAGTTAGTGGGCGTGTGTGAAAAGACTAGTGAACAACTGCAGGATTGCCAAACTATAATTAGCTGAGATAATTGCAACGAGATCGAGATCGGGGTAATTTGTATTGAAAATTTAACATACATTTTTAATATATAATTATGGAAAAATAAGGCACTAATCAAACTACACCAGAAACAAAATTTACAAACGAATTTTATCTCAAATGCCAAACAAAACCCATTTAGTTCTGTGTTGGCATTTCCAAGCCAATGCTAACACTTTATACTGAATACAAGTGAGCACAAGTGAGCACAAGTTATAGATAAAATGCAATTTTTTTTATTAAATATATCAGCACTTATTTTAGATTTAAAATACAATGAATTATAATTATAATAATTCATCATTATTCACTTCCATATTCACAGTCGCAAAACTTGCGTGTACCTGGTAAATCATAAAGCTTGCTTGAATAGGAAACAATTGCCCTTCGCAACATCGATTAAATGCCAATTCAACACTGGGCTAGTTGTATTGAAGCTCTGCCAGCTAGAACGTTATTTATTAATGGAATATCGCTGGAATAGTTAAGCTGGTAAAGCATTATGTAAGACTTTTCTTTGATGGCGCACACTTATAATGACTAGAAGAAAACAATAAGAAGAAAAAACTTAACAAAATCTTAGATCGTGTTCATTTGGAAATGTGAAACATCACGGTGTTGCAAGGCATTAGCGAGAATGCCAGTCATCCTGTTAGTTTTAGGGCCTCCCGCTCAAATGGTTACTTTACCAACACATTGATTCAGTCAGCATTTAAACATAATTTGCTCCCCTTTTCTTTTATTCGATGATTTTGCAGGAATAGTAATGTGGCAGCCAAGCCGGGCCATTCGTGTGTATTTTTTTCTCAATGCTTGACACTGCCGTTTTAGCTGCCTGCATGTTAGTTGTAAATAACATCTAGAATTATCTTGCTTTTGAAGTATCATAATAAATGTTTTCCATTCTATTCAGTTCGTTGTTCCTTTTCCTACTTACACAAGTACTTAAAGCTCTTTAACACTTTGCGGTGCAAGAGTATTTTAGTTGGGGGGTTTAATTTATGCTAATGGCTTGTTGCGGCTTTAACAACATTTAAAGAAAACTGTCAGTTGTATGCAAGTGTTGAAAAATATGACATGTTGTCACACATTTAAATTTACATTTACATATTACATTACATGTACGTATATGCTGTATGCATAATATTTGCATAATTGCTTTTCAGCTCTCTGATGAATTTTTGGGTGGAAGGAACCGACCAAGCGTCTGTGTAAAAATTAACTTTAAACTGAGGCAATTTGAAAATGGTATGAGGCAGCTGCATTAAATTAAAAACTACTAACAGATACTAAAAAGTGACTCGTTAATCTTCTTATTGGCAGTGAAATGCTGATGTAGTAAGAAAAAGCCACAAATCATGAAGAGTTGACAATGATGGCGCTTTCGAAAACTTGTCACTTAAGAAAGCACAATGTTTTATTTAAGCTTTTTAGATTATGTATATTTAAATATTTTACATTATTAGTTTATTTACTGTTATACTGTAAATTATACTGTTATTTACTGTTAAAAAAAAAACAATATAATTTTGTAATCGCATACTTTGCTTTTTTATTATGCTGGCAGCACTATTTCCCTTCATTGCCAAAAACTGCAATGCAGCCGTCATTTTCATATGCTCATAATGCTGGAGTTAATGTCGACGTCGCAAACGCCGTCTGAACGCTGAAATTGTGATGTTCGACGTTTAATTTCATTTTGCTGTTAATGTCAACGGCGTACAGACGTTTAAATATAAACTGTTAATTTGAAAATTTATTTACTCAAATATTTGTAATTAAATACTTATTACTTATTTTTTACCAAATCTCTCCTTTAAGAGCTGTATTCTTATAGTTCTTGGAAAATTTGTTATATAAATATTTTTTAATATTTAAATATATTTGTTTTTATAGGGAGATATTACCAAATTTTAATTATTATATATATTATTAAAATTAGTAACTAAAAATTAATTTATATTAATAATTCAAATTTGGTAATATATCCCTATAAAAAATAAATATTATCCCCCTATAATATAAATATTAATAAATTGAACTCTCAATTGTTCGTTTTCGCAAACTTTTTCACTTAATGTACTATCCGAGCTCATTTTAATTAAAAAAAAAAAGCAACAGTTTAAACAAGTACAATAATCAGATAATTAAGTATGTATATTGCTTTGACATTTCATTTGACATTTCATTTTCATCGATTGAACTTTTTCAGCGTTTAATTTCAAACGTCGTTGAGATTAACAGCTCTCATACAATTTCATACGTTTCAACTTTATTTTAACAGTTGACGACGTTCAGACGGGGTTTTGCGACGTCGATTTTAACTCCAGCATAAGTGTTCTAAATTTGACAGATCGTCAAAAATAGTTTTCTCCGCCTCAAATGCTTTTGCAAATGCAATTGAAAAAAAATTGTTTGCCTTTTCTGAACTAAATTTAAATTCAGAAATGTTTCCATTAACTGCTCACTTACCCGTAAACTTCTTTCCTTTATTTAAGCCGGCCTGCATGTTCACCTACTTCGAACTGACGTATACACAAATTGCATGTTTCCGAATGTACACACAACTGTGAAATGAACACTGAATATATTTGTGCGTTATCTGTCCAGATGAAACATGCAAGAAGTGTAAGTGTGCATGAATATGCGTGCAAAATTTACTTGTGACGGGTTGACGTTTTGCAACTGAATATTGTTATAGAGGCTAAATAATGCCTTCCTATCTGCGACAAAAGGAAGCATAAATTATTGCAAGATAAAACAAGAAGACGACGATTAAATTAAACACACACACACACACACACACACACACACACACACACACACATATACAAAACTATTTAGTTTTCGACAATTTTATAATAAATTTGTTAATTTATGTAATTTGAAATGACAAAATACAACGCAACAAACTTAAAAGGGATTCTGTGAAACAAGTAGAAATCGTTCGAATTGAGCATGACGTAGTAAATTAATCTGAAACATTAAATGGTGCTTTTAAAAGCCGACTGGTTAAAAAAATTATATAATTAGGATGTCGTTCGCTGAACTAGTAAGTTTATTAACCGCAAAGGGCAAAAGGCATGGGTTCGACTTGCTCATGAATTTTTTGAAGTACTGGAGTATCGCTCACTGGCAGTGTTATTGGAAGTGTTTGAGTGACAAAGACATTATCACTGGTTACAAAATGCTTACTCATATACATATATAGATCTAAGCACATATGTATATCTCTCCCAGTTGACTCCTCTGCAACTAATGCTTTCGCCCACAATCGGCACGTAATATTTATTTTTAATAATTCTTTGTATAACAAATAAGTAAAAATTTTAGACTCATTATTAACAGTAAACAATTCCAACACGTCTTCCTTCGCAGTTCTCGTTTAGTAGTACTATATAAAACGATTATAGAATCTAAATCGATTTTTCTATCCGCCTCATTCTGCACAACCCGTCTTCTTTACAAGTTTCTCTTTCACGAAAGATAATGAAGGAGCAGGTAATGAGTAGGCATAATGGAAGTGAATTGGTTTGAAGGGCAGTTGCTACGAAATTTCCTAAATTTCAGTTTATAACGAACCATGCAGCTTTATTTTACACGGCGAATTAGAAATTTGCTTCGATAGTCGTCTTATGGCGTTTCTTTTCTACAAAAAAAAGGCAACACTACCCGCAGGGAGGGCAATTTTGTGTTCTTTTCTCGAAATGTGTTGCCCTGTGAAAGGGTTGCATGTTCTTTTCTAAAAAATGTTACCCTTTCGCAGGGCAGAAATTGCCCTGTAAAACACATGGTTTTTATTCTTACACAGCGTTACCAGCCATGTTCAAAAAAAGTCTTTTGAATTGAAAGAGTCAGAAAATTAGATTTTATTAATTATTTTTATATTTTGTATCATATAAAACAAACAAAAGACCACTATGCGGCTGCTTATTTCTGAAGCAGATGAATTAGCAATCTGGCAACTGTACATTTTTGTATACAGATTTCATAAAGTATACAAAAAATGTTTGTTTATCAGCTGTTACAAAAAAGGCATTGCCCTTTTTTCTAATTTGTGTTCATTTTTAATGTAAAAAAAGAAAACGCCATTAGTTTGATTTTACAAAAACATTGCAGCAAAAGTTGAATAAGAAGAAACAATTCAAACAATTTCAATTTATTTTTTTTTTTTTTCTATAATTAATTTTTTTTTACAAGGAGCACTCTTTATGATTTCCTAGTTCAATATTTCTCTACCCACATTCAAAATACAGATATTGGCACCACCATAACTTAGAACTTAAACATTTTTTATTTAATGCACGCCAACAATATGAATGCACTTGTGCCTTACTAATGCATACTAATATAATAAATTTTAATTTTTTTCAATAGATGATTGATGGAAAATGTGAGAAAACCGTCATGTATTTTAAATGTTATTAATGTTGTTGGCTACATTGTAAATAGTTTGTTTCAAGAAAACGGTCATGTTAGCTGGCAGATAGTTAATCCGACCGTTTAGCAGAGTGCACCAAAGTGCAATGTTTAATGCACTGCCATACAATTTACATTTATAAAGATCATTAATCATCCATCAGCCATACCAGACGATGATAGTAACAGCTTCCCAGAAACAATTATCAATTTTGCTACTATTTTTCTCTTCACTCCAAAATGGCCAAATGCTTTGCGATTATAAGAATTGTACTGTGAGGCAACAGCGCATGCATTGTGCATTCATGCTGAAGCCGTTGTTTTAACACTCATTGCACTAGAAGTGGTCAAAAGCCCCTTACGAGACATTAGAGGAAGACGAATACGGGAAGAATAAATTTTAAGCAAAATTTAGATTCTTTGCCTTAGAAATCATCATTCTCATTGGAGGTGTAAAATAACAGTTGCAGCATTCCTTTATCGTACGGTATTTTACACTGCTGTTCTGATATATATTCCCATTACACTAAAATATACAGGGTGTGCGCCGCCAATGTATAACACTTTGTGTGTTTATTTTGATTAAATGAAATATAATGGATCTTATATTGATATATGTTTCGTTTAATATCGGCAATTATGGATGGAATAAAATATATATCATAAATTTCTACGAGCGAGCGTTTTTAAGGATATTTTTCATTACATTCTCACTCATTTCACACGGTATTTTAATAATTTTATAACAAATATTTGGTTTGAGTTGCTCAAACGACGAACAGATAAATCAGGCGACGCTGGAGGCCAAGCAACATCGACATTTCTTGACATAACAAATTAAATTGTAAAGACGGACGTATTTATGCATGTTTGTTTGTATGTATGCACAGCAATTAGTTCATTATCCTTTGCAACAATGCATTTGAATTGTAATATAGCTATTTGCATTCAATACTGGCCTGTTATCAGCGCAGAAAATAATCTAGACTTCTAAAAAAAAAGTATTTTATTTCTGACAAAGAACTTTGATACTCTTCTTAGTTGATATTTATGCAGAAACGGCTGTAAGCAAACGCCTAAGTAAAGCGCTCCAATCTATTAAAGGTAACTCTAGTTTTGCCTGGAAGTGAAGGGATTTTCTTTTTTTTATTTTGACGTACGGGGATCGATAATAATGTATGTATTTAAACAAAAAATGTCGGGAATAAGTATACATATGCTGAAGCTTATATGTTCCGATTATGATAAAACACAATCTCGGAGATAAGAAAAATGGTTCACGCCTCACCCTGCGCAATTTAAAAGTATGAGTAGCCATGTTGTTATGACTTGTTTTTTATATTTATCTGGATTTTACGGTTTTTCTAGGAATTAAGCGGTATAATATTTCCTTTTCTTCGATTTAAATTTGTAATTTAAATTTATTTGATGGCAATCACCTGACATTTGTTTCTTGACCAGAGCTGGCAAGTTTAATAAATCAATTTGGTGAAATTAATATGTAACGAAATTAATCAAAATTAATTTTTCTTTGGTTAAATGTAATTTAATTTTATTTTAAAAATAAATAATAATAAAAATCGCACATCCAATTTTTAAAAATTTAATTGATTTAACAGCACATATTATCCCGATGCAATAATCAAATCCTAAAAGGATTGTGTTGATTCCATAGTCCGTACTCTGTTCAAATCACATAAAGTTACCATGTATTAGTTGTCAAATTGAAAATTTATGACATGTAATGCTGGAGTTACAGTCGACGTCGCAAACGCCGTCTGAACGTCGTCAACTGTCAAAAAAAGTTGAAACGTATGAAATTGTATGAGAGCTGTTAATCTCAACGACGTTTGAAATTAAACGCTGAAAAAGTTCAATCGATTTCAACTTTTTCAGCGTTTGTACGGCGTACCATGAAACGTTAAACCAATACACATACATATATAATTATCTGATTATTGTACTTGTTTAAACTGTTGATTTGTTTTTAATGGAAATGAGCTCGGATAGTATATTAAATGAAAACATTATAAATGCTGTTCGCGAAAACGAACTTTTATATAACAAATTCTCCAAGAACTATAAGAATACAGCTCTTAACGGAGAGATTTGGTAAAAAAATAAGTAATAAGTATTTAATTACAAATATTTCAGTAAATAAATTTTCAAATTAACAGTTTATATTTAAACGTCTGTACGCCGTTGACATTAACAGAGAAATGAAATTAAACGTCGAACATCACAATTTCAGCGTTCAGACGGCGTTTGCAACGTCGACATTAATTCCAGCATAAAGCTTTTTATGTATAACGTTTTTAATTAATCTATTCAAGACCTCTGGATCAAGAATTTCTTTTTGTAACCGATTTTACTTTAATGTTAATAAAATATTTTTTAATGCAACACTTTGAATATTTTATTTGGTATCCTAACTGGAAATAACAACAGATTACATTTAACTATACATTATATATCAAATATCAATTGACTATACAACATAGTAAAAAATATCTGTAGCGATCGAAATTAAGGAATATTTAATGCGAAGTCTTCGAACTCTAAGCGAAGGATGCATGAAGGTCGAGTTACATATTACAAATCTCACTTATTTAGTCCAAATAGAGCACCTGGTAGGCATAGCATTTATAGGATACGTATTGCTAAGAGGACACAATCATTTTGAGGAGGTGCAGTTATTAGAATTTATGATTTCATTTATTATTTAGAAATTGGTTTAGTTCAACGGCCATTAATAAATATTTTGTTAATCAATAAAATTTCTTTTTAATCTTTTTTAAATAATTTTTTCTCAGAAATTAAAAATAATTACAAAATATCGAAGTGCTCTGCCAAGGGACAAAAATTGCCACAGTTCAAAAAACAATTTAACATTTTAAGCCACTGAAATGATTTACGAAATTTTCCTTGCTGTTAATAAAGAAAACTATTTGCAACACCTGCCATTTTAATTTATCTACTGGAGCCGTCCACGAGGCATTTGTTACCAAAAGAAAATTTATGTTTCGTGTCGTCTCATGTAACGCATTATTGACGTGCCGATATTTAGTGCGTATACTCGTATATTTTTATTATATTTTCTTTGCAATCATGTTTATAATTATTTAAATACCTTTTGCGTGCTGCACAGAATTTTGCCATTTCTAAACAGCAATTAGCCATATACGAACAATTTAAGCAACGCAAGTTTCACAGGAATCTATATTGTATTCTGCGTGCGGCATTAACTTTCCTAATGACTGCAGGCAGTAGAAATGTCAAAAAAGTTTTACATTGACAGCCGTTTATGCAAAAAAGCTATTTTTTGTATGCTTATAAACAATTAGTAGAGGAAATTTGCTAAATTTAACTCCCCACCATTTCGAAGCGCGTCATGGAAATAAATTTAGTATGAAAAAGAGTTAATCGTGAAGGCAAAGCTATTCTGTTTTCATAAGCTGCAGTTATTTGTTTATATTTCTTTAAGCAAAATGAATGAAAATAATTGAAAATTAATTTTCCTCGTGTATCCTGAAATACTTTGGCGTGTTCACGTTCTCATGGATGCCACAGTTTATATCGAAAAAAAAAACTAATAGAGAAATTTACTTTAGAGTTTACTTTATTGTGCCTCCGTAGGCGAATGAATAACGCACAGCCTTCTAAACCGGAGTTAGCGGGTTCGATTCCTGCCTAGACTCTGAGAGTTTTCCAGCAGACAAGCCGGAAGATTGCCAGGTTGAGGTGGTTAAAAAAATAGGTCTTGAAATGCCGGTGAAGGCCAGTTCAACTGATTTAAGCTTTTTTCGGTGCAAAAAACAGCTGTAAAAGAATTCCTCTCTTGAAGGAATAAATTAGTGAAGTCAAAGTTTTTGCTGAGTCAGTAACTACTAACGATGGTTAGTAGATGCTGCCGTAGCACTGTATGCCGCACTGAGGGCTTTGGCATCCCTTCTCAGAGAATTTATTTATTTCCTTGGTTTATGTAGCGGGCACACGTATTAAGAATAGGTCCTTCAAAGTCACTTGTGTTTATGCTGCACGCCTTAGTAGTTGTGTTGTTAATATAAAATTGTTTGTACAAATTTAAAACATAAAAAATGCGATGAATTTATGAATTGCTTTTTTCGTACTTTTAGCCGGAACCGATGGCATTATTTTCCATCGAGTTAAGAAAAGTCACTTGTCTATGCCGAATACCTATAACTTAAGAGACAAAGTGTTATTGGCGAATCATTGCATAAGAATTGTAGTTGGTACCTTCGTAGGCGCATGAATAATGTACAACCTAGAAACCGGATTTCGCGTGTTCGATTCCTGCTTAGACTCTGGTTGTTTTCCTACGGAGAAGCCGAAAGCTTGGCAGTTTAAATTGCTTAAAAAAATATATGTATATATTATATCATAATTTAAATGAAAGTCATATACGAAAGTATAGGAAATCGCAACATGTTTTGTGTCATCGCTTCACCTTTCGACACGTTTCCCCAGCCCCAATACGGGAAAACTGGGGCACGGTGTATTCCCCAATACAGTTGCAAGTTTTCTTTGCTATTCTTCTTGTTGCCATGTCTTTGTCTGTCGAGGCTGCCAGCATATCAGTTACCTTCAGGAAAGAAAAAAACGCACCAGCAGGAAACCAATTGGAGCTAAACTACAAAAACGTATATTTTTGTAATATAGTAGGAAAAAAGCGTTTTGTCATCCAAAATGTTTTATGTTGAATAAACGTGCGCGCGTGTTAACAAAGCAAAAAGAATCTAAAACGAATTAGACTCTTGTTTTCTCTTATTTCCTTTTGCCAGCTTCCAAGTTTACAAAATAAAACAAGTTCTCCTTAAGCAAATTTGCATTTAAACAAAAATGAAAAATACCTCAAACGTCCTCCCTCCACTTGGGTGGCATGTGCTACACCAGTGAACCGTTTTATTAAACACAGTTTAAATGAAAGGCAAATTACTTCATATTGATTGTGTACGTTAATTAATTAAATCATTACAGGAGTGAAATGGGGAAAAGGAATGTTCACGTGAAGTATACAAGCAACAAAAAGAAAGAAGTTGACTTGTAACAGTTTTCTGAACGTGTAAATGTCAATTTACAAAGGAAATACCACAGAAAATATTTGCAAAAAGTTTAGAGTACAATTTAAACTAAAATACGAGACAACATTTTTGGGAATATTAAATCGTTGTATAAAAATTATTCATTTAAAGAAATTTATATTAATGAAAAGGGAAATTTTGTAACCAATAAATTGCTACCTAACCTGTCAAAAGTATACAAGAAGTGCCTACGCAGATAAATGGCATGGAGCAGCGTTACTGCATTTAACAAGACAAGTATAAACGCACATAACCAGTAGACATGCACTTTACTGTGACCATTTGCATGTATTCGCATCCACAGAGATAATTCTCGTTTCGTTTTCTATTAAGCAGGTATAAATAGTTTAACTTAATAAGGATGTGTGGCATAGTATAGAAAGCAGCATACGTATACTTTCCGACATAAAGGTGGTAACGGAAAAGGTTGCGGCAGTCATAACTGGTAAGCTATATTTTTTTAATGCAATTCGACAAGTGGCAGATGTTAAAGCATTGCACATATACAAAGAGTTAAAAGTTGTCCAACTTTAGCACTTCATATTGAAGGGCACTTATTGTTTGTAAACACGTAGATGTGAATAAACTTAGATTATCTTAGTTACCAATTGGAAAAATGCAAAGTGTACGTATTACGTATTATATATGAATAGGCCCTTATTTAGAGCATCATTGAGCGTAGCTACTAATTTAACTCTAACCAACCTTCAAATCACAGAGATGGGCAGCGATGCTGAATCCTACAAAATTATCCTAAAGCCCACATTCTGATCAACGCACCAAATCTGAAATCTAATACGATTCAACACCAAAATGAGGGCCTGCCCAAGAATCGCGCCAGCCATCTTAGAGAGCAAAAAAGTGTCAAGATTTTATTTACAAAAGCATTTTAAAATTTATGTCACATCGTATGGTAGAATTTCGTACACAAAACTTTTCTATTTCATTACAACCCCTTTTAAAATCAACTCCATGGGAATACTTTAATGCTAACAACGGCATTCATTACCTTCATAAAACAGCAACTACATCAGACAGAAATGTTTCTCATATGCACTTAATTGCCACTTTATGATGATGCCAGACATAAAGTCTGTACGGGGAAACTGATCAGGGTATACACTTTTGCATTCAACTGAAGTAGTAATTAAATGAGCGCTTATGCCAAAGATGTATTGTAATAAAAATAAATTTTGAAATTTCAAAAACATAAGCTTAAATGCTTTTATTTTTCTTACTAAAATTACAAAAATTCATTTATTCTTTAAGCTTGAATGTGGTTGCCTCAAGCATTTTCCAGCAACACACAAGCGACTGCTGCACAGACCATTCCCTTCTTTTTTGCCACAATTGATATGATGGCTTTAACATTGGAGGCATTTTCTCGTAATTGCTTTGTCGAACTAATAAATTACCAATGCGAATTAGTGAAATTGTTAATTCAATTTACTGGTACTTGTGCAACAAAAATTGCATTGAACGTGTGTGCATGCATTTAACTGCATAGTGAAGAAGCAGGTTTCTATCTTAGTTTTGACCGTGGTCATATGCTTGTGGGCATTTCCCTCCGCTGGCTGTGTGCGGCAAATTCTAATGGCTCGTTTAAGCTGACAACACATGTACTACGTGCACTTGACCACACTTCTATCGATTCCGTAAGCCACAAATTATAGATATTATTATATTGCTTGGTTTTTCCGTAGGCGAAATTAACAAGCAGATAAACTAACAAAGATATTGGCAAATTATAGATTGTAAATATAAAACAGGCATTTAATACTCTTCGTTGATAAGCAATAATGGATGGAATACTAAGAAGAAAAAATTGCTAAAATTCTATATAAATATTGCCAATGCGATATACGCTTACAAAGTACTGTAAGCTATGCACTATTGGGTGTGGATGTGCAGTAGATGCAAGGTAGCATTTCAGCAATTCGGCTAAGAGGAAGCCAAGAGACTAATTGATTAATTTGTTAAAGAGAAGCTACATTAATGCGTTTGATATGGATTTCTTATGCATTTATAAATACTCGCAAACAAGGTGGAGCAAAAGTCATTACCAGATTGGAAGATGCTAAATAGAAACACTTTGTTATTCTCATTTAGCGCCATTAGGAAATGCTATAACCTCTTCCGATAACTTTTGATAATTCTTTTAATAAATCTATTGTAGGATTTTAGCTAAGCTGTGTTAGGGAATAAATAAAAGATATTCTCATTACTTGTGATTCATGCCTGCAAATTTTAAATTTTTCTAAAATCTGATATTATTAGTGGTGGCTTGCAAATAAGCATAGAACTAGTATTAAAATATACTTACATATATAAAAAAAAGGTCCTACATAGAAATACGCATAAACAATGTCCTGAATCGGTTTGCTATATTTAATGATTTTTATTAATTTATATATGTACGTTGATGAATTTAAGCCTTCTTTTCCGTTTTCTTGGGTAATAGCACAGCTTGAATATTTGGTAGAACACCGCCTTGAGCAATGGTTACACCAGACAACAATTTGTTCAATTCTTCGTCATTGCGAATGGCCAATAGTAAATGACGTGGAATTATTCTAGTCTTTTTATTATCACGTGCAGCGTTACCAGCCAATTCAAGAACTTCAGCCGCAAAATATTCCATAACGGCAGCTAAATATACTGGAGCTCCAGTACCAACACGTTCAGCATAATTGCCTTTACGCAACCAACGATGAATACGGCCAACGGGAAATTGTAATCCAGCACGATTTGAACGGGACTTTGCTTTCCCTTTAACTTTGCCACCTTTATCAAGACCAGACATTTTTAAATTTTTTGTTATTATTTCTTCTGTTTAATCTAAACCAACCACACTGAATCACTGTTCCAGTTTCATGCGTTCTATTAATCATTTTATTCGTACAAGAATTACGATTATTAGGGCAATGCTACTTTGTTGCAAGTCTTGTTCTGATATGCTGAACCACATCGATTAGTGGCATTAATTTAACGCCTTAAAGTATGCTACAGCTGGAATGTTCCAGATGTAGATGCAAGAAAAGTCTATGGTGATATACATAGAAAGGAACATAACAAAGTTGAGGAAACTACCTTATATTGAGGGCAAGAAAAAACATTTCATTGGGTACCCTACTTCAGCTGCTCGTGACTTTTGATGATGATGAGCATGATAGAAAAGCATCCATAATAAGACATTAAAATTTCCGATTAAGCAATTGATTGGATTGAAATTCTCACAAAATCACTAGAATATATCGTTGGTATTCAAAACCACTTGAAGCTAAAATAAGACAACATTCGATGTGGGATATCCTGAAATACTTTTTTTTTAATCTTGAAGCCAATCTTATTTTATTCCATAAATTATATATCTCTCTTTCAAGTCTACTGTACTTTGCATAGTCTCAACTCTCCTTTCAAGAAAACCCAGTTTAACGTCAACATTTTACTTTTAGTTAATTCCTGATGCAGCCATGTTTTCCTTAAATCCTTTTTAACTTATTTTTTTTCCTTGGCTAAGATCATTGTCACCGTAGCATCTGTGCAAGAAGCCATTAATTTATTTTGGCCTTAACCTGTAGTCAACAGTTGACTTATTCCTTTGACTTAAAACAAGTCCCAACAAAGCAACACTATCACGTCCTGTTCGAAGGCATTAAAAAAGTGCACATAATAAACATTAACAAGAAGAACATTACAAGATAGAACTTTCTCTTTAGAAACACAAAAAAAGCTGTTAAAAGAATACAATACTAAAAACAACATTACACACAGAAAACAGCAATAGAAGGATAATCATCAAAGGACTCATTTTAATAAATAATGTCAGTACACACATGTTTCATTTTATAAACCAACTGAAAGAGATAAAAATCCTTGCGAGTGTGGTTTGAAAAATGACAACAAAATTTTACAATTACAGAACTGCAAATTAACAACTAACAAGATTTGTAAAAAATTATCAATTAACCCGACTTGTAACTTACAATTGGCCAGGCCAATTTACACACTGATTAACTGCATTGTAGTAGCGGTCATTTTATTTAATTATGTTACGATGCTCTTATAAATCTTTAAATTTAAATATTTTTATTTATTTAAATGTTTTTTTTTTTTGTTTAAACTATTTGGAAACCGCCTCAACAATAGTGGTTTTAAATTTGTGGTTAAAACTTTTATGTACTTTGACATACTTTACATAGCAACCTTTACTTAAAGCACATTAAAGTACGTCTTCTCACTAATGTAACTTAACGCGAACATTGTGGTTTTCCAGTCACTACCCTCATTTAGCGTGTCCACCGATGTTTACTTTCCATCAAAAAACATTCTGCACACGTCAGGCGACGTCGTTACTGCCACACATGCCCCAAGATATTCACTCATCACACAAGGCAGCTCAGGTCTGGGCAGGGACTTAATTTATTATATTATATATGCATTTTCGTGGAAGAAATTTCTTGATACAAATAACTTCCTAAAATAATTGTTAAGGGCATGGAACAATACGGCAATTTTTAAGGGGTACTGTACTAGCAAAATACATTAAAATTCCCTGTGATGTCTTACAAGCAACTTTAAACCAAAAAACTGAATTATTTCATACACTTCTAGGTTCAATAAGAAGCAAAAATGCATTCCTGTAAACTTCAATATATTTTTCTAAATTTCCATACATTAAAATTGCCAGCAAATATCAGGCTTAAGATACAATTACCAAGTTTACCATCTCTGCCGTAGGAAATATTTATTCTTATTGCACTTAATGCCCACTAAACATTTTGTTTTTCTCTTTCTTTGCTCTCTTTTTAGGTGGTAATTAAAAGAGAACTCGCAATTTACGCTACCGGTATTCTGGGCGATAGGACCATTTTTTTGAGGAAAAGCAGATAAATAATAACTAAATAATATAAATATATAAAAAGAATAACGATTTACTTCAGAGTTGAACTCACTATCTACGGACTCATCTACTCAAAGAAAATTTTGACTTGCACATTCATCTGGTAGCGGCTTAAGCCCAACTCAATTCATCTGCGATCCTTGTAGATTAAGGCGTAAAGTCTCGCCAAAGTCTTTTAATATTGCCTGCAGCATATTACCAGCATTCAAAATATTTTACCAGCAAATTGAGAGAATTTATTTCACTTCATTCCAGACAATAGTGTGGCTGCCTGAAGCAATTAGCACGTTGTCTGGTCAAGCAAAATAATTCAGTTAAAGTTGTGGCTTCGTAGGCGGGTTCGAGCTTGGGATTGCAAGGCAACCGCATGAATTTTAAAGTTACACTTAGAAGCTTTTGCCCTGATTGTAAATCCTCTACTGAATACAGGGGCAAATCACTAGGAGCATGATTTCATTTTAGATAAAAATGTTGCAGGGTACTGACATATACAAGGATATGCAGACACACACGTGCATAATCGTGTGTGGATACAACGTGCAGGCACTTTGTGGAAAGCTTGTATGCGCTTATTACCATTACCAACAGTTGATTGCCTTCTATAATCCAATATTTTCTTAGTTAGTTGATTATGACGTAACATGATGTTGAGCTAAAGAAACACAGCAATTGCCTTTAGTGGCAGTTTCAGTAACGTAATGAGAAGGAAGTTTTTATGTTTTCATAAAAAATGTTGTCATTAGAAAGGATAATATTGAACAATTTGATCCTGAATTTTAATGAAAATTCCTTGTAGGTATTCGGTATTATATTTCAGTATGACTAATTTATTGTTTCCAACTGCGAAATTAAAAATATGGAATTTTATGGTTGAATTTTTCTTTGCAAATAATTATTCTTAAATAAAATTCTAATAAGATTTAACACTATTTGGTAATAAGACGTCGTACATACAGCAATCGTACTCTTTAAAAGCAATATTGACTTAAATAATTTATCAAAACAGTCTGTGAGTCAGCATTTAAGGTTGTACAAAAAAAACTGATGTAAGAAATTTACTTTTCGACAATTGTTTTCTTGAGCAGTGATTGTGCCATACCCAACATAAACCAATACAAGGAGAAAGCTAAAAATGTCGTAGGCTCAAACTGCAAGAGAGTCAACTGCAAATAGCAGTACAAAAAAATTTTTTTTATGAATTTTCCAGTTATTCGTTATTGAGAAGTTTAAGAATAAAATAGAAGAATCTGAAAAAAAGATGTAGAATCTGCATTCCGCTCAACATTCAATGTTACTCTGCACTGAAATACTAGACAGGATACCCATTAGGTAATTAAATAGTTTATCAATAATACCAAAATAATTTTTTTTTTCAACCAGAAATGAAAAAAGCAAAGGAAATTTCCTTACAGTTGAAAAAATTTGAACTAAAATAAAGCAAATAAAATTGTTTTAAATAACGTGAGTTAAGTTATTCCGAAAATAAAACTGAAAAAGAATTTAAGCTAATTTTTTAGAAGTTTTTAAAAAAAATTATTATGTTTTTTGGCTTATGTTATTTCTTAAAATTAAAAAACTTTTCCTAAATTGTAGGTCATTATGTTTTCAGGATAAATATTTTTAAATATATTTAGAAATATATATCTGTACATATATAGATATATATAATATATCGACTATATTACTGGGCGTATAAAGCCCAGCGAATTCATACACTACTCAGATATCAACTATTTCAGAAAATAATATTTTTTAACTCAATAAAAGAATTTTCAGGCAATGTTGCATATATAAAGTAGTTTGTATTTGCTATACAAAATTTTTAAATTTATTACGAATTTTTTTTATTTTTAGGAACGATTTTTTCATAGTCATGAAACAATTTCTAACCTGTAAACAAATGTTTTGTAATATTGTGAACTGCTTGGAAAGAAATGAACGGCATGCCTGGTTGAAGTATTTTGTATTGCGTCTACATAAAATTTATTTACTTTAACAAAAATCCCACCGCAAGAAAGAAATGAGTTATTTTTAAGACTTTCTGTATTATTGTAATTTTTTTGGGTGTACAAGAAGTTACGGGATTCCCCATCTTTTCCACATTAGCACCATTTAGCTTTAGGAGCTCGTCTAGCACAAACTACACGCCTACTTTAAGTATTTTTCATTATGTCTACATAAAATTTATTTACTTTAACAAAAATCCCCCCGCAAGAAAGAAATGGGCTATTTTTAGGACTTTCTGTACTATTGTAATTTTTTTGGGTGTACAAGAAGTTACGGGATTCCCCATCTTTTCCAAATTGGAAGCATTTAGCTTTAGGGGCTCGTCTAGCACAAACTACACGCCTACTTTAAGTATTTTTCATTACGTCTACATAAAATTTATTTCACTTAAGAAAAATTTCACCGAAAGAAAGAAATGAGCTGTTTTAAGGCCTTTTCATACTAAAGTAATTTCTTTGGGTGTATTTGACTAGTCATAAAAATTTTTTCTTTTGACAAAATAATAAATTTAAGCCATGTAACTCTTATTATTATTTTTATAAATTTATATTCTTCTGATGTCTGATCTTCGTATACTGTTTTGATTCTGTCTGTTTCCTCTACTTTAAACGAGTACTGTATACGAGGGTTAAGTATTACGGTATTACCATACCGCTTGTGCACTGATAATTAAAATAATAATCTGTAAGTTATTCCAAAAATTTCGAAGTGCAATAGATGCAAACCATTTGCTTGATTACAAATAAGAAGTCTTAAAACAGTGCAACGACTACGAACATTTTCTTATAAAAAAAACTACACAACAACAAATAATTTCCAAAACCAATACGGCGGGGGCGTCAATCGTGTTTCAACCATATTCTCCCTCCTTAAAGCAAATATTTTTCATTTCTTGTACAAGCATTATCAAAACTTTGTAATTTCATACCATCATTTCATCTTGTCGAATTCTGTAGCAGACATATAAAAGCACTTTAATTGAAATTAATATGCAAATACAAAGTAACGAACACGCTTCCCTTCTGACTTGTTTGAGCGAAAATGATGAATAAATATTTACTTATGCTGCAAAAGGAAAGCTCACTTCAATCTTTTTAAAGACGCGAGCAAACACAGACGTGTCAATTTTCAGTGGTGTGAGCAGGTTCCTCTCAGATACATACACACATAACGACATGTATTTATTTACTCGCTTTACCAAAGTATTTACATCGCAGGGCTTCAGAAGGTATTTGTGGGATAAAGTAAAGTCGAATGGCTTTAGAGTAGATATAATGCGTTCCAATATAAAATCCTTACAATGGATACGAGTCAATTTAATTCTCAAATTCTTAAATTTTCATCGCTTGAAAGTTGTGAAAAGTTATTTATTTATTAACAACAAAATCCGTTGAAAATATAATCAAGCCAAGGGATTAGAGTATCTGTGCAATCCTTTATAAAAGTATTAAGTTTATTTCAAATGTTTACATCATCTAATCATTTTATCCTGATTCTTAGGTTTTTTATTAATTGCAATTTTTCCGCTAATTGCAGGAATAGTAAGTGCGTTATTAGAAACAGGATGAGAAACTTATTCTGGGCCATGATAATTTTCAAATTAAAATGATTTCAAAATCATAAGGACCGATTCGTTTTTATTCCTTGCATTCATACTAATCCTGAATTTTTTTCGCTTGTTTGTGAAATGCAGCAGAAAATGGGGACGATCAGGACTAGTCAGGATCTCTACGAATTATATGTAAGCTTTAGAGAAAACTTATCTCACGATGTGTAAATAGAAATCTTCTGAAACTGTATTTAGTGCTGCGCTATAAAAATTACTTCTCTGTACTTCTTCATATTGTAAGCCTTAAATTTGGGCCATTAGAACAGAAAAATTAATTGAAGGATGGTATGCCCAATGTGGCACTATCCCTCCCAGATGTCATCCATATGACGATTTTCCTTTAGTCACATAAAAAAAAAAACATAAATGCAGCTTAAAGCCCTTTACCCTACACAGTCGTATGATTAAATCACACTCAAATCTGATGTGATACCCATCCTATTTTAAAAAATCGCATCGAATAGCGCTGCCACTCGTGCTCTACCATATAAGAATAATGTCACTGTCCTATTTCTCAGCAGAGATGGCATATACGATGGCATAAGTGTAGTCGGGTCTTTAATAGCGTAATGTGGAGCCTTTCTGGCCAGATAGGACTTTAAAAAATCTTACCATTTCGTCATCAAATCGCTGCTTATTTCATGCAAATCGGTAGAGTGCTGTAAAAGTTTCGGCATTCCTCCTCTTTACCAAATTAGCACCATTTAGCTGTAGAGGCTCGTCCATCCCAAACGTACTTTCACGAATACCTCTTTACGAAGTAGCTAAAATTTTACTTAAAGTGGTCTAGGCGCTATCAAAATACTTTTCAATCATTATGGGTAATTCTTATGCTTGTATGAGTGAGACGGAAGGAAAAATTAAAAAAATGTTTCTTATGTGCCATCCACATACAGCCACAGTGGGAAATTCGAAATTTGGTGCATTGGTTACATTGAAACCATAAGGGGCGCGTAGGAGGCAGTGTTGCATATATAATTTGTAATTGTTATAAAAGTGATATTTTACAACAATGTTACATTTAATATATCATTGGAAAGGTCTCAAAGTGTGGTTTCGAAAGTGAATAAATTCATATATGCGAATAAAAATATATTTGAAAGAAAAAAATTTTATTGTTATTTTTGTGTCAGATTTATTTTCTAAACCGACTGATGTTTAAACATTAATTGGATTTACTTTTTTTCATCTAATCAGAACTCAGTTCTAATTTAGTAACTTTAAGGAATTGTCATTAGAACACAAATGCTTTCAATTTACTTGTTCAATTTCACACATATTAGAAGTTCTAAAGAGCTTATTATATAAAGAGGAGGTCAAATTATATATCTCTGAATAATAGAATCGAAAAGCTTACCACGCCTTCTTCGAATCACAGGTTGTATAGTGTGTAAATCAATAAGGTAGTTTTGATATCGGTGATATCCTCGGCGGAAACTGAAACTGATTCCAATTATTTCATAAAATATGAGACAATCTTTTATTTCACATCCTGTTTTACTAGTCAAATCATTGTTATTATGTTGGGGCCATTTATTTGGAAAGATATACCCACAATATTGTTACCACAAGTATACGAGTGGCTTTTTGACAGCTCCGAGCATTCTCTTCCTTTTAATTTATTATGAAAGCAAGTAGAAAAAAGTTTTTATTTCCTTTAGACAATATAACAAAACAATCACAAAATAATAAAACCGATATTTCCTCCTCACTGCTCTAATACCCGCAATTATGAAGAACAAAAAAATATTAACCAAATATCTACTTACGATTTTTGCTGTGTTGTGTATCCTGTTCTTCCAATTTTGCCTCCTACGAGTATTTTTAAGCATTGTTGCAAAATAGTAAATGGCTTTCCTATTCATTTCATTTATGGTCCATAACAAATTATATGCCTGAAATAAATTCATAATATGATCTTTTCCATACAAAAATTCAAATCACAATACAAGTGGAGCAATTCTTCCGAGATAATTGGTAGAGATAATTTTTGTCATTTTACGGACAAAGAAATATGCACATGGAGTGCATTTTATATTGAGATTTTATTGTATTTTTATAAAACAAAAATTAAGTACGAGCAGTTTCGAATGCTTTTTATGTCTATTTTATTGCTTCGAGTTGGAAATACTACAGTTTTCTAAGTAGACTTTTATTTTGTCTTGTAGTGGATGCTCCTCTTTATTAAATTTTCAATAAAATTGAACCTGCTATGGGAAAATTTCGAAAATCAATAAAGCAGGTATTAACGAATATTTTATTTTATTTAATACATTCATTTTCTCTACGAGTATATATCTTTAATTCCGATTCAAATAGTTTCCTGTATGTGTAACGAACAAGAAGTAGTGAATACACAGCCAACTCGAATGCAGTACAACATCGATGAGATTATTTTCTGCAACCGTATTTAAAAGAAAATGATTTACCAGGAAACACTTTTTAATCGACCAATTAAATTTTCCAATTATTTGTATTGTGATTTCGCAGAATTCATTTATTGTCAAACATTAAAATACAACTGGCAATTTCATTATGAATCACAATTGGAGACGATCAAATAATCACATGTCAAATTAAAATATAAAAACTTTACGAATTTCATCAATTAGAGCCGCGTACATCTAACCGAGAAAGCGCCATAACACGCACATATCTCTAGGGTACTTAACAATTTTATAGATTTATATCGTATAACGCAGAATAAAAGTGAAATTATATAGTTATATTATATACTGAAGTTATATATTTACTATTAATACTGTTTATGGCCCTCTTCAAAAAGAATGGAATGATATTAAAAGTTTTGAGACAGGGAATGAAATTTCCATAATATTATTTTGCTACACGATAAGGTATATACATAAACTCGGGATCCTTATAAGAACGAAAGGTGATTGAGCTTGGTATGTCTATCTGTCCGGCACCTGTATTTTTGTCAGGGGCTAAATCGAGCTTAAATTTTGTCTAAAATCAAACAATTTAAAATCCATCTACTGAAATTTTCTTCCAAATTTTCCATAAAATTGGATGATAAGAGAAAGATATATATCTTAAGATCAAACATTAAAATATTTCATTCATTTATAGTTAAAAGTATTTGTTTGAGTTTCTGTTTGCAATTATTTAACAATTGATGTAATGATATTATGTATGTATGTGTATATGTGTGTATGTGTGTATGCATGAATAATAACTGCCTTACCGATTCATGCAATATCTTCGTATTATAATTTAAGATATTAAAAATGAAAGTTCTTCTTTTGGTACTTTCTCTTCGGGAGAACATATGCCTGGGAAAAGGCTATGTAAGATTCGCCACAGTCCAATATAGACCTTTTACTTGTTTTATTTAAAGTTTGACTTCTCTTTTAAAAGAAAGACACCAGAGAGAACTAATCTAGTTCGGAATGTTTTCAGCCAGATTGTGTTTAATTTTTGCAAATTCGCAGACAAAATTGAACTGAGTTGGCATATGATATTGAAACGATCTGTATAATCGTATGTAATCTATTTATGTATATAAAAATTACGTGTATGTTGATGATCGATAAGCTCAAAAACTACTAAACCCATTTTGACGAAATTTTATGCACGTGCTCTATGGGCCATGAGAAGTGTTTCTGTGTAGTTTGAAATTCGGCTGACAGATAGCCACAACCTTTTGCTCTGTTACGCTGAAAGCGTTGCATGCTTAATCAGTATGTAGGGGCGTTAGTTAGCCCAATACCGAATCATACCTACACCATTTTTGTTAAAAATTATTAAAAAATTAAGTTAAAAAGTAAATAAATATCTCTAATTTTTAATCTATATTTGCGCTATAAGCCTGCACTGTGTTTCGCTGAAAGCGTTGGGTCCTTAATCAATGTATAGGGGCGTTAATAAGCCCAATACCGAATCATACCTACACCATTTTCGCTAAAAAATTATTAAAAAATTAAGTTAAAAAGTAAATAAATATCTCTAATTTTTAATCTCTATTTGCACGATTAACCTATGCTGTGTTTCGCTGGCAGTTCAAAATAAAAGAAAATTTTTTTGAGGTCAGCAACACGGACCGGCCCATCTAGTTACAAATAAAAGAAAATTTTTAACAATAGGGAAACAAAGGTTATTTTAGATAAAGAAAACGTGGGGCAAGAGGGTTTATATGACTTGATGCAATTCTTTTATTATTCAGTTTTTCTTTATAGATGCAGCATGCAGTATTTTGATTTTTCCGTATTGGTTTGTTTCTCAAATAAGAGAAGTTTTGCATATAGAAATTATCGAAAAGTGACTTGGTGTTGTTTACCTCTCACCTACAGTTATTTGTTTTCATATTTGTTCCTTTTTTCTTTTCTTTTTTTTGTGGTTTTGCCTCGCGTAAAGAATAAATTAAACTTTTTACAATTGGAAAATATACCAAATTCTTAATCAAACGGCTTTCGCTCAATATGTGCACAAAACGCCAAGCTCCGATAGAACGTTGAAAGTTTTCTTCACCATTACAAACCACTAAGTACTGAACTGCGACTAAAATTTATGATAAGAGCCAAATGAGACACTGGCAAGACTACAAAAGGACATAAATTTTAACTGCAAAACTAAAACGAGAGAAATTATTGTAGCAACAGAAATTGAAAGAAATAGAAAACCGTTCGACTGTTGGCTGAGCAGTACAACTTAAAATAGAATCTCGCTATTAGTTCTGATGGTTTATGGTTTAAAAAGTTTTGTTTTTATCTCATTTTTGTTTCCTCATGCAGGCTTCCTAGAATATAAGTGTACGTCTACGCCAATGCACATTTCATGTTGAGACTATTAAAAACAACAAGAATCTACAATGTCGACCAGGGCTAATGCGAAAAGTTGGCACTCAAACATAATCAGGCAGCAAAAAAAAAGAAACAAAAAAAAATTATTGAAAAAACGAAGAGAAAAATGTGTGCAACACATTTATTTAAAACAGTAGATTCGTACGTAAATGGAAATCTATCAGTACATGTAAATGCTAACTGGATCCAAGAGGAATTACGGCAGGAGAAATAAATTATGCAGCGTTTGCTTTTCTTAACATTTTTCGTCTAAGTGTCCCATTTATAGATGTTGCCAATTTTGACACACAAAACCAATAAATCAGAGGGTGTTGCAAAAGTACAGGAAAAACTATTTGTAAGTGGGAGAATACGGCAAGAGGAAGTAGCTTTTGGAAAATGCTAACATTTCGAACACGCACCGAACTTTGCATATCAAACGATACTTCAAACGCAATGGATTGGAAACAAAGACAAAGTTTAAAAAAGTAATATTAATTTCAGTTCAGTTCAGTTCAGTTCAGTATACAGTTCGCCAATGCCCTACACTTTTAGACTTAGCCGGTCGAAGGTAGACTTGCTACACTGTGCAGTAACGTAGCAAAAGTGCCGCACAAATTCGTTCGGCGGCACCATAAACTTTGAAACTGCAGTGACTGGGAGGGTACAATGATGAGCATAGACGTGTTTGGCTTGAGTCGGTAAGGGAATGTCATTTTAAAAACCCGGAACTGAACTGTTTAATCGTGCTTAAACGTGCTGCGTTATAGGAAATAGACATGTTCTGAAAATCAATAGCCAATGATCAATAGCGAATTGATTATTTAATTATCCTGAAATATTTTTATTAACTGATCAGTCAGGAAAATTAAAAAAACTTGTCTCAAAACATTTTAAATAAATTAGAAAAATATTATTTACATAAAAGTTTAAATTAAATTATTTAAAGGTAATTTACATTCGTTGCATTACTGCAATTATGAAAAACAAAAAATAAATAATTATTATTGTATTTTTTTTTATTTCTACTCTTTGTATTCCCCCCTGCACATAAATTGTGTGAGCAGCGAAAGTGTGGAAAAATCAGCAGTTTTAACTAACTATTTTACAGTTCAAGCTGGAACGCCATTAGTTACTTACATTTATATGCTGATTTATTTAATTTTGTTTCAAAACTTTTCACTATTTTCTCCAGTTTGTTTTCATCATTTTTTGTTTTTTTTTTTTTTTTGTTTCTTTCAGCCAGAGACATAATTGATGGTGTGGAAATGATATAATGACTTTTAAATTCTTATAAATGCTCTGGCAAAGTACAGCAAAGCATGCACATTCGTACAGACGTGCACAAAGTCTGAACTTGGATTAGTATGCACAAGGCACAGATAAACTATCAGCCATGTGATCCAAGTACACAAAAATTTGTCTTTTATTCATTCTTAAGGACTTCTGTTATTGCGAAGAAAAGGAGACATTTTATTTTAAGAATAAGTCTTGAGAGAAAAAATTTCAACTATAAAAATAAAACACATAGAAGGTTTTCAAACCGCCGGCGCATGATATACTATAACACAAATCGTTAAGAAGTTTGATATTTCAATCAACTTTCTAAAATTAATTACTCGACAAACTCTGTTGGCTTTTATACGACTAGCCCACATACAAATTCATAGAGATTAAATCTCACATGGAAAATGTCTCAAGCAAAGCATTTACTTTACTTACTTGCACAAATCCAAAGGACTCAATGTGAAAACACATTACCAGGATGTTCCAGCACCTCGAATTTACTGGCAGCAACTATTGTCATACGGTTATTTAAATACTAAATATATTCAGTGAAGCTTTTATTTAATATCATCTTTTACATTAGAACCTTATCTCTTTATAGCATACTTCTAGGCAACACTGCAAATTTCTTTTCTGTTATGGCATGCATCAGGCATCCATATTGCTGCCAGGAGGAATTGAAAATTTTTCTATACCATGATTTTCCTAGAGGTTTTAAGAAAAGTTTTTTAATATTTTCCAATAATTTCTCTCAACCATACGATTCTTATAATCCTCTACCGAAGAAGAGTTGAATGCAACCTCTCATTACTATGGAATATACCGTGTCGTTATAAGAGTGCATTAAGAGTGAAAGTGCATTAGCGATTATCACTTTCAAATATGCAGTGTAAAAGCTGGTTAAAAATATTCGCCCTAGAGCCTTTTATATAAAATGAAGTTGCCTATTTTTAGGGTTCTACAATACTACAACTCTGTAAATACGAAATACGAAATTTCTTTTCCTTCTTTGGAATTGCAGGGTACCTTCTTTTATCACGAGTATACATGATTTTGTCATTTCTGCAGCATACTCATGATAAACGTACTTACTAACTGTCAACCAATAGTTTTTAATGTTGAGACTGTCTGCTTTCTGTCAAAATTTTTCGGTTTATTAACAATTGACATCACTGCTGACAAATTTTACATTTGCAAAATGTTATTTTAAGGTTTGAAAAGACACTTTGATGTCATATTTTGCAAGGGATTTCCTAATATTCTGGAATTGTAAATGGAAGCGCGAAGGGTACTTTTTTTTTGCTTTTAGTTTGAAGTTGTCGGCATTACAGTGAGTCACAATTATTATCACACAAAATAAAAATTGTTTATTGGAGATGAACAGTGCTGCACTTAACACACGATGAGTTAAAACTTTTTTAAAGGATATTCCGCTGAAGAAATAAAATAAATGAATTATTAGAATGTGCTGAAAGTAGTTGCAAGCTTTTCCCCAAAAAATTTTTTTGTATAATAATATTTTCATTTTCGTCAATGCAATTTCTATATACATTATTTGAAAACTGGTCAGGGGCAAATTAAAATAATTTCCTCCTCAACCCCAGTAAGAAAAGTGAACGCTACCAGTACAGTATTGGCCACAACTGAAGCTGGTCAAAGTATGCTTCAAAATCATTCCGCGAAAGATACTGTTTCAACGATTATATGTTAGCGGCAGATATCTGGTCAAATAAATTTCTTAAAAATTGGAAATTGTAAAAATTAAAATTAACTAATTTAAATTCATTTCACATATTGGTAGCTTTTTTAAAACTTGTTCAGCTGTGCTTTCAGTTTAACAAACTTGATACATAATACGTGAATATATATTATATCATAACCATATTTTGTGATATTGAAATATATTTTTAATCTTATGATTTTTTTTGTAAAATTGTAAAATCTGTTTTCCTCAAAAATAATTAAAACTGGAACTCGGAATGCAGTAGGAGAATAAATTAGTCAAAGATAGCTGTTAAAAGAGCTAATTGCCTCGCAAATGGTTCCAAATGGAATTTGAATTCACTTCAAGTTTATTTGCTAATATTCTAATTTGGCGTTAAATTAAAAACAAATTCATATTATAATTTCTAAACAAGTTACTTACTTTTTGGCATGAAACAACTAGAAAATAATAATTTATATAAAAAGGATAGTTAAGAGATACTTAATACCGCGCCAGATAACTTAAGACAAGTTTTTTTGAGGAAAAGAAAATGGTGCTATTTTCTGTTTTCATGTATTAGATCCGAATAAATATAATATGATATAAAAGATAATAGATTAAAATATGGTCTTTTAGCGTTTTTTGTCAGTGGCGACAACACACATCCTTAATTAGTTACATTATTGCAATAGTATCTTGCATTGTCCTTCCATTTTATTTTTTGTATACTGTTATTCATAAAAGTAAATGTTTTTATTTTTTCCTGCAGGAAAATATATATTAGTGAATGCAATTAATTAACCTATTTATTATTTTATCTGGCCCAATACTATGCAATTTATTCACTTGCTATTAATTATTAAAAAAATAATAATATATCCATCACCTTCTGTGATCTTTTTCCTGAAGATTTACTTTCATCACGTCAAAGAAATAATAATTATTATAAAAATAAAATAGTAGTAACAGATTAATTTGAAATTGCAGATCCGCACTGCAATAAGGATATTCAAAAGTAATTGGCAAATGTTCGACAATCAGAAGAAAGGATGATATTAGTTTCCCAAAAGGGTCCCTATTAATTTAATATTAATTTAATAGGGACCCTTAATTAAATGCGGTATACTTTAATATATAGTAGTATATATTATTAAAGATTAATAGTAGTAGAAACTGACTATTGATTCAATAGTTTGAATGTTGTTCATTTAAAGTGATCTATGCCATTGACTAAAAACCATAGTAAAAAACTATTTAAATAATCATTGTTAGTATTAATACTATAGGATATTTTTCTGAGTGTAGTGTAGTGTAGCCAGACTTAGTAAAATACAACTTTATATTTAGAGAGAATTTGTAAATCCCCGTCCAGACTTGCAATTTTGTTGCATGCAATTTTTTGAAATTCTGCTTTGAAATTGCTTGAGTGTCCACATTAGAAAAATATAGTATTACAATTTTTGTATTTCTTTATGCCTTCTCTTTTCTCTTCTTGTTATTTTGACATTTTGACATTTGTAAAAGTAAAATTGAAAAAAACAAATTGAAGGTAAAAATGGGGGGAATAAAAAAAATTTAATAAATGATTTGATGTCATATACATATGTACGTACATATTACATTTGTACATTTATCTTACTTATAGTATTTTTTTTTGAACTTATCACATTTCATAACAAAATAATAATAATAAAAACTTTAATGTTGTATAAAACATTAAACAGTTGAGATACAGGGTGGGCCAAAAGTCACAATGGGGTTTAAAAATTTAATAACTTTTTTGTTTATTTTTTTGTTTATTTTTTTTTTAAGGTTATGAAATATACAAAATGGAAATTTTTTTATGCTAAGTATGGAAAATAATGTCACTTAAATGACCGCCGTTATTAGCTTCGCAATGATGGGCTCTTTTGAGAGCATTTTCCATAACATCTTTCAACATTTGTGGCTGTAGCCCTCGAATTTCTGCAACAATGTTGGCCTTGAGTTCAAGGATTGTCTCGGGCTTGTTGACATATACTCGCTCCTTCAAATAACCCCAAAGAAAATAGTCGCATGCTGACAAATCTGGCGAACGCGCTGGCCAATTAATTTCTGAATTTCTTGAAATTATTAATGGCGAAGATATGCTCTTTGCGTTAAAATAATTGATCGCTGATTTAAGTAATAAAATTCTATTATTCTTGTTCTTTGTTCAGTTGTAAATCCCTCCATTATTTATTCTCCAGATGTTATTTATATAATCTTAAAAAAAAAAATAAAAAAAAAAATAAACAAAAAAGTTATTAAATTTTTAAACCCCATTGTGACTTTTGGCCCCTCCTGTATTTAAATAAAAATAATTATTCAATAACATTTCACTTATAAAAACAGTTGAGATCTTCACAAAATAAAAATTTAAAAAAATTATAATAAATAATTCTATCAAATTGCATTCATTCACATTTCGTAAAGGGAAACTTTTTGAAAATCGGGTTTGTATATGAAAATACGTTTAAATTTGGAAAATACTTCACCAAAAAAAAAGTAAGCACTAACTGCCAATAAAAAATATACAATGAAATAGACAATACTCCGTACGTTATTACTTCGTTTGTTACCAACGAGAATAAATAAATAAAACAAAATGTGAAAAACAATCACACCAACTTCAGGTTGAATGGAGCGAATTTCAAAGCAAAAGAAAATTGCAGAGCACACGATACTCTGTACCCCTCCTCAAGCTTCTCACCACTCTCACCTAAAACAACCAAAAATTGCTGCAACAAAATTGCAAGTGTGGACAGCGAGTAAGAAAGAAAAGTTGCTAAAACCACCTGCAAACACACGATGTGCGATAATGGCCCTAAAAACCGACAGGGTCTAGTAATCGCAGCCGCGACATCCGTTTTAGTAGGCTGCATAATGAAACATTCGCCTACGGAGCATCTACGGAGTGGCTGCGTTATGCAGTGACTGAATAATTTTACAACATTTTACGTTCACTTAAATTGTGATCCTGCTTTTAAGGCTGATTATCAAAGCTGACTTGTTATGCGTGCTTTGCATGTAATCTACTTCATTGCACAATAACTTATTATTAAGTGATGCAAGAGCACATGCATGTGCTGGTATACCTGAGTATTTCATAATTAATCAACCTGACTCGTTAAAGAGAAAATATTTGCTGACCCCTCCCTCTTCTCACGACAGCCTCTAGCTGCTTAGCTCACTGAACAAGATTTTGCTTGTGTCGCATAATAATTCTATTAATTTGGAAATATTGAAACTTTTACAACTTGTGTTTGTAAAACATCAATTTTTCTCCGACAAGCATAATTTATAACAAGAAACAAAACACACAATACAAAAAAAAAAAAAAAAAAAAAAAAGGAAAATAATCAAAACACACTACTAACAGCAATATGATTAACATGGCAATAAATCATTGTTATTAATTACTTCATTTATGGCCAGAGATTTTCGCATTAATTCTTGTGGTTAAATATTAAAGGTTTGCTAAAGAATACAAAACTTTATGACAATGTTGACTATGAGAAGGATGTGCTCAACATTACAGAAACTTATTATTGCAAAAAACCGTCTTACGTACATAGTAAAATTATGCAGAAAGATGGGCATACGAAAAGGTATTTGCTTTAAAATTTACCACAAAAACAATTAAAGGCAACAAGCAAGTAAAGACGTTATTACATATTATATTTCAGTACGTGTCGTATAGTTGTATAAAAAACAACATATTATGTAAATATTAATGGGTGTAAAACATGCTACTTTGGTGAAGTATGAAAAGAAATACTCAAGTCTTAAACGTTCTGCAAAGTACATGTCAAAAGCAATTGGACATGAGGCGGTACTTTACCGATAACAGAGCAACTAACTTTTAATTAAACACAAATAAATTGTTGTGTGTAAAAAAGTTTAACGACAAACTCTTTTTTCTAGAAAAATATTCAAATTTATAAATGGGAGAATTAAATTGGGGAAAGCATTCCAAATATATATTGTAAAATATTAAATATCGCAAAATTAATGCTAAGCACCTCGTAGTTCTTTTCAGATATAAATTCAAAGTTAAGGCTTTTTTTACAGTTGAGCATAACTTTCATCCTGCATCAACTTGGCGTGAAGTTAAATTGTGGTGAAAAAGTCAACATCTTCACAAGGCACAATCCTTTTGATGGCTTCATTCCACTGAACATGTCTCGGTTATTTTTGTATCATCACCAGATGAAAGTACTTCTCCTGCCACAATCTATACGAGTATGCTAAGATTATATAGAAAAAAACACACACTATGAAAATTAATTAGTTCTCCATTATCGTGTACCTCGGCATAATGTCTTACCCTTCGATACATCGTAGTAATAAAAAGAATTAAATAAAATAAAACAGAATTTTCAAATTCCATTCGGCTAACGTTGATCTGGCGTAGTGTCTTAATAAGAGGCCTGGGCAGGCAGTTAAGTTTGCTGTATGAGCGCAGTTTCTATAAAGGAATACCTCAATTCCGAAATCGATTAAATCCATTAAAAAGAAGAATTTGCGAAAATTGAAAAATACGACATAGGCGGTATTACTGCCAAAGGTGTCTTTTAGGAAGCATAAGATGGTATATCGGCAATATTTCTATTATTACTAAAATTTTCTCGTGATTCGATTTGTCAAGTGAAAGTAATGTGATGTACACTTCACCTTATTCAAGCAGCTCACACTGTTTGAATAACTATACACATGTTTACTAAATTCAATGACACACATTAAATTCAGTGACACACATTAAATGCATGACACACACACACATGGCAAACACATTTCAATTGTATACACAAAAAAGTGCAGCAAGGTGAAATTTGAGCATCCTCACTTACTCCACTTCATTGTAAGGTGTTTGACCGTAATTAAAAACAATTAATACTAAGTCAATTTTCTTTTTAAATACTATTAAGAAATAACTAACAGTGAACCAGGAAATGCAAAATGCAATGTGAGCAAAAACCCACATTGCACTGGGCATTCCGAACACATGCAAAGAAATCCAAATGTGTCATTTAGGTCATAGAATGAATCGTAAAATAGTATATAAGGAGATATTTGTGAATAAAGAAATCAGAATCAATTTTGAACTCAAACCTTCTTGTGTTTATTTTTGAATCTCAACCTTAGGGCATTTCGCGTGCCTGCCAGCCGAGCTGTTGTGTCTAGCTTTAAAATCCAACACACCTATTGCACTTTGTCGCGTCTTTATACAGAGTGTAATAGCTATAACATTTCCTTTTGTTACTACATTTTTGTTTCCAACATTAATTAAATACATACATTCATATGGCATTCCTGCCAACTCACTTATAACATTATATATACATTATAAGGCAATCCTGCCACTTTTCCAACATACATTATATGGCGATCCTGCCACTTTTCCAATATACATTATAGTAATTTGATTTTTTATGGAACAATTTTATTACATACTTAATATTACGAGTTTTCGAAAATAATACGTATAAGAAAGTGATCTCGGAATTTTAATGTTTTCCTGGACGCATTCTTTATATTTCTTTGACTTTAATACACCCTCTTAGTAAAAAATTTGCTCAACTTGACTCTCTAATTAGCCAAAGTTTCTCCATGGCAGCTTTTCTCTTATCTGCATGGCAGATTTGCAAATTTCATCTCTGTGTGTTAAACCTTTTATTCCCGTTATGCTTGTGGGCATTTCGGTGCCATTTATCAGCATTACGGTTTTTTTTCGCGCAGTCGAATTTGAAATTTCCTACATTTGAATTTCCTACATTTTGAAATTTTATTTGTTGCGATTTTTTCATTGCTGTGATCAGATGACGAATCCAAATAAATACAAAATACTTTTCTTGAGCCGAGCTTTCTACCAATAATTTTTTTTTGAAGAACTATGCGATTCATTGGTTTCGTTACATAAATAATTCTTATTAATATTTTTATTATTATCATTATCATTATTAATATTATTATTAATATTCTTATTGTTTTTAATAATAATAATAATAATAATATTGAAATTAATAAGAATTATATATTGTATCTACATTTGTGACCGTTCGAATACCTCTAATTTATATTTTATTTTTCTCGTATTTAGTTTCGGTGAACCATAACACTTGTCGTCTAACGGGACAAACGAAATTGAAATTAAATTTTTTATTAATCAATCGCTACAACGATTTTGTCGTTTAGTGGTTTTAATACTTATTTATTCACCTAATATTATAATTATATGACATAATTGTAATATGAATGCTATATGAATATAATTATAATATGGGTTAAAGCCATGGCCATCGGCTATAATACTTATTATTACAGATATTTTTTTGAATATGTAGTTTGAATCTTACCAGTTGGTTTGATATTAAAAATTAATAATATTAGGTAGTCGATTCGTATTTTGTCAATAGATGTAGTTGCAGTCGTATACCTCCAGTGCTACCAATCACAGTGTGTCATATAGTATAGTGTTGGAAAGGAGAGATTTTAAACTTCATTTAGGTAGAAAAAAAATTTAATTCGGAAATTGAAAAAAAGTTACAGCTGTTCAAAAATGAGTGAAAATAATAAGGAAATTTCCTACATTTTGAAATTTTTGTACAAAAAAGAAGAATGCCCTGCACGCTACCAATGAAATTTGTAAAGTTTACGGAGACAATGATGTATCATTCTAGCATAACAATGGTTCACTCGATTCCGTTCTGGAAATTTCGATGTGAAAGATGCACCTCATTCTGGCCGACATATCGTTGAAAAATCCGATGAAATTATGGAAAAGATTTACCAGGACTGTCACATAGGCATCCATGACATCGCTAAGGAACTTAACATTCATCATTAAACGGTTTTCAACCATTTAAAAAATGGCCATTATAAATATAACAAAAAAAAAATAAGTTGGAGTTTGATTAAAAATATGAAAAAACTTATTCCAAAGTTGAAGTTGATCTATTTGGCAATTGAAGCACGTAAACTAAAAAAATTATATCTCGCATTATAACTTTTTTTAAGACCAGGACTACGGATACGACTCCTAGTTATACCAAGGAAAGGAAAGCAGAGGATACAGCGAACAGTATTCGTGCAGATTAAATCCCCAATTTAATCTGGGGAGAAACCTCCGTAGGGAGTTTGTTCCCCAAAAATTAGCCAATATATGTGCTCATACTCCCTTCCTTTAAAGTGAAATTCTGTATTCATCGGAATCAAACTTGAGTGCACAACACAACTAAAGTGGATGTTATTTGTATATTTGTTATCATGTTCTGCCTGATAAGTTTAACCAAAATATGATTTACATTAAAATAACAACTGAAATTTAGAATAATCGAAAATTTGTACGGAAGTGCACACATGCAACCGTTCCTGCTCAAGTTTAATAGCCACCACAATGAGAAATTATTTTTCATAAATTTTACGATGTTGGCGTGATTAAAATGCCTGAAAATTTTACAGAGCAATAAATTAAGTAGAAATAAAAAATAGAAAACGAATTCAGAAGAATGGAAAACATTTCTTAAACCCTCCTACCTAAAGCAAATACCAACATAATTTCTAATAACGTTTGCAATTAAAATTATTATCGCCTTTAAATCTTAATATGCAATACAAGGAGGCCACGCCTTTGTTCTTTATTACACAAGGCAACAAACATATTGTTTTACAGAGGCTCACAACTGCTGCATTACTAACTTAATAGTAAGTCTTTGTTACCTTAATTAGTTTGCAAATAATCTTCCACCGTTGATTATTTGCGGCTGTTGCACTTCAGTGTTTTGCTTTTCTTAATAAAATAATTTCAATTTCGCATGTCGGAGGCTTTTATTATTATTTTAAGCGTTTTGTTTTATGTCGAATAGATGCCTGATTGCAAGCCACAAAGAAAGTATAATTTGTTAAGGGAATATTAGTAAGTAAAATTCTTTATATTTAAACACTTTCATTCAATGGAAATACACTTTTGCCTCTTGTTTGCCATCAAGATCCCAGCCAGTTGTTTCTCAAATAAATTATACGAAGTTTCAAATCACATTGGATGGATGGGCTAAGGAGTTTGTCAATACAGACAAAAAATTGTTATGAACTTTCCTCGCAAGTTATTAGAGCAAGCTGGTGTTACTTAATATCGTGCTGTAATCCTTTCTTGATTCAGTGAAAAGTTCAAAGGACTTCAATTGGCCGCTAATATTGTTTTCATGTTAAGTAAATTTCGTTTAAAATTTACGTCAAACAATTGCAATACGTATTCAAAATTTCAATAAAAATCAGATTGTGAATAAGTAAATAAATGTTTAAATAATTATTTATAGCTCTTGTGAGATACTTGTAATAAAAAATATAAAAAAAAAATCTAATTTTTACTTTTATTTTAATTTTGAAAATTTAAATATAGTTTTAATATTAATGAAACGGCTTTAGCTTAAGAAATTAATGTTCAAATGGGAGTCCCCTTCTGGTCGCCACGACAGCATCTTTCCTATAACATTTCGAATCTTGATTTCCAGATATGCAAGTATCTCTGCTATATCGACGTACACAAGTGGCTTTATGTAACCTAAAAAAGTATAAAATGGGGTTAACTCAAACTATCTTACAGGCCATTATGTAAAACGATACCTTCATTAAAATGTTTCGACGCGTTGGAACCACATGTTAGCAAAGTTACCGTCAGCTTGAAGCCATGGCTCCGCCAGCCCATGAGACGCACCAAAGAATAATCTTCTGACAAATATGACAATCCCAATTTTATTTTAATTTAATATACAACTAATCAATATGAAATATTAATTCAGAAAAACTTTTTTCATATAAATTAATTGGTATCTAAATTTAAACTGAAGGCTCTTTAATGAATATCAGCAGTTCAATTCCAAAGCAGACCAAAAAAGGAATTAATAAACTTAAACAGCAACAAAGAACCGGAACTTCCCCCCTGTGCAAAACATTGCTGTTGTTATCGAAAGTATTCTATACAAAAATACACCACTAGATAAACATAAAAGAATAAAATAAGAATGAATAGCTGCCAATAAACAGAATAAATACATAAAACAGAAATTTAAAGAAACCATTAACTGGCAAAAATAGTATCGATGATAACAATCTTCACTTCTACAAACAACTCTTTTTCATTTGCCAGTGTGAAAGTTCGAAATGAAAAGTGAAATGAATTAAGATCTCATTTACACTGCACCGTCAGGCCAATTCGACTAGTATTACAATACAAACGTTGAATTGGAGGCCATTAATATCTGCACAAGCAAAATTAAAATAATGAACAATTTGTGAACTGCATTTAATATTAAGTTATTTCAATTGAAAATGTTGAAAAAAATAACTGAAACTTTTCCCACAAAATTAAGAGCTCTTCTCTACTGTCTAAGAGAGTGCAAAAAATCGTCCTTGAAACCACAGCGGGTTTCAAACCAAAAACAACTGTTTGACCACCATACCAACCACTTTACCAGTCTCGCTTTTTAATTTCAATTTACGGGAGTGCCTCCGTAGGCGAATGAATAATGTGCAGCCTACTGAACCGGAGGTCACGCGTTCGACTCCTGCCTAGACCATGGGAGTTTTCCTGCTGTGAAACCGAATGCTTTGCAAGTTACGTTAGTTTAAAAAAAAATTAAATTTAAAATTTACATTTACCCCTTTTGGAACTTTACTATTAAGATATTATTATAATTTTTATATTCTTTAAACCAAATTAACCAAAGCGGATCAAGCCCGGCCACTTGCGTCATGTGGGTTTTTAACTTACGAACACTGTTTGAGTTTGTTTATGTTTTGCTTGGAATATCTGTATGCATGCATTTCGGTATGTAGGTATGCAAGTATTGATGAATCCATGCAAGTAGGGATGTATGCTTATATGTATGTATTATTACGTTTGTATTATTACTATTATCATATGAATATGAATTTTTTTGGTCATAATTTTTTTAAGGATATTTATAATTATTTAACTGCTAAGACGAAATGATGTATGTTTGTATGCATGAACAATAATTATTATTGATGTATGATATTAAAAATTTAAATTCTTCTTTTGGTGCCATTTCTTTGAGAGAGCATATGCCAAGGAGAAGGGTATATAATATTCGGCGCATTCGAATGAATTTTTTATTTAATATTAGTGTACGAAAATACTATACAATAAAAATCTGGTAATACTACGGAAAATTTTTGATTATATAATTTTTGTTACATCTTTTGCACAGTCAATAGTTTGATTCCTAGTAATCTTGGAACCATTGGAATTGCTTAAGCCAATGGTCGGCTGGAAGAAGGCTTGAACTTGAACTGATTCTATTACTTTTTAATCATCGAAGCTCTTGCTTGTGTTTGTTTACTTTCTACAATAATAAAGTTTTAAATAAATTTCTATATTAAAAGCTTGTTTCCTAATATAAATTTATATATTGCCATTAAGAAGTTGGGTCTTGTAGCTACTAAGATTAAGCCAGTAGCAAAATTACACACTGTACGTGATTTTAATTATTTATGTACTGAAGTAAGAAACAAAACGTAACTGGAATTCCCTCTAGTCTTTGAGTTCATCCTTATTGAAATATTTTAATATTTTACCATCAAAAATAATAATCAAGCGAAAAATAAAGAAAAAAATTAAATCGCTTTATATCAGATACGTACATATAAAAGGGCATATTTAATGAGTCACTAATTTTATAAAAGCTTTTCATGCACCTAGAAAAAGAAGGAGATGGAACGCATTTCCTTTTGGAAATAAGTATATGAAATTCATATTTTCTCTTTGATAGAAATTAAAACTTAAATTCGTTTCATAAACTTTATAAAATTTTAAATACTCTATATCAATTTGTGTAACTATTAAAAAAGTATTTTATTAAAAGTATTTAAGAAATTTTCGTTGAAATCCAATTTGGTTTAAACTTGTTTTTAACACTTTTTTTATTTAGTTTGGCGGTTTATTCTGGGTAGTATCAAACACCAAGAGAAAGAAATCAAGGATTTGTATATTTATTTCAATTACATGCATTTAAAAATTGTAAAAAAGTTTTACAAACATGCGCAAAAATTGCAAATGTGGTTCGGTAAGTAAGAATCAGTAAAGTTTTTCATTTATTTCCTTGTTAAGTTTCTTTAACCGCAAAAAAAAACTCATTCATTTGCTTTCCTTGAAGGGGTTGAGGGAGGTGTTTGGTTTTTTCATTTCCACATTTTGTTTATTTAAGCAATGCATGTATGAACTCTTCCATCCAAATACATACATGAATATTTTAATAAAATTATACAAGAGCTTATATTAGGGCGGCTGCATTAATTTTAGTTCTTCTGTATTTTCATTTTTTTATTATGTTATGTTACTAATTTTGTTTCGTGTGACGTAGAGGAAATGAAAATAATTTATTTGTAAACTGATTTACTTATTCTAAAAATAGTTGAAAAGGCCTTTGATGTATGTAAAAGCTCCTTTTGTGTCACATCGATAAAAATCTACCGTCATAGAAGGACCATTAACAGGATCTCGTCATAAATAAGTAAATTTATATCTACCTCATAAAGTTGAGAGTCAAACTCGAAATTTTTTATTGAAAATTCCAACATTTTAGAAAATATTTTCTTGAAATTTTTTTTTACTTGCTTTTGAAATTTTATATTGGAAAAAGTCACTTTCTTTAAATTCATTTAATTATTAATATTGAAAAGCATGAGATTATCCTTAATAAGATTTATTGCAACAGAATCGTTTTGGCTAAACTCTAATGAATTGAAGTTGAATATTAAATCGATCTTTCGCAGCTGAGCTTTATATATATTAAAATAAATACTTGTAGCTACAAAATAAAAAAAAAACAGGAAAAGTGTTATATATCTACTTTTTTTTAATTCTCTACGAAAGTTCACGGTTGCTGAAAATCCTTGAAAATACTCACTGATATCCTTTTTCTAACTTTATCTGACAAGTGATCAATATTTGTAAGCAAAAACAGTGTTGCAATTATAACTAAAAGCATTTGTTACACCCTGTGATAAATTCAAATACTTACAAGAATGGTAAATGCAGTTAAAATTTTACAATTTCCAATAAATTTCGTTTGGTGTACACAAAACCGAACTTTGAACTACTTTATCTTTAAAGTTTGTAAACATTTTAAGAAGATATTTTAACCAGAGTGTTTTAAAAAAAAGAAAGTAAAAAATAAGGTTGAAATTCTGGATTGACTTTAACCATTTTTGGCCACCATCGTGACACAGCCTGACGAAAGGAGTGATATTACACAAATTGCCTTCTTTTTTCCAATCTACACCATGGTAAGCTAAGATTTGACAAATGTGTTGTGTTATAACATTCCATTTAAAAATTTTTTATATCTTATTTATTTTTAATTAAATTAATTTAAAAAAAAAACAAAACAATGCGAGTTAAAAGTTAAATGTTGATTGAACCAACTTTAAGCCTAATAAATTGAGGCGAATTATTACAACCCTGATGATATAAAGTGTCATGTGAAAATACTCTTCTGAAATGATAGCATACGAGATCATGCAGCCCTGCGAAATGCTCAGAAATAGGTAAAGACAGTTCACACTGGCATGGCCTTCAAACGTCGTTTGTTATCCAAAACATCATCAATCAGAAGTAAAAGTTGTTAAAACCAAAACCCTGATATTGTAAACAAACACATTAAAAAAATACTCGTCCTTCGAAGGGCCTTATAAAAATATTTAAAGCCAAATTGAAATTAAGTTTAATATGGGAAGGCTCATTTCAGACTTTGAGTCTCTGGCGTAACCAATTAATTCTCATTTGGTTTTTGACGAGCAATTCAATTTTTTGTCTGAGGTTTACAGGTTTATGCTCTTGCATGACTTAAACTGTACAGGGGAGTACACACATGACGACTGTTATGTGTATCCTCTCGATAGGAATGGAAAATTTTCATTTTGGTTATAAACAGTTGGAGCAGCCTATTGTGGCTTATTGTGCCCATATTTGCATATAACATTTCTTTAAAACTATTATTTGCTTTTTTATAACTTTATATGCACACATCGTGGACCCCACAAATTCATTCGGCGATAAGAACATATCGCCCTTCCAACTCGCTGCAAGTCAACTTAATAACAAAGTCCATAATTGCTGAGCTAAAGTGTGTTTAAAAATATTTTTTTTTTGTTACGAATTGAAATAATGATTCAAACTAAAAGATTTTTATGTTTATTCGTATTTAGTTAAAGAAGCGATAACTTTATTTGTTTTATATTACACACACTTGTCAGACTATATTGCGGCTTTTTTCAAGAAGGCCCCAAGAAATATATTTCTCACTTGAAGAACAGCTTCGTGAAAATTAATATTTTTTATAATGTTTTGATAATATTTTCATATTTTTTTATTTCATATTTATTGCATTTTCAAATGGACTCCAAAAAATTATGGCTTCAAAAAGAATGTCTTCTCAAAATAAATTTGGGGATTTTCAAATGAAACCGACGATATGTGGCTCTGTGTGCGTAGGTGTGTGTAACTAGACGCTGTTAATGTGTGGAATTATACTTCACGCCAAACATTAAAATAAAAGAGAAGAAAGCAAAATAGCAGCAGTGGAGAAGTAACACAAGTTTAATTCGCAGCAAGAAGGGGAAGAGTTAAAAGATTCAAGAAAGGAAAACCTCCGGCAAGTTTTTCCTTGAATGTGTGTGTGTGTAACAAAAGCAATTGTTTACTTCAGTCAGTGGGCGGCCGTTTTCCATTTTATTTATTTAATTGTAACATTGAGCAAAGATCACACGTGTCTATGCGATACGTTTGTAACAATTTCAGAATGCATATTCAGATTCATTTTTCAATATTCATTGTTCTACATTTCCAAATTATCTTCTGCCTCGTTGGTTTCCTTTATACCAAAATTCATCCCAACATCAGGCTTATTAAAAAATAAAATAATGATATTAAAAGCGAAATTTTCAAAACTATAAAAATATTTAAATTAAAAAAATTTTGAAGGAAAATAAGGAATATGAAAAATTTCATTTTCCTTAACACCATTGAGAGTCTTCTTTTTGAACTTTTTCTTCGTTTTTAAGCAAAAGGAAAATTATGAAATGTTTTAAAATAAGGAAAAGTATTATTTCGGTTAGTGCCGGTTTACAATATGAATATTTGCCATAAAGTCTTTTTTGGTCCTTTTTTTTAATGACAGCAAACACATAAAATTATAAAATGGCGGAGAAAAGCAATAAAATAATTGCAGGAGCAGGAAGAGTTTTTTCTTCATCAGTAGCGATTCACACTATGAATATTTTTTCATTTCTAAACTTTTCTTTTTGCTGTTTAAGCTTTAATTTGCATAAATTGTTTTATATTCAGGAGATGGAAATCGAACCAACGTACATGGCCATGTTTAGCTGAAAAACCTACTGCCAATTTCTGACAGAGAATACCCGCTTAATGCTGCTTTCACTGCGTAACTCTGGATTTATTTCATAATTAATTCAATTATTTGAAAATGTTTGATTTATTTTTAAAATGATTTTTCCAGTCACATGACTACATTGAAATGTATTTAGTGAGAAGTGCCAGCCCTGCGAATAATTAAACAAAGATCAAAAGGTCTCACCTTCTCTGGTTGCAAAACAAATCCCATCCTGCTTTAACTGGCCTATTACCACATACTCTTTAAATTTAAATTGCAATCACTTCTTTTCATTTGTTAAAGTAGCATAAAACTAATAATGCGATCCTATACAATGTAGTGGTACTCAAACTCAAGCAAAATGCACGAGCAATGTGCAGCACTAGTCAGAGTGGAGACAACTTTTTCCAAAATTGTTTTGCAAAAAAAAAAAAAAAAAAAAAAAAATTTAATAATGGAAATTAAATTGAAACAGAAAGCTATAACAATAGTTATATATAAAGAGCTTTAATTTAATTTTAGTCTGGTATTTGTTTTTATGGCAGCGCTGAAAGAAAGAATTTTCAATTACCTAAACAAAACGATTTTAAACGAGTTGGTATTTGCATTATGGAAGAAACTATAATTTTATTATTTTCATTATGCCTTTTTTAGTGTATTGAAGGCATTAGGACATTTGACATCGTGTCATCACGACCGTCAAGCAATGGCACTAATGAAAATTTGCTTTATTTCCGTTGTATGCAGTTTGAAATTTCCTCTTTCCGTTTAATTTTCAAATATTTCAACTATTCCTTTGCTGCTGCGATTGTTCTCCACTTGGACATCAATATGGCGAAATTAATTGTGATTTTCTGTTCGAACTAAATTGTTGCTGGCATTAGCACTGGTAGCTGAATATGGAAACTAATTGAAACCTAATTGCTGCATTGAGTTGAAAGGAAATTAGTTTTGTTCGAAAAAGTGAAACTACGATCAGTGTAAGAATTTGATGAGAAGAGTTAAAAATAATTGCTTAACCAAAATTATCTACAAATTTTTAATACTTTTAATTAAAATTGATATTATAAATTATTTTCCAAGCTAACGTTTTTGTAACTATAAAAAAATTTTTAATCGTGTCATATTTAAAAACTGGTATAAAATCGAAAAACAAAAAGGTCATTCGAAGAATATTTTCTATACATTGTAGAGTATTGCAAAAAGCAAATACAATTTTTTTTTAAATAATGATACAACAAAATTAATTCGCCTCCGTAGGCGAATGAATAACGCGCAGTCTACTAAAACGGAGGTCGCGGCTGCGACCCTGGTTGTTCTCCTGCGTACAAGCCGAAAGCTTTGCAGGCTAAGTTATTTCACAAAAAAAAGGGTTTCGAAACCAATTGGTGCTATCGAGGAGTACCGTCCCCCAAGCCTGCTAAGGTTTTACTCGCAAGTCAAAACCGCTCTGTTATATTGTTCACCTGTTGGCGCCTAAAAGTATACTTAATAAAACTTCACTCTTTACACCCATTTGCGATTCGAGTTAAGGGATGTAGCAACTGTCATCACGATTCTCAGTATTGAGTGGAACCTCATCAAGTAAGCAAAAGCGTTACGGTTACTTAATAAGGCAGTGAAAACTTTCTTTTTTTCCATTTTTGATTAAATAATGTATAGAATTTTTACATTCAAACGTACCGCAATTCATATGGCGATATTGCAATCAGAAGTGCAGGGCTATTGTGTACTTTGGTATGGCTATTAATGTATGGATATTGGATTTATGTTCTTGCATGTAAGTGTTGGGCCAACCGCAGCGTAAATCTTTATGGTTTAACATGGCTAGTAAGTCATGTGTACTTAAATATTGTGTAAACAACAATAGTGAAATTTCAATAAATTAATGAGAACCGAACAACAAAGCAAGAAAAAAACTTTTACGCTCTTTTATTAAAAAAATTCATTCCAGTATTGAGCAGATATTTTGTAAAGGTACTAAAGTTTTGTGTTTACCCTTTAGGAAAACTTTTTTTTCTATATGAGGGTTTTTCATTTGTACATCAAGTGCGAGAACAGAAATTGGTTTTACTTTTTTAAAGTGAAGAAAACAACTGGATTCATACGAGAGGATAAGAAATTTATAAATTCTTTACGACTTACCTTTTTTTAATATTCGACAAATTAAAAGCACTTTAGTAAAAAATTGATAAACGTAATAAAGAAATGTATTATTTGCTTCAACTGGTCCCTGCTTCTATAATTTGTTTAATGAAGGGTATCCTTTAGCATCCAAACTGGATCATATTTTTCAACTACGGTTTTTTCTTCATTTCTCTCATATTATTATTTATTGTTTTAAATTTTTATTCCAAGAAATGTACTTGGTCATGTGCACCAGAAGACAAATAAAAGGTCTGGTAAAATGAATAAAAAAAATTTCATTTTCAACAGCCAAATAGAAGGCCAGCGAATAAAGGAAAAATCAGCGCCATTTACATGCACACAATAGAATATCTTAACAAAAGGGATTAAATGTTGAAACCGCTGATATTAAATAAATTATAGTTTCTTTGTTTTTATATAGTGGTGTGTAAAACAATATTTTTTTATTTCACAGTTTAACTCCTGCACCTCTACTACGAAAGTGTTTCTGGTTCTATGAAGACACACTTGGCTGAGTTCCTTTTTGGCAGTCACATCGGATATTATTGAAATCGTTATGAATAACAAATATTTCCATATAAAATGTGTTTAATTCGTAAAAGTAGAAAAATATTTAAGAAATAACGGTAAAAATATATAGCAAAGTTAGCACTCGTAAGCAATCGGCAGGACTTTCTTTGCATCATTCTGTTAAAAAATCTCAAATGAACACCACCATTGAAATATTTGTATAGAAAAAAATCCATCACGCTGTTCAGTGAGAGATTGACCGCAAGCCTTGGGCACTCCAAATAATCGGAAGTGATGCAAACCTAAGCAATTTCAGTGCAGGATGTTCGCACAATATCTGGAACGGCGTTTTATCTTATAATAAACAGAATATATATCGAGCAATCTCAATATTTTCAGTAGCTATTTTGTGGCCGCAGTGTCCCCTATATAGAATGCTTTATAGATTTGATTTATACATTATATACATACATATACTTTATACATTACAATACAAGTACGTTAACCCAGGGGCTTACAAGTTCCAAGTTAGTACCCATGCTGCCTTCTTGGCTACTGAGTTGGCTAGATAGTAAGCCCTTTCGTTGCCAATGTGGAATCAATGATATCAAGTTTATTCAGAGAGGCCATGTATTCTGAGGCCACACCTGGCCTAATTTCATATTCCAGTTCAAGAAGAAAATCTTTAGTAAATGTTGCAATGTCATTATAAATTAGGCCGTAATTGGTATCTCTGAAATAACTATTACTAATCCGGTTCGAGTCCTGCTCACAACCAGTAGGCTTATTCTGAATTGCGATGCCAATGCTCAAAAGAAACATGCAAATGCGAACAATTGGTATTCGGTATTGCGATTATCGCATAGTACTCTTTTTATTCGCATTTCAAATGCGAAAATGTGGCAATTTGGTATTCTGTATAGCGAATGCTAATGCCAGATACATGCGATAATCGCAAAATTTATTCGGCAGCAAAACAGCAACCGCAAAGCACAAAAATGTAAGTAAAAAATTATAATTTTGTTCATTTATTTAAATTAATTTTTTTTTTAAGTTTTTCTTTTGAGCAAAATTACTGAAATGTGTAATCCAAGAAATGCCTTTAAGTTTCTAAATAAAAAGATGACTGTTAGTTTTTAAATTATATTTTTTTTTTATTTCATCTCTTATATTTCTAGCAATATTTGTGTAATTGTTATTACTAGTATCACTGTAGCTGGTTGATTTCAATTCGGAGCCAATATTATTTAAAACGTATAAAAATGCCTCTTGGGTCAATCTAAAATTTTTTACAAAACTGGAATAGAAATGTTTTTCATAATTAATTGTTTTTAATGCTACAAAATAAATTACCTTTTCGCATTCAAACTTAGAATATCCGATTTGCTTCTAAGTTTTCTTTTCTGTACCCTTTTATTTTCCTCATGCTCCTCTTCATCATAAATCCATAGAGCAACAGAATCCATTTTTGATAACCAACGAAATACACAAATTTTTTTTTATTTTTTTTTTAATTTTTATTTTATTTAATTCAGAAATTTATTTTACTTTTTCTTAATTTTTATTTTATTTAATTCAGTTATTTATTTTGTAACTGCAAATTTCTTTTTCTTTTGTAAGATTAAATTTGACGTTTACTGGTACCAGCGTTGTTAATTTTGGCCGGTGTTGCCGCGAAGTAAAATAAAATGCGATTGCGATTGCGATTGCGAAAGTGTTGCAGAATACGAATTTACTATTGCATCGCAATTCTTTATCGCATCGCATTCATTATTGCATAGCGAAACACTTCACAGATTGCGTTTGCATGTGCAATTACATCGTTCAAGTGCAAATGTGGCAACCGCAAGCCGAAGTATTGAAGAGATACGAGCTCAGAGTCTTCAGAAGTGTACGCGGTTCATAAAATTCATGCAGTAAATCCTGTATTGGTACATAATCATACACTGCTACAAGATGCACCAGATACTGGCCATCCATTCCTTTCTCTGCATGACATGAATGGAATCTGTTGAATCTCTTTTCTGAATTATACCTTTGTGGCAAATTTACCTTAACCGGGGAATTCTAAAGCTAAAAACATTTGTAGAAAAGTAGTTATGTGGTTTCCGGTTTCAGTTTTCAGTGTTAAAGTTCTTCCTAAAATTTTTCTATGCTACTGTTTACTCATGCACCCACATTTAATATTCATTCACACTTAATTTCTGATTTATTACATCTTAATATGTAGCAAAGATTACATATCGAAAGTACGCTTCGATGTATACATTGTATATTTTTTAAAGCATCTATCCTACCGCCCCTTTCGCCTCACATATACAGACTCCCTAATAAGGATGTCTTTTCAACTTTTCAATTTATCCCTTGACAAGTTTAACTCACATCTTAAATAATTAATTCAAAAATATTACAAAATTTAAAAGCCATAATTTGTTAATCAAATTCCTTTGGGATTTTTTGTGTTCGTAGGAGCGGAAAGAGCGTGTTTCAATAAATCTTTTAAAATTAGAGAAAAATAACTAATTAATTTTTACACTTAATTGTATCTTTCATTCTGCTAATGTGTTTAGGGATTAAGCATAAATGTTAATTTATGATTTTCTATGCAACAGCTAATTCAAGTTGAAGTGTGAAAGATGGAAAAAATTACTATTCAGTCAATCAATATTCATTATGGAATACTTGTGTGCGCAAACACACATGCAAAGTGCACGCATTTATAAACTGTTGATGAAGGAAGTGAAATTCCATTTTGAACATTTTCAGCAGATAAAAAATTATTAAATTTCGTGAACGAGCTGATGAGTCACAATTAATTAGCGAGAAATAATCGCGATGAGATTAATTTTTAACTTCGTTACTTAAATATATCGTTTTGGTTAAGAGTTGAACCAGTTCGCGGTTCCTGCACAGAATGTTCACTATTATTCAATTTTTCCATTTTATTTTAATATTTGCCTCATAAATTGCTGACTAGTTGGATACAAATTCTAATAAAGATACCTTAAAAAAATCACATTGTATACAACGTGTTTATTGTATTGATTTACAGAACTCTTTCCGGACTTGCGGTGACTGTACTTTTCTGTCTCTGAAAGGGTTTTTCTAAAAGTAGACTCAAAGACAATAACAGCAACATCTAAAGAGACTATGGACAACCCACTATCTTGGTCATAATGTACTCGATGCAAGGCAAGTTGCGTTGTAGCCCATTATAACTCCAAGAAGTTGCAGGAGCAAACTAAGAGTTTATCAATGTCGTCATTGCCAGTTTTCCTTATTTAGATAACCTTGTGTGTGCTCCCATTTCCCAGTATCCAGTAGAAGGTAATAGTTGAAGTTCCGTCAACTCATATAGCAATACGCTTCATTGACGTGCCATACAACTCAGATGGTTTCTGCTCTTGTAAAAGACTTTACATCCCTGTTCATTATCAGCTACAATAGGAATGTCTCTGTCCGATATTCGATTGCACTTTCACCAGTTTTTTGTTCTTGTAAATTCTAAAATTAATAATAATGCCTGTAAGACGTCTCATCCATTCGTTAGTCTGGAGAAATTCTTATCATATATGAACACTGAGATCCCCAGAGATCTTATACTAAGGAGAAGCCTGAATTTGTTATAAAAAATGGTGTCGTATTGCGCAAAATTTTATGCATAGAACTTAAATTTTTCCAAAATTTCTATTTCCATGCAATTTTCACATGAAGTTTAATTCATTTAAAACAGTATTATTAAACAATATATAATATATTTCCTAGAAAATATATTATAATAATATATTTAATATAATTGCGAGAAAAATTTACTACAAGCACGGTTGCCAGAATTGACAATTTTTTTTTGAAATTTGACGATTTTCACCTTTTAAAATACAGTAGTGACGATTTTTATTTATTTTTTTATAAATTTATGGCAACTTTGTTTTTAGTATTCCCTTTTTCAGAGTTGATTTTTGGAATTTATGATTTTTCTTGTGCAAATAAAAAAAATAACAACTCATGCTTTTTGATTTTAAAAGTATTTTTGAAGGAGAGGAAACCAGCTTTACAGAATTTTGGAAAAGAATATCCGAGATGAAGAAATGTGATTCAAATGTTATTCGCAATATAGTGATTTTACCACATTCATCGGCAAATGTCGAAAGGATATTCAATCGGGTGAATTTAAATAGAACCAAAATTCGCAATTATTTAGAAAACGATTCTTTAATAGGTATCCTACACACAAAGTGTTATACTTATAAGTGTTATACTTATATTAAAACAATTTCTATACTGATTCTGAATTCTGATTACATTTCTTTTTTAATATCCCTAACTTTTATAATAATAATTTTAATGAAGATATACATATTGTATATACGATGTGGGATAAAAAATAACCGTTACTTTCAAAATTCGTGAGTTACGTACATATACGCTGTTTTCTGTTATATATGTTGGCAATATCAGTCATTTTGGATTTTCAGTTGGCTTTTGACAGATAAAAATATTACTCGTGTTTTGATGTTGTCTTTGATTTTTCACTAAATTTGGAGGAAAAACAATGCCGCATGGAAGCTGTTGAACGTCGTCAATGACGATCCGGATTTGCTCAACAAAACCTCATAACTGGTTACGAATCATGGGTGTATGGCTATGAAACTAAAGCCTAATCATCCCAATCGAAGCGACCAGAAGAGCCAAGACAGATAAACACATGTCAAGTTCGGTCAAATATGAAGGTTTCACTCACTGTTTTCTTCAATTGCAATGGAGTGGTGCATCATGGATTATTACCACAAGGTCGTACGGTCAATAAAGAATACTATCTTGAAGTTATGCGCCGTTTGCGGCCTTTACCTTCGTATTTACGGGACTTGGTCTACCTGAACTTTTTCCGTTCCCAAAACTGAAGATACCGATGAAAAAAGGCGTTTTGCAACAATTGCGGAGATAAAAGAAAAATCGAAACAGGAGCTGTTTCAGCGCGTATCAGAAGTGGGTCGAAGATTGGAAAGAACGGTAGCATGAGTGCATTATATCTAAAGGGATTACTTTGAACGGAACAAGATAGTTGATGAATACGTAAATACTTTTCGGAAAAAGTGCAAATAACGGTTATTTTTTAATCACACATCGTATATAATACATATATATGTGTATATTTACACATATATATGTACAATTTAGATGATTTTTTCACAGAAATCTGTAGTTTTTGACGATTTTAGCCCACGAAGTTCTGACAACAGTGAATACAAGATAATATAAACATTAGCTTTCTTAGCTTGTTTCATAATTCTGCAGAGCTTTCTTTTGTAAAGCCTTTGAAATAAAATATCAACATTGAATTCTTCAGTTATTATTACAAAACTAATTTATATGATTTATAATTAAGCAATTTCTTTAGTCTGAATTTGATTTTTAAATTGATATCGTGTAATTCGCAGATCAAGAAAATCACATTTTAATTACAATGCCAGAACACCATATAGCTGAATTCTTGAAACCATACAAGGGTATAAAATTTATAATGTCAAAAGCACGAAAGGCAGTTGCTCGTCTAGGTTTGTAGAAACAGTATGACTTATACATTTTATATATATGTAAAGAAAATGAACCTGTGGCATCACTTGTGCCTCTATTTTCTTCAATATAACTATACTCTGTCAAATATGTGTTGTCAAAAACACAGTTATACGGAGTAGAGCAGTGAAAAGTAGAGAAACAGTTATACGGGATAGAAGCATTAAATGCTGTTTCTAATTCATTTTTAGAAAAGCAATTTTGTTTTTATTCTTTGGAAGTAACTCTTTACTACACATATATGTATATATATTTTTTATAAAACCTTAAGACTCTTTTGTTCGAAGTAACTTTTCATTTAATGCAAATAATTGAATATTCTACACTGGTCGTCAAACTTACACATGCATTTATATTATCGTTGGCTTTATAGCGGGAACACAAATTGTAAAGGAGGTTTCGTTTCCAGGAAACTGTGCAAAAATCTAATAGAGTATGCATTACTCCAGCTACTTTCTGTAAGGGCATGCTGAGTTATGTGTCTCAGCTGGATCTTAGTTTGCAGATTAAAGGCAGCAATTTATTTACGTTTTATTGTGTAATGCTTTACAAATAGTAACGTAGTAAATATTAAAGGAAATATAATAAGCGGATGGTAATACCACATGCAGACACAAATTGAAATTGATTCTCAACTAGCATGCACACATTAAGAAAAACCACTTCCTTTATTGTTTTACTGCTTCCAGAAATCTAGAACACATTATAAATTTTATATCAGTGTATGGTTTCAAGATTCCAGCTTGAAGCTTGTTTAGTAACATCAGAATGTCCGCATTAACCACTATGAGACAAATAGAATGAAATTAGATTTAGGGGGGTTACTTACTATTGCGATGGGTAAGCGTTTGTGATTCGTAAGTAAGGTCTCGTTTCACCATTCCACACAGTCTTAACACATGTCAAATTTGGAATGTATTACAAAAAGTATTATAGTGTATCCTAAAACCGTATTGTTTTTTTACAGTCGAGTACTTTGTGGTACAAACTAAAACAGAACAAAAGTTTAAATTGAAAAAAAAAAATTAATTGCGTGTCGGAATGGCGTACAAGCTTTGAGCTTTTGTTTCATTTGCTACAATGAAAAGCTGCATACTTGGCCTAATGAAATTTTATTATTTCTGTGAAGGCAATAAAAAAAAGTACTTTTTTAATTTTTTTGTAATAATTCAGTAGAATAACAAAACGAGAAAAGAAATATGAAATACAATTTAAACATCTTTCAGCACTATTCTGAGCACAACAAAAACAAGAACAACATATTTTTGCAAGACTGATTAAGATTTAATACGTTTTCATTTACTTAAGCTGCCCTCGTAGACTAGTGATTGATTTACTAGGCTTGTACTCTGGGCGACAGCCAGTGTGCCATCGGCTAACTTAATGTTTTACTTATCGAACTACCAAGATTAGCAAAAAAATATGATTATCTTTTATTTTAATTTTATTATTTTTTTTCAGCTGACAAAAAAGAAAAAAGTTTCAAAGTTTCCAATATTAGAATCCAGTCGATGTAGTCCATTTAATGCCCCCCTAATAATTGTAATCAATGTATTTTGAAACAAAAATTATGATATTCCACTGTGAATTTTAAATCAAAATTATTTATTCTTAAAAAAATAAAGCAAATAGAATTATACAAAATATTATATACTTTCATAAAAATTTTCATTAATTTATTCACTGGAACAGTGCAAGTAATTCTCGTATTAACTTTCTTGTAAAAAGTATGAGAGTACCGAGCCAACCAAAAAGTATCTCTTCAGCTTGTTAACGAAATAAACTCTTTATAGAAGGTGATGCGAGTTGAAATTCATTAATAGTTTGTTTTATTTATACGAAATATTGGCAATTATTTTTGTTTTATATTGAAATTAATTGCTCCTTAAGAATTTTCATTCATGTGCAACTCGTTTTAGACTTGAATTACCTTTTCTGACTACTGACTAGCAATTAATTTATTTAAAAATTATATTTATTTAGAAATAATAAAACAAGAGCTTTTTAAAAATTAAAAATCCTTTTAATGTCAAATTTCGCCATGCACTATAAAAGGATGTGTGTATCCAACAGCCTTAGCAGAGATTATTATCAAAAAGGACTTTTTCCATTTTATATTAACTTCCCTTTTAACATCATTTCTTCTTAAAAACACAAATCGCAAACTTGCATTTGCTTTGGATTTGCGTTTGCATAACAAAATAAATTAAACTTTCATGCACGAGATATGAATAAAAGTTTGCTACGTCTGTATGCATAAAAAATGATAGTAGTTTGTATAACCTATAAAGTGCTTACGAAGCATAGTAAGAGTAGTAGGAGTAGTAACAAAAAAGATAAGTAGGGAAAACCACAAACACTAATGCTGTTGAGGCAAACAATTAAAAAAGATTGTGCATTCCTACGTAATTTAACTGCAGACTGGACTTAGTCTTTGGATGGCTTTTATGCAGCTGCTTTATTTTATTTATTCTCGTTTCTTTAACTTGCGAACACATACTCAGGTATTTATAGCCATTAATATTAAACAGGATGGTGTAGGTAAAAAGAGGCTACTTAGAGCAGCAGAAACTTATTTACATACATTTAATCACTTTCATATATCAAAGCTGGTTCTCATATATATGAACGGTCGTAAGTGTTTGGCCTCAATACTACTTAATTTCCTTATTTTCAACTCTTGCTTTTATTGAATGTTTTTGTGCGGATTTGGCTGATTTCTGTGGAACTAGTTTGTCAGCATAAAGTCATTCAGGGAGCTGAAAGAGAGCTGCTTAGTTGGCAAAGTGAATGTTTAACCTCTTTTATTTAAGTTCCCTGTCATGCGCTGTCTTACTTATTCGTTAAAAGAGTTAAAATATTTCAGGACTCAATATTTCAGAGTCCTCTATACTACTATTTGCTCTTCGTTCCTCTTTCTCTCTCTGTCTCTCTGAAAGGTTATCTCCCCTCTTATATAATTGTTTTATTTTAAGGGATTTGTAACGTTTTAAATGCCAGTAACTGTTGCATATTGAGATGTTACACAGTTACCCACACATGCATTACCGTATTCAAAAAAAAACTGTTAACTTTTTAAATCTATTGTAAAACAAAGAAAATTAAATATAATATTATAATATATTATAAATACAATATTTTATAATCATTTTAGGTTTGTAATTGTTAAAACAATTCTTTCCGCTCAGCTTCATTTAGCAAGTGGTTACATGTTTTTTTTTATCTTGCACAAAATGTTAATAAAGCATTAAATTTGCCAAACCAAGCTCTCAGAGAATAAAGTTCTCCCATATGGCTATGCAAGTATATTATTTAATTTACATTTCATTTAAATTATACCTCATTAAACTAAAATTTACACTTATACGAATTTTGTAATATATTTTGCTAATGGCTCTTTATTACGAAACTTAAATCGTAAGGTTTGATGTCAACATATAAATTAAAAAGCTCTGACTCGGAGAGCACTAGAAACAGAATTAAAAGCACAATTGACGCCGCTGAACTCCATAACACAAGGCATGCACATAAATCGTGGCAGTATGTAATTTATTTCCACGTTAACATAATGTCATTTGCAGTTGCTACACACATCGACGCCAAAAAGTATGCAATACTTTATGTAAGATGTAGTATGAGTGTTAGATGAAAGCCTCACAACCAAAAATTAATCATACGCACCGATTTAACAAAAGAATATGCAATTTCTGAATGCTCACGAGAAACACTTCAGGCCATTATACAACTATTAAGCATGCGGCTCAAGTTCGCCAATTATAAAGACAATAAAAGGTAAAATACCTACATTTGACTACGATGACGAGAGGCTCTGTTAACTGGCGTGTAACCTCTGTTATTTTACACGCTGATTAAACGTACTTTTACATCTAATACTTGTATTTTAGTCTTACGCTCTGTTAACTGCTAACTCTATTAAAGTGTTTTTAGTATTTTTAGTATATAAAATAAAAAATTTCATTAGGCTGAATTCATTATGCGCCTGAAATGTTTCCTTGAAGATGTACTTTCTGATGCTTGCAGCTCAAACAACAACAAAAAACATATGATAGTGTTGCCATTACAGTACGAGTATAAGTTTCCTGTACGCGACTCTTTAAAAAGAAATCAATGGCTTACAAACTAGATATGTTTTTAAAGTCCTGACAATCCATATTGGTTAATATTAAAGCAACTTCCATTATCCCTGTTGCGTCTTCAAATAAATGATTATTTATAAAATCCAGTTAGTTTTATTAAAGTGCTTTTGTCACTTTTCTTACAGTTAATTTTGTTAAGTTAAGCTAAAGACATTAATTAATTATTTAATAATAGATTACTAGATTTCCAGTTGAAAGGATAATATTAGTTTTTATTATAAGTTTTTTATTTGAAATACATGAAGACCCAATTAGTAACTTATGATTTAATTAAGTTATAGTTTCCAAAAACCATTGGAATTAACCAATTCCTTCCTTACCATTATATGTTTAGAGTTTGGTCCTGTTGAAGTCAGATAATTGAAGTTCAACTACTTTTTAGAGAAATCAAAAAATTGTTTTGTTACTAAAAATTCTATTTGAAGTAAAATTTTTTTCAATTTTTGTCCAATTGTAATTTGTTTTCTTTAAGGTGTTAAAAAGACTGAAATAAAAAGTCAGTTTCCTTTTACAATTATTAAATGCCTTAAAAATAGTACATCAAAATAAAAAATGTAATGAAAAAAATCAATTGTTACAACCAAAACCATAATAATTAAACGTACTCATTGAATTTAAAATGTAATTGCTGGTTCATAATACAATTAATACGATTAATTAATCTTTCACCCTTATTTGCACCTCAAGTTTTTTATCTGATTGGTTTTATCAAATTGCTTAAATAGTTTTTATAGTTTCTAAAAATATTTAAATCTAAAATTTTCACTTCAGTCTTATTTAAATTAATAATGATCAATTTAATTTAATTAATAATTAAAATACCGCTTAAAATCAACGCTTTTAAAAAATTAACAATATTTCTAAAATCTTTATATTTTATATTTAATGCCATCTATTACTTATAATAATTTATCATTAATTTTCTTCTACACTTTCTATTGTTTTTTTTTTATCAAATTATCTGCACAGGAAACAAAAACAGTCCTTTGCATGACTTCTTCTAGGAAATTTAAATATGTTTCTTAAAAAATATTAAAAAAAAAAATTGTAAAATAACAAAAAAAACGTCTAAAAATATATTTCTAGTCTCATGATGCGAAAATCATTAAATATATAAATAAGTCCTTCATTAACATTATACGAGCTAGTAAAAGATAAAAATTTTTGCACTGAATGAAATTTTTACAAAAACGCTTAATTATAAAAAGCTGACTTTTTATGAAGGTTCGTTATATTTTAATTTTTAAATGGCAGTCACGTTTATAGTGAAGTTTTAAACGAAAATCAATCACAACAACATACATAGGGTGTACACATTCCATGATTGCCATTTTTATTACAAGTTAGATGAAGTTGCTTATTTTGTTTTCATCTGACACTTAAATGCTTCCGAATTGCAACATTAAGTTTTGCAAAGCATTGTAGCTGCGACATTACTTGAGTATTATAAAAACAAAAAACAACAAAAAATTATTCCAAACTTAATAATTCAAATAGTTGATTGTCAAGGTTGCCGAACTCCATGTCCATGTCCGACTTGGTATAAGCAAGACTAGACTCTTTAGATTAAATACTATGATTATGTGGATGCATAGAAACCTCATAAAGGCTTTATATTTTTGAAGGGCATGTACAGTGTGGCAAGAGTTCCATTGTGGTACCTCTATAGAGTTTGGGGAATGCTAAAATAGGGTAGTGAATAGAGACAGAGATTGGCAGTAGAGTGAGATAGATCATAGAGATGGCTGATGCCAGTGTACAGACACACAGCGTTTCTAATAAAGTTACTAAAGCTAAATTACTAAAGCTAAATCATAAATATTCATAAGGGAGAAAGCTAAATATTCATAAGGCAGAGGATGACATAAGTTCAATACAGCTAAAACTTTCAGCGCGCAAGCGAAGAAGGCTTTCAAGATACGTTTTATACAATTTATTAAAAAATTAAAAAATTAATTATCTCATATTTTAAGATAAGCCAATTATGAATTGTGAACACCCTACTTCAATCATCATTCTTGAACAATAGCTTTTAACGCAAAAGGCTTTTGTGTGACCACATGCTCTGAAAACGTTATGCCAAAACTATATTCCCTCAATAATATAAAGAAATAATTTTATTCAAACTCTACAATTATTTTCGTCAAGGCAATTAAATATTTTACTGAAGCAATGCCAAATTTATGATGTGCTTTTATTTTACAATTTTTTTTTTTTAAATATTGAAAATATCGTAATTGGAAATATGAAATCTCCAGCCACCAGCCAGGCAATAGTAAAGCCATATAAAATAAGAAATACAGCAAAATAATCATAATAATTCAAGGAGATGTTTTGGTGCAAAAATCATCTTAAAATGTTTTTAATTCATTTCCTTTTTTTAATGAACGAAGTTTTTTTTTTTTTAATAATGGGAAAATATTGCAATTTTCTTTTACAGATTAAAATAATATTTTTATGGTTACCATTCGTGGCATTGCTGTTTGTAATGAATTGCATTCACAAATTTTATATTAACTAAAAGATGTAACCGTTGCTGTTTATTTAAAATATTCCGAAAGTTGAAAAGATAAGTGGGGCAGTGAATGCAATCACCCAGGCAAGGAAGTAAAATGAGAATTAATAATTTTCTGTGTTAAGAGTTGAGTTATAAATTTTAAATAAATACCCATAAGCTTAGACAGGTTCAACTTTATTGCTTTTGCAGTATGGTCTCGGCTTACGTTTTATTAAAAAAAAATTTAATAAGTATTGGAAGTAACGAAATGCCTACTTTGAAAATTTATTTAATTAAAATATTAAATTTGGCTAAAAAGTAGAGAAACATATTGGCCCCATCAGTCTATACGAATTTTCGACTCCAAAGGCCGCTGGATGGGGAAGCAGCTAAATTGAAGCCGTCTAGTTTTATAAAGACTGTTAGCCTGCTATCCGGTTAGCCGTTCGAAAAATATTGGTAACGGTCGAGGGGTATATGTTTAATACTTAGGAAGAAAATATATGGCTGAGCAAAATGGGCTCACAATTTAAAGTCTAGGGACGACTACTGTACCCCTATTAGCTTTTGTCAGTATACATCGAACAGCGTGGGCCAACCTCGAGCTAACTGCTTATAATTTAACACAAAAAAAAGGTTTATATAGAACAATTGGCCACACTTATTTTAAATTTTATTAAATAAAAATTTAAAGTAGCCGATGGCCTCAGCAGCCATATTATATTTACTCGCATATTCATATAATTATAATATAACAAAAAAAATAAATATTAACATTATTTACTAAAACTTTTGAAAATGAAAAACAAAATGTGGTCTCACCGACAAAATTATTATGTGGATATTCATACATCCTCGTACACATTTTGTTAATTTGAAACAAAAGAATTTTGCCTTTTCCTATTTTATCATTTCGTGATGCGAGTGATGAAATATATTAAGTGTCTTTGGTCGATGAAAAATTATAATAATTATTAATAAATAATACATTTCCAAATGGATTTTCCAGACAATTTTAACACTTGATATTTATTTTGTTTCAGGGCAACTTTATTAACACAGAGAGAGTTAAGGCTCAGCAGTAATACGTATTCCTTATATGAAATATTTTTTGTGAAATTTCTATTTAAATTTTAGCTGAAACAAGAAAAGCTGTACGAAGATAATCAAGAACAGGCAGAAATTTTATTTTTGCACCAACAATATTAAAAGAAGAAACAGCGGATCACTCCAAGAAATTGGCAGAATAAAAGCACTGAAGATATTTAACATTGTTAAAAATTCGCGCATCACAAATGATTCCTGCATTTACAATTCTTTGAAGAAGTTCTGTGCTTCACTTAAATGAACACAAAATAAAATGCAAATGAAAACGAAAACGAAAACGAAAAGAGACCTGTAATGAAGTCAAAAGCAGCCTGCATAAGTTTGCCATCTACTCGAGTGGCTTTCCATTTATCCACGATGGCACACTGAAATAACTTTTCTTGTCAAATTATCTGTTCCTGTTGCCTAGAAATTTATAGACAATTTAGTGCATCAAATTTATTTAAACGTGTACTTGCAATCAGACAATTGTCTAGACAGAGACATAATTTTTCTTCTTGCTTTTTTAAGAAGAGTTATACATGGAACCAATAACTTTACTATTATCGGTGGCTGTTTCTCAATACAGGAACACTTTTCGCGCCATACAGCCACATTTTAAAAAAAAACTTTCTTTAGTATGTTTGCGGCGTTCAATTTTATAAAATGGTAGCATAATTTCCCTTTCCCTAACACAAGTGGTTGCAGTTGATGATTAAGAAGGCATATATTTTACAAATAATACCAATATATAAATAATATTATTTAAACATTTTTTAATGAAATACATGCTTTAATTTCTGTTTCTTCAGTTTGTTGAATTTTGCAATAAAATTAGCCATTAAACTCAAATAGAAAGAAAACAGCAGCTTGGCAGTGTTCAAATGATCCCTCGTAATCAAATTTTCAATAAAGTTGATCTCATTTCCCACCAACTATTAAAACTTGATTGTAAAATTTAAAAAAAAAAATAAAAAGATTTACTTATTTAATCTAAAATAACTAAAATAAGAAAAATATATAAACCAAAAAATTATTAAATTTTTTTAGGTTAGGGTAGCTTTAGTCCATCCCTTTTATATGGAAACTGAAATTTTATGAATTATTTGAAATAAATTATTGAATTTCAAATCATTGTTTTATTGGAGTTTATTGTGTGTTTATCAATTAAAATGAAAAAACCCCTTTGGAATGCAAACAGCGAGTGTGGTTTTTGGCCAACTCACACTCCACAATCATCATCCCCTGCCTGGCAACTCTTTTTGTATTCCCTATTCGATAAAAAATATATTATTTTACTTATTTTGTGTTTATCAATTAAAATGAAAAAACCCATTGGCAGGCAAACAGCGACCGAGGCTTTTGGTTAACTTCCACCCCACCAGCATCATCACCTCCCTGACACCTCCTTTTGTATTCCATATTCGATACAAAAATATTTTCTAATAGCATGTCAAGCATCATTTACACCAAATTTATTATCTCTTTAATTCACATGATTTTGTTTTGCAATGCATTCTCTTAGAGAATTCATCCGCATTTACTTTAAATAACTCAACAACCACGTTTTAATGGCACACGTTTTTATACGCTAACATTTGCACCGCAATTAGATCCTCTTTAACTCGCCTAATTTAAGCTTGCACATTCATATTATTGAAATTCCCTTAAAATCATTCATTGTCTCATTTTTCCTGCCATTCGCTTTTGCAGTCTTCGTTAGTACTTTGTGTTTGTGTTCCTGTGAAAAATACATGAAATGTAAACAACTAGTGTAATTAGACGGGGGAACGCGATTTGTCCTACAGCAGTAGAAGAGAATAAAATCCCACCAACGGCTTAACTGCAACAAATTAGGATTTAAAAGTAGACATGCCCGCTCATAAAGGTTCAGATAACAGTAAAGTTTTATTCGTTTTGCTGCTGCCTGGCCAACATTGAGTAAATGAGGCGTAATAATGACTGGCCCATTAGATTTACCTACACATCGTAGATATAAAAGAATATACGTTACAGTGCTAGCAAACATCATTTCAATGGAAATGGTTTTTTATTTTATTTTAAGCTAACGAACGAAACCCAATAGCGGCATATATGTATATACTCGTATATACTCATAATATTTTCACTGTGATGTATCTGTAATATGCGGTGGTCTGCACTTAGAAGTACAAAACATTTGGTTCTGATTCACATAAACAAATTCCCTTTTAATCTTCTATTTTAAATTTGAATTCTATTTAAAGTTTCCTCATGTCAGCATGCCAAAATCTTCCGAATGAATTCTGCTGCTTCCGCTTGTTTACTTCTATAATATTTTTTTTCCAGCTTTTGACATTTTCAAAACAAAATCATTAACGGCAATCTAAAACTGTACAATTACGAAGGAAAGGTAATCAATCAAGAAGTACATTCTTAGTCTCTTCTTTATTAGGGATCGGCCAAAATTATGCAATGAATTATGCTGAAATTGGGAGATGCGGATAGTGATAGGGAAGGCAGAGCCCATGACCTTACCGGCGGCACAACACAGAATAAAAGAAAGCTGTTTATGGCAGCCACAAACTCAATACTGTTATAGACAGTAGTGAAATCTGTGGGGACGCGCTAAATGCAAAAAGTAAACACAGAATTCTAGAGTCGGTACAGCATGCAGCCGCACTCAGAGTGGTTTCGGCTTACCGTACGGTATCTGCAGTAGCAGTCTTTGTGATAAGCGACGAAATACCTATCGACCTGCTAGCGATCCAAGGATTACAGATCTTAGATTCCAAACCATTCATGACAAGATGGAATGCAGAAACAAGCGGTAGATGCGCAGCGAAGCTCTTCCACCAATATCAACGGATGTATTGAAAGAAAGTTTAGAAAGGTTAACCACTTCCTCACCCAATTTCTCTCAGGCTACGGATATTTCCGAAAAAACCTACACCACATGGGAACGGTAAACGTACCTTGTTGTATATACTGCGGCACTATAAACGACATTACTCCTGAACACATTGTTAACAAAATGCTGGAGTATCAAGACCACTGGATCGCGATTAAAAATTACACAGTCTGCATATTGCGGAGAAAAAAGTAAGATCTGTATGCAACGCAGCATCGTGGCCTCGGGGCCTCAGGAAGTGAAATGGGAGTACTAACAATATGAAATAATTTAGGTACACAATATTACTAATTTAGAAGTACAAAGCTCTTTAGTTATTTATAAGAAGAAAAAATTTATAATACACCTGAAATTTGCATCACAGTAGGACAGATAGATCATGTAAATCTATAGATTACTAGACCTATAACACGTAGATTTAGCCAACCGGCGGTGCCCACCCTACGGGTACAAAGTAGTTTTCTGTATGCGACTATCAGTGATCTGTTTCCCGAAGTAGTATAGAAAACTGTTCCGGGAAGGAGTTGGTGCTGGAAAGAGAAGAGATCGTTTTTAGTGTCATCACCATACGAAACAATTGTCAACAAACTTTAACTACAGGAGAGTCCGAAGGGTTTTTTAACTCTCCTCACCGTAAAAAAAAATATACAGTTCATAAGAGAAATCCTTCTTACCAATTATTAGAACGTTCATCAGTAGGTTATTAGTCGTTCGACTATGGATTGACTACCACAATCACAATAATAAACAGTGGCGTAGCAACATCAACTAAAAGAGAGAATTTGTAATTGAGACCAAAATTAAAAAAAAAACTTGAAAGTTTGCATTTAAGAAATCGGCAATACAAAGAATATTAATAATGGAAATGTTTTAGGGGCGTATAAAATGTTTTGCCACACAAAACTCGTCAAGCAAACCATCTGATTTTATTTTGAATACAATGAAATTGTAGGCATCTGCATCAATATCCTTAGTTTGCTTATTTAATATTTTACGGCATGTTGTCCTTATTTTAAGATGAAAAACTGTCAACCAGCAGATAAGACAAGTAGTGATCTGGACTAAGAAAATGAAGATAAAAGCTGCTTAAATTTCAACAAATGCAGACAACGTCGTCAAATATCAAAATTCATTTTACCGTTTTCCAACGAACAGCAACAACAACCAAACTTGGTTTCTTTATGTTCACGTTCATGGAGCACTTGGATTATCAGCTTCACTGCTCCGATATATAAGCATGAATGTACCAAAAATATTCTACTGAGTTTTTAGTTTTAATTTTTTCATTTTCTCATTTCGTCCTTTTCCTCTTCAGCTACTTTTGTGCAAAAGCAGTATGTTAACCATGTGTGTATGTATGTGTGACGACTGGCAGCACAACTGCTAAACTGGACTTAAGGTGCAATCAAAGGTAAGACTGCGTACATAAATATGAATCTACACACATACATACATTAATGTAATGACAAAGATTGTTAATTAAATTGTTCAAGTGTCTTGTAAAATTATTTATTCAGCCACAAGTAACTTTTTCTTGAAGAGCCATTGATGGAAACGAATTTCTAAAACTTTCTCGAAACTTCATTCAATGATTTTATATGCAAGTCATTCGCACAATTTCAAATGCCGCCATTAAATACTGTAAAACAATTGTGTGTAGCTCGCAGAGAACACTACAGGATTTTAAACATACTACCAGATGATGCAGATAGCTGCAGAGCCGGCACAAAGTTTAATTCCACAACGCTTGAGTGATTAAATATAAGAAAATATAGAAAAGTTAACACACAAGGCAGAATAAAAAATAAGTCATAAAACAAATTTTTTATTGTACACGAAACAATGTGAATTTTACATCCTTTTCCTGGATGATATTACGTTGTGAATTTGGACTTGATTTAACTCATCTTTGTGTCAAGGCATAAGATTTGTGTACTGTTTATATTTAGTTTTTATTATTATTTCGCAACACAAAAAAAAAACCTTTGTCGACTTTTTCTCTTTAAACGTTCCTTTACAATTGAATTATTAATTATTAAATTCTTATCTACAAACTTACTTACCAATCCAAACACACACAGCCCATAGGCTGTGGGCTGTGTGTCATGGGGATGGGAATACCCAACGTTTGCATAATTCCCACACATGAGTTCAGAGTAGAGTGGACTGAAACATTTAATGTCCGATGTCAAGCAAATGGCTTAACAACGACGACACAGTCAAACGAAATTCCACTGCAGTACAATTGAAGAATTTTTTACCCCCACCCCCTCCCAATTAAATAAAATATTTGTAAAATATTTAAAAAAACAAATAGGAAACATTTATTTTATAAAAGACTCAGCAAGAAAAAACATTGTTAAATATAATTAAATTTTAATGAAATGCTTTTCAATGTTTCGCTGTTGAATGTTTCCCCTTGAATTCGGGGAAATTTGCAAGTCCAGTGAACAACTTTCGCTCTATAGTTTTAGGTTAGTAAGAAAAAAATTATTTTACTGCAAACATATTCAAGAGGGAAGGATTGGCCAACAAGCTGAATATCCTTTTTTGTCAAGTATATAAATTTTCTCCTTTGAGACAAAATATGCCAAATACTTGCACCGTACAAATATAAAGACATTTTGCAATTAGTAAAAGTAAAATACTGACTGTGTAAATTGGAATTTTTATATGAAGATAAAATGCTGTCATACTTTTAAATTCAAACAGAAAATATAAAATATTACATACCAATAAGTTTACTTTTAATTATTGCCAGCAAGCGATACAAGGCTTAATTTAAAATTTATTTTTCCCGTATTAAATATATAAAATCCATAAAGTAGGGTGCAGAGCATATAATATAATAGTATAAATAAATTCAGAACTACAGTTAATTAGCTGGTCGCCATTCTACGGTCATCCTGGGTGCCTCCATAGGCGAATGAATAATGCACAGCCTACTAAACCGGATGTCGCGGGTTCGATTCCTGCCTAGACCCTGTGTGTTTTTCTGCGGTTAGTTTGAAAAAAAAGAGAATTGTTTTTTTTATTAATTTTCTAAATAATTAATTTATATTATACCGAGGAAGGAGGAAGGAGTTGCAAAATATTTCATAACAAAATAATCTGTTGGTTAGCACAAGAATTTGTGTAATGATTATTTATAATTTTCTTTTAATTTTCATGAAATTTCCGTTTATTTTTCCATTCTTAGATGAAATTCGTTTGGCATACAGAACCCGAACTTAAGTGCAAATGCAAATTACTGCATTAATTAAACTGCATTTAATATGTTTTTTAAGCCAATTTTATGAAATGCGCAATTTTGTCCTGCAATTGTGTTGTCGGTGCTTCCTTATGGCCTTGTTTCACTATCGCACATAATCATCTGCTGTGACTATTAAATTAAATTGACTACAAGGATGTCATGTGATAGCCTTATACTTTATGAAATCAAATAAAAATGGCGTATATGGTGGTACACTATATTATCCATGTATTAGGAAAACATATGTTTTCTGTTTGTTTCAAGCAAACAAAGTAATTTATCCTATTTGGCTCTGTAGAAAACGTTTGATTGCCATACTAATTTAAACTATAAACAAAACTTTAATAATAATATGCTTTTTGCACTTTTTTGTTGCTTTGCGTCACAAAGCAATAATTCTTTGTTCAGCCGCTTGAAGTGAAATTAACTCTGATCAGACTAATGGCGTTTTCTTTTCTACATTAAAAATGTCGCCCTGTGAAAAGGTGCCTTTTTAAAATGCATTGCCCGCCCTGTGAAAGTGCAATTTTTTATACAACGAGAAAAGAACACAAATTAGAAAAAAGTGCAATGCCTTTTTTTTACAGATGATAAACAAACATTTTCTGTATATTTTATGAAATGTGTGTACAAAAATGATCAGTTGCCAGATTGCTAATTCATCTGCTTGAGAAAACAAATATTTTTTTTTTTAATATATCAAACAAATAAGCAGCCGCATAGTGTTCTTTTATTTGTTTTATATGATACAAAATATAAAAATAATTATTAAAATCTAATTTTCTGACTCTTTCAACTCAAAAGACTTTTTTTGAACATTTTCTGGTAACGCTGTGCAAGAATAAAAACCATGTGTTTTACAAGGCAATTTCTGCCCTGTTGATTTGTTCAGGGCAATAGTGCAATGCCTTTTGCACTGCGAAAGGGCAACATTTTTTAGAAAAGAACACGCAACCCTTTCACAGGGCAACGCATTTTTGAGAAAAGAACACAAAATTGCCCTCCCTGCGGGTAGTGTTGCCTTTTTTTGTAGAAAAGAAAACGCCATAAATCTATCATTTTATGAAGGTTTTCAAAAACACCGTAAAAAAATACTGTTTTAGGTACGCTATAATACTTTTTCATTTGACTGTGTGGGATAGTGAAACAAGGTTTTAACACGTAAACGATCGTTAACGAACATTGACGAAATTTCCCTCTTACTAATATGAAAGTAATATGAAATTTCCTCAAGTTCCCTTCTAATCTGCATTACCAAACGATTATAGAGAAATGTTATTCTACTGAGTATTTATTTTAAGATTTCCTAATATTCTTTCCAATTCCTCCCCCTGTACAATTTAAGGAGATTTCTTAGCAAAAAAGGGAGAAAAATTCTAAACTTTTTAATTTTATTTAGTTGAAATTCTTACAATCCCACCTTCTTAAGCAAGAAGGAAGAATTAATTATACTAGTAGAGCATTCAGTATTCAGCATTTTTGATAATTAAATATTAAAACTAATCATTAAAGCAGAAAGATACAAACACACACGGTTGGAAACCTTAAGTTTCATTACCCTTCACCAGCCTTCAACTTAAGCATTGTTAATGAGAGCACTCTGCAATATGTTGTAAATTTGATTAGAATGCTTTTTAATTGTTTTTGTGTTTAATTTCTAGTTAAGCTTGAGAATGTATACAGGGATCTAAACATTCACACTTAACTTGAGCTCCTAAAAAAGATGAAAATACTTTAAGCGTGAAATTAAATGTTGCGGTTAATACATACAATACGAATATGTGTGTATCTGATATAGTATTAACATAATTATAGGAGTGTGGTTTCCTAATTATTATTAAAGCTTACAAACATTCGTGCCCACTCCAACATTTCTAAGCATTACGTAATGAAATATTAAATCACTGAATTAAACACTTCATTTACTTAAAGATTGTTATCACTAATTTTTTAAATTATTGTTTGTATAAACTAAACTTTATCTTTTACTTAAAAAGTATAGATTATGCATATCAGTTATTTGAGTAGCAGCAAACTTTTTTAAACAAGTTTATCAAATAAAGAAAATATGCCAGCTTTGCTCAGTTTTGTTCTTTGAAATTTCAATACAGTATTCGTTTCTATTGTTTGTTTTTTTTCTTCTTGACAACAGTAGTAAAATTTCCTTTTTTCGGCGCATTATATTTTAGAAAATGATTCCTTCGAATTTCATACAAATCAAGTAACTGGCTTGCCTGTGACTGTGGAGCAAGTACACAAGCGTAAATACTTTTATTCGCACATTTATAATATTTAGCAGCATCTTTAAAGCGTTCTGTACCCGAATAAAATAAGAAAATTATAATACATAAGAAGCACAATGACACGGTTTAGCACAGGCATGAGCGTCCCCTTACTTTAATTTATGAAAGGGTGTTTTTGAGAGTTACGCTAGCTTAAATCGTAATCAAAGAAAAGGAAATACATTTTCAATATCAATGAAACAGACTTTATTGGATATAGAATATAACTTTTATATGATTTCGAACTTGGCTAGCACGCAAGGCTCTTCCAATGCTAGTGACTTGGATAGCCCGAACGAAAATAATCCGTTGAGGATACGTCAAATTATTCGTTCATCAAAAGTCTCTGTACGTAATTTAATGACAGCACTATCCAAAGTCTGCCTCAGGCACATTGCAGCTAAATATGGCTTTGGTTCTAGTTGATATTCATGCCTTATTTTTCATTTCTGCCTATACATGTTTTAAATCATTTTTTTTATATATTTCTTTTATTTATTACACGATTTCGGTGATAGTAAATAATTTTGATAACATTTCAATTCTTGATTCTAAACAAAATTTAATATGAATTTACACCGCAAGAAAAATACGGAGTACTGACATACGAACAGACAGACACTCAAACAAAGCTTAACCAACTTCCTTTCTATATAGATCCCGAATATATATGTACACTAAATAGGGTCGGAAACTATTATCCTCAACATCCCTCCTTTTTAATGGGGAAGGGTATGAAAAGGAACCAGAAAATACGACTAATAATATAATATCTTAGTATTCATAAGAAATGTCATGCATTTTGTTAGTTAGTTAAGGAAATATAATGCAGAAAATATGGTGTGTCACTCGAAGTGAAGTGAATTTACTAATTCGCGCGCTGTGCGGCATATGATTTTAATTGAAGTATGAAAAATTCTAATCATGTTCCCTACGGACTGTGTTATTCTGATCACTATCATTTCTGAAAGCATAAAATGGACCTCCTTCTTTTTTATAGATGGTTCATGTACGGGAATTATAAAAGAAAATGATACTAGCTTAGTTCCCGTAAAGCTCTACCACAGCAGGTGATATCCGAAAATATCAAGTTTTAATGGGTCTTCTTTTATTTGGGAGGAAAAGACGTTGTTTAATTTAATTTCGTATTGTCAAATAAAACAGTTTGGTCAATATTGTAAACCTCCGAAATAAGCACATGAAAACTGATAGAATGTAAAGCATTGGAGCATACAGAGCATTACAGTTATCTATATTTTAAAAAAATACCGCTTTTCAGGTCTCTAATATGGCAGATATAAAAATTCATGAAATTTATTCAGGCCCATAATAATTAGTCGAAAGTCGGTATTTGTATTCGTTTGATTTCAAGCTAACGGATGAAATATAAAAAAAATTAAATAAATCAAAACATCGCCACCAAACGCTCAAAATAGGGTCTTGTTCAATAGGGCAAAGGCAATTTGAAATTATGCTCAAACTTATGAGAGAGCATCCGCTCTTACGTGCAAATAAAAATATTTAGTTATAGTGTTTTCACACCTAAAGTTAAAACCTGGTTTTAACTTACAACCTACAAACAGCTGATTTTGTGTTCACATACAATTTTTATAAAATCAGGTTTTATAATACAGTTTGTCAAATAAATTTGTTAAAGATAAAATAAATTTTTTTTAAAAATAGATGTGTTTGTTGTAATTATTCTTCCCACATTTATTTGAGAAACTATACGACGGCTGTTATTGTATATATAAAACATAAATTTTAAAAATGTGTATCTAAAATTGAAATGATTTTACATTTTGTGAATTGTGAATGAATTATCAGCTGTTTTCAATCTTTCTAACTTGGTAGCACTAAATAAAACAAGGTTGCATATTATAAAATCTACTTAAAACCAATTCAAAAAATGTTTTAAGATGGTTTTATGAGAATTATTTTGTATGGTAAAACCAGGTTTTAAGGGTTGGTTTTAAATTTAAAACCAAATTTTGTTTTAAAACCAGGTTTTATCCTCAGTGTGAAAACACTATTACGTAAATAAAACATATTTAATAATTGTTACTTACATTACATCCGTCAACTGCATAAAATCTACACTCTCGCGCAGAATTTAACGTTCCAATCGCTCGCCTTCATTTTCCATCCAAAGTGCAAGCTTATCCATTTTTATAATGCACAAATATTTCTTGTTTACTTTTTTTTTTTATTGTTTTGACATTTTGCGTAATAAATGCTGCCAATGTTGAATAGTACATACGAAAGTAATGCCAAATAAATCAATGCAGTGGCAGCACTTTTCACTCGATACGAAAATGTTACGTGGTAAGAATATAAATTCGGAACGAATGTAACTTTCGGGCTGCTAATACTTTCGAATCGAGTTACATAGTAACCCCTCAACTCGTAAAGCTTTGCTACTGACACTTCTGTACGGGTACAGTCTATAGTATACATAAAAGTGACCGTAATTTCAAATTTATCCAGTTACTTTGTGCATTTATTTATTAAAGTAAATTATTAATTAAGGATTCTTAAATTATATGTTGTGTTTTTTTTTTTTTTTTTTTTTTGTTGTACACACTTTATATAATTACACGCTTTTCTATTAACAACTTTGCGTTTTATCTTAATTAAAAATTTTATAAAAAGATCTGCCTGATAAACGGCTTTCATTAGGAAAATGTAGCAGCAACATTTCGTGTTTCAAATGTATTTTTTAATTGAAAAATGTACATTTTAATTATTAGAAAAAATTAAAGAACGTTTGCTAACAAACAACAAGCAGATTTTAGTGGAAAACATTACAAGTTTATTTCTTTTGAAGAAGTATCAGCAATTCTCCAACATCTGATATCTTAAGTTGCAGGAAAAAAAAATATGTTGTCTCCCTTGTGAAGATTCAAGTGCAACATGGCAAAAGGATTTCATGATTACACAAATTTACTTTTACTTGCAACTGGCATACTCCTATTTGCTAGCAGTAGTCACAGATAGCACGAATAATAGCAATGAAGGAAAGTACAGATTTACGATACAAAATCCAAACAACAAATAATAATGCAGGCGACGGAGTATGAAGTAGAAATTTTTAGCAAATTGAAAACAACAAAAAAAAATATGCGAAATGAGTGATCATTACAACACTTTTATATTAAACGTTGACTACTGCAACGCGTGGCACATGAGGGTATCAATCTGATACAGGCATCCTTACACTACGAAACCAACAATTACATACATACAAAATGATAGTGCAACACAAGCACAGGCTTGTGCTAAAATGAAAGCAGATGGAAACTGTTCAACTGAAACTGTCAAGAATGATGACATTGTCAAGCCTTTAAGAATCTTCAAATATCAGAAGGCAACAAGTTTCGAATATAATTTTGATGAAAGCATGGGGACTCCTCTAAGCTGGTGGACAGGAATGTAGTTTATTATCCACCAAAAAGCAGGTTCGAGTTCTATCACCACTCTCTGTACTTTTACACATACTTTTACATATATGGCAAGGGTATCATATCTCCACACAACAAGCCTTAACTTTGACAGCAAGTTCATTAAATCCCATTTGCTGTTAGTTACGACAAATTCTTTAAAGGGATAAAAATCTTTAGAGTGGCTCTGTGATTGACGATTGTTTTTTGCAATCAGATATTGCTGATATGAATAGTAAGCAGTTCAGAAAATTCTAAAGTTTTCTTACGCCACTCCATAACTTTGGATAATTTGTACTCCTCCTCTGAGTATTGATAGATGTGATCTGTATTTTGACGTAAAGAAGAAATCTTGGAAAAGTACAGTTATATGAACTTACAATGATTTCATTCATCTCTAAATTCGAAAAGATTTAAAAGTTTTTTATCTTTGCCATAATAGATTTTCAGTGCTTAATATTAGTTTAACTGTTTTACTTGGCGGATACCAAGTACCAAGGATGATACCAAATAATATTGCATTGTCATGATAAGAGCAAATAGCCCGGTCAGAGTTCAACATGCCTTAAATTATTAGTATCAGAACCAAAAAAGAGATTGGTTTTTCGGCTTTTTATATATTAGGTAACGATATAAAGGATAAATATTTGTTATACACATGTTATATACAAGTAAGTGCTCAGAAAAATCCCTTAAATAATAATACTCTATCGATATATTTCTTCCTCCGCTGCTAACTATTTCACAGAATAGCCATCAGCATCCTCTGAGAAGTGAAATTGGAAAAAATATTTATTCAAATTTTTTTTTAAAAATTAATTACTTGAAATTACTAGAAACCACAAACGTAAGCAATTTTAAATTGATTTCTAAATTCTATGCAATTTCCAACCCTGATCCTGCCAATGCTTTTCCTCCATTTTTGATTACACGCTATAACGAGTTGCAAGAATAAAAGCGGTTTTTAACTGTTGTGTCAAAATCACTGGCATAGTGTGGCGCTCTTAAAATATTGCTACAAGCGAGGTTAATTAAATGGTTTTTGTAAAAGTATAAAGCGCCCTTTTATTACAATGTGACGCAAAGCATACAGAAACGCTCCTTTTCTCATCAGCCTTTAGCAGCCATCATTAAATAATTTATGTAGAAATTGGTATTATAGAACAGAATTGTAAAACACTTTCTAAAATCATTTACACTATTCGTTTCTTTTACAAACTTTCGGTACACTGTGCACAAGCCAAAGTATTTTTTGTAGGAAGCCAAATACACCTTCCCGCTGCAATTTGTGTGCTTGTTCAAAAGAAAACACATATTAAGTAGATGATGTGTATGTTGTGTTTGACTGCAAGTGAGAGGAGAAAGAAAATAACAACTCATTATGAAAATTAATATGTGAACAATATGCAGCAGAAAATTTGAATGTTGGCGTTTTCTATGAGAGAACAACAAACAGTGATGCACACAATAATGCATTTTGATGGCTCCTTTCTAGAATGCTGATAAATTAACTTCCATATTCCAAAGTACGTAAAATTACTTCAAATTTATGAAAGCTATTCGTCTGTGTAACTGGAAACACTAAAGGAAGGGACACTTAAAGCAGAATGTTGTTAATTTGAGAAACTGAAATTTCATATAAATGATATTACATTAAGTCGCATTAAGTGGCTTTCAACGGATTTAAAAGAAGCAAATATTAACACGGTCTTCAATGCAATCGGTCATATGTTATCATAAAAAAAAAAATTCCTTAAAGGATTTATTTCTAAGTAAAGATTTTTTGTCATTTTTCTTAAGCAAAATTAAAACGAAACATTTGTTGAAGTGACAAGCCATGTTGCATCGAAAAGTAACACCTTCAGGATTACAGCAGGTGCCAGTGATATCAACTACACTGCACTGCCTCTATAGACATCAGAAAGGAGCCTTGCACGAAATGCAAGAAAGCTTACTTCAAAAGCCAAAGAAATTTCAAAAAATGGAAAAATGAAGAAAAAGAACGCCAAGAGCCAAATTGCTACATTCCCATATAATAAATAACCTTGACATATTCCTACAAACATTTTGTTCGGCGCAAGAAGTATGATTCCTATTAGAGATAAAAACAAGTGTCTCTGCATAATACTAGACAAAAATCTTCAACTTAAGCACGATATCAATTACAGCCGTGCCAGGGATATAAAGTGTGGATGCCGCTTTCCTTCTGTCTCACACCAAGTTATAGATCCGAAGCTCTCAATAATTGATTTTAATACAAATAATTAAACACATTGTGTGTAAATACACACGGCCCGACACAGTCATTCATTAAAAAATACGGATTGCCTAATTTTGAAAAAAGAAAAAATGTACTAAACGACAATCAAGAATCCTTCCTGCTAGTGAAATCTTTTCATCAAATCTGAACTTATTAGTATTTTTTTATACACAATTTAAATAAATGAAATAAATTAAATTTTATTCAAAAGCACAAACATACACACACAATCTTATTAAAAAAAATCCAAAAAAGTAAAATTTGGAATCGTCAAGTTTTAGAGGACGTTTAGCAACTGATGTGTGACAATATTGGAAAATATTTTAGTAGATTTAGAGATTCCAATAAATTGAGGCCTTTTGGAATTGGATTTTTAAATACTGGAATATTATTGAAAATACCAAAAAAAAAGGACGAATGCAAAAACCTTGACAAACAGTTTAAGAATTGTGGGCAAAAGACAGAGAGCGCATGTTATTAACATTTAGATTATTTAAAATGTACTCGTATGATAGTAAGAAGTTTGAAAACATGAAAAAAGGATTATGGGAAATTAAATAGAAAAAAGTTTAAAAAATTATGGAATGCAACTGCCTACGTTTAACAGCTTTAAAAACGTTTGTTTTTCTTTTGAATTTCTGACCATCAGTCCCAAAATGATGGTGATTAATAATAAAGAAGAAGTGGGTTATTGGGCTGGCTTTTCTTTTCCGTTGTCTTATCTAATAATTCAGAATCGAAAGTGCACGTAACAGCGGTCTTGTGGAATGTCAGTTATTAACTTTAGTTTTTTTTTTAACAGAATGCCTTCAGATATACCCTACAAAAGGCAATACGAACAGCGTATATGTACTTCTACTTTTAACATTTTCAAAATGCAAAACCTTTTATTTCTTGCGTTTCGCATCATCATACCCTTCCAGTCTTCTCAGTAAGGAACATCAACCCTCACATTCGCCAAACCAAAACAACATTTAGGGGTCGACTACACTCAAAATTATTTCTTTATTTGTTTCCTTTTTTTTAGTTCCAATTTATGATCATGCATACGAGTATTTTTAAAATGAAGTCAATTGCAGATGTCTTAACAAATAGTAAGTCAGGCCAACATTTTACTGAGCGTTAGGAAGACAACCAAAAGGATTGTAGCCATATTTCGACTGGCTTTTGGTCATGTTGCTAAATGTCCTTTATATTATTTTTGTACTGGAGAAGCTATTGTTGCTTAATTGTCCGACACCAAATGTTGCATAAATTCTCTTTTCATGAACAAGTTAGCAGTTGGAGGCAAAAACACGTTGTAATATATTACTTCCGTTTATCCATTGAGAATCATATAAAACATAAAAAGGACAAGATGTTTTATATTTTTTAAAACTTTTAATAAACATGTGAAATAAATTTACTTCAAGCTCAAAAAACTGCAACCCAGAAGAAAGAGTGAAACAACACAACTAACAATCTCTCTTTTTTTCATAAGAAACTTTTATTTTCGAATTCATTACTCTTTATTACAAAATGAAATTTATCTAGTATGATTAACCCGATTAGAAGATATTTTCTTTCTACAGCTGCAGAATAAATTTATTTAACTTTAAAAAAATCAAAAGAAGGTATCAAATATATTTTGTAACAATATTTTAGTGGATTCGCAATTGTCTATATTTTCTAAATAAAATGATGGACTGTGTGCTTGCTGTACGAATATATCACGCAAAAATATCTTCAATCTAGACAAATTGAAGAGAAAACTAAAAAAAAATGTATTTTGTACACCGAAAGTATTTAAATGAATACGCTTCGCTATTCTACTCAGTCATACAATTCATTCACACGAAAATGTGATTGTGGTATCCTCCTATTTCAAGAAATTAAATCAAAATGGCGTTACTGGTAGCAGACTACCACTTAAATGAATTGCATAATAAATTAAACTATAAGCAAAACTTTTATAAGAATAAAATTTTCCCTGGTTTTTCTGGTTTTGCATCACAAAAGAACAATTCCTTTTTCAGCTGGCAAGTCCGATTGCCCAAAACTATCATTTTATGAAAATTTTCATAAACTTTTGCTTGCCATACTATTTCATTTTTTCAGCCTACATGTCAGATATGTCAAATCGTACGGCTATGTAGGATAGTGAAACGATACCTGAATTGCTTTTATTTAATTAATCTGAAAATCTTAAATGAGAGTCTCATACTTACACATTGTGACACATTTGAAATGTTTGCTATATTTTTGCGCTATACTTTATCTCAAGTTTACTTAAAATCTCTATAAATCCGATTATAAATTGGAAATCAAACAATGCTTTTACAGAGTATTATTTATGAAACAGACAACCAATTTAATTTAGAATAAATTTTGCTTTTTTCAACTTGGATTTGACTGCAACTCTCTACTAGAAATAAAACTTTATTTTATCCGTGTTCCTTAAATACAATCTTCATTTCAACGATTTTGAATTGTCATCATTAAGAGAACACCAAAGGAAAACTCCCAAAATAGTTAAGACCGTATATAGTATGAACGAGCAAGACGCCTAAAGTATTGCAATATCCGTCACAATGCTGATGGCTGAGTGTGTGGTGAGACCACAAATGTTGTTTAGTTTGCAATTTGTGCACTTGAAATCTGTACAATAACTCACAGCAGCATTAGACCGCAACATACCACATTTATAAGACAAAAAGGTGGGTATCACCACCAAGCTACAACTGCACAGTGGACTAGAAAATATTTCATATGCAGCCCACAATTCAATTGCCAAGTTGTGCCTCAATCTGTGACACAAGTCAGAGATAGAAATGTCAGTACATTTTACGTTACTGAAAGTTTTTAGTACTTTTTAAGTATGACTGCTAGTGACCAAATTTCTCTCGGAATTCGGTTTTCCGCAGGGCACAAATAATTTTCGTTTAAGGAAAACATATAAATTGGCTTCTCTATAAAATTCACAAACGGTGCCAGCAAATGTGATTAATATGGGAATCACTGCTAATTCTATTAGACGCTGTATGGAAATCCATTGTATTCCTTAAGTGGAGTGAAGCTTGGATTTTAACTGTTCCGACCTGTTCCCAAATATTTCTCAAATTAACTTGAAAAAAGACTTAAAAATAATTAAAACATTCAGCATGACTGAATATTATCTGCGGCTGTTGTTTACTTTTTCTTTATTTGCCCACTGTAGGTCGTGAAATGCACTGTATTTTGTGGCTTATGCAGGTGAATATGAACGGTCGGTTTTGTGAAATATTTGCCGTTGCTGATAGTTGTTTATAAATCTTTGCATCATTTGACGTTCCTCTTACTGACAGCTGATATTGTTTGCAAAATTAAGTTTTTCTAGCTCTTGTTCGTTACTTAATGCACTCTTAATTCGTGTATTAGATTTTTGAACTTTAAAGTCGTTGTAAGAAACATTTATTGTACACACTTAAGATAAATTAAGGGAAAATTTAAAAAACATTTTTAAAGAATACATAAACTAATTATTGGCAAAGAAAGATTAAGAAACATTTTTACAATGAACTATATTTCTCGGAAATACAAAAAAACCCCACCAAATTTTATTTCTAACCCGTAACTATTTAAATATAAATATTACCAAAGTGAGATTAATTAAAAAAAAAATTCATTGAAATTGATAAGTGAAACATTTCAGCACTTTTTCCTGAATAATTTGCAGATCATAAAAGAACGTTTAGCCAAATATTCTTCTAGCAGGTGGAAAGTCTAACTAAAATCAAAATTGAAACAAGAATTGAACAATCAATTCAGGAACAAAAATTTACTAAATACATGGTAGCACTGATTGTCATTTTTTCATCTCTAATATAAATTAAAGACAGAGAAAAATAAATGTAAAAAACCCGCAGTTGAAAGTCTCAAGACAATTTAAGCGAATCGTAAAACCTTTTCTATGGTTTATATTTGAATCACATTAAATTGGCAAAAATAGATATTTAACAGCATGGTCAAGGCGTTTTCAAAGAACATTAATATTCAGAATTCAGTGCGAATTAATTATCATTCTTATTTTTTCATTTGGCAAAGAAATGGGCCGTCAATTCCATTTATACTTCTTGATTTCATAAGTCTAACAGAGATATGTTATCATGGTAACAGAACTCTGTAAACAAAACTGGTCTCTAAGCGGGGTTATTAATTTAATGTCACTGTATTTTACTAGACTCCGACACGACATGGAAACTCGCTGATAGAAACTTTATTGTATACAGCCAGCAGATTCTGTTAAGTAATTTGTAAAATAACTGGCATGATTCTTGTAGGAAAGCTGTCTGATGGCGACCTGGAGAAGTACACTTTTAAAATCTTATGTTAATGCTTTTAAAACTTTCTGAGATACACTGGTGGCCGTAAAAATGTACATTTCAAAACATTGAAAAGAGTTTTTTCACACTTTTAAATATGTTCGAATTTTCATTTAGTATTTTGCTGCTTTAATTGAAAACCTTCCTATTGCATCGTACTATTTAAATAATTTTCATACTTGATCTTCCCCTTTGTAGCGAGAATTACTTGTTAACAAAATAAGTATTCCTGAGATTTTTATTTGTAGTTACCTTCTCTTTATATTGCTCAATAAATATGACAGTGGTTCCCCTAAAGCCATACAAATACCATACTGTAATATAATAATTAAGAGAAATGAAAGAAAATGAAAAGTTTTTGGATCAACAAGATCTTAAATGGAAACAACTGCTAATCCTTGAGCAAAATTGTGGCCAAAGTTGTTTCTTGAAGACCAAGCTCCTGTGCATTGCGTAGAATTGACGTTGGTGGATTGTTTTCAACCCTTTCTTGAGCAGCAGTAATTTTTTCAGCCGATCTTGTAGTATATTGTGGTCCATGATTGCGCCTATTAGCTATAGGTATTCTTTCTTCGAAATCATTCACTACACGATAAATAGTGCGTCTTGTTGACTCGTTGTTTCTTCCAAAAATTTCACGTCCCAGTAATCGATGATTGATTTTGATAGAACGTTTTAACGGTTAAAAGACGTTGGTTTATCGAATATTTTTCCATAATAAATTTGATACGTCTATTCTTCACGACTACCGAATATGAACTATCAAGACTAATCTTTAGCAATATGGCGGAAAAACAAAGAAGTGTACCTTACCCGCAGGCACCCTGTATTTTTATTGACATATTTTTAAAACTGTACGATATGATATTTTTATAATTTCCTTGCATTGCAAAAAATTCCTTATTTAATTCTCATTTTGTTATCGTTGGTTTTCCATTTTGAATTTGCCAAAAGTCCAGTCTTTATTATACTTCTAACATTAATAACATCTACAACAGAACAAACGACGCCTAAAAGATTTTTCATTGTATTAATTAACAGATAAAATATGCAATCTTTCTTTAAGCCTCAAGCCATGAAAACAGAGAAGAAAAAGCAACCACTGGCCAGGCTCACTCAATATTTAATATTCACCTAGTAAGCAGTTTTGTTGTAATTAAAACGTTTATGTAACGAATATATTTCCAAAATACATACTCGTGTAGCAAAAGCAATATAAACTTAGGAATCATTTAAGCTTTAATAGTCTAATAAAAGACATGTTCATTCTATTATACAATACTATTGTAAAGAGACTATTTATTATATTTTTACAACCTTCTGCTTGCAAAAATTGAAGAAGGCAACAAAATAGTGGTCATTCCGGTTGTAATTTCTGAATTGTTAATTTGTACATCTGTCATCTATTCGACTTAAAACCAACAATTTACAAACACATCAGTCTTAATTTTCATCTGAAAGCTTCCATTCAGCAAACAACAAAATGCGAACTCGACCAATAAATACTCGTAACAGAAATATTGTAAAAAATGCATTGAACAAAACACGTTAGTTAGGCCTCTTTCAGCTCTTCTCTTACCGTCAGACAGTTTAGAAGACTTTTATATTGCGTCTGGGTAGCAAAAATAGAAATATATTTTTTAAGATTAATCGCTTTTGTTTGTTGGGTGGTTAAGCTGGTTTAGAAATGTCTGCATTTCGTTGCTTGTAAAACCCAACGCGCCAGTGGACATTCGACCAAAAATTCTTGGAAAATAATTCCAAACCTTGTTATGATATTCCCATAGTCTAGGCAGTTGTCCCCAGCGAATGCTTGATATCATTTTCACAGTGTAACTCATACGTCAAGAGTGTATACTTGCTTGTACTTTTGTAAAAATTTTCTGCGCGTAATAATTTGAACTGCATAGGTTGCTAACTGAGGATGTCCTTGGATGAAAAAATTCGTGAACTGAAAATATTTAATGGCTGTAATAGAATAACAGAATATCTAAGGAAATTTTCAGAAGTGCTTAAGGCATAGTCAGTGGCCACTTAACATTTGCCGCCAACTTCTCGTGTGCATCTGAGTACATCCACACAAACATAAAAGTGCTTACATTGATACCAAATGCATTGCAACACTGCACTTTCCACCTGCAGGGCTTGTCTTAGAAAAGCGAGCGTGTAGGTTTCAAACCCTACTTAATGATATATCTAATGGATATCTAATGAACTTTTAACAAGCAGGTTTACGTGACGAAGGTGTTTTCAATAGTTACTTTAAGATTATCTGAAAAAAATGTAAATAAATGGTTATTTACGATTATTTTGAAACATGAACAACACCATTTCGAGTAAAGTATTGCTTTGATCCCATACTCGGTGGCATACTTCTACGCCAACCGCCGTCTAAGCCACTTTCTCTGAATGAGGGTTTTTTAGAATACAAAGGCATAGATAATAAAAAATGTATAAATGATGTGAGTACTAGGAAAAATAATATTTTCGAAATCTACTCACCGAGTTCCAATACATGAGAGCCGTAGGCAGTTATGCCGTCCTACAACTTAAGCTTGCAAGATAAGTTTGAATTTAATACAGATTCATTAAACAGGTTTGACTTTTCTTAATCCGAAACATTTATCATAATTTTTTTTATCCTTCGTGGTCTTGGTTCAATATTGCCCTTAAATTCATTTCAGAAAAAAGGATGGAAAGCTCAAAAAAATGTTATCCAATAATTAAATTAAATAAATTTAGAAGAAAATCCCAATTGTAAACTTTTAAGTAATTTTAAATTTATTAAGTAATGAATTTCAACACACGTTGATGTTAGGCAAGCTTCAGAATTTTGCTTAAGCATACCGCTGTTACTCTATTACAATGACACCGAAAAAAGGCACTTTTCCTTAACAAATGTATAAAGAATTTGCCGCTCTAAAGACACACGCACACAGAAATTATAAATGGGCAATACATTTTATTTAATTTTTGTACCCTAACTTGAGTGGAATGGCTAATGCAACGAATCCTTTTCAAGGTCTGCTTTGTGGGCAAAACGGTTTTAGATACAAATATCAAAAATAGTGCAAGCAGTTCCTCCTGTGATAGTTGGTGGAGTCAAATAATTGACTCTATCAGACCAGTATTATTTGCATTATTCACAAATGTGGATCAACGGTAAGGAATAAATTTAATTACAATTCTTGCCAATTGAAGTGTGCAAGCAATAAAGAGTAGACAAATGAAGACAAATTGATGAAGCCTTAACACCATTGTATCTTTGAAATATTTATTATTTTTTAAATTTTATAACTCAAAAAGTTGCATGTAATCAAGACACCTTCAAATTTTATTCCCACATCATGCCAAACACTAATGACATACTTTAACCTTCCAAAACTACTTTCAAAAATTATTTTGTTTAAAATATTTCTCTGTCTTTATTTGTATGCATTAGCAATGAATGTAAATGCACTTACTTACATAAGAAAAAATTAAAAAAAAAAAACCAAGAAAATACAAATGTTATAAATTATTTACATAGAAATAATAGTTTTTGCGAAATATCTTCTAAGTAACATGCCATTTTACAACTGCAATAGCAACAAAAACAACGTTAACATTTTATCTATACCGAATAAATGATGGACATAAACAGAAAAGTGCAAGAAGGAAAAGTTTAGACTCTTACTTACGAATGTATACATTGAATTTTTCTTCTCGTGCAGGAATGGACGAAGGGATACGAGATGAAGCAGAGCAAAAACTAAATAAGTGAACCCACAAAGATGAATTGAAAATTTATCATATAAATGAATTACACATCTTGTCTAAAATAACTCTAACATGCGAATATGGGAATAATGCAGGCGTGTAAATGTATCAAATGAACACTTATAGCATTTTCTTTTTGCAATAAAAGTGTTGCCCTGTGAAAAGTTCAATTTTTAAAATATTTTGCCACCCCTGTGAAAATGCCGTTTTCTATTTAACGAGAACAGAAAACAAATTAGAAAAAAGTGCGTTGCATTTTTTTTTTAACAGCTGATAAAAAAAACATTTATATATATATATTATGAAATATGTAAACAAAAACGTTCAGTTGCCAGATTGCTAATTCATTTGCTTGAGAAACTAAAAATGTGTTATTGTAATAACTCATATAATTAACCAGCTGTTTAGTTGCCTTTTTATAATATACTGGATATAAAAATAATAATGGAAACTAATTTTCTGACTTTTTTAGTTCAAAACATTGTCCTGTAAGGCTGTGTAAGATTAAAAGCAATCGGTTTTATAGAGCATTTCTTCCCTTTCGATTTGTTCCCTTTAAGAGGCCAACATTCTTTTGACAAAAGAACACAAAATTACTCTTTTGCTTACGGAAGAACTACTGCAAGTATTTGCTGAAATGTTTACACTCAAACCGTAACTTTCAAAATTCTCCTTTCAGTTGTAGTTTGTAGAATTTATTACGACGAACTTGCTGCCAGAAATTTGAGACGGGTTTTCATATATGTGCAAACAGCAGATGGTATAGAAACATGTGATGACAAAATAAGCTTGGCAATTTCCATCGCTATATATTTAATTAAATAGAAACAACAAATTAAAACAGGAAATAAATATTTTTAAAAATATAAATTTATTAGTTTGAAAATAAATTTAACTCCATAGTTTTTTTTATATACATGACTTTTTTTTCAATACTTATTTATTGTATCTTCAAAATATTGAATTGAATTGACAATAATTATTCAAATGTTAATTTTAAAAAAATTTATTTATGTATATGTCCAGCAATTGGTAGATAAAAATGTTATGTATTCCTTTGGACTGATTATCGTCTTTTTTCTTTTTGCTTATTTAATTTTGGCCAACGGCAACAAGGTCCTTCCTACTCAAACGTGTATAGCCTCTATCGTTTAAGATATTTCGACGTAATACATTGGGGTGCATCTCTAACCTTTTTAGGTACCTTCCTGTGTGATTTTTAATCTCAGTTTTCACTAACGGTACAACAAAATCTTTGTGTATATTATAGTTTTTAATATACCATGGCGTTGCTGTAAGCGAACATAAAATTCCGTTTTCTTATCTTTGAATTTTGTCCATTTTTGACGCAGAGGCAGTGCCCTATATTTGGATTCTGCAGCACCAGGTAGGACTTAGAATGGATTTGCACAGCAAAAGTTTGCAATCTAAACCAAGAGTAGAGTACCTGCCCAATTTTTTATATATGACATGTTAAATATTATTAATATGAAATATTTTTAAATATTTTTTCCATTTACTATTATAATAATTATATAAATAAAAAAATATTATTAAATTTTTATTAATTTCATCATTTAAATTAGAAACTTTTAGTAATATTTATAATAATATTTATTTATATTTTTACAACTCTAAATTATTTTTCGTAAAGATAATTTTAATTTACATATACATATATACCACAAAGCGTTTACCCGACATTTAGCCGACCTCCTTTGCAAGTCTTCAAATCACTTGTAATTCACGGCAAGTCTTTCAGGTTACTTCCAGCAAGCGACATATACGTGTTTCCATAATATTTTCTGCAAGTAACTTTTGCCATCCTTGAGTTCCGGAAGTCGACTTTTATTACGTCTTTATATGACCAAAGCTTCTGGAAGTCACTTTTGGAAGCAACTTCCGCAAGAAATCTTTATAGTGGCTACATGGCTTTTTAAAGAAACGAAAAATAATGAAATAAAAAGTAAAGAGATGTTTTAAAGTCAAATTCAAAACTATTCATAGCTGGCAACTCTTTTGTTAGTAATTCATTAAGAATTCCTGATGCTTTCTATAAAAAGCTAAGCTAATGCTAATGATTAAAAGCTCTTGTTCCGAAATATGATTCTAATCCTTTAAATTTTTGCACTTTAAGAAATTTAAAACAACATAAAGAAATTTTTATACATTTTTCTCCCTTGTATCCATAGACGAGAGAAATGAAAAATATGCATTTTGTTAACATATTATTTTTGGTATGCAATCCATTCGTTTCCTTTTTTATTATTATTACAAACACTAGTTTTGTTGTTTGTTTGGTTTTATATTTCTCATTATTTTAAAATGAAATGCAAATGTGTTTATTAGGAGTAGACAACGTTTACAATAGAACACAAAAAAAATAAAACAATATGAAAATTTAATTACACCTCACTTAGCTGGATAAGAACAAATAAATCTATTAAAATTCTTATAAAATTTGAGGCATGAGCGAAATTGGTCTGAATATTGTAACAGGAATCAGCAAGTGCCTCAACAGCTTTGCATTACAACTGAGCACACTCGAGAAATATCAGGAAATAAAAAGTAATTTATATGCTATTGTTGCACTAGGAAAGCACTAACTTTCTGCGATACATTTATTTTAGACAATTTGCAGTCAGTTATCTGTCACTCGACTTATAGACTTGAGAGTATTGTGGAATTTCTATATATTTTTAAAAAGTACAACTTTTTGATTTAATTGCCCAAAGTGAAAAATAGTCATTGTAATAAACGTTTTCATTGTCGCAAATTTTTCTAACAAAGCCCATAAACAAGGGAAACAGTGATGTAAATTAGCATTGATCAGATATGTGCAAGATTTTTATAGGTCCTTACTACCCGGTAGTCCCACAACTCCTAGCACTCCACAAGAGGATCAATAGCTCTGTTGAATGGCTACAGCATATAGAACACTGTACAAATGGCTGAGTCGGTCTCAGTCACACAAGAGAAGAACCGTTCACAGGTATAATTATCCGTTGGAGGATGGAGCGAACTTAACAACGAAACAATTTACCTAGACGTACTTGCAGAACAAACAACATCTATTAAACCACCTTTTGGGTGAGATTTTAATCCTTCAGTAGCTTTCAGTCTAGGGCGTTGTGTTACGACAACATCATCCATTAAGCATCCAAAGTTATTTACGATGCAACACAATATATATCAACTAGTCGGGTTTAAGAATTTCTTCTATATATTTCTTCTACAAAATACCCTATCCTCACAGCATGCATCGCCAACCCTCTTGGATAATCAGCATATGTAGAATAGAAATAATCTACGAGGGCAAGCCACAAATATTAGTAATGTTAATTAACTTTCCCTGAGTAGTTATCGGCCGCTAAAAGCCACTTCGCCCAAAAGGATTTATTCCACGCTTTATAGCCACCCACCGTCGTAAATAGAGTTAAGTATTTTACTAATTTTGCTATTTCGATTTTAACTATTTACTATTATATTTTAACTATATTCTAGTGTTAAAAGTAAGTAGAGAAAAGCTGAAACTTAATAAGAGTCTTTCCTTTCCGTGTACTTATAAGTAAAAAGCCTCATGTAATCCCATTTGCATTTTGAGTAATGTTGTCCTCAAACGCCGCTCTTCAATTATCGTTTTAATCACACTAAAAAAAGTTAATATATAATTTGATTCACACATACAAAACTGCAACCAAAACCTTCTAAGTCTAGTACAATGCAAATGCATTACGAAATGTCCATTATGAGGATGCAGCCTTGATCTTGAAACAAAAATATAAATTTAATATTGAAAGAATCTTTTAATACTCCTTGTTTGCTACATTGTGTGCGTTGCATATGTGCACCTGAGCTAACAAATATTATAATCTCTTCATCCAACAAATAAATTCAAGGCTTCAGGTGGATGTTATGTCATAAAAAAATAAAAAAATTCAACCAAATGACCTAAAACAACTAGTCCAAATGCAAAGCCCATATTCAATACTAAAGCTTTTATACGAGCATCCTGCTCTAGAAATATGGCAGTTGAGGCAAAAGATCTTATTTTTTTACCCTACAGCGTTACACACTGCATGCAGACAGTTCATATGTAGGGCTGGAGCTACATATTTTAAGGCACGCATTTGTTAAATTGAATCACAGGCCATAAAAGGAAATCTACTGGGCAACAACACAAATGAATAAGAAAAAGGGAATAAGTAAGTTTATGGCAGAAATAAGCTAAAGATGGCAATGTGCCAAAAGACGTCTGTTCACTCTATTAGATTTTGTGTTTTTTAATATAAGAATTTTGATACACCCTACGATATGCACGAGCCTGCACAAATCTTAAAATTATTGAAGATTTTCTCAATATAATTTCAAAAGTTTAGAAAATATGATGGATACTTATGACGTTAAATGAAGGTCACGAAAGTTGAAGCAGCAAGTTACGGTCGTCTGCAATGTAATTCAGTATTTTTTTTAAACAACTTAACCTGTAAAGCTTTCGGCCTGACCGCAGAAAAACACACAGGGTCTAGGCAGGAATCGAACCCGTGACATCCGGTTTAGTAGGCTGTGCGTTATTCAACAGCTACGGAAGCATGCAAATACTACTCAATTGCGTTATAAAACAATAATAATAAATATTGTATTTTCTCTTCCCACTCAGCTCGATTTAAAACAGCTTTTTATTGTGTCTTTTAAACACGAAATATAAAAATATTTTCATGCTTTGTTTGACAAGCAAAAATTTGTTTGTTTTAAATTTGTTTGTTTTTTTTTTGTACAAAAAAATTTAGCAAATTATATCTGCACTACATCTATAGTATAGCTCTCTCAGTTCTTTTCAAAAGCGTTAAAGGTTAGTAAATCGTACGACATAGCCAAAAACCTTTGCGCTTCCAAACGCCAATGGAAGTAAATGTATTGAATATCTTGGCAGAATTTTTCAATATTTTTTGGCAACTAGATAACATAATAAGAACTGAAGGCTCTAAGTGTACCGAAGCGACTCATTGCTTTCAATCATAAACCTGCAACAGTGGAGAATGTAGAGAGAAGTGGAACCTTGGAAAGACGATGCTTCAGTACTTAAGTCTGTACTTCTTTGCTGTGTTTGCACATTATTATAAATGGGGGGAGAAATTCGACTGTTGCAGTACAGTTCTAGTCCCTCCATTGTTACATTTCAAAGAGATTTCTCTCTACGTGATTAACTGGAAGAACAAGCATATGCCAGACCAATATGTTTTTTGTACTCCTTCAAATTCACAAATCCCTCAAAATGCCCAAAGATGAGTTCTAACTTGAATAAATAAATAACCAGAGTTCTCTTAACAAGTGCACTACGAGTATAGGCTCTTAAAATAAACAGTGTTACCATGGCGATATTTTTGTATGGTATTTTATGTATTATCATATTGGCACAAAAACGTCGGCCGTAGTTGCCATTGTTAACAACTTGTAGAGAAAAATATAATATTAAATTTGTATACATTTACTTGTAATAAATATTCAGTAATATTATAAGAATCCTAAATTAAAGTAATTTTATTAAATATGCATGACGTATTTACAATCCCCTTATTTCCGTTACTGCTGCACTCTCGTGCACAAAAAAGTTTACCATAAAATGACTTACTCTGGAGTCTTATTATTTTATAGGGTCACAATTGAGAATACCCATCATACGATTTAAAATTCTTAAGCCAAAAGTGCCATTGAGCAAGTTCATGTGAGTGTGGGTGTGGGTGTTTATGTGTGTTGCAACACACGAAAAAAATGAACTCAATATTTAGTCATTGTGGTGAGATCAAGTGTCAAGTGATGTGCAAAACTACATTTGAAATGTGGTGGAAAAGAGTATTGCATTATTTTCTGCTGCCACTTCCCACTATTGAATTTTAAAATAATTCTCTTGCATTGAATTTTAAAATTAATATTTTTACATTTTGTCAAGTTAGACACTTATTTCCAGTGGGAAACAGTAGAAGGAAAATGTTTTTCTAAGAGTTAAATTATTTCAATGGTGAATTTCTATTAAATAAAGTTAATTTCCAAAAATTAAGTTTTACTTCACAGTAGAAATGTTTGTTGTGGAGTTAGCCAGCTCCAATGCGTATTTACGCGTTTGGTAATGCAGATCTTCAAGTAGTCTTTAACCAAATATTTTCACGTTTAAAATGTTTCACATTTCAATAATTTGGCGCTTTTTTACTTAAATCTTTGTATTCTATACGTATAGAAATAAAAGCACAATTTTTACAATATTTTATTTATTTTTACAATTTTATTTTATATATTTTTTTTCTATTTTTAAAAAGATTTTAAAATTTTTTTCAAAAAAAATTGTTTCTTTTGAATAAATAATGTATAACGTATATATTTCGAAACCAAAGGTTATCTAAGAAAATATTTGGCATCACTGGATTCGCCGTACTCGAAATATTGTCAGACTTGTACACAGTATAATAAATTATTATTATTATTATTAATATATCCAGTAATCAAAATAATTACCAACGATGCAATATAATCAAGTAGAAAAGTAATTTCTAGTTTCTGAGTCGGTTGTTCACTTACAACAACCGTAATCCTTTCAGGAAAAAGCAATTAAGATGAATTAAATTGAAACATTTTTAAACTTTCCTATTAAATATCGAATGTTTCTAGAAATCAAGGATATAACATTATTTTATGCTCTCATAATGCGAATATTTGCTTGTTAATAAAATGCTATTATTTTTCCATAAGTGCTCCCCTCTTTACCTTCAAACTGTGAAAATACCTGATTTATTTTGTCAACAAACGATGTATGGAAAATTATAGAAAATAGAAAAACAATTATAACATTTTTATTAAATAAATATACATAAATGCATTTGTTTAGTTCTGTATGCATATGCATTCCGCAAATATTAAAATAAATGAATGTGTTTTGGTAATGTGCACATAAGACTAAATTTGATTTGATGGATGAAAAAAGTTAAAAACACATTTTACATTTTTCAAGTATTTTAAATATTATATTATTGTTGGTCCAATACCGAAGGCAATAAATATTGCAGGGACTAAAAGCTAATAAATTGCATACCAAATGCATTTTTCAACAAATCGGAAGTTACAAATACGAACGCACTCACTTGCATTTATGTGCATTTCTATATGTATGTACGAGTACATGCTATTCCTCCGGCAGGTGCAGTATGAGCTTGATTTTCTCAAGTAAAAGGCAGTGGTTGAGGTAATAAACTTTTGGCAAACAAACTTATTACTGAATATGCTCAAAGAGCGTAATATATATATATACATATATGTATATGCTCATTTATTTATATATATATAATCGAGCAGGAACTCAATAATCACTACACTCTCTTCTCTATTACTTTACTTCCTGATAATTCCGGCACAATATATTACATGAAAAAATTACGATCATGATCGAAAGTACTAACTCAGGTGCCCTTCACTTACTATCTGTCTTTTACTTTACTTCCCTGCAGATACTCAATATATTTGGATTGCACTTAAATAAAAAGTTGAGTCTTTAATTTGAAAATTCGATAGGAAATTTAATACATTTAGTAATAAGAAATACAGAAGCATAAATATACAAAAGCTCATGTATTATACAATTAGTGGGTATGCAAAAAACAGGAACTGGTAAAATAAAATTTTTATCTTTTTGATATACTTAAAAAAAATAACATAATCAGAACTATTTACAATATGTTGGCGCAGATAACGCCCGGTTTTAGTACGAAAACTAAAACCAACATTCTGGATGGCGCATGAAAAAAAAAAAAAGCTGCCGCGTACAAAGAAAGGCAAAAATGGTCCTTTGACTAATTAAACGAGCTTATGCAGAAAAATTGTTGGTCATAAAAATACGTAATGTTCATAACAATACTTTGGTACCCAATGTATCAGGGTTATTTCGGGGCCCTAACCGCAAATTTCCCATCGTATTAAATTCTTGAAAGACGAATCCTTCAAACCCCCAGGAATGTTGGAGCAAAACCACACAAATATTAATTATGAACCGTAAAACAGTAGTATATGCCCAAGATTCACATATTTTATTCAAGTTCTTACAAAATTAATCGTAAGATTGACGTTTCATGAAATCGTTAAAGTAAACTACTGAATATCATTTTTTCTACGCCTGCATCATCATTGAAATACTTTCGTTAAATTTTTTTTTTTATTTTCTCTCTATATTTGACTTGAACTAGATGCATAACAATGGCAAGGAGGGAAAACAAGTTGAAAGATAAAAACGTCTGGCTTGCCAGGCATATGAAGATTACGTCAATTTCAACCCATGTGTGTTTTTTTCAATCAATACAGACCAATAAAAATGTATGTGCATAAAGATTTGGTAATTTAGTAATCTCAGACAAAAAAAAAAAAAAAGATCGTGCTTTTGAACTGATTCTATGCGATATTCCCCACAATCAGAACCGTATTTCAGAATTGGTCTTACCCGCGATGTATAAGAAAATTTATCGAGTTTAAAGCATTTGAAAAATGTTTTTGTGTATTTGCGTGACCGCTTAATTTGTATAATTTGTATAATGTATAATTAAATGGGCATGTGTTTTTGAATTATAATGTTATTATTAACAGGGAGAAGAATAATTTAGGCCGAAATCTCATATCGCAATATTTATTGAACGTATGCGAGTAGCAGCATTATTGAGATAAAAGGCCATCACATTCCAGAATGGCTTAAAATACAATTATAAAATTTGAAAAATCCTTTTTTTAATAAAAAAAAAGATTTGGAGTTGTTATAAAATAGTTTAATTAGTACATTAATCATTATTTATAGTTCTTGAAAAAATTTTAACTTGCCACAACTCGATTTATGGTGCATGTTACTCAAAGCGTATATCTACTGTTGGTAAAAAATATTGCTACACTAAAAATTAAAATAAAATAAAAAGTTTTCACTGCATACATGTAATGACTGCATTACACAAATAAATTCCATACTAATAAATATTTTCATTGTATGTAATTTTTCATTGAAATATACATAATTAGTAGTAAATAAAAAACAAATAATTTAATATTTGTATTATAATTAGAAAACATTTCATTATATCAATGAAATAATTTAATTTCGTGAATTTTATTTTTTTTTTTAATTAATCTGTATAGGATTCGAAGCATAACTATTTTACTCAGATTAAAAATTAACAACAACAAAAAATATAGTTTAGTATAGTTTAGTTTTAAATTCATATTAGATAATTTCAATTGAAATAATATTATTCTACTACACTGATGGTTTTGTTTTAATGTAAAATTATTAATAAATTATGATAGATATTTATGTCAGAGGCAATTGTGTATTAATATTTTATTTCGATGTAAGAAAATCTGCATGTTTAATAAAAGGTTATGTTTTGTAATTTTTTTTTAAATTAACGATAATTCGTTTATAGCCTGTATTATCATAACACCTAGCTTACCACATTATTAATAATAGCTGTACATACAGGGTGGGCCAAAATTCACAATGGGGTTTAAAAATTTAATAACTTTTTTGTTTATTTTTTTTTTAAGATTATGAAATATACAAAATGGAAATTTTTTTACGCTAAGTATGGAAAATAATGTCACTTAAATGACCGCCATTATTAGCTTCGCAATGATGGGCTCTTTTGAGAGCATTTTCCATAACATCTTTCAACATTTGTGGCTGTAGCCCTCGAATTTCTGCAACAATGTTGGCCTTGAGTTCAAGGATTGTCTCGGGCTTGTTGACATATACTCGCTCCTTCAAATAACCCCAAAGAAAATAGTCGCATGCTGACAAATCTGGCGAACGCGCTGGCCAATTAATTTCCGAATTTCTTGAAATTATTAATGGCGACGATATGCTCTTTGCGTTAAAATAATTGATCGCTGATTTAAGTAATAAAATTCTATTATTCTTGTTCTTTGTTCAGTTGTAAATCCCTCCATTATTTATTCTCCAGATGTTATTTATATAATCTTAAAAAAAAAAATAAAAAAAAAAAATAAACAAAAAAGTTATTAAATTTTTAAACCCCATTGTGACTTTTGGCCCACCCTGTAGTAGTATCAACAATATTGCCACACTTGGCACACTACTGACTTTTATCATGAAACCGGGAACTCGAAAAAATTATTCCTTTTTGGCCATTCTCGTTCTTAATTACTCTAGTATTATAATGTAAAGTTCGTTTTCTTTTCCAGAAAGGATTTTTTTATTTCTTTTCCCACTTTTAACTATTAATCTGAATTTAATTGGCTTTGTAATACCACTTATGTCAATTTCTTTACACCCGGATCTGAATTCCTAAAATCACTGTTAGTTTTACAAGGTTGCCTTCTCACACTCATATTATCAGTACTACTTATCTCTAAAACACATGTTCAAGTAGAACTTGCACATGTCTTTACGGAATTATAGTAAATATTCCTTTACGCTCTGTGTTAATAAGACCTCATTGGGCTTTTGGGCCGGAAGAGTCGATAAAATTGTACTAAGAGTATTTACAAGCTTTAAAGAAATGTCACTTAATGAAGCAAAGCGTATTGCTGCTTATAGAGCGGTAGATGAATGGGTTAAGCCAAATACAGCAGTAGGAATAGGAAGTGGTTCAACCGTTGTTTTTGCTGTAGATCGGCTGGCAGAGCGTGTTAAAAATGAGGGTTTACGAGTAGTATGTGTACCTACTAGTTTCCAAGCCCGCCAACTTATCGTTGAAAAGAATTTAATCTTGAGTGATTTGGATAACAATCCACGTTTGGATGTTGCCATTGACGGGGCAGATGAGGTGGACAAAGATATGGTGCTGATTAAGGGTGGTGGTGGTTGTTTACTGCAAGAAAAAATTGTAGCCGCTTGCGCTGAAAAACTTATAATTATTGCTGACTATACGAAGTTCTCTCAAAAATTGGGAGAACAATACAAAAAAGGAATACCAATTGAAGTAATACCCTTGGCATATGTGCCGATAAAAGAAAAGGTACAAAAAATGTTTGGTGGAGAATTGAAATTACGCATGGCTGTCTCTAAAGCTGGACCATGTGTAACAGACAATGGGAATTTCATTTTAGATTGGCATTTTCCTCAAGACAAACAATTCAACTGGTCAGATATCAATAGAGATTTAATTTTGATACCAGGCGTTGTGGAGACAGGTTTGTTTGTTAACATGGCAACAAAGGCATATTTTGGTATGGCGAATGGAGAAATCAAAACTCAGGAAAAGTAATATATGCATTTATTGACAGTCAATAAAGTTTTGCGTTATATTAAACAGTTATAGTTAATTTTATATTGTGATACTCAGAAAAATATATGGAATATAACAAAGATGTCTCTCATTTGGCAAGTAAATAGTTATTGCTTGAAACTGGCGCAATAGTTCAAAATGTAATACAATATGAACTACATTTTCCAATGTTTGTAGATTGATTGTAGTTTGGAAGCAATAAGTAAAACACTCGTTTTCAATTTTATCACAATTTATAAATAAATAAATGTTGCTTCTTGCATAGTATAATGTAATTTCCCGTATGGATAGTAATCAAGAGATTAAAACTAAATAATACGAAAATAATACTTTACATGTGACATTAAAAAGACTTTTTATTTCGACCGGGCATTATCGAGTCTTTTACATAGTTAAATAAAGAGAGAAGCCCCTGTTTCTTGCCTCTAGAGAAATAGTTGGTGACAACATCTTGGCCCATGTGATTGTCGTTAATGGTTGTGGGAAGAACATTATCGTTAGCACTCAAAGACACAAAGAGAGCAAAGGGTACCATCCATAAGCAAATAGTGAAATAAGCTAAAATCTATAAGAATATTAAAAGCAATTATATATAAATATATCTATGTACATACATATATAGGGACAAATTGAGCCACTATTACTTTTATGACCACTAACCTGTGTAAGTGGATAAAAAACCGACGTAAAGCGTTGGAAAGCGAGCAAATGATTTGCAATTAGGCATATGACTGTACCAATAAATGAGGGTGATATGAATTTTATGAATGGAAAATTGCTCATAATTGCTAAATGGAAAAACTGAGTTATAAAACCCATGATCACCATACTCCACGGTAAATCGTCGCAAAATATAAACATGGTGTAAACAAACATTGTAAAACTAATCATCATCATAATAACCTTACGAGCAGTACTAGTGTATTCTTCTACCAATTCAGCAAGATAATATAAACCAGCCGCTTAAAGTGGATAAGAAAAAATTAAAATTGTTTAAGTTCTTGATATTAAATAATAACGTACCTATAGATATTGTTACAAATATAATTTGAAATATTGAAGCAATCCAACTCAAAATGTACATAAACCCCATCTTAGCTACAAAACTATTTTTACTCTTTTAATAAGGAAATAAGTTATCTATTTTCCTTAGTTGACACTCTTTCGGTTTTGACTACCAAATGCTTGTAGTTATTGATACACGTAGCTTTTATATAATATATGTTATATTAAATATATAAACTTAATCTTGTTCTTTTGAGAATTTTTTGTAATAAATATCAGCAATTACATGTTGTTATTTACATATATGGTGTCGATAATAGTTGGAAGAAACAAATAAGAAATATAATTGTCAGCTGAGAATACCTATTAAAGTTCGAGCAGTGAGCCCAGATAACGTCAATGGTAACAATTCATATGCGGGGAAAATTAGCAATATATGGGTAAGAATTTTAAGGCAAATGGGGGAAGGAAACGGAATTAAAAAAATTTTACGTTTTCAAAAATGAAAACACTTTTTGAATTACGTAAAACTGGTACAATTGTATTTAAGAGCATTTTTTCCTTGACACCTAATTTTAATTGCATTTTGTTACATGTAATTGTTCAAGATGAATTGAACTAAGTGGTCGTCTTTTGCAACACTAAAAAAAAATATTATATTTTACTTGTGTAAAATTAGCCAATCAAAACAAACCTTTTACAGTTTAGATACAACAAATTATCATCATTTGTTGACATAAGATGTGCTAATGAATTCGCCGTGCCGAATTTTACAGTATTAAAAACCGAATAGACAAGAGATTGAACCACAAAAAATTAAAATCCCACAAACGTTTGGTTTATAATTTTAAAGGCAAATCTATTTTTCAATTCGCTTTGACAAATTCACAATGCAAAAAGATAGATATAGTAAGCATAGGGTCTACCCTGTGTCCGTAACAAAATTTATTGACTGCGGTGTGATCTGAGACTGCGGAATTTATGCAAAAAGGAAGCTTGTGCGTTTGGTGGGCAAAAGAGTTTAAAGAAACCAGAAAAATTATTAGCTATTAATTTATATAAAGAAAGTGAAAACTATAAAATTCTCGTTTCTCGCTTGAGTTATTGCTTTAAGAAAGTGTTGCAACAAAAAAGTGATACCAATTTGCTACAAAAAAAAGTGAGTTTAGAAACAAAAGTATCGCAAACTTAAAAATACAATTAAAACGTGTATACTATTAAGTGGAAAAAGAAATAAGTTATTTAAAAAATCTTGCTAATGAATTTTTATTAGCAGATTATTAGTAGTGAAATTGTATACATATTTGCTTTAAGTCAATATTAAAGTATTAAATTATTTAACTGATAATCTATGAAAACATTAAAAATTTTCCTTTGAAAGAGTTAGGTTAGGAACGAAATATCAAAGAGGAATTTCAAATAGAAGTAATAAAAACAATGACAAACAACATAGAAGAATTGCCAATACAAGAAAATGATAACAGTGAACAAATGCCCGAAGTGCAGCAGCAACAACCACTGCCATCAAGTGGACCAGAGCAGCAACAGAAGGAAGAAGAAAGTATGGAAATTGATGGTAATCATGATTCAGAAAATAATGCAGAACAGTCTGATAGAGCTGATGTATTACAACCATCTGCCGCAAATAATGAAAATAATGAAGCAGTGAATAATTTAGAGCAAAATGATCGATATATGGAAAATAATAATTCCGATGCGGAAGATTTTGGGAATGGTCCGGCAGCTGCTGATCCATTTTATGGTTTTGAAGAATCGGAAGCAAATCTGGACGAAAAGGATATGGTTCAAGTTTTACAAGTTTGGGAATCTAAGCACACCACATCTGGTTTTGATCCAGTACCAATTTTAAAAAGGTAATCTCGAAAGATAAATTTGATTAACTTATAATTAAACACTAGGTATGATATTCAAATTCGGATCCTTACACTTTAATAAAAATAATGTTTAATTTTAAAGAATGCTTCTTCACTTATTCCGACTTTTAAAACACGGTAATATTAAAAAATGCTTGATATTTGATTATTTTTAACTTTATAATGCCTTTTAAATTTGTTGGTTTTGTTTTCGTTCCTAAAAGTAAAAATGATTTTGCATAAAAATTCCAAATGCTATACGGATTTTTTTTAATTGGTTTTTAATAATAACAACTCTAAATCAAAGTTTTTTTAAATTATTTTCAGTAAAGTGTAAAAATGTGCATTTGAATAATATCACATAATTCTACGTTAGAACCACTATATGTACTGTTACAATTTTATTGTGGTCACTTGAAGGAGTGAAATCACAGAAAATACTATCGCAGGCATACATACATGTACGTATATATTTATTTAAATTCAATATGACCAAAAAATACGACAAAATACTGCAAGTATTTTGGGTAATTGTTGGTAACATATTAATAATTCAACTAAATAAACATAAAGAAAACTGCTTATCGTGAGCCCAAGAAATATTTCAATAATAATGTTCAGCTGCTTAATGGATCCGTGTGTATATGAGTGTATGCGTAAATTAGTTTAGTTTTAATTGTTTATAAAAAAAAATAATAATAATAATTCACATACACAACTTGTTTTTTTATTTATATAATGTAATTCTTATATTTCATTATAGGTTAGCTGAAATTTTTGAAAAAGAGAAAGAAATTTACATACGTAAGGATCCCGATCCATTTGATGAACGGCATCCTTATCGAACAGACCCAAGTTGCCAGTTCGGTTTCCTTTTAAAACAACTTTTTCGCAAAGATAATTTCATGAAAAAGGTAAATTGAGAAATAGAGAAAAATATTGAAAATACTATTGAATATATTTTGTTTCAGCTTGTTAATGATTATTTACGAGACAACTATTTTACCCGGCAAAGTATACAAAGAAGCTCTTATGAACTAAATATTTTAGCATTGCGACTAATTTTGGTTATAATGCCTGGATTAGAAACTACAGCGGTCTTTCAGGTAGAATTTGATAATCTCATTAATCGTATATATGGCTGGGCAGAAGATAGTATTGAACCCCTGCAAAGTTACGCTACTGGGTTGCTGGCTGCTGCTATGGAAGTCACAGATATTGCTATAACTTTCCGCGATATGAATACGCGATTAGTACCCAAAATGATAAAAAGACTTCATATGCTGCAGGACATACATAAAAGTGAGTACTCTAAATTCATGAAAGCGAACAATTTAAGCAATATCTCTATATTTCAGCAATTTTACATCCTCACCATAATGAAGCTGCCTTAGCTACCAATGCTGCGGATAGTTCACAAAGCGGTTGCTCGCATTCCGAACGATTGTTTCCCTCTTGGATGGGAGGTTCTGCGCCTCAATCACCCCAACGTTTAGATGACAGCACAACAAATTGCCGCTGTAATAACAGTAATGCTGTCGATACTTTTGGCAGCACTTCAAATTTATCTACACTGTTGGAAAATAGTCGTGATGCATGTTCCGGTATCAATGCTAGTCGATATTACAAAAAAATGTATATTTCTATACATCCGCCATCTGCAGAGACCAGTCAAATGCTTATACTTCGCTATTTGACTACTATGGGGGAATATCAAGAGTTTTTAGGCTTATTCTTTGAACATAATGCTATGCAACTGATTTTCGGTTATATTGAAAATTTGGACCGTCGTGATACCTGTCTGGCTTTTGAAGCACTAAAATTTTTAGCTTCTCTTTTATGTCATAAAAAATTTGCACTAGAATTTATATTACATGGCGGGTTGAAGGTATAGCTTTGCTATGAATTCCAAAAAAATAGTTTCACTATATATGGTTTTATTATTTTTAGCGTATTATGAAAGTGCCTCGTCCCAGTATCGCAGCTACCGGAGTTTCGATCACTATATATTATTTGGCTTATGCGGAAGATGCTATGGAACGCATTTGTACCATGCCAAAACCTATTATCACCGAATTAGTTAAATATGCCCTTTGGATACTGGGTCATTCTTACGATTCGGGTAAATGTCATGCTACTATGTTCTTTGGGCTAAGCTTTCAATTCAAAATAATGTTGGACGAATTTGACGCTCAAGATGGTTTAAGGAAACTATATAATGTGGTATGTATATATATATATATGTTTTATTAATTTTTATTGATGCAAATATAATATTTAACACTTTTTAGATTTCCGTTTTAAAAATTCTTAATCCTACTAACAACGATGACGATGATAATAATGATCTCAATGAAGATGTTGAATGCGCTTCAAGACAAATGGTGCGTCATGTTTGTGTGGCTCTTAAACGGTATGTGGAATCCCATCTGTTTTATAAATACAACAATTTCATGTGCCAGCAGTATCCGGTATCGAGTGAATTTAACCGTAACATAAGCAAAGCTGCGAAATCAACTTTTGAGCAAATAAATGAACAAATACGGGCATTGCAGGAAAATACATCTGTGCGTGCCCATTGGGCCCCCGTAGATCAACTTCTAAAATTGGGTGGCATTACACTCTTGCTGAAAATAATAGCATTTTCATATGACTGGAATAATGGGGGTCGCTCGGAAACAGTACGATCAGCACTTGATGTTCTCTCCATTTGTTGCGTTATACCACGTGTATATGTTGCATACTGCGACTTACTTGAATTACCCGATCATGCCACAACATCTGGTATCTATTCTATATTGGGTGCTGCTGCTGGAGATATCGTACCAGACGCAGAAGTACAAAAGTCAGCTTTGGCAGTATTGTGCAATTGTGTCTGCTCTCCAATTGCTAGAGTAAGTTCAAAATATGTATATGGTTTAAATATGTATGTGTAAAAAAAAATTTTTTTTTTGTCATGTTTAGAAGGAACCTAATAGCATTATAAAGTGTTTTGGTTCTTCAAAGAAAAGCAAACATAATAGTAAATATAGCGAAGAGTTGGTTGAAAAAGTTTGGGAGTCCGTTTGCTCCAATAATGGAATTATCGTATTACTTTCCTTAATGCAAATAAAAACACCTATTACAGATGCGGATTGCATACGAGGTATGGCATGCCGCGCATTAGCCGGCCTAGCTCGATCTGAACGTGTTAAACAAATTGTGGGGAAACTTCCCCTCTTTGCCAGCGGGCAGATACAAACCCTAATGCGGGATCCCATACTACAAGAAAAACGAGCTGAACATGTTTTATTTCAGAAGTATGCATTGGAACTGCTGGAGCAAGTCTCTGGTAAGACAAAACCTTTGAGCCACCAGCTAGATCCTACAATGGCCAATATACACAAAGCAAACATAATAGCCCAAACAAAAATACAGTACAACGAACAACAATTGTATCAATTAATTTATGATCATTTGGAATCGAAGGGACTTTCACAAACGGCTCAAATGTTGCAAAAAGAAGTTGGCCTTCAACCACCTTCAACGACAATGAAAAATTTTCATCATTCACCATTTGATTATAAAGTGCTGCCAACAACATCTATAGCACGTAACCGTTTGAGAAACCGTATGCAGGATGTTAACCAAGCCATAAATTCTGTTTCAAATCAAACATCACTCAATTCTGCTGGTGGACTGAGTTCGGCAGGACTACATAATGGAGAGGTATTAAATGGTAGTGGTATTGAAGATCACCCTATGAACACTGTAACACCCATTAAATTGGTTAAGAAAATGGAGAAAACTAACTTGTCGGGAAATTCTGTTATAAATGGAAATCACACATCCATTACAAAGAGTGGATTAAACAATACTAACCAACAAAGATCACTTCAAAAGCAAATTTCCGTCGCAGATCCTAACAATATAGAGGAAGTGGGTTCTCCACCACCTTCTACAAATATTTCGCTCAGCACAATTGTCACAGAATACTTAACCAATCAACATGCTCTTTGTAATAATCCAATGACAACTTGTCCTCAGTTTGATTTGCTGACGCCGCATAAATGTCCGGATTCGAAAACTAACCGTGTTTTAGGGGACAGTCTTAATGTAACCAATAGATTCTTTAGAGCTCAGGACGGTTATAACACTCGAAAAATGAATCGTCGCTTCATACACTCACATTTTGCTCCATGGAGAACCATACGTTCTACAGATAGCAACGAAATAAATTTTTCCTCGTGTCACATTGTTCAAAGTTCCGACCTCCTTTTAGTTGGCACAAATCAAGGAGACGCTAAAGCATTTAATATTAATCATGGCACTGAAGAATTCTCGTCACGTTGCCATAGTTATATTATTGATTCAATTCAATCAAATCGGACAGGAGATTTAGTATTAACATCCAGTAGTTGGCGCTCGCCATTAAGTGTTTTGTGGTCGATAAAAGACATGGATTTTGTCTCGAAAATTCAACTTAACGATGAGTTCTATTGTGAATTCAACAAATTGTCACAAGACAAAATAATAGGAACACAAAATGACGTAAGTATTTTATATTTAAAAATCGACATCTCCAATAGAAATTCCAGCTTCGGAGAACGACTTTTTGAATTAAAATATATATTTTTTTAATTTAGTGTTGTACGATTTATGATATTGCTAAGGGGCAATTGATATCAACATTTACTCCTTCATTGGGCAATCAATATAGCAAAAATCGAGCCACATTTTGCCCCACCGACGAATTAGTATTATCAGGTTTGTTTTAGTTCTTCTTCTAAGTTTTAGTATTAATGAATTATTTTTAAAGATGGTGTTCTTTGGGATGTAAGATCTGGAAGAGAAATACACAAGTTTGATAAATTGAATCAATCTTTGTCTGGAGTTTTTCATCCGAATGGTTTGGAGGTAAATAAATATAACGTCTTTCATTAAATTTATACATTCATTTATACTTTCATACTTTTTATACATTTATACTTTTATTTCATTTATATGCCTTTTCATATTTTTAGATTATTTCGAACACCGAAGTGTGGGATTTACGAACATTTCATTTGCTGCAAACAGTACCGGTGCTGGAGCAATGTCTGTTGAAATTTTCTCCCATGCAAACTATATATAGTATACATTTGGAAATGGAATATCGAAACGATTTCGACGATACAACAAATTATGACAGCAGCTTTAAAGTTCTGGATGCATACGATTACTCGTCAATATCAACAATTGATGTTAAGCGCAGCGTTTACGATTTAAGTGTTAATGGAAATGGCAGTTTAATTGCCTTGGTAGAAGATCATCCCGCATATGAAACGAAGCAGGAAAATTTTGTTAAAATATATTGTGTAGGAATGAAGAAAACGGATCATGATGAAGAGGTGTGTGATATGAATACTGAAAGTCATATAAGCAACAGTAGTTCTAGCCAACTGCCAAACTTGTCGAGATTATATGAAAATCCAACAGCAAGTGATGGTGGTATGGGTAGGACAACTGGAAGAGAAGGATCTAATATTAGTTTCTTCGGATCGACGGCTGCCAGTGGCAATGGCGGCGTCGGTGGTGTTGCTGCGCCGCGCCCCAGGGCTGCTGGTGGCGTTAACGATGTTGTTGGTGGTGGTGTTGCGGGCAATGACAATGCTAATGCAATTGAAGGTAGATATTCCAATCAGTTGGAAGTAAGATGGCATAACTACAATCTAGAAATATTGCCGCCACATTTGATTGGTCAAAGGCATCGACAGTCACAAATACAACCTCAGCCACTGTCCCGTAATCATCATCATCAACAAAACCGCGCCATTAACAATGGCAATAACCGCAACAATAATCGTGACGCTAACCCTCGAGCAGTATTAGAGCCCAACATTTTACAAGGTGTTGGTGGTGGTGGTAATGGCGGCGCAGCACAGGCCAATGCTAATAATGATCTCAATGACGATTTGTTTGAATTCCATGACATAGCAATAAATATATTGTCTCTGATTGTAGGAAGATGAAGAGGAGTGTGAGTCCGACGAGGACAATTCAGATAGTGATGCCTCGGGCAATGGTAATAAGAAATGAAAGAAAATAAAATTTGTAAATGTTAAACAATTTTTTTTTTTGTTTTGGTATTTTGCAGTGTTTGATTTACGACCGGATGATCAAATGCGTAATGGCAGGCGACGCCGCAATGAAGTGGAAGATGATGAAGACGACGACGACAATGACGACGATGATGACGATGACGACGACGACGACGAAGATGACAATGACGACGATGATGATGGCGGGTGGATAGATATTGATATAGACGATGATATTTCACTAAATAATTTTCGTTTTGTAGATTAGAATATTTTTCTGCCAAATTATTTTTATTCTATTTCCGCCCTCAAATTCCAACTACATTGTCTCTCCTTAAAATGTGCTCCCTCTTCCGGTGTCAACAAAATACAAAGACCCATTTCCCCTCCTCTTTTCTAAGCTAGGAAGTGATTATTAATTTTTTACTTGTAATAAAGCAACTGCTTAAAGAATTATTACTTCTTTCGCAAACAATTTAGTTTTAAGCATTGTTTAATTGTAGGATTGCATATAAATTTTTCTTTACAACATTCACCTTCAATATATATTTTTGTTACATAATTTAATACTTTATTATATAATTTAAGTAATAACTTATATAAACTGTGTACAAAAGCAACCCCCAGGCAAAATTTTTTTAGAATTTATTAATTTTCCTTGCAAGTTTTTGGTTGTTGTTTTTCTGTTTTAAACAAAACAAGAATTATAATTTTTTTTTGTAAAAATTTAAATAATGCAAACAACCAATTAAAATTAGATTTTATATACATAAGAAGCAAAATGAAAAAACAAAAACGATAGCAGTCTTACCTAATATAATATTTGATGAACTTTAAAACAAGGAAATTGTGTAACAATTAACTTGAATTTTTTTATAAGCAAATAATAAAATTTAAAAAACAAATATTTTGTTTCCATTTCTTTAAAAGACAACATAACCAAAAAAAATTAGTGTTACAAATATATCGGAATCTTACATATGTACACTGCATATGTCATAGCACCAGCAAAATTTTTAATTATACGTGGAAAAGCGAAATTTGGAAGGGCTAAAATATATATTTGTTTTCTTTAGACGACAAAGCTAAATTTTTGATTTTTCGAAATAATCCGCTGATTCAAATTTTGCAATTTTTCAAAGCAAACATTATACACTATATAAAACACATCGGCTATAAAATCTTACTTCTTTTTGCAAAAAGTGACGGTGTATTATCATAGTGTCCTAATCTAACTCTAGTCAATACAACTTAATCACGCCCATCAAAATTGTTTTTTTCTTATCTTTAAACATGTTGATTATTGCATACTTACCAGTTGTATTCTGGGCATATGCCATAGCTTCATTGATTGCTATAATTTCAGACCATGAAACATGCTTTATTGTATATTTAGAATAAATTAAATAAGCTTTCAATAATACATTTATACTTTTTTCCAATTACATTTGGGGTGAAAAATTTTGCGTAAATACATTTACAATTACAATTTGTTGTTGTTTTGTTTGCTTTACAGAAATTGCAACACCTTACGCATAACTTTTACATTGTCATCATGTGCAATCAACTTAAATTAGCAACATATCAATTCAGTTGCTGGCAATCCTCGTAACGTGCCACTTAGTGTTAAGCGGTTTTAAGAATTTAAGCTATTTCTGTGTAAAGCTACTGTAGCGATAGATATGTTTATTAAATGTTTGTTAGCTGTCGTGTATGCTATTTTGTGTTGCCTCTTACGGCAAGCAATAACATTTGAAGAGAATGCAAAAGTTTGCATACGCACCGAGCCCACGTTTTTAACAGATAACGAAAAACATATAAGAACCGCCGAGGATAATGCAAGCTGTGATATATTAGCAACCACTCTGACTGTTAATGAAAAGGTATTGCTATATCTGAATCTCTATTTTACATTCTATTTTATTGAAAACTTTGCTTACATAAAGTACAGTTTTGTATACAATTTTCTATTAAAATCTGGTTTTGAACTCGGCCTCAACGAAATGCAGCTCAACTGTAAGCAAATTTTTCATTTGCAATATAAAAAATTAAATTGGAAAATTTTGCATGAATTAAAAACCAGAGTAAAGAAAATGCACTCATAACTAATTTATTGCAATAACATTTTATAATATTTGCTAAGAATTTGGTATATAAATTTTATTCAATCATGGCGAAAAACTAAATAGTGGTATTAACGTCTATATTAAAAATAATTCATTAATATTCTTTGTCAATTGACTTTTTTATTTCCTCTGTCAATACAGTTTTTAAGTTTAAAAATAGCTTTTTATTTTATATAAAAAATAATAAATAAAATAATAATAATAAAAATATAAATATAAGACTAAATATTTAATGATTTACATTTTAATATTTTCTATACAACATTCTCACTTTGTAATATACTTTTTTAAAATATTTGTGTAATCTTGTTGCATATAGTCATTGCATGATTTCCTATACATGAATTTATGAGTGAGATGTAAAATTTTAGAGTAATATACGTATATGTAATTATATTTTGCTCATCTTCTTATCTTATAAAATTGAAACTCAGTATTTCCAAACGATTTGAGATCCTTTTAATAATCGAGACTACTTTACCTTTAAAAACCGAGAGGTCAATCAGTCAATACTATAAAATACTCATATTTTCTTATGAAAATTTCCTATTTTATGGTACGTCATTCGGTTCTTAGTCAGTCTCTACTACCGAGAGTTTAGTTGCATATAATTCAACTAAAAAAAAAAATAAAGTTACAGAACTCTGTCTATTGGATTCTGAAAATTGGCTCAAAGCTGCCAAAAATGTAAGTTCAAAAAAAGACTCACATTACACTCACCCAACCCAGAGTATACGGGTTGGTTCCATTATCAAACAAGATTTCGATATGATGGCTTACGTAAATTCTAAATTGATATACCCATGAAGAACATTCAACAACAAATTGAGCCCCTTTTAAGAGAATTTCTCTTACATGTGATGCACTGAGCTTAAGCTTCAGCAAGTAGTTAACTTCTCCACCAAGTGCTAATATGTACCGCTCTTCCTCTAGATATTGATAGGGAAATTATTATTTTATAATGCTATAGATTTATATTATAAAACTACAATAAGCAATATTTTTGCTCAATTAAATTTCGAATAAGAAAATATATATTGATATTGCTAATGTTGATTGATGCTAAGATGTTGATTGAAAAATGGAGTCATCAAGGACTCATATATACATAAATACAATTGTAAATTTGCGAGTTTGGCCTTTTGTTGTTCAATAAATAATTGTATGCACATAAATAGATTTTTATTCAGTTAATTGAAACATTATTAAGTTTTCATCTGCCTCGCCACTACTATTTATATAACAACTTAGCTCAACACCATATTTGTTAAAATGTTTATTTCTGTACATATTTATGCACAAAATTAATCACTGCATATATTTCAACGTACTTTATACACACACATACATAAATGCGAAATTGGCCAACATGTTGACTTTGAAGCTTTTATTAAGGCGAGAGCAAAATTTTAGTTTACTGAAGATTTTTTTTTTCAATCTTGTACATATTTTTATTTTATTCTTTTAAATTTAGGATATTTTTTTAATGTAATATTGAAAATAAATTTTTTTTTAAAAAACTAAAAAGATCTTAAATCTAAATAGAATAAAACAAGAATTTGATTTTTTTTATTTGAGAAAAAATTAATTAAAATTCCGCTCTGCGTGAAGCTAAAAAAGCTTATCTACGATAGACTGTGAAAAATGATTTCCGCCTTTTTTCATTTCCGATTTTCATTTCCGAAAAATGATTTCAAAATATACAGAAGTAAATTAAGATAATCAGTTAGTTAAAGCATGTGTAATCATGTAAGTTTTTTAAAATTTGGGTTTTATTATTTCTTTGAAAAAAATATTTTTAACCATTACATTATTTTTATTTATTTCTTTATTTAAAGCATAAGAGGATAATTTCAAATTAATAATTAATGTATTTAACAGGTCACGGCAGTCTAGAATCTTTTATTATTTATTTAAATTGCTTAAAATTTGTTCATTTCAAATTTCTTATTTGCAGTTGAGATCTGTTAGGAATCACATTCCTTCGTTTCTCAATAGTTTTTACAGTGGTCGCAGTTATTTTGTTATCCACCAATTTAAATTTAATTGTTATAAATTTAAATTAAATTATTAAATTTAAATATTATATTGTGAAATTTAATTATTTGAATTATATCATTGATATTTTATTTCACAGGACAACTTTATTAACACCATGTGCAAGGATAACACCACATCTCACAAGGATGTGTTTTATTACTTTAGACTATATAACGGAGAATTGGTGGAACGAAGTGAGTATCATGATATATGCAATAATAAGACAAATCCATTACTAGCCTGGATTAGTTATGAACAAATGCAGCAACGTTATGGGCCAGAACTAAATCCAAAGGAAGTTAGTGTAAAAATATTCTTCATTTTTAATTAAAAAATATAATTTGGTATTATTTACGGAATAGAGCCGAAACTATATTGCAAAAGCTACCGATATACAACACAAAAAAACAGAACTCTGCCATTTCCGTCACACTGATTTGGTAGACAGTATTTCCGATAATCTATTCACTTGTGTTGTCATGATATTCGAAGACAATTTTGTAAGTGGCCAATTATGAAAATCCAATTTTTTATTTTTTTCATATCGAATGAAAAGTATGGACGAACGATTTAGATTTATCTATTTTCATACGAACGCTTGTATAAAAAATATAAATTGGCATATAAATTACACGTTCATCCCAGCCCCTTCGATATGAGAAATATTATAAAAATTTATTTCAGTACTACTATTATTTCGGTTGCAGTATGGTTTAGATTCTAACATCAATGTTTTGGTGGAAATTAAGCCCTTAAAGTATGAATTGCGAAACATTACTTATATGCCATGGGTTAATTCAAGCATTAGCTATAAAACCTTATTAGGCAAAAAGGAACTAAAAAACACCAACATTGAAAAGAAAGAAATTTTTGGTACATTAAATTACGCTTTCGTGGAGAAAGTCAAATTGAATTTGAGTTCGGTTTACAGCAGAGATATGTCCAAATTGCCTTGGATTTTCGAGTATAGAAATGCAAGCATAGAGCTAAATGACAATGGTGTGGGAGTCTTGGATCTTAATGAGGTATTTGGACTATTACTTTTAAATAAATTATTTTCAGGATATCGTAATAATAAAGCATAGACGCACAAGCTTTATTTACGCACCATTCTTTTTTTTGGCACTTTAGAACTTTATTTTTGGTCAAAGCAGTGTAAGTAGCTCTTCCTACAGGTAATTTTAGGATCCAAAATGGCTGCTTTACTTAGAGATACAGAAGCATACCTTTTAAAAGAGTTAGTGAACCATAAGTTAAAATAATTTTTTTTTCTTTTATTAGAAAGCCTACTTTAGCCGGAAAATGGAACCCAAAACGACAATTAAAGTTGACGTGGTTGGCCAGTGGGCCGAATATTTTCAAACATTTACAGCCGATATATACGAATATTTCGGGTATGGTATCAAACGCTTCCGTAACGAGGTGCAAAATGGAAAAATCACATTTGTACGAATCGAAAGCACGGAGCCGGTCTATGAATTGCCCGAAAAAGACGATATTGTTTTGGCAAAAATACAATCGGTAGATGGTAAAAAATTTGAGCGTCTCACTGCTGAGGAAAATAATGTCACATCAAATAATAATGATACGTCGATATTGGATGAATTGGACGATGCTTGGGAAGATGAAGAAGATTACACAAGCACTTCTTCAAACACGAAATTTTATGTTTGGCTAATTATGACTGTACTTGGAATAGTAGGAATTTTATTAGCGGTCATATATTGTGTAGTACGTAAATGTAGCAAGAAAACGGAGAGACAAAAATATAAATTTACTGGCATCTAAGAAGCAATAGTTTGAGACCACTAAATGGAAATTTATTCATACTCTTTATTATTCCTGTAATTCTCTTTGGAACGAAAATTTTACTAACTTTCTGATTTTGAGATTTTGATCGGTGATTCCAATTTCGTTAGCTTCAAAAATATATATGTAGGTTTGGATGTATGTATATGAAAAATAATGTGAACAATAAAAAAACGGAAAAGATATTAAACACAGGCTATTAATTATCTCTTCAGTCGCTATAAGTAGTACTGAATTACTTCAGTGTTAATACCATTGTAGCGGGTGTGAAAAACTAATCGAATTTAATTGTCAAGAATAAGTGATAAATGGAGTGAAGTTTGTTTAGGATGAATAAATATTAATGCGAATGATATTAGTGCGGCAGGATTTTGGGGGAAATTTTTTTTCCTGGGAAAACACAAGCAAGGAAGTAGGGTTTGAATTTAATGGAAAAATAACGTTAAGAAACTCGGAATATTGGAAGTTAGGTATAGGAAATGATTGAAGTAAGAAAAAGAAAGTCATCAAAAAGAGGCAGGCAGAAAGAATTCATCACCCGAGAGGTAAAGTCCTCAAGAAAAGGAAGAAAGAATTTATTAGCCGAGAGACAACGTTATCACGAAGAGGCATAAAGAATTCACCAGCCGAGAGGTAAAGTCCTCAAGAGCATCACATCAAAGAACACTGTAATCCAGCTTATCCAACAGCGAGTCTTTGCTGGGGTGATTATATACTGTGTCTAGTTGACATCTGAGATCGAATCCAACAAACTTGTGGAAGGATAGCTTGTGTACAATGTTATATCGATCGAGGTACAGGCCAGTAATAAATGCTCTACGAACATAAATTTCTATACAATTAGTTACTTATGCATGTAGATATGTTTGAATTCAATTTTTTTGGCTCAACCAAAAAATTAGGAATAAAGGAAAAGGTCGCGATTTTGAAACGATCGATGGCGGCTAAGCACAGGAAGGAAGTGCATAAAAGTGCATGTTTCACATTTTTTGTGCCGTATTCGCAGCAATATATGGAATACTATCCACGAATTTCGTATATAGAATACTTTTTAAAAAGTTAAAGAAATGCATATTACTATTCTCACATACTTACAAGTGTTCCCCTGCTTGCCGTACGAGGCGACTGAAAGGGAGAGACTGGGTTTCCGACACCGCCTTCCGTTCATTGTGTGCTCTTGCGAAATGTAGGGGGCGAACTGCGGTGAGGGGACCCCGACTAGGCGCAAAGAAATATGGACGACAAAATTGTTTAACGTTTTGATTTGGATGACTTGGGCTGGTGGATGAGATATTCTGTTACCAATACGTCCCAGAGTGAAATCTGGTGCGGACGGCTTTCGGGCTAATACCTCATCTGTCTCCGTCCCCTTAAAAATTGGCGAGTCTTGCAAAATGATCTTGGGATCCTACCGTTAAGTTGGTGTGTAGGAGCAGTTAAGCATGGCTTCTGCTTAGCTCCCGGTCTGGCTCTGAACACATGCGCTCATAAGTACATGTGTCAACCCGCGCATGGCCTCCCTGCTTTGCATAGATAACTATGGGACCACACAAAGGGTAACTACACTACGAGATTAAGATAACGGCTTCAAGTTGGGACCCAATTGCGAAGAATGAGTAATAAAAATAAAATAAACACAAACTCAAACCCGATAGGCCCTAGTACCACAGCCGGCACTGATGTTGCAGAAGAGGTAGGAGAGGATATAACACCGACTAGTAATCCTTTCCAAAGGGCGTCGAGACTGGTACGCTCACCGATGGCGACCACGCGGACCCATAGTGGCGGAAGATCCCGCTCCTCACCACCGGACTTAAGTATAAGCAAAAACCCCGAAAAGGAGTCAGACGCGTTCTCAGACCTCGGAAATAAAATCTCTGAGCTAAATGAGATGATAGCTGGAGGACGAAGGTCCATCCATCAGGCAATGCGAGATGTAGTGTCAGCGATTTCGACCTATTATCAGAAGGCTGCAAGTGACAAGGTCCATAAACTAGCACTAAATGCTAGGAAAGTTAACAGGGCTACGCAGACCACCGCAATTAAACCAGGCCACAATGTTGGCAAAAGCTGCAGGGACGAAGTTGGAGGGGCTAGAAAAATACCTCCTAAAAAGACAACGACATCGCACACTGAGAAAGACAAAGAGATGACTAACAGGAACCGCAGTGCGAATGTCACAAAAGAAGACGACGGGAGTAAAGACGCACAGGCATCTAAAATGGAGGGCGAGTCTAATGATTGGACCACCATAACTAAAAGGCACAAGAGACAACCAAGGCCAAACGTAATGTTAATTAAACCTACCGAGAGGCTGTCATTTGCAGACATTCTACGGAAAGTTCGTGGCGTGAGTTAATGACATTTATACAATAACACACAATTAAAACGTCATAAATAAGGGAATAGTAATTAACAAACAAGACAACCTTGTCTGTATATTTAAGTATTTCTAGTTAAGAGAATAATTTTATTATAATTAAGTAAAACACAAACACTTGTCCTGTATATCATAATCTATGTAATGTAAAAGGACGAGTATAAATAAGAGCAAATGCTCAGTCTCATCCTCTTTTCCTTCCGGGACTTTTTTCTATCAACACGCAGTTGTACAACTGCATAGAACACTAAAATATCGATAAGTTAATTTTTAAGTAAAAGAAAATATATTAAATAAAGAGAAAACGCATCGCGTTGAAAAAGTAAAAATATATTTTTTATTTTTCTTAAAATAAACTGTCGTATAATTAATTCGCGCCAGAGCTGAAAACGGTAGGGGAGGATGTACATCTGGTGAGGAGAACGCAGAAGGGTGAGATACTTATGCAGTTCAAAAGATCAGCAAAACTCAAGACTGGGATGCACCAGGCGAAAAAAATTTGCTCTCAGATGAGGTGGAAATTAAAACCCTCACGCAGGAAGTAACGTCTGAAATTAGATATCTGGATGAGGTGACAACAAATGACAAAATAGTCAGGGCTTGGGTGGAACAAATCGGTAAAATACATCCTGCAGCGTTGAAAACAATCAGAAGCGTCCCAGGAGGCTCCCGGACGGCAATTATTACTATCCCGATTAGACAGGCCGACAAAGCCGAAAGGGTAGGTAAACTGCGTGTCGGATGGACAGTTTGCCGTCTGGTAAGAAAGCTGATACCTAAGAGGTGCTACAAATGTTTAGACTTTGGGCATACTAAAAGAAACTGCAGGTGCGACAAGGACTGGTCCAAAAGCTGCTACAAGTGTGGCGGGCGGGACCACCTGGCCACATCCTGCCAAAGTAAGCCCCAATGCCTGCTCTGCAGCGATGAGACCTGCTTAAGACCTCCACAAGACCTGCTTAAGCAAACTGTGCATGATCTTAAAATCGACCTGGCATTATTAAGCGAGCAACATCGAGCGCTTGATAAGCAGCGCTGGGCAACAAGCAAATGCAACAAGACATCAATGAGGACCTGTGGAGATTTACCACTCGAAAATACCGACAATACATGGGACTGCTTTATTAAAACTAAGATTAATGGTATATACTTCTTTAGCTGCTATCTTCCACTTAGGCTATCAATTGAAGACTAGAAACACAGACTGGACAGCGTCGTCAATGAAGCTAGGGGCTTAAGGCCAACAGTTATTGCCGGTGACTTCAATGCGTGGGCAGTTGAATGGGGCTCTGCCTATACCAACGCAAGGGGCGAGGCCCTTTTGGAAGCTTTTTCAATACTTGATGTGGTCCTACTGAATAGTGGGCGCAGCGATACGTTTACGCAGTGTAACTGCGCAAGAGGAGTATGTCAAAGGCCCAGAGGACGTAACAACTTCTTGGACCTCACGCAAACTCACAAAGTATTGAGGGCTAAATTGAAAAAAACCATTACACAAAGCAAACTAAGGTGCTACAGTGAGATGTGTCCGGAAGTGGACAACAATCCCTGGGGTACAGTATAAAAGGTAGTCATGAAGAAGCTGAACAACTTTCGCCCACCGTCCACAGCTTGCACATCAAGACTGAAAGTGATAGTTGCAATAGTTGGATAGTTCAGGACTGAGACTATAGCGAAGTCATACCTGAGGTTAGCTGCCAGGAACTTGAAGCAGTCTGTAATCAAATGAAGTTAAGAACCGAGCCGGGAATTGATGGTATCCCGAACATAGCACTCAGGTCCGCTATTGAAACCAACCCGGAGGCGTTTCGTGATATGTTTAGTATAATTCCGGCAAACAATGAGGATGAGGCTTTAAGAAATCCGGAGCTAGTTACACAACTTTGTAAAGATTATGGCTTGGAATTGAATTTTAAGAAATGCAGTTTTCTGAGGAAGAGAATAGAGTTTCTGGGTCATGTTATTGAGAACCAGAAGATTTTTCCGTCGCCTGGCAGGTTTGAAGCTGTATTGAAATTTCCAATTCCGAAAAACTTAAAACAGCTTCAAAGTTTTTTGATTCTCGCTGGATATTTTCGAAAGTTTATACCGCAGTTTTCTGTGGTCGAAAAGGCCTTAAGCGATCTGACTAAGTCAAACGTAAAATTTGAGACGAAGAAAACACAAATTGCTGCGTTCAACAGTTTGAAGGGTTTGTTGTCTGAAAAACCAGTACTAAATATTTTTAAGCAGGGTAGTGAAACGGAGGTCCATATAGACGCATCCATGGAAGGGTATGGTGCTGTTTTAATGCAACGTTCAACGAGTGATGCAAACCTGCATCCAGTGTATTACATGAGTAGAAAAACTACGGACGCTGAGAGAAAATATTGTAGTTATGATTTGGAAATATTGGCAATGGTAGAAGCATTAAAGAAATTTGGCTTATATCTACTCGGACAGGATTTTAAGATCGTCACTGATTGTAATGATTTGACGAAGACGTTAGAAAAACGAGATTTATGTACTAGAGTGGCCAGGTGGGTGTTACTCCTGCAGGAATATGATTATGAAGTTTCGCATCGAGCAGGTGCAGCTATGAGATATGTGGACTCGCTAAGTAGATATCCAGTAAAGATGCTAAATTAAGATAGGCTTTTGGCGAGAATAAGGCGTGCTCAATTGGAAGATGAACATCTGGTCGACATTTTTACTATGTTGAAGAATGAACGCAACCACGATGGTTACTTTATTAAAGGTGGTATTTTGTATAGGTTAGTTAATGATTATGAGGTATTGGTTGTTCGAACGGAAATGCAGATGGAGATTATATGAACTATTCATGAACGAGTTAATTTTACCATAAAAAAGGTTAAAGAAGTAATCCGTCGGCAATATTCTATTCCTAACGTCGAGGCAAAAATTGAGTACCATATCGCTAACTGTTTGACTTGTATTATAAGTAACAGAAAGCGTGGAAAGCAGAAAGGTGAATTACATCGCATTCACAAAGTTTGTGAACCGCTATATACTTATCACGTAGAACATTTGGTACCACTCGATTCAACACATACGCAATAGAAGCACATATTCACCGTAGTGGATTCTTTTACGAAGTTTTGCTGGTTGTATCCTACTAAATCCACTGCCAGTAATGAAATTATAACCAAATTAAGGGCGCAAAGTATTATTTTCGGTAATCTAGTTCGGATTATATCAGACCGTGGGGCTTCTCGTCAGTTGAGTTTAAAGAGTATTGTCAGGCCGAAAACATCAAACATCATCTGATTACGACTGGGTAGATTGAGAGGTTGAATTCCGTCATAATGTCAGTATTGCCGAAGCTGAGTGTAGATGAGCCTACAAAGTGATATCAGTATGTTGGAAGGGTACAACAAGTGATTCATTCAACAGTATCAAGAAGTATAAAAACGACGCCCTGTGATATGCTCTTCGATATTAAGATGCGTACACCAGAACAATTAGAGAAGAAACAGTTAATTGAAGAGGAAATATTAAGTAAATTTAATTGTCAGAGGGAGGCCGCGCGGGACGGTGCTAAAGACCAAATAGAAAAGATGCAGACCGAAAATAGGAAATCGCACAATTTACGCAGAAAAAAACCTAAAAGATACCAGATTGGTGACCTAGTTGCGATCAAGACAACTCAGTCTGGTCCGAGGTTTAAGTTGAACCCGAAGTACTATAGTGGGTGTAAAGCTAAATGATGCATATGATCTGCAGCAGGAATTTATGGCCCAAGAAATACAACGACGTGTGCTGAATATTTAAAGCTATGGTTTACTGATGTCATTGAAGAATTCGAGACGAATTATTTACAGGACGGCCGAATTGTGGGATTGAGAGAACAGGAGTCAATTGTATAACAGAAGCCGACCTGAACACATACTTACACAACCGAACTTAATTTCACTGTAATCAAATAATTCTATTATTTTATTTAAATACAACTGTTTACGCCAGGAAGGAGCACTTGTGATATTCGCAGCGTGATTGCTTACCTTGGCGATACTGTCGGTCTTCGCCGCAGCGCGCTGACTTTTTCACCTCTGCAGCGACAGGTCGGCAGTGTAACAACGTCCACGAAGGTAAAGCCACCACGGGATAAAAGGAGCAGACAGCGATCGGCAGTATTATTATTCTTTCATTAAGCATCTTTATGACTCTACAATAAACCGTCCAAGTTATCAAAAAAAAGGGAAAATTATATAGTTGAAATATTGAAACAAGAGTGGCTAAACAAGCAATCATATCAAATTGACTCATTTGAATTTATTGTGCAAAATCATCTCAAGTTACTAAGTTTCCGATCCGCCACGGCACACACCAACGGATTGCCCAAACAATTTTTGGTTCTTCAAGCCGGATCTTCAAGCACCCCGGAAGGTGCTGTCGTCCTACGGAAGCACACCTTCCCAACCCTTTCAAGGTTTCCGGTCCGCCACGGCAAACACACCAGACGGACCGCGCAAGCAACAACACATATTCAAATTAGTATTCTCACAATTACATAATATTAACTAATGGCGTTTAGCACACGAGATTAATTATGCTTACATAAAATGTCAGCTCGTAGACAAATTCGGTGAAGAGAGTAGTTTTTGGTGTGCATAATTTTTAGTACCACCCACACACACGCATTAGAAGAACACAACCAAATCATGCACAAAGTTGAAACAACCGGTTAAAATTTTTTTTTGAGACCTTGTGGTGATGTTCAATACGGAAAATAACTTTTTATACTTTTAACATTTTTAATTCTACATATTCTACTACTTTTTTTACAAATACATATATTTTTTTTAGCTTTTGCTAACTTCTGTCGATCAAACAGCTCACTCGTTCTACTTTGCGAAAAAGTTTTTAGTTTATATTTTCAATATAAATCAATTATTATTAAATATACATGTCTTTTCATACGAACAAGCCCACAAAGTGGTGAAAAGAAAAACATAAATATGCCCAATAACGAGGAATATAGTGAACAGCAGCCATCGCAAAATCGGACGGGGCCTGTCGAGACTATAACCATCAATCGAGTTGCTTTTAAAGTTCGGCCTTTTTGGCTTGATCAGAAATTTGGCTAGCACAAGTCGAGGCACAATTGACAAGTACGGCAATCTGAAGAAGTGTATACTGGACCGATACTGTGAAAGCGAACAAAAAAAAAGACGCAAAAGGTGTTGGCGGAGATGGAAAAAGTAAAGATAAAGTGACAACCGATTTTCAAAAAACTCTGTGGTTGCAGCGATTGATGGTAGAGATACGTCCAATTTTACAGTGATCTGACGTCGCGTTAACCGAAGTGGCTAAGTTGGCCGATAAAATAAAGGATGTTAGCGATTTTCATCATCTAGCCGCTGTTTCATCTACACCATCAATACAAAACGCCAAATATGGCACCGATAGACAGCTAGACCGTATTAAGCAACAAATAAATAGGCTTTGTAATAAAAACAATAGACAATACAACCCAAGATCTCGTTAATTTCTTCACGACAAGGAAAATCCGAAGAACCTGTAACTGCTAACAACACGATAGCTGATTATTGCTGGTACAATCGAACCTACGCAGAGCAGACTACGAAATGCAGTGAGTCTAGTTCGTATAAACAACAAAAGTCATCAAAAAACTAGTTTTGCCTTCTGATCCTACGATCTTAAGTCGACTACTCCATAGCCCGTTTTATGATCAACAACGATGTATCTAAACAAAATTTTTTAATTGATACAGGCGCAGACGTTTCAGTATTGCTGCTGTACAGCGGTAAAATTATTCGAGTAGGTGTGTCAAAAAAATTATTTGCTCACTCATTCATGTATACATTGCCATCAAGTCTGCAAGCCATCGATCCACTCATTCAGAAGTTGATCATCGTCACGTGCGAGTGATTATTCCTCTTATCGCAACTACGTACAGAGTGATGACATGACAAGACAGGGCGTTACGCAAACATATGTCTGAATCTGAGTACACATTTACGCAGGAGCCTTCCTCCCATGGTAATTCCTGAGGAAGTGGGACATTATCTAGACGGCGTCGGTAATATCATCGACTATAATGATTGACGATACTAGCTATCATTACAGGATTCATTAGGAGCAGATACGATTCTAGGGATCGCCGGCCACTACGGGCGCGTTGATGAGGTCAGTCACATAAACTATGAAGCGGTACCTTCACCTTTCGTTTCAGTTTATAGACTGTTTAATGATTTGGCAGTCACCAATGGACTCCAGAAGCACGCGGTCGTGAATGTTGCACTGGAGTGGGATTTGCCGACTGAACTGCGACCACAAGGAGATGTTGCAGTCAACAGGAATTTACTCGCCTGGTCACCCGCCGAGGTGTTGACTGAGGAGCAGGCCCGTCCGTGTAATTCGGCTAGTATTTCCGCCACTGCACGTATTGAGAATGGCGGGTGGTGGAAATGGATTTCGACACCATTGGCATTCAGAACATCATGGACCTCCCTGTGATATATCCGCTACTCTTAGCTGTCTCCGAGTTGCTGTCATAACGCACATGCTGAGGCTCCTTCGATTTCAGGGCCTGTAGCTATTGTTGGGTATGCCGAAGGGAAGACCGACGCATTCCGCAATGCTGATTTGTCGCTGACACCAATTTACCAGAGTAATACGACTGGATTGATCTACTCCCGTGCGTCAGTGCATATCATGTCAGGGTACCGTCCATGGATTTAACGATTCGTTGTGTTACACTGGGCGTCAAGGTGGAGCGCCACCGGGCTGGCGTGCCACTGCTGATGTGTTTGATACCTGCCCGAGATGGAATCATGATGAATTCCTATCTACAGTTGTATCCGGTCGGCAGGCATGAGACAGTTTCAGCGACAAAATCCGCAAGATACCACAGTTTGATGCGATGTAATGCAGTTAGAGCACAAAGCGGTTAACAAAGAGAACCTGAGGAGAGTGAATAGTCAAATAGAGTTTCGTAAAGAGAACAGAGATTTCGAAACCCATAACAAAAACTTTTATACTTATCAACTGAAAAGCAGCAAAGGGCTTCTCTTAATTTTAAAAGGTATAGATTCATATGGCCTTTAAAGAAGAAATAAAGAATAGCCTGATCCACAAAGGATTTAAAATTACAACGGCAACCAATGTTAGAAATCGGGAAAAAAATCCCAAATCACTTTTTAAAATCGAAATGGAACCAGCAGACATCAAGTTAAAAAAAATTAAATTCATACTATATATAGGTTGGAATATCTTTTACATTGCAGATTTATTGTTGAGGAGCGTTATAAAAGATCTGATCCTGTTCAATGCTCTAATTGTCAGGAACATGACCACACGAAGGCATATTATAAACTGCCGTCCGTATGCGGCATATGTGGAGAATTACACAACACTGTGCAGTGTAACAATCCGAGAACTGATGAAAATGTAAAAAAATATAGCAATTACGGAGGAAACCACACCGCTAACTATACGGCTTGTCCACTATATAGTTACAAAACTTATAACTTTTCCCCCACTCACCACTCTTACATACTTAATCAACTCCGATAAGTTTATGAACGCTTCCCGAGTGAAGAAACAATACTTAACGAAGCAAAATCACAAAACGTTATAGAAGTGAAAAAGATTATGAGAAAAGAAGCAGATAAACTTGAACGAACTGGATTAACTATTCTTACAATTGCGGCCCCTAAATGCCCGAGTATATCATTGTAGGATACGAAAAAAAAATGTTGCTTCCTTATATACCAGCTCCACTAATATGCAGAAATTGCCAACGCTATGGTCATCTACCAAAGTTATGTAAAAATGTTAGCATATGCTCTAACTACAGTAACAAAAGTCATACGGATGAACAGAACCCATGCTACTCCAACAAACCTAGCTGCATTAATTGCGTTGAAGAAAATAGAGACGAATCCGATCATTGTGCTACAAATAAAAAATGCCCAATTTTCCTTAAACACAAAGAAATCCAGGCAATTCGAGTAAATGAGAAATGCGATGTGAAAACAGCCAATACAATATACAAGCAAAGACACCAAAATACCACATCATTTGCAGAAACTGCTAGAAACCTTACCACATATAACTCAATTGAAAGCATATCTTCCACGGAAAGTAATGACATAGACAAACCAGAAAGAAGAACAAAAATAAAAGCCACAATATTTAGTTCTCTAGAAAATTCATCCACCTCTCCTAGTCCAAACTCACCGTCAACTCAAAAATTAAATTCACAAAAGAGAGAGCAAGCATCAACAACAAATAAAGGGACAGTCAAAAGTGTTCCCCGCAATACTTCAAACCACCGGTAAAAGAACTCAAAATAAAAGAGAAAGATAGACAGATAAAATTTTTACCATCCGCCCAGAGGAAGGACAACAATGACCATGACTCCGAGTTGCATGAAGAGTAAATAAATGTGTACCTTTTGTGGCGACAGCACATGTGGCAACCACATATTTTCATTTATATTCTTGGGTGTATTATTATTTCGTTGTTTTCATTATATATATATTATATATTTTTAAAGATAACGATTCTTTTTAAGTACGACAATATACAAGACTGCATTTGGTGAAGAGAAAAAAAGTTTTTAGTTTTGCACAGGAGCGGACAGGAGCACGTGCCTATAATGCCTAGGGCTTTTAGTTTATACAGCTGTGGGATAGCAGGGTTACAAATGTTGGTATAATTGTACTAAATTTGGGACGACATGAAAAGAACAATGGTACTACCTACACCAATCACTTATTTAGTACAATTTATATATTTGCTCAAATGCAGGTTCTGTTCAATTTACAGCACAGTTACGTTGTTTTATTTTTGCGTTTTATTTCACATGGGCTCGATTAGTAGTCAATTATGCCTATGCTCGTTTACGTAAACTTGTCAACTAATTCATTACGATACGTCTATGAGTAGTTTTTGTTCAAATAACACTAGAGTTTATTTCGAAGGAATCAAGACAACCAAATTTGGCACAATATGAGTCGAAAAAGAACAGTTTTAAGAATCTGTTGGTACAATTTGAAAATTTGAATTTGCATCTCTGAATTGTAGTGTGGGCTGCGCATCACTGATCTAGAGAAAATTGTTGTTGTTGCGTTTGTTCTGTGCATTTGAGAGTACCGTTATATTTACTTTTTTTGAACAATTATATAATCAACTGGAAAGTAATTTGAAGTTTTGAGTGTTTCATCAAGTACTATTATATTGTTTGTGATTGTGATATTGAGTAAAAATAAATTTAACTAAAAATCTTCTTCTTTACTACGTAGTATTTAAAATGAGTTCCTATAAACATTTAAGTGGAAGTGAAAAAAGAAAACGAAAAGCTGATCGAGATAAAGTGGCAAAACAAATGAAAAGATCGTTGCACAAATTTTTAACTGTAGATGGAGAGCAATTACAACAGTCATCATCATTTTCACAAATTTCACCTGCTCAAACTCCAGAAACATCATATGTGTCCGAAACAATTGTGCAAGAAGACCAAAAGGAAAAACCAAGCAATTCTGATTGTGAAAATGAAAGAGAAGCAGAAAATATAAATTTAAAATCATCATTTATAGACGATATTGCATTATGGCCAGAACACTTAACAGATGCCATGCGAGAGTATTATATAAAAAACCCACCAAAATCAATAAATGGATCTTTGGAATCATCTATTCGATGCAACGAAGGATCAAAACAAGCAACAAGAAAATTAATTATTGCCTTCTTCTTCCGAACAATTAATAGCGGGGAAAAAGTTAAAAGAGATTGGTTGGCTTATTCTGAAACCAACAACTTATTGTACTGTTACGTCTGTAAATTATTTTCCAATGAAACAACGCTAATGAAAAAAGGAACGAATGATTGGAAGAATGTACATAAGTACATTAACTCCGTATTAATTTTTATAACAAAATCTAAAATAACCGGACGCATTGGCACTGAAGTGGAAAAACAAATTATAAATGAAAAAAAATATGGGAGGGAAGTTCTTAAACGTGTGGTAGCGACAATCAAATTTATATCTTCATACTCCTTAGCGTTTCGGGGTAAAAATGAAATGTTTTTTAGTGAAAATAATGGCAATTATATAGGTGCTTTGGAATATTTATCCGAGTTCGATCCATTTTTGCGGGAACACATGAAAAAATATGCAAACTGTGGCACCGGTACTATAAACTATTTGTCGTCTACAATATGTGATGAATTTATTTCTATTATATCGAAAGATTTACAACTCACAATAGTGAACGAAATAAAGGAAGCCAAATTTTACTCTCTAGTTATTGATTCAACGCCTGATATATCTCACGTAGATCAGCTGACCGTCATTATTCGATATGTTCTTCCAAGTGGTATAAAAGAAAGATTTTTAGGATTTATAAAATGAAGTAATACAATTTAAGTCTTTTATATGTAAAGAAAATATTATTTCGCCTGTATCCATGTGGTCATTTATTCAGCAAAATAATACAGGGTGGGCCAAAAGTCACAATGGGGTTTAAAAATTTAATAACTTTTTTGTTTATTTTTTTTTTTTTATTTTTTTTTTAAGATTATATAAATAACATCTGGAGAATAAATAATGGAGGGATTTACAACTGAACAAAGAACAAGAATAATAGAATTTTATTACTTAAATCAGCGATCAATTATTTTAACGCAAAGAGCATATCGTCGCCATTAATAATTTCAAGAAATTCAGAAATTAATTGGCCAGCGCGTTCGCTAGATTTGTCAGCATGCGACTATTTTCTTTGGGGTTATTTGAAGGAGCGAGTATATGTCAACAAGCCCGAGACAATCCCTGAACTCAAGGCCAACATTGTTGCAGAAATTCGAGGGCTACAGCCACAAATGTTGAAAGATGTTATGGAAAATGCTCTCAAAAGAGCCCATCATTGCGAAGCTAATAACGGCGGTCATTTAAGTGACATTATTTTCCATACTTAGCGTAAAAAAATTGCCATTTTGTATATTTCATAATCTTAAAAAAAAATAAAAAAAAATAAAAAAAAAAAATAAACAAAAAAGTTATTAAATTTTTAAACCCCATTGTGACTTTTAACCCACCCTGTATTATTGCAACATTTCCAAATTTAAATATACTTCTGAGAATTTATTTAACCTTTCCTATAAGCAATGCCAGCGGTGAAAGATCGTTCTCAGTAATGGCCAGAATAAAAATTTTTTAAGATCCACATTAGGGCAACAAAAATTAAATAGTTTATCATTGCTTTATATAGAAAAAGAGTTATTAAATAACTCTATTAATTATGACAAGCTCCTTGACGAGTTTGCAGAATTAAAAGTGAGAAAAAAGGCAATTTAACTAATCAATCTGAGTACATTTCTTTAAGTATTATTGTTTTTTTTTAATAAGCCATGTTTAAGAATGTTTGTTTTAATGAATTATGTTTATACTTGTTTGTTTCAATGAATTACATTAAGGTTTATTTGTTTTAATAAATTATGTTTATGTATGTTTGTTTTAATGAATTATTTTAATATTTGTTTGTTTTAATAAATTATGTTTATTTAGTTTTTGCAAGTGTATATTATTTTTTAAAATTATGTTCTTTAAAACCAAACTACCAAACGCAAAGTATGTATATGTCATAACTGAAAAAAAGGCCCGAAATTACAAGGTTGCCTAGGGCCCGCTTTACCCTTAGTCCGCCACTGGTTTTGCATGAATTGTACTGCAGTCGAGAGTTAAATCTGTCTTACATTTTTACTAATAAATTGTTACTGAATTTATAATTTGTTTTTGAATACTAATGATAATAAGTAGGATTGGTGCTTAATATACACCACACCCTACACTTTCTTTAGCATAAGAGTATATCTTTTAATGAATAATGTAATGAATTACTAGAATAGTTTCTAATTTCTCTTTCTCATATCTCCTCTATTTCATATTATGGCCCTAAAAATTATACAGTGGAACATAAAAGGCTATTTAAATAACTATAATCATTTACTTTTAGATAGAACAGGAGTTGAGTAACGTTCGTCGTCTTATCGCATAAAAGAAAACAAAAACCAAAACAAAACAAAAAAATCAAATACACAAGGACTACATATTTTTTGAATTTAACAATTCAAGAGATCGACTATATATTTCTTGAAATTAACAATTCAAGAAAACGGTAAAAAAATGTTGAACATAAACACTGTTGTTCTGCATTGCATTTAAGTGAGGACAGAGACAAATAAAAATTGCATTATTCCAGTGATTCGAGAATTAACATTTTAGAATCTTATCATAAATTTGGAATTACAAAAACAAATTGATGAGCTCAAGGAAAATCTGCTAAGAGGAAGGCCGGGTTCTTTCTTTTTGAGGGCTGCAAGATCAACAACTTCTATCTCATCAAAAGCAAGTACACCAACACCTGTTAATGATGAAGAGACTGTTTTCATACAGATGAGGATGATTTAGCTAAGGAGACTGATTGGATAAGGGTCAACCATAATACCAAAAAAAGAAGAATGAATACACCACCCTCGCCAGCCACTCCTAAAAACAAAAATAAAAACAATCAAAATAATACTGAAAACACCAAAAAAGAACCGTCACCTCCATCTATCATTGTGGACAATGTTTCTTGATATGAGGATCTATACCAAGAGCTCATAAAAAGAATCAATGACCAAGTTTTTCAAACAAAAATTGTTAATAATACAACAATTAAAATTAATTGCAATAATACAGAAACATACAGAGCTGTAATTGAAATATTAAACAGACGTGAATATTCGTACCACTCATATGAAAATAAACAAACTAGACTCATTAGAGTTATGGCTAAAAACTTGCATCATACATGCAGACCAGAGTGCATTATACAAGATCTAACATATAAAGGATATAAAATAAAAGCAGCAGTAAATAAATTGGCGTGGAAACAAAAAACTCCACCTAATATGTTTATGCTATTCTTTGAAAACAGTGAAAATATTGATAAAATTTATGAAATCAAAAATATCCTTGGTTGCAAAGTAGAAATTGTGCCAATTAAGGCAACTAAACTTGTCCCGCAATGTTTCTTGATATGAGGATCTATACCAAGAGCTCATAAAAAGAATCAATGACCAAGTTTTTCAAACAAAAATTGTTAATAATACAACAATTAAAATTAATTGCAATAATACAGAAACATACAGAGCTGTAATTAAAATATTAAACAGACGTGAATATTCGTACCACTCATATGAAAATAAACAAACTAGATTCATTAGAGTTATGGCTAAAGACTTGCATCATACATGCAGACCAGAGTGCATTATAGAAGATCTAACATATAAAGGATATAAAATAAAAGCAGCAGTAAATAAATTGGCGTGGAAACAAAAAACTCCACCTAATATGTTTATGCTATTCTTTGAAAACAGTGAAAATATTGATAAAATTTATGAAATCAAAAATATCCTTGGTTGCAAAGTAGAAATTGTGCCAATTAAGGCAACTAAACTTGTCCCGCAATGTAAAAGATGCCAATCATTCGGGCATACTAGTAAATATTGCAACAAACCAGCCAGATGTGTCAAATGTGCTGGTAAGCACCATACAGTGGAATGCCAAAAAAGTGATCAAAGTGAACCCAAATGTATCCATTGCGAAGGAAATCATCCAGCCAACTACAGAGGATGTATTGTAGCAATGGAATTACAAAAACTGAGGACCAACAAACACCAAAAATCTGAACTTGCTGATACTAATAAAGTCCACAAAAATAATATTAAACACGCTCCAGAGATGCAGAGTGAAAATAAAACAAAGAACATACAAAATAAGATAACTTATGCCTCAGTCAATAAAATGAACACAGTAGAAAAAAACATGGTAAACAAGCAAAACAATGGCATCAGCCAAAGTCTACAACTCATTCTGAACAAAATGACTGAACTTGAAAAATCATTTTCAAAAATGAATGAGAGAGTGAATAATTTGGAAAGTAGTAACAAAAAAACTACTCCCAACTCAAAAAAGAAGTAATGGCCAACACAATTAAAATTTTTTCGTGGAATGCAAATGGATTGCCTAAACGTCGAACTGAGGTACAAGCAATCCTAGATATAAATAAAGTGGATGTGTGCGTAATATCAGAAACACATCTAATTAAACAATCACTTATTAAATTTCGAGGTTATAAGATATATCACACAATCCATCCAGAAAACGCTGGAAAGGTGGAAGTGCAATAATTATCAAAGAAAATATAGCAAATTTCGAAGAAATTAGAGAAGATGTTCAAGCCACGATGATAAGTATTAGAACCATAAATCAAAATATTACCATAGCTAGCCTATATAGCCCTCCAAAACACAATATTAAACAACAAAGATATTTAAAACTGTTCAAAACTGTAGGAAATCGATTCATCATTGGTGGTGTCTACAATGCTAAGCACACACATTAGGGATCGAGACTTACAACAACAAAAGGAAAAGAATTGTTAAATGCAATTCAAGATTATAAATGTGAGGTCATCTCTACTGGAAAACTTACATACTGGCCTAATGATCCCATCAAAGTACCAGATCTGATAGACTATTTCGTCACTAAAAATTTATCAAGTAACTACATGCAAATAGATGAAATCCTGGAGTTAAACTCGGACCATTCGGCTATAGTATTAACACTGACCGAAACTATAATTTCTAAGTCAACTAATCCGTGCTTAGTTAGCAAAAAAACAGATTGAAAAAGCTTTAGAAAACCATTGGAAGATAGAATTGAATTAGCAGTACCACTACAAACCGAAGAACAACTAGATTCTGAAGTGGAAAAACTGGTCACTGATATTCAGAACGCAGCGTGGCGAAATACAGCTGAAATTAAAAGAAAACTAAAAGGTAATGACTATCCTAAAGAAATAGTTAATCTTGTTTCAGAAAAAAGGAAGGCGAGGAAAAAATGGCATCAAACCCGAAATCCAACGCGACAAAACCACACTGAATAATTTAACATCAAAATTAAGAAATGAAATCAGGCAATATTTGCAAATCACCTTGAAAATATTTTTCACCCCAATGCAGCCAATGACACTGATCCTCTACCTAATATTACATATCAATCAGAGAGACCGATACCACACGTCACACTAGCTGAAGTCAAAAGAGAAATCAAAACCAACATCAATCCCAAAAAAGCACCTGGATTTGATCTTATTACTGGTCAAATACTAAAGTAACTTTCAAAAAAAGCGTTATTGAAAATAACAGACATAATTAATGCAACATTTCGCCTACAATATGTGCCACAACTATAGAAATTTCCAGAAGTCACTATGATACCAAAGCCAGGGAAGCCGCCTTATGAAGCAACATCATATCGAGCAATATCATTGCTGCCGATTATGTCAAAGTTGTTCGAGAAACTGCTTTTGAAAAGGTTGAAACCAATCATCGAGGAAAAACAACTCATTCCTGATCACCAGTTCGGTTTCCGAAATCAACACTCTACATCGAATTACCAATATAATTGAAAAAGCGCTAGAAGAGAAAAAAGTTTGTTCGACAATATTTCTGGATGTTGCACCGGCTTTCGACAAGGTTTGGCATGAGGGGTTAAATCGTAAACTGCAAATGTTTCTTCCTGCTCAATATTCAAATATCATAAAATCATACATATCAGAACGTTATTGCAGAATAAAGCAAGATGATGCCTATTCTGATCTAAAGAATGTACAAGCAGGTGTACCACAAGGAAGTGTACTTGGACCAGTCCTTTATCTCCTGTACACTTGTGATCTGCCTACTTTTATAAATAACACAGTTGCTACGTTTGCTGATGATACTGCCATAATGGCCACTGGTGGCAACAACATTGAATCAGAAGAAAAGTAACAAACAGCCATTACGGAGATAAAACGCTGGACATTCAAATGGCGTATAAAGCTCGACGAAACCAAATCTGTGCATGTTAATTTCACTAATAAAAGAATCGACCACAAACCAGTCTACATAAATGATCAAACAGTTCCGTACGAGAATTCAGCGAAATATCTTGGCATGACCCTTGATGCAAAACTGAGGTGGAAACCACACGTCAAGAAAAAACAAGAAGAACTCAAATTAAAATACAGAAAAATTTACTGGCTATTGGGTAGACATTCTGCCCTGTCAACATACAACAAGTTACTCTTGTATCAGCAAGTCCTTAAGCCAATCTGGACTTGTGGTATTCAGCTCTGGGGCTGCACCAGTCAAAGCAATAGAATGATTATTCAACGATTCCAAAATAAAGTAATTCGTGCCATAGTTAATGCTCCGTGGTACATCAAAAATAACAACATACATAAGGATTTGGATGTGGAGATTGTCGATAACGTTATCAAAAAATTTCCACAAAGTCATGAACGCAGACTTCAACACCATATCAACACTGAGGCTCACCAGCTCCTCGACAATGTTGACATAATCAGACGATTAAAACGAGAGAAACCGTTTGAACTTGTGTAAAACATCAAACTCAGTCACATGAACGTATATAGTGACCAAAATATTTAACTTTAACAGAAATAAAAAGTGTATATCATAGGATAAGTACTTTGTAATTTTAACCATATCAATTTAAGTTAAAATCAAATAGCTTATTAGTGTTAAGTATTGTTGAAATTATGAAAGAATTAAGGCCCAACTATAATGTCCATATGCAAACTTAAGCAACTGTCAAAATTGAACGAAAAGCCTGTCAAATACAGAAGCAAACTTAATGAAACTTTTAAGTGGCTATAATGAACTTAAGTGAATTTTTGTTCGAGTTGCATTTGTGTCTAACAATGAATAAAAAGTTATAAAAATTTAAGAATCAGAGTGATGGAGGTATGTAAATATTGACAAAAAAAAGTAAATCTATAATATAAATTTTACTTTATTTTGCAAATAGGAATTTTTCAACTGAGTCGATTTGGTAAAAGACTGCTAAATAAGAGCCTTCCAATTCCTCCTCATAAAAATTTCCCAAATACGGATATAACAATTCCAAATTTCTTTTTTTGGTGATGCCGCATTTCCTTTGGGAACAAATTTAATGCGTTTACCCTGGCGCCCTGCTACCGAATGATAAGGATATGTTTAATAAAAGATTATCGAGAGCTCGTCGCACAATCGAAAACTCATTTGGAATTTTAGTGTCTCGGTGGCGAGTTTTGCTTACTACCCTGCACTTATTTCCAGAAAATGCTGAAAAAATTGTATTGGCCTGCGTTGGCCTTCATAACTTCATTATGCTTAATGATCTATCTTCCTACGTCCCCACAAATTATGTTGATTGGCAGGATTCTAATGGAGACTTCCAAGACGGAATATGGCGGTCTACTATTGAAAGCAATATTCCATCGATTGCACAATCTGCGAATTGTCATCATTACGGTGGAAAAATTTCTACAGAAATAAGGAACAATTTATGTTATTTCCTTTCAAATAATTGAATAGATTGAAACTAAAATTTGAAAATTCTTTCCATAATAAAAAAGTTATTATATTTTTATTTTATTAAATCTACTAATATAATGAAAAAAGTTGTACGGGCTAGGAACTCTTCCTTCGACGTCTCAGATAGATCTTGTAGAAGACTGCTGACTGTGGTTTGAATTAAAGTTAAAATAAAATTTTATTCGTCCAGAACGCGGTTCGGTGAAAAAAAAAGAGTTTTAAACATTGTGAGAACTGGATTCGGGACTTTAAAATAGAATAAAATAAATATGAACATGTCGCATTAAATAGAAAAATTTGGTGACTATGGTTATGATGTGTGGTGCATGTCAATGCGCAGCATACTAATAACATCAGACTTATGGAATGTTGTGTGCGGTAAATATGTAATTGTCGAAGAATCTACAACTGAGGAAGTAGAAAAATGGTCGTCAGTAGATCAAAAAGCATTGGCACTCCTTATTTTGAACGTTAAGCCGTCCCAGCTGCAGCACATAAAGTCAAGTGAGTCTTCTGAGGCTGCTTGGAAAAAATTAAAAGAAGTGCATATGTCCATCGGACCAGTTCGCAAGGTGCCACTTTATCAAAACTTTTAGGTCTTAACATGACACCAGGTGAAGATGTTCCTCAATATGTGAATTCGTTTACAGAAGTTATAGAAAAGTTGGCAGAACTGGACATCACAATTATTGATGAGCTAAAAACAATAATACTTCTATCCAGTTTACCAAATTCTTTTGAAAATTTTGTTGTTGCAATTGAGACACGCGATAAACTTCCCCCCTTTGAAACAGTAAAACTCAAACTTCTGGAGGAAGGAGCGCGGAAACAAGAGAAAGACGAACGCGAATGTGCGGTTCAGGCAATATATGCACATACAAAAGTACCGCAGGGCGGCAGACGTCATGAAGAGAGTAACAAAAAAGATGACGAAATTCGGCGGTTTCATGGCAAATGCTATGTGTGTGGGAAGGCGGGCCATCGTGCCTCTGAGTGCAGGAACAAAAAAAATAATGCAAAAAGAAACACACGATCAGAGCAGACTAACTGTTTGATGCATTCCAATGTAGGTGAGCAGCAAAAGCGTATATGGTGCGTAGACAGCGGCGCAACTTCTCACATGTGTTGTGACAGGAGCATGTTTACATCGTCTGAGAACAAAGCAACAATTATGCTGGCAGCCGATAAATTTGTTGAGTCAACTGGAATTGGAACGGTCAAATTAAAAACGGAATACTCTGACATCGAAATGCGTGAGGTTTTATACGTTCCAACATTACATATGAATTTTTTGTCAGTAAACAAAGCAGCGCAAAATGGCAACTTGACTTCATTTGAGGAGGCAGAGGGGTTAATAAAAAATAAGAAAGGAAAAATTATGTTACGTGCTGTGTTAAAAAATAACTTGTATCTGTATGCAAATCAACATTAAACTAGTACGGTTTATTTGTTAAATAATGTTAAATAGTGATCACAGAACAAGTGCCTGAATTAATACATACGGATGTTTGCGGACCGATAAAAAAAAGCCTGGCCGGAAATCGATATTTTGTAACGTTCATTGACGACTATTCACGCAAAATCCATGTATACTTTATACGCGCTAAAAGTGAAGTTTTCGAAAAGTTTAACTTGTTTAAATCATACATTGAGTGCCAAACGGGCAAGAAAATAAAGGCTTTGCGAAGTGACAACGGCAAAGAATATATAAACAGAGATTTTGAGGATTACTTGAACAAGTGCGGCGTAAAGAGGCAGCTGACGGTTCCATACACGCCGCAGCAAAATGGTGTCGCGGAGCATGCAAATCGAACCATAGTCGAAATGGCTAGGTCTTTGTTAATTCATTCCCGTTTGGAAGAGTTTTTATGGGCCGAGGCAGTGAACACTGTAGTATATCTACGCAATAGGTGCAAATGAACAAACACCTTTTGAGGCTTGGAAGAACCGCAAGCCATCAGTCCAGCATTTGAAAATTATTGGATCGCGCGCTATTGCAGTAGACAAGACAAATAAAAGCTACTCATCTGTGGCCAAAGCTTATCGCCTATACGGTCGACAAAAACGGGAAATAATCGAACGACGTGACATAAAATTCGTGGAAGGTGATTTTAACATAAAAATAACTACAAACTGCGATATTTCCGATAGAAACGACAACTACATGACAAACATCATTCGCTTTGAATCAAAAGAAGGGGTTCCAGAACAGGATCCAAGTACAGTGGTTCAAGCTTAAGCTGAAAAACAAACAAGTAGTGACATTATTGACTCAATCGAAACTTTCGGCAAAACTTTAATATAAAAAAAGCTAATTGGGTAAAGTTCAAACAGTTATCAACAGATTTTTTTTATCAAATTACCAGTAAGTCAGAATATTAATAAAGAAGGTGATAACATTCAGAAAATCTGCCTTAAAAGTGTCAATTTCTCGATTTGCATACAGAATACCAAATTTAAGGTCCCGCGGTGAAACAAAAGGCTTGAAGCGCTTAAAAAAGACAAAAATCGCAACCTAAATACACTGAAGAAGTACACCTCAATAGAAAATATAATAAAATTTAAAAAAGCAAATGCACTTTTCAGGAAAGAATCAAGGACCTCAAAAAAAGAATCGCTTACTGAACTCACTTCTGAAATATCTCCTACTTCCAGTTCAGGACTTAAACCTAAAATTAATATACTTCTGTGGTGGTAATGATACCAAAACCAGGGAAAGATCACGCAAAAGTGGAATCTTATAGGTCAATTAGTATGCTACCGGACGTTTCAAAACTGCTTGATAAAGTTTTATTAAATAAACTGAATCCAATATTGATCGAAAGCGCCTATATTCCGAATCAGCAATTTGGTTTTAGAAAAAAACACAGTACAATAGAACAAACTCATAGAATTGTTAACGCTGTTAAAAAAACCTTCGAAGAGAAGAAGTATTGTTCAGCCATTTTTATCGACGTCTCCCAAGCATTTGAAAAGGTGTGGGATGTTGGCTTGATGAATAAGTTGCGAGGTAGTTTACCTGCTCACGCCAGAATGGATCTCCCCTACCAGCATACGCATATGCAGGTTTGATCGGGTCAACGACGCTGTTTGTCTTCGCGGCAACGGAATGTGCTGTTTACAAACAGAGGGGCTTTCAAGCTTGAGCATTCGACAGAAACAGTACATACAGTGATACAGTGTAGTGTGTGCATAGAAGAAAGTACAGAAGTACATTAAGAAAATAAATGGTGGACAAAGATGACAGCAACGCTTCATTGCCAACAGACGCAGCCGGTGAATCAGCTCTAAACTCCTCGTCAGCACAAAACGTTTCGGTAATTTACGCTAGATTGCCAGTTCCACAAATGTCCAACACAAACATCGAGGAGTGGTTTACCACAATGGATTTCTGGTTTACGGCGGCCGACAAACAAAAAACAGCGACAGTATTAGCGGCAATTGATCCAAATGTTATTTCGCAGTTGGCCGACGTAATTGCTTCTATGCCACTGACAGACAGATATCAATATACAAAAGCAAGGATCATTGAGCATTTTGCTGACAGCGAACAAAGACGCCTGAATCGTCTTCTGTCTGAGCTTCCGCTTGGCGACAAAAAATCTTCAGACCTATATTTTGAAATGAAGCGTGTGGCCGGCAACACACTCGGAGAAGCAGCTTTAAAAGGCCTGTGGATTAAACGCTCGCCAGAGTTCGCCCAACCCGTCGTGGCGGCTTCAACAGGCGCTCCATCTGAGTTCACAAAAATTGCTGACTCCATTGTAGACGCAATGGCCGCCAACAACATCGACAGAATTCAGCAACAACCGGCAAATGAAATCAACGAGCTACGTCATTATTTTGTCATATTTTTTGTGATACCAACATTCGTTTCCCTTCGTGTCCAAGGATAATGTGGGGCTGCATGAAAGTGTCGAAGCCCCTGCAGTCACAAGAGACAGCAGGTAAACGCTATGTCTACAACCCCTTCATCGGCTTCAAATTGACTTCTCAGGCCGGCGGAGAAGCCTGGCGAAGGCTCTTCTAGCAGGTGTCAAATATTTCGCCTCCAGATTAAAGATAAGTATACAAAAACAAAATTCTTAGTAGACAGTGGCGCAGATGAATCTGTTTTGCCGTTACACTTTAGATCGTCCGAAATAATTCCGACTTCCATAGCACTATTTGCTGCTAATGGGTCGCCCATTAGGGTTATTAGTGAAAAACGCTCAAAACTTGACATCGGTCTACGGCGTGACTTCTGTTGGTCATTCATCGTCGCAAACGTGACGACACCAATAATCGGGTACGATTTCGTTAAGCACTTTGATTTATTAATTGACTTATGTCGTAATCGACTTATCGATAGTACTACCGGAGTTATATCGCAGCTCACATCTGTCACTTTTAATCAATCGGCTGACATTAAAAGTCTTGAGATGAGCCTTTTGCAACAATTTTAAAACAATTTCCTGGAATAACTCAACTATCACCATACGGTTCAACAACAAATTCCACAATTGTGCACAGAATCGAAACAACAGGTCAACCAGTTTTTTGCCGACCGCGACGTCTCTGCCCGCACAAACTTACAGAAGCTAAGAAAGAATTTAATTTCTTATTGAAGAGTGATGTATGCCAACCTTCCAGAAGTAACTGGTCCAGCCCGTTACATTTGGTCAAAAAGTGATTGCAGCTAGCGCCCACGCGGGGACTATCGCGCTCTTAACGCACAGACGTTGCCTGATCGCTACCCTCTGCCCTTTTTGACCGACTTTACTACGAACTTGCGAGGTAAAATAATATTTTCTAAAATTGATTTACAGAAAGCTTTCCATCAGGTGCCAATACACCAAAACGATATTCCGAAAACCGTTATTATGCTACCCATACACGATGCGACCGTCTGCAAGACTGCGGCTGGTCGTATCAATGTCGTATCGTTAGTGGGCTTGTCGTATGAAGTCGTGTCTCGGTCGCATGAAAAATCAAAATTTTTTGATTTTTTGGCTTGTCGTGCGAACGCGTCGTATGGTTAGTGGGGCTGTCGTGCTAATTTGTACCTCATTCTCATTTTAAATTTTGAGCGAGAGAGACGTGTGGTCGGTTAATTTGGTTTTTGAGCGAAGAAAATAAAAGAAGTGTGAAAGAAAATATAAATAAATAGTAATTCAAAATAAAAAAAGTGTGAAAGAAAATACTTCGACTAAATAATAATAATAATAATAATAATAATAATAATTTATAAATTATTTAATAAATTAATATTTATAAATATATAAATAATTTAATTATTTTAAATAATTATTAAAATTTTAATTATATTATATATTTAATAATTAATAAATGTTTAATATATATATATATGTTAAATTGTAAATTTTTATTAATATTAATTTAAAATAAATTTATTAGGTGAAATTATTAAATTTATTAAAATTATTTAATTATTAAATTTATTGAATCTTATAAATTTAAAATAAAAACTAGGATTAGATACCCTATATATTTTATATACAATATATTGGAAATGAAATGTTATTCGTTTTTAAAGCGCACACAATAACATCCGACAGCATCTTAACTCGACTGAATTTTTTGCAAAATGAAGTCGTAAGAAGAGGTCTTATCGTATGTGGCATAACACACGACTTGATTACTCAGCGAGTCTTGCAGACGGTCGCATCGTGTATGGGTTACTTTAGTACCCCATTCAGTCTTTTCGAATTTAAGTTTATGACTTTTGGGCTGTGCAACGCTGCTCAAATGGTCCAAAGACTTATAAATGAGGTACTACGAGGACTAGACTTCGTTTTCCCGTATATCGATGACATTTGTGGAGCCTCAAGCTCTGTTGAGCAACATTGGTCCGACCTCGCGCAAGTGTTTCATCGCCTACGTAATAATAATCTGGCGATCAATCTGCAGAAGTGTGAATTTGGAAAAAATCAAATTAAATTTTTGGGGTATCTGGTCAATGCAGAATGTATTCGTCCGCTGCCTGAGAAGGTTGCCCCTGTAAAGGAATTTCCGAAGCCCAAAATAGCGCGAGAGGTTAAACGATTTATTGCCATGGTAAATTTTTACAGAAAGTTTTTGCCCCACGCTATTGAATACTAGGCACAGCTCCAGAATTTAATTATAGGCAACAAAAAATGATCGCTCTCCCATTACGTGGACCCCCGATGCGGATATCGCTTTCGATCGCTGTAAAAACGAGCTCGCCTCCGCAACGGTGTTGGCCCATCCTACTGCTGAGGCGCAATTGGCCTTATACGTAGACGCCTCTGACACTTCGGTAGAGGCAGCATTACACCAACTGGCAGATAGAAATCTACAACCTTTGGCTTTTTATTCAAAAAAACTGACAAAATCACAAACAAGATATTCAGCATACGATCGCGAATTGACAGCCATGTATCAAGCCGTGTGTCACTTTCGTTATATGATAGAAGGACGTAGTTCCTACATAGTCACCGACCACCACCCTCTAATTTTTGCTTTTCAGCAAAGCCTCGAGAAGGCCTCACACCGCCGAATACGACAGCTTGATTTTATAAGTCAGTTTACCACGGACATTCGACACACGCCCGGTCTGGGAAATACAGCAGCCGACGCGCTGTCACGCATCGAAGCAATTAATAAATCCATCGATTACGAACGCATAGCTTGGGCGCAACAAAACGACAACAAGCTTCAGAAGATGTTTACAACACCAGAAGGCGAACCCAATTCGTTGAATCTTAAGCTGTTTTCAATACCTGGCAGTACCAATCAATTAATATGTGACTCAACGACCTCTCATATGCGCTCATATGCTCCGAAAGAATTTCGCAAACAAATTTTGTCCACAATTCACGACATGGCACATCCCGGTGTGCGAGCAACAACAAAATTGCTCTTATGCAGATTTTGCTGGCCTGGAATCCGCAAAGTTTGCGCCGACTTTGTGCGAAACTATCTGCAGTGTCAACGGTCGAAAGTCCAAAGGCACACGCGGTCACCGATTTGTAAATATGAACCACCAAAAGAGCGATTTTCACATATAAATATCGACATCGTCGGCCCGTTACTCTTATGCGAAGGACAACGATACTGCCTTACCATAATAGACCGATTCACACGATGGCCGGAGGCAGTCCCCATTCCCGACATGTCTGCCGAAACGGTTGTAAAAGCAATTTTAAGCCAATGGATTTCTCGTTTTGGCGTGCCAGCTCGAATAACATCTGATCATAACATCTGAATCCAACATTTTCTCTGAACTTATAAAAACCATTGGATCGACACATCTGCGGACTACACCATACCACCCACAATCAAACGGCATATAGAGAGATGGCATCGTGCATTAAAGGCGGCGATTTTGCGTCATAACCCAGCAAGATGGGTAGACCACCTGCCAGTTATTTTGTTAGGATTATGAGTAGCTTTTAAACTAGACATTCAAGCTTCACCAACAGAGATGGTATACGGTTCAACACCCACAATACCTGGAGAATTTCTGCAACCAACAAACATTCCTAACACAAGCAGCGACTACGTATCTGAGTTTCGTCAAACAATGCAACGGGCACGGGCAACCGATACCGCCCATCACATGAACTTGTTTCCTGTTTTGTTGCAAAGAACCTAAAAAATTCAACGCACGTGTTCGTTCGAAACGATACTATTCGGCCGTCGCTTACACACCCTTACGATGGGCCCTACTTGGTGATCAAACGTTTCGACAAATTTTTTATCGTGTTGATCAGGGGTCGCCAAAGTAACATCAGTGTTGATCGGCTAAAACCCGCTTTCATCTCTAGCGGCGAAGATTGTTTTAGATTTCAAAAAACAACAACGAACACCACACCTGAATTGTCCTCAAATCGTGTACTTGATTTAGCAACAAATCCTAGCTCGCTGAACCCGCTAACCGCAGACAACATATCTGACAGATCTTCAGGGACTTTACTTGATAGTGCAACAGAGCCAGTACATGAGTACGACGATCTCACCCCCAAGGATACGGAAAATGGTATCAAACCTGCTGTTGATTCTTCACCTACAGTGATCAAACCCAAAACAACTTCAAGTGGAAGAGAGGTTATGATACCTTTAAGGTTCAGGTGAACCTCCTCCAGCCGGGGGATAATGGGGCACCCTATGTTTTAAAGTAGCCAAACGGTTACTAATTACTTTTTAATGAATCCATTTTTGTTTGTATCAATTATGCAGTCGCTTGGCTTCACTAAAAAACTGCTGCCTTTTTTATAAGCTTTTTGATATCTTGCGTCTCACTGCCTACACGTGTTGCTGGCATCAACGAATAAAATCAAAAAAGTTTAAATTATCCATTTATAGTTAATAGTTAATAAAGAAATCTTTCTTATTGTTAGTAATCAAAAATTACTAAACAAATATACATGTAAAGAAAAGAGAAACACAAATGTACCTTTATCATCACTTGTGCCACCATTTTCTTTAATGAAATTATATCATCACTATATTCTGTCAAATATGTGTTGTCAAAAAGGGACACGGAGTCGAACACAGTTATACGGAGTGAATTAAAGTAGAGCAATAGAAGCGGAATAGAAGCATTAAATGTGGTTTCTAATATATTTTTAAGTATAGTTGTAATTATAAATGTACTGTTAAAGAGGGTAAATAAATCTAATATATTCTTAGAAACGCAATTCGGTTTTTATTTTGGAAGATACCGTAATTCTTTACTACAAAACAACATTTCTGCACACATTTCGTTATGTAACCCATACACGATACAACCATTGGAAAAACTTGAGCAGCTTGTAATCAAGATTGTAACGTGTGTGGGCTTGTTGTCTGAAGTTGTGTACCTCTGAAATGAAACTATAGCACAGTTCTATGATGAATTATTTAATGATAGCCAATATCAGCAAATTATATGCAATTAAAAACATTTCATTCTAGTTTTATTTTTTAAAGTTTATTAAAAATCTTTTAGATTAAACAAAATTTAAATGTCAATAAATATTTAATTTACTTAAAGAGCTTTCAATTGTTTTATTGCTTCACAAAATTTAAGCCTAATTTGTTTTGCTTCGTGGTGTGCGTTTTTATTATTTGTTGTTTCCAGCTGTAAATTGTTTGCAAAATGAAATTGTACGAAGAGGTTTTATCGTTTGTGGGCATAACACACAACTTGATTACTAACCGAGTTGTACCAACGCTTGTATCGTGTATGGGTTGCATTAAAATGGAAAAACTGAGGTTTGAGTTTGTTGTAAAAGCATTAGCACGTGACAACAAAATGAATGTAATTACCATAACCTCTATAGGAACTGATAAAAATGAGATTTTTGTCATACCAAATGAATTTCAAAACCTTTCACGCATGAAAACCTAAAAAGCTTCCCTACTTTCCAAAATGTAAAGTCAACGTGAACCAGAAGAAGAAATTCAAGAAAAGTATGGTATACTTTGGATGAGGAAGCGCTGAAAATGTACAAAGATGCTGATGCGAATATGCATTTCAATAATTATTTATTAGAACAAGTGGATGATACTAAAGTAGCAAAGAACCAAACACCAGAAACCAGCATTCCAACAGAAACTTTACAACAAATTTTGGAGAAATTAAGTACAACAACAAGTGAACAGAAATCTGATAAGCAAAACAAAACAAATATTTCAGATAAGATTGTTATTGCAATCTTTACAGGAAAAAATGCAAATGGAATGTATGGAAATATTTGAAAGAGAATGATTAAGGTTGAAAACAGACCAAGCTATAGATAAAATTGAAATACCAAGATTATTTCTGGAAGGGTCTTGTATTGACTGGTACAGTTCAATGCTTATCAAATATACAATAAATTCTGATTGGGAACATTGGAAAAAGATTTTCTGTGAGACATATGCAGACAAAGGATGGACTCCTGTAAGATATGCTATCGAGTATAAATAAATATGTCAATGGATATCTGCTTGACAGTAGTGTGTTTATGAGAGTTGAGCATCAATGAAGAGGAGCAATTTAAGAGGAGCATTTTCTGAAGAGGAATTTGTGAAGAGGAATTTGTGAAGAGCATTTTGTGAAGAGAAATTTGTGAAGAGCATTTTGTGAAGAGGAGCATTTTAAGAGGAGCATTTTCTGAAGAGCATTTTGTGAAGAGGAATTTGTGAAGAGGAGCATTTTGTGAGCCTGCTGATAATGGTCATTTCATTAGGGTCGGTCATGAAAGTTGGTGAAAGTGAATATATATGGAGGGTTTGAATGTCACTGAAATGTTAATTTTTTTTTGTTCATTTTGCATGTCCCTAATAAAAATGAGTAAAGTGTGTGTATGAGCCTGCTGATATTATTCATAACTTGTTTCTTGCCTATACTTGTATATGTTGTATTTGTAAAATATTTTGTTAGGGTAGATCATGAAGGAACTGGTGAATATTACTCATAATCTGTTTCTTCACTATGAATATGGTTTCCTGTAGACGTAAATTAAAAGAAAAAGGTTTTAGATATTTACAATACAATTTTCTTTATTTGAACATAAATAAATAAAATTTCTTATCAAAATTACATTTTTTTCAGCACATATTAAAAGACAGTTATTTTTCTTATTCTTATGATATTTACAAATATTTATATGTGTATTATTTTTATATAAAGTTTTAATATTTGAACAAAATTACATTTTTTTTTACGTTTATAAACTTACTATATAGAATATAACTAATTCTCATTAAAAATACAATTATTATATTTAATTAAGTTATAAAAGTTAATAATATGTAAAGCTTCATCTTCAGCTTGTTTGGTTTTCAGTAGTTGATAGTGACATTGACAAGTGTCGGGACCACATGTATTGTTTTCATTAGACCAAATACAATCCTCAAAATGTTCACCATTTTATTTTTTATTGTTTTCAAATTGTATATGTATTCCAATTGTAATTGAATTTTAATAAGTTTTGTCTTATCTTCATGAGAAATTATATGTGAGCATGATTTTAATAAGTTGTATATGGCTTCGAGAGTCATTACTAAGATTTATTACTTTATACTGTTATGTAATGTTTACAAATAATCCTTTATATTAATTTTATCTATATTTACGAGAATTTAAAATCTTTCAGTGATATAATTTGTTTCTTGATTATGAATATGTTTTCTTTCACTAAGATATGTATATATCTCTACCGTTGTCAGAGTTATATTGAAAACAGTAAACTTTATGATTCTGATATTTATAGTTACTACAGTATTCCTTACTGTTCGTAAAAAAAACTTATTTTTTACTTAAAACATAAATTTACAATATTTTTTTTATTTCATTTGTTAGAGGTATATATTCAAACATTCTATCATGTATAATTAAGCAATATGCAGATGTATTAGGTGGTATGTTTTTCAATGTTTTTAATTCAATTCGTATATCTATGGTTCCAGCTTTAACTGACTCATTTTGATTTGATACATCTAGAACAATTATTGGTGCTGTGGTTTTGAAATCATTTCGTTTCAATAACGGTTGCGGCTGACGTAAATAATAATTTTGTTGAAACTTTGAATACATATCGTATAGTATAGCGAAGCGATTTCGTTCAAACTTAAGGTTTAAGTCATCGTAAGGATATGTGATAATTTGCATTATCATCATAAAATACATTTTTTCGTTTTAAGTCTCGTACAATTTTGATTCGTTTAGAATGAATATCAAATTTTGAAGTAATTTTACGTTTTAAAGATTGATTTCCTAATTGTTCACTAAACTTATTTAATGTAATGTGTTTTCTGCTTCGTTATTATCGGAAACATAATCATCACCATCATCAGCATCAGCACTATTAATATAGTCATTATCGATTTCAATTTTCTTTACGTTATTATTATTATTATTATTATTATTATTATTATTATATTATTATTATTATTATCATTATATGAAGAATGTTTTACGTTTTCAAATACAACTGATGGAAAATTCGAAGCATTCTTTATTTTACCTTTTATGGGTGCAATTTTGATTTTCTTATTTTGAATGTTCTCATTTTTGTTATCATGAAATGTTTTCTTACTTTTTAAATTTTTCATATCTGTATTAGATATATGTTTATTATAATCATATTCATCAACTATCATATTATCACCATCAATATCATAAACAGCATTGGTTTCCTTTATATTTGTTAAATATTTAATATTGTTGTCTTCCTTTCGTATATCATTACTATCAAGTTTTCCAATTATATGTTTTAGAGGTTTTGTTATGGGTTGAAATGTATCTTCTAACAAATTAACACGATCTATTTCATTCAATTTAATATTTTTAAATTTTTCTTTTAATACAGCTCTAGTCTTTACAAGATCTTTTAATAAATTATTGTTATTATATTTATTCATTATAATCTGCTTTATATCTGCTATCGATCTGCTAACGATCAGGTTTGTATCTGGTTATGATGAGAGTATGATCTGCTTTATATCTGTCCTTAGTCTGTTCTGCTTACGATTTATTTTATAGGTGAATAAAACTATCAAATCCTTTTCTATAACGTCCTTTTTTCAATAAATCATCCTTACTTATAACAAGAAATCCATATTTATTTTTCCAACACTCACTACAAATTTCAACAAACTGTTTAAATGACATATCACCAATCACATGATCGTTGTATATATGTTTTAGATTCATTTCATCCTGTTTAAATACTACTATCATGTTTGCATTATCCCTTATAAGATGTTTAGGTATTTTGGTATATGTTTGACACAGATAAAAGCAATCAATATATTTATGTCTCCCCATGCAAAAGTAATCTCTAATGGTATGTTGTTTTTCACAAATAACATCATCAAATATAATTATAGAATTTGGATAAGCCTTAGCTGGACTTAAAACTTTTTCATTTTCCGAAAACGTAAAAAGATTAATTTCCTTCAATGGTTCGATTAATTTTCTTAAATAAGAATATTTTGGTTGATACAATGCTTTGGAGTATATGTAAATGTTTTCAAATCTTAAGCCGTTAGGGCTTTCTATTAGACTTAACATAACATTAGTTTTACCACAATTCGATGGTCCGACAATTAATGCACGTATCGAATTCGGTAATAATTTGTTGTGTACAATTTTATTTTCCCTTTTGTTTAACCAACCTCATATTGTCAAACTAATATTAACTAATATTAATTAGTTATAAATTTATATTTATATATATAGTAAATCATTTTACATTTGAAACATTTCTATAAATAACACACTTATTGATACATTACAAAAATGGTTATAAGCTACGTTGATAATAGAGAATCTGATCAGTGTAAGATTGGAAGAGGATTTGTTAACAACTTAATTAACAAGTTACCAGTTGAACTTCATTTACCTGGATATCAGTTTTGTGGTCCAGGTACAAAACTTGAAAAAAGATTAGCACGAGGGGATAAAGGAATAAATTTGTTAGATACAGCTTGCAGAGAACACGACATTGTATACTCGCAGACAAAAGATATAAATTCAAGACATCAAGCATATAGAATTTTAGCAGAAAAGGCAGCTCAACGTGTTAAATCTAAAGATTCCGATTTAAAAGAACGATTAGATGCTTGGTTTGTAACGAACGCAATGAAAGCAAAAGTAAAATTTGCTTTAGGTTTAAAGAAACCAAAGTTGAAAAATTCAAAACGAAGGAAAAAAGGAAAAAAGAACAAATGCAATGAAAAATTATTTACAGCTACTGTAAGAAAAACTTTAAAACTATTGAAAGAAGAAAAGCCTTCTAATATAAATGATGCAGTTAAAATTGCACAAAAGACAATTCATTCAAATTTTAAAGGGAAAAAGAGAGCTAATATTATTATACCAAGAGTTTTAAAAGTACCGAAAATTGGAGGATTTCTTCCCCTTATTCCTGTTCCAACAGCACTGTCAGCCCTTGGAGGTTTAGCAACCGGTGGATCTGCTATTGTTAAAGCGGTAAATGATATAAAAAATGGAAAAGAACAATTGGCAGAGGCTAATCGCCACAACAGATATATGGAATCAATTGCTATGGGAAAAGGATTATATCTTAAACCATACAAAACAGGATATGGTCTTTACTATAATCCATCTTCAAAAAACTTTTAAAAAATCGACCATGCATATGTATTAACACAATTTTCTCTAATATATCTCTTATCATCTAAATAACTTAAAGTTAACTTATTAATATGTTGCGTATATACTTGATGGATTTTAGATATAAATACATACATACATTGAGTCATAATATAATTTTTTATCTAATAAACATTTTCGAAAATCATCAATTTTTAATTTAGATGTAACACTATTTTTTACACCTTTAATTTTCTTAATTTCTTCATCAACATTATCAATTTTAATAGAATACATTTTTGAACGTAAACCAATGAATTCCTTAATTAATTTTCCATTACATTCATCCTTCATCATTCCTAAGACTTTTTTATTCACTAATGGGAAATTGTATAAATTATCCTTAGGATATGCTGATGTATCGAAATGTATATTAATATCATTTCGAATATCATCATACAAATCATTAGTTTTAATATTGTAAATGAAGGAGTCTGTATCCATATAATTTAATTCAATATTTTCAAGGTACTTAGGTTTCATGTATTCATAATGAAAATTATACATTTTCCATTTTGATAATTCTAAAACAGAAAATCCAATATATATTGGTTTATTATATTCTGTTTTTAGTCTTCTCATTTCGATTGCATGCATATTATCATGAATTTTTATTGTGCTATGAAAATTCGGTTTAGCTATAAGAGCCCTAGCACCTAACCGTTTACCCCTATTTTCCCCATTCGCATACTATTTTTATGTCTTTTCTTTTATCGACATTTTCCATTGTTTTACCATACACAGCATTATTTAACAGTTTAAAAAAGTTATGTTCAAATATATTTTTGGATAAGGTTCTATGATGATTGTTTACATCAATATATTTCTTTAACCAATCTGATTGATTAAATTCGAGAATTCTATGAATTTTCTTTAATATTAACCCATTCTTTATACATTGTTGCAGATTGCGATAATGTATTATATAATTTGATTTAGTATTTAAATCTGTTATTAATTTTTTCTGTTTCATAATTTCAATTTTTTTATTTTCTGCGCAAAATGGTAAATCATTATGATAATCGTGTATTGCGTTGGGATATTCTAAGTCTACTTCTAATATATACCCTAGTGGAGAATCATCTTTTACAGTATGCACATTAAAATTTTCAACATTTTCAACCCATTTAAAATTTTTATGTGGAAGATATTGCGACATTGCATAACCATACAAATTATTTACATCTAAATAGATCAGATAGTTTGATTTCTTCGTGCTATCATAATCAGCAATGTATTTATTGTTTGCTATAGAATGTCGTTTACTGCATTGTATGATACCTCCTCTAATACCTCGCACAACAAAATTATACATATTAATATCTGTTAACAATTCTAACTGTATATCTGTAGTTTTCAACATTGCATCCCAAGATAGTCCTGGAGTAGTGTAATATTGACATGGATCTAGATTGTAGATATCTTTACAAATCTTTCTAAAGTTTTCAAAGACATCGCAAAGCAAAAGAACATCTACTTTTAAATATAAAAGTTGGTAATCTTTTAATGTTCTACACTGAAATTTTTCCCAAACCTTTTCAGCATGTTCATAATCATCTACACTAGAGGATATACCAGTTAATTTGTTAAAGAATGCTGAACGGTTTCTTAGTTTCTGTAGGTAACTTAGTTTCTTGAAGATGAATCGGTAAGACTAGATAATCATATGGAAAAACACCTTTACGTTTCATCAAATTAAACTCATCACTATTGTTATAACTTGATTTCACAATTTTGAAATCGTTATCAGGTAAATAACTAGCAAGTTTGTCTAAACTCGATGGCATAAATCGAAATGAGTCGAGAAAACGCAATTCAAATGTATATTTTTCATTTACCCGAATTCGTTTAGATATTGAAATATATAATTCCTTATTTAATGGAATTATATTAATATCTCCTTCAATAGATGAAAGTTCCTTTATAAACAAGTGACAATCATATTTGGAGAAATTATGGAAAAATATGGGGATAAAGTTTGGTATTTTATAATTTAAATTACAATCATTATGTGCAGGACCTCTATAATCTCCTGTTAAATGACAATGATCTGTTACCCTATTAGTAATATCTAAAAATTTCCTGCAAATATGGCATACAAGATCTTCACTTTGCCTTTTTTGTTGAAGAGGGGTGAAGGAACTTTAACTTTAACTTAAATAATTACTTACTTTATAAATTATAAATATATACTTATATACTTTATATATACTTATAGTATACTTATATATACTTTATAAATTATACTTACTTTATAAATTACAATTACTTAACTTTACTTAAATAATTATTATAAATATCTAAACTATCATTTACTATACTCTTAAAGAAATTACTTGCTGCATCACTACCGCTATATATTATAAATTTATCTAAATTAATATTATATGAAGACTTAATATAATAACTATAAGCATATGGAACATGCTTTTGTATACTCTTAACATTAAGCAAATTTTGGTTCCAGTATGCATTCAAAATCTGCATAAATAACAAATGGTACATCCATTTGTTTTTTTATATTTTTAAAATAAACCATGTTGTTGCTGGAATCCGGCATTCTTGTAACAATTTTGTTACATTCCTTTTTGTGATTTTCTAACATTGCATCATTTGGTAAATGTAGTAAACATGTATTACATACATATACCCTTCCATAATGTTTTGATAGCTGACTTGAAATTAATCTATCAAAGAAAAACTAATTTTGGTTAATATAATTTTATTAAGATAAATAATTTTGGTTAATATAATTTTATTAATATTAATGTATTAGAATAAAAAGAGGATTTAAAAACACACCTTGAAATTGATTTGATGAAAACGTAATGAAATTGGTCCATATTCTCTATTAGCAACAGGTTGATGTGTGTGCTTTTTTCGTCTTGAGTGAAGTAATATGGACCAATTATTGTGTTCTCCTCCAAACCAAATACATTGATGCTTAATGAGGGATTGTTATTCTCAAATTCGCTTATCTGACTTATAGAGAGCTTATTTGACTAACTGTAAATTACACTTTACACAATAATGTGATCAGGAAGGTCCATCATGAAGTAGTCTAATATGACGTTTTAAATTAAAATTGGATGTAAAAGCTTTTTCGCAAATTTCACATATAAACTGCTCTATTTTTTTTATTTGTTTATTATTATGCTTTAGCAGATGCATATGGTTTAAAAAGTCTTTTTTAATTGAAAACTGTAAATTACACTTTACACAATAATGTGATCAGGAAGGTCCATCATAAAGTAGTCTAATATGACGTTTTAAATTAAAATTACATGTAAAAGCTTTTTTGCAAATTTCACATATAAACTGCTCCATTTTTTTTATTTTTTTATTATTATGCTTTAGCAGATGCATATGGTTTAAAAAGTCTTTTTTAATTGAAAACTGTAAATTACACTTTGCACAATAATGTGATGAGGAAGGTCCATCATGAAATAGTCTAATATGACGTTTTAAATTAAAATTACATGTAAAAGCTTTTTCGCAAATTTGACATATAAATCGCTCCATTTTTTTATTTTTTTTTTTTTTTATTTAATTAAATATTTGATGAATTGCAAGAGCTGCACAATTTGCACGAGTTGCTCGATTTAAAATTATTTAGGTTATATTTGCACATTCATAGAAAACCGAACATTTATAGTCAACAAAAAATTTCTATGAGCATACACAAGTAAAATAATGCTGGAATTAGAAAACTTTGTTATTTTCCTGCCAGAGAAGTACAGCTTCATATCGGATGATGTTATACAACAACTCTCATCTGGGAATTATTACATTAAAAGAGTTTTAAACGGATATTTTTATAAATTTGCTTTTGAAATAAAAGAGCAAATCGAAAAAGTTTAATCTCTTGTTTAATTATCAAAAAGTTTATATTCAAAAAAAAAAAATCCTTTCTTTATTAAAATATTAAAATTCAAATATTAAAACTTTATATAAAAATAATACACATATAAATATTTGTAATTATCATAAGAATAAGAAAAGTAGCTGTCTTTTAATATGTGCTGAAAAAAATGTAATTTTGATAAGAAATTTTATTTATTTATGTTCAAATAAAGAAAATTGTATTGTAAATATCTAAAACCTTTTTCTTTTAATTTACGTCTACAGGAAACCATATTCATAGTGAAGAAACATTATGAGTAATATTCACCAGTTCCTTCATGATCTACCCTAACAAAATATTTTACAAATACAACATATATAAGTATAGGCAAGAAACAAGTTATGAATAATATCAGCAGGCTCATACACACACTATACTCATTTTTATTATGGGCATGCAAAATGAAAAAAAGCGGATGGATATAAGATCCAGACTAACCCCTGTAAGCATTCCATTCAGTCATTTTTTACACGCTTCACCATTGCTGAGCAACTGCAGCGTTTTTGAGAGATAGAGGAAGCCCCAAAAAACCTAACCAAAGTTCTGATGATCAATATTGCGAACAGCTATATCAAGCCTCCACCTACCGTAACTAGGAAGGGCGATTCGTAGTGTTTCTGCCCTTTAAGCAAGATTACCCTAGCAATATTAACGTCGCTAACTCGAGGCATGCCGCGGTGGTGCCGTTTCTTCGAAATGAAAACCGATTGCTTAAGAACCCACAGATGAAGCCCTCATATAACATCGCGATGAGCGAATACACCACTTTAGGCCATATGACACAAGTGAGGCCAACATCTGATGCCTACGGCACTTACTATACGCCTCATCGTGCGGTCCTGAAGCCCGACAGCACCACCACGAAACTGCGTGTGTTGTTCAATGCCTCGAGCCCGTCCTCCAATGGTACCAGTCTCAATGACCTACTGCATCCCGGCCCAGCACTTTAGGCTGACTTGGCCATCCTCTTACTCCGATGGCGGTTGTTCTGCTACATTTTCAATGCGAAACGAATAAAACAGCTATTGCAAGATTTGAAATTAGGTGGCATGCGTCCATCACAATTGCTAAGAGAACGCCCGTTCCATAATATCGATAAGAAGTGAGCCGCTCGACAAACTTGCTTCTCTTGCTGATAAAATTTTCGAGGTAAGCGATACACCGCATTTAAACGCTGTTTTCGTAATTGGAAGTGATTCCACGTCACAAAATTTTCACATCGTCCTCAAAGAAGATCTCGTGCACGTAATCGCAATGATTCTTGTAAAATTTGCTGGTACCACCGTAAATATGGCGATAAAGCAAAAAAGGGTCGACAGCCCTGCAGCAATACAAAAAATTAAATAGTCTGTCCGACCACGCTGCTAACGACAGACACACATCAACACACAGCCGCTTAATAATTTACGACAAAATTTCTAAATTAAAATTTTTAGTTGACACGGGTGCAGAGATTAGTGTCATACCACCAACACTAAAGCAACAATTTTATCCGAAAAAAAATTCGTATCTATATGCTGCCGAGCGAGTCGTAATTTGAGCAACCCTTTTTGCTTAACTTCATTGTAAGGTATTTGACCGTAATTATAAAACAATTAAAAATTAATAGTAAGCCAAATTTCTTTAACATGTGGAAAGTGACATTGAACCAGGAATTGCAAAATGCAATGTGAGCAAAAACCCACATTGCACTGGGCATTCCGAACACATGTAAAGAAAATTCGAGTGTGTCATTTACCTCATAGAATGAAATGTAAAAATAGTATATAAGGAGATATTTTTGTACGAATATATCAGATTCAATTTGAAACTCAATTCACTTTGTATTTTATTTTGCGTCTCAAAAGGGCATCTTAAGGTGCTCGTCAGCCGAGTTTAGTGCCTCGCTCTTCAAACCAAGGCACCTATTGTACTTGTCGCGTTATTATACAAATACAATAGTCACCATATTAAAAACATTACTTAACATTATAATATATTAGAATATTCCAACATTTACATGACAAGAACCAACGATTCTATTAATGGTACATACAAGTATCCCATTATAAATGATAACTGTAAATTATTTAAATTTACACCATTTAGGTCTAAGCATTGTAAAGTAACTACAGATAAAGAAAATGCTTTCTGTAATAATATTTACATTAGAATGTAAAATTATTTAAGCAAAAATATTTGCAAATTAAAGAAAACAAATGATAATTGTATTAAATCATTACTAGAGAATAGGAAATCTAAATGCATAGTAACACAAGATGATAAAATATTACATAATTCACAAGCAAAATAGAGCTAGAACGAATCAAAAAGGAACAAACTCAATAAATCGAAACGATTTAATTTTTAAGTAAGGCGAGAGTTAAAACATAAGTGCAAATCGAGACGATTTGATTTTAAGTGAGGAATTATAAAGGAATGATAAACTCTCAAGGTTACATAACTAATTATCTATACACTTTTATGCAAAGTAATTGTCCACAAAAAATTTTTTTTCACACATGTCATAAAATTTCTAAATTTTTTAGCAAATACCTAATTAAGGAATGGTAAATCCTCAACGTCAAACATAATTAAATAATTTTATTAAATTTCTTTCCTTTTTGGCCAATTATTTTAAATTTTTGTATATTTTTAATATGCCACTTGCACATGTATTTAGCTTATAAGGCCTAACTTCCTTTATGCCAATAAAACTATTGCGGGCATCTTATTAGACAATGTGTTTGACTCAACACTACTTGACATGGGAAGGAAAAATATCAACATAAAATACATTACAAAATACGTGGACGACATATTAGCTGTGATTGATATAAACAATAAAAATGAAATACTTACTTCTTTAACCCAGCAGAACTTCTTTACGCACGTGAACAGCAACATACCCCGGTATGTGCATACGTTTTATATGAGAAATGGCAAGCCGTTAGCATATCTCACTCGTTCTTTGGAATTTCTGAGTTTTTTTTCTATTTTTTTTTGAAAAAAAATCTCAAAACTTTACAAGTTTTACATTTTTGTTTAGTCATTGTTTCTGGGAAAAAGTTGTTTTGTAGGTACACACACCTACAAGCATATATATGATAGAGACAGATATTGATGCAAATATTTCACTCTTTGTAGTTTCGTCAGCAAACTTAGTTTACATTTCTGATTCTAAGTGAAAAGACGTTTGTGTTTAATTTGTGAAAATAAAAAAGTTAAGTAAAAAAAAAAAAAGGTTAAATGGCTGATAGTGAATGGCTTTCTCCACGACAACTAAAAGCACCTTCTTATGAAGAACAGCAAGAATATTTTCGTAAAATTCTTGAAGAGAGCCTAGAAGAAATAAATGACCACGATTCAATAGTTGGTGACGGTGCTTTAGATATTGCTTGTGATGATATTGGTGGTGATGACTCAGACTTTGAAGACCCCACGTTACCAGAATATGACTCAGAGGATGACAGTGATTCTGATGAAGAACTAGAAAATGCACCAATGGAAGCTGGCGAATGTTTCACTGCCAGAGATGGTAATGTTTGGTCTTCGATACAACTACAACCTGTAAGATACCGTACGCACAACATTCTTAGAAGTGCACAATATGGACCAGTGCGCGCAACGCAAGGTTTGACCATTGGAAAAACGTTCAAATTGATAATGTCAGATGAAATTTGCGACTTAATTATTCGTGAATCAAATCGAAAGGCAAGGCAATTCTATGATGATGATAATGCCAAACATCCAACAAAAGAATCGAGATCATGGACTCCCGTAACAAAAAGTGAATTTTATGCATATTTGGGCGTACTTTTGCTAAGTGGCGTTACACATTCTGGTTACGTGCATACGAACCATCACATCCATTATATCGTGCTGTATTGAGTGTACGACGATTTTGGGAAATAAGCCGCTTCATACGTTTTGATAATGGAAATACACGCCAGCAACGCAAGCAAACTGACAAAGCAGACCTTTTTTTGATGCTAAACAGCTGTCTTCGTAGATATTACGTGGCAGGAGCCAACGTCACCGTAGATGAACAATTGTATGCTTATCGCGGTGGAACTGGCTTCACGCAATACATACCATCAAAACCTGCCAAATATGGAATAAAAGTGTGGTGGGTGTGCGACTCCATCACGTCCTATCCACTGCAGGTACTATCAATATTGTTGAAAATTTTTGAAAATATAAATCACTAAACTGAATTTTAATTTTCAATCTATACAGGAATGCCACCGTCTGGTGGACGTGAAACAAACGTTGGTGAAAGAGTGGTAAAAGATTTATGTGTCAACCTTTTTGGTGGAAGTGGGAGAAATATTATATGTGACAACTTTTTCACTACCTACAACTTGGCAAAATCTTTGATGATAGACAATAATTTGTCTTTACTAGGTACCCAAAACCAAAGGACGTGAGGCTGAATCAACAATGTTTGGGTTCAATAGTAATGTTACGATGTGCTCATACGTGCCCAAGAAAAACAAGGCAGTTGTAATATTGTCTACCTCACATTATACAACCGAAACGGTCGGTCCTAAGAAGAAGCCATTGCTTATTTTGGACTACAACAAAACCAAAGGTAGAGTTGATAACATGGACAAGTGCTTGTCCGAATTTAGCACCAAGCGGCGCACAAATAGATGGCCTTTGGCATTCTTTTATAATATTGTGGACGTTGCTGCGTTTGCTGCATATGTAATATACATTGACAACAATACTCACCTAAAGTCATGTACAAGCTGCCGTAGGATGTTTCATCAGCTGAACGAGCAACTATGCAAGGCAGAAATAGAGAAAAGGATGAATAACAGCAGAATATACACAGTGTTTTCAACGCGCAACGCCATCGAAGCCATGCTAGGTAGGCCCATACGAGTTGCAGATGTTGGAGCACATGAAGCAGAGGAACGGGATAGTACGGGACGCCTAAAAGTAAAGGGGAATTGCTACATCTGCTCGAAATGACGCCCTACTCGTAAATTATGCACATTATGTAACAAACCAGTGTGCGCAGAGCATTCAAAAGACTTGGCGCAATGCGACAGATGTACTTGAACCTCAATAATAACAAGTAATTATAAAATAATTACATAATAATAATAATAATAATAATATATAATAATAATAATATTATACTATTTAGAAAAATTAACTCAAAATAAAAAATAATTTTCAATTATATCATCATATTTACTATTTACCCAGGTATGTATGCTGTTGACGTAAGGGTGCAACTTTGAAAATGGGGCTTATCTTCCAGAGGGATGATCCAATCCTTACCAAACTGACGGCTATTGCGTAAAACAGTTTTGGGTAGGATATCATGAAATTTCAAGTCAATCTGTTATCGAGTTCAGAGCTACAGCGTTTTGAAAACGCAAAAACGACACAGGTATGTTGCCGTTGACATAAGGGTTAAACGAATATCATCCGAAAATTAAATTCACAATTGAAGTGGAAAAGGAAAAGAAGTTAACATATCCCGACACCATACTATATAGATCGGACTACAGTATAAGTGTTGACTAGCATACAAAAAGCATAGCGTCAGGGAGAATAATCAACTATTACTCAACTCAGCCTAACGCACTATTGTGACTCAAACAACAATGTGGCAACTATTATTATTATTACCTTCTTTTAAAATGTTCTCTTCTTAACAAATTGATTGAACAAAGACAAGGATTACTGAATAAAAAAAAACGCTTTCAAGTTAACATAAAATCGACATTGTGGTTTTTCATGATAGGAAACTAAATCATCAAACAAAGCAACAGATATAATAGATTGGTGACGAGTTAAAAGGAATAGAATCAACATCAAGATGAACGAGTCCCAATTTGCACAGTTTATGTCAGTTCAACAAAAAATCTTAGAGAAAATGTCTAGCAGCATATCAACAGGCATGGGTCCGTCGAATCAAGTAAACATAACCTCAAACACGGCCCTTGTACCAAACTTCGAATTGCTAGACACAACAAAAGAATCCTTCAGAAACTACAAGCTAAGGTTCGAAAACTATACTCGAATGCAAAACATACACACAAACAAACAATACTGCACCAATTTGTTATTGAATTCTATTGGTGCCAAAAGTTTTAACATTGTTACGGCTCTAATAGCACCAAGGAATACAAGTGAATTCACATACGACGAGCTAGTGGAACTTTTGCTTAAGCATTTGTCACCCCAACAGAATCAACAGTTTCTTTCTAAATACCAGGCTGAAGGTCAATCCATAGCAGAATATGTTGCAGTCTTACGGATGAACATAGGTGACTGTGAATTCAATTGTGTGTGTAAAAAGTCAGTCGCTGACATATTTCTGCGTGCACAGTTCATTCGTGGCATCAGAGACAATAGTATACGAGAGCAGATGTTGCAAACTCAAGAACAAGTATGCGGAATTTTCAGACATCGTAACAAAAGCAATTGCCTTAGAAGCAGCAAAATTAGATTGCAAACTGTTGAAGTCACAGAAATTCATAATTAGCAACACTCACAGTTTGCTGCTGTCATACAAAGTCATTCTAGGTTACATTCTCAATTGTAGTTTAGAATGGATGATGCAATAATGATTTTCATATTTCGTCATATACATGCGTGTATACTCAAATGTAAATAGATAGACACTTGTGTCTGTGACAGGCAAAAGAAACAGCGATCGATGCAGTGTATTAGTTAGAGTGAGATAACGCTAATGGCATGTAGTTTAGTGAATATCAATACATGTATATGTAGTATGCTTGCCATGGGCGTTGGCTTTCTACTTCTTTTCTGCAACTAAAAGGGACAAGACGCGCAGCGGTGAAGATAAAATAATACGGGAAATATAAAACATAAAACAAGATAAAATAAAGTGTTTCTTTTATTGATGGGAATTGAATAATAAAATAGATTCGTTGGGCTGAGAGTATATTTTTTCAACAGGTTATGGGCCCAGTCACTAGTGCCATTTGTGAAGTGTAATTTTGTGAAAGGTTAAACAAAGGAAATTTAAAGAACAAAAATGGATAAAGCTAAAAGAAATATAAAGCCGTTTGACGGGGAAAAATATTCCATATGGAAATTTCGAGTGCGTGCCCTCTTAGCGGAAAGTGGTGTCCTAAAAGTTATTGATGAACCAGTTCCTGAAAAAATCAGTGAAGATTGGGAAAAAAGTGAAAGATGTGCAAAGAGCAATATCATAGAATATTTGAGTGATTCGTACCTGGGCTTTGCCAATGACGAAAGCACGGCAAAGAAAATTTTTGCTAATTTAGATGCCATCTACGAACGAAAAAGTTTGGCCTCACAGTTATGTATTCGTAAACAACTATTGTCATTAAAATTAAAAAGCGGTTGTCCACTTTCTAGTCATTTTAATATATTTGATGACCTGATGTCTGAGTTGACGGCGTCGGGTGCAAAAATTGATGAGATGGACAAAGTTTCACACTTACTATTAACTCTTCCTCCCTCATACGACAGTATTATAACTGCAATAGAAACTTTGTCCGAAAACAGTTTAACTGTGGCGTTTGTGAAGAATCGTTTATTAGACCACGAAATAAAATTAAAAAACGCCGGACGAGACACGAGTACAAAAATATTGCAAGCGGTTTGCAACAATGTGAAAAATGAAAATAAATTCAAAATAAATAACCATAGAGACAAGACCAAATACAAAACTGTTAAAAACAATTACAAATCTAATCTTAAATGCCACCACTGTGGTAAAAATGGACATTTTAAAAGGGACTGCTTTAAGTTTAAAAAATTTTTGAGTGAAAAGACGAATGAAAAGCAAGCTCATAATAAATCAGTTGACATATCATTTATTCTCGACTCAGGAGCATCAGACCACATGATAAATGATATGAATCTATTTTTTGACTACATCAATTTGGAATCGCCGGAGTTAACGTCACACAAACACATATATTATATAAGTTAACGTCACATAAACACATACATTATATACATACTTTTGTAATCACTTTACCTAGTTAAGGGATGAGAAAACCTTAAGGTAAAATATAAATTGTTAACCAATAAACATAACGTCCTTCAGGGAAAAAGTCATAAATAAGGAAATAACAATTAACGAACAAGACAAACCTGTCTGTATATTTAGGTTTAAGTATTTCTAGTTAAGAGAACAATTATATTTAAGAAACACATCTAAAATACATTAAGTAATCCTAGACATAAGTATTATGACTAAATAAATCTAAAATACATTAAGTAATTCTAGACATAAGCAATATGACGAAATAAATCAAAAACACATGTAAAACACACTTGTAAAGGACGAGTATAAATAAGAGCAAACGCTCAGTCTCGTTCTCTTTTCCTTCATAGACTTAGTTCTATTAACACGCAGCCGTATGACTGCATAGAACAAATATAAGTTATGCGATTTAGTTTGTAAACTAGTTTAAGATAAAAAATATAATAAAGAAAGAAAAAATAAATATTTTTTTTTAATCTAAAACAACTAGTGGACAATTAATTGGCGATCCTGCCAGGAGATAACATATACGTTGTTACTCCAGTGAGCGGACCGAAAAAACAAAAAAGTAAACCTTGTCGCAGCAAGGAATAGACATAATCGTTACGCGAAGGAAAGTGCAAAAACTCCTCATAAGAAAGGACCGAAGACCTTGTCGCAACAAGGCCGTAGAAACCAATTCCTCACAGAGAGGAATATAACAAAAAATAAAAAAATAATTTGTAAAAGTGTAAAAAATCATAGAAAGAAGATAACAAAAAATAAAAAATAATTCGTAAAAGTGTAAAAAATCATAGAAGTAAGGTAACAAAAAATAATTCGTAAAAGTGTAAAAAATAATAGAAGGAAACAAACAAGTGAAAATATTATTCCTACTAAAAGGAATAGAAATAAATGGAACTCTTTAAGAAACAAAAAAGAGAACAAACATTTGACGAACAACGACCAATCGAAATGGCAACCGGTGAAGAACGTATTGCTGCCCTTACCGCAAGGATCAGCGAGATGGAGCGATATTGCCAAAAATTAACAGAAAAAGTAGAAAAAAGTATATCTCATGACACAACATTGGTTCAATACAAAGATGTAATGACAAACTATGGAACGTCAGCAGAAATATCTTTAGAAGTATTCAAAGCCTTGCCAATATTTGATGGTAACCAAACAGAATATAGAACTTGGAGGGATGATGCCTCTAGACTGATGAGTGACATCGAGAAATTCAAAGGATCCAGTCGTTATTCGGAAGCGCTGTCCATATTGAAGTCCAAAATCAGGGGAAAAGCGACAGACATTCTGACAAATAACAACACCCCATTTAATTTCGAGGCAATAAGAAACAGATTAGACTACACTTATGCCGATATGCGACCTCTATATGTTCTTCAAGAGGAAATGAGAAGGATTACGCAAAATAAACTTTCATTGTCGGAATACCATGACAAGGTAAATCAGGCATTGAACTTAGTCATATCCAAAATATCAATGTCTGGTGAACACATTACCGCGATTGAAGCAATGATAAGGAACGTTAATGATGAAGCAGTCCGCGTATTCATCGCAGGGACTTCCAATGCATTCATCAGATCAACGCTATACGCAAATAATCTGAATGACTTGGAACATGCATACGCCGTAGCCAGGACAATTGAGCACGACGACCATCATCAAAATTTACGCTTATCATACAACAATGGAATCAAACCGCCACCGTATGATCAGCCTCAACAAAAGCCACAATACCATAATACGCATCATACTAGACGACCAAACTATGCACCACAGAGGATATGGCCACAACAAAATTTTAGACAACCAAATTATAATCAACAACATAGGCCAGTTCCAATGGAAACAGACTCTAGACAAATCGTACAACCACATAGAAGAAACAACTTTCAACAGAACCACCAACCCTTCACAAACAACCAAACCTTCAACAATCAGCCCTGGAAAAGAACACACAGTGGAAACTACCAACAAAGAATCAACCGATCACAACAACAAGAAGTTGACAACTCTAGCACATATGTCGAAACAGAACAAAAGGTAAATAATTTAAGATTAGATAATTTAAACTAAGAAGCGGGTTGCCCCATCTTACATTAACCAGTGAAATAACAAACAAAAAATACGAAATCCTAATTGATACTGGAGCAACCCATAATTATGTAGATGTTAAGTGTGATTCCTCAGATAGAATAAAAATTAGACCAGTTCAAATGAAAACCATACATGGTAATACAATAATAAATACTAAAAGGATAATTAAAATAATGAATAGGGAAATAACCTTTTTTGAATTAGAAAATATAGAATCTTTTGACATGATCCTGGGTTTAGAAGGATTAAGAATATTAAATGCGAACGTGAATCTTAGGGACATGACATTAACCACCATGAGCAGTGATAGTCAGCCTAAGTTAAATTATATTGTAGGTGAAGAAAAGTATAAACAAGAAATTGATCAATTAATAAAGGAAAATAATGGCATTGGACCACTACCCTTTACAACGACAGTTGAAGCCACAATCCGAACAAAGAACGAAGACCCAATATGGACAAAACAGTACCCATATCCCATAGCGGATAATGATTTTGTCAATAGGGAAATTAAGAAATTATTATACGAAGGAATTATACAAAAGAGTAATAGCCCATACAACTCTCCAATATGGACAGTCCCTAAAAAGGGTATGGACGAAGAAGGAAAACCAAAAAAACGAATGGTTATAGATTTCCAGAAACTAAATGCCAATACAATTACAGATAGATACGTTATTCCAGACGTAAACATGACAATACAAAATCTAGGTAAGGCCAAATATTTTACCACTTTAGATCTAGAATCCGGCTTTCATCAGATAAGAATCTCTGAAAAAGATAGGGAAAAAACAGCCTTCTGTGTTAATGGTGGGAAATATGAATTTGTTCGAATGCCATTCGGGTTAAAGAACGCACCCTCAATTTTTCAGAGGTGTATAGATGATATACTCAGGGCATTCATAGGAAAATTTGCATACGTATATATAGATGATGTGCTTATATACTCCTCTTCTCCTGAAGAACATATGGAGCACATCAGAATAATAATTGATGCACTAAACAAAGCCACATTGAAAATCTCCGAAGAAAAATCTAAGTTTTTCCAAACAGAAGTGGAATACTTAGGTCACATAATCAAGTACAATAGGATCACGACCAACCTCGAGAAAGTACAAGCGATAGATAATTACCCAATCCCTAAAACCTTGAAGGAATTGAGAGGATTTTTGGGAATGACAGGTTATTACAGAAAATTTATTAAAGGATACGCCAGTGTAGCCAAACCATTAACAGTACACTTAAGAGGAGACAACGGACAAGTAGGAAAAAACAAGAGTAAAAGCACTATTATAAATCTTGACCAGCAAGCATTAAAAGCTATAGATAACTTGAAAACTTGTTTGAAAGAACAAGTAGAACTTTACCAACCAGATTACTCCAAACCTTTTGAACTAACGACTGATGCATCGAACATAGCACTTGGAGCAGTTCTTAGTCAAAATAAAAATCCAATATTTTTCTTGTCACGCACTCTAAGCAAAACAGAAGATCACTACAGCACTAATGAAAAAGAACTCTTAGCAATTATTTAGTCTCTGCAAAAACTTAGAAATTATATTTATGGGGTAGCCGACTTAACTATTTACACCGATCACCAGTCCTTAACATTCGCAATATCTGAAAAAAACCCAAATACCAAGTTAATGAGATGGAAAAATATAATCGAAGACTTTGGAGCAAAATTGGTATACAAGCCAGGCCATCTAAATGTCGTAGCCGACGCACTCTCAAGACAGCAAGTAAACTCATCAACAATTAACACAGTTCACTCAGCTGCAAGTTCACCCATAAACCCTATTAAAATTGTATCACAACCCTTCAATGCATATTCGGTTCAAGTTGAATTGATACCAAATGCAGATACTAATACTACAAAAATACACACAATTTTTACAAACAAAACTCGATATGAGGTACATTTCATAGATGAGGAAATTTTAATCAGTGAATTAAAAAAAATATTGAACCCAAAGAAATTGACAGCGATACACACAAATTACGAAGCCATGTATACTTTCGGTAAGAAAATAAAGGAAGTATTCAACGGAATGAACTTTGTTTTCACTCCCAAAAAACTACAAGATATCACCAACAAAGAAGAACAAATAAAAATAATTAAAGAAACTCATGATAGAGCTCATCGAGGATATAAAAATAATATTCAAGACATAATTGATAGGTTTTATTGGCCAAATTTGAAACAAGAATGTAAAGCATATAATAAAAAATGTGTAGCATGCCTTTTTGGAAAATATGAGAGACAACCCACACGAGAACATTTGACAGACTCAGAGATACCAGCAGAAAAAGGTACACACATACACGCGGATTTGTACTACAACGACAAAAACATATTTTTGATATCCATGGACAAATACTCAAAGTACATAGTAATAAGAAAATGCGAATCTAAAGAACAAATGAGTGATAAACTGGAGGAAATAATCATAAATAATTTTCCGAACTGCAAACGACTCATGACAGACAACGAACCATGTATGACGTCACCCTCAGTAAAGCAAATGTGTTACAAATACAATATAAAAAAGGTAGAAACTCCAGTATACAGATCAACGGCAAACGGCCAAGTCGAACGAACACATAACTCAATATCAGAGTTAGCGAGAATATTTAAAATACAAAATAGTACAAGTATAATAGAGGAAGTTTTCAGAACAGTTAAAGAACTGAATAGCTCCATACATTCTGTAACAGGATACAGACCTATCGACATACATCTTGGAAGACTACAATATAACCAAAAGGAAGTATCAAACAAAATCAAAACTGCATCAGAGAAAACTTTACACAGACTAAACAAAGGACGAAAACATCGAACCTTTCAACCGGGAGAACAAATACTAGTGAAAATCTCAGGGTTAAGAAAGAAAAATAACGCGAGATACAAAAAACACATAGTAAAAGAAGATCGCGAGGACACGATCTTAACACAGGGGAATATTCTAGTACATAAAGACAACATAAAAAATTATACACTAAAAAATGAAGATGAACCTATACCTAATATTACTCGTGAGTGCCGTGTTAGCAATAGAAGCGGAAGTAGAAATAAAGAAAATGGAAAACAGGAAGTTCCTGCTAACCACAACTGAAGACGTCTTATTGTACGACGAACATTCATACCTTTTTCACGTCACCAATCTAACAAAAATACTTACGACATATAGACAAATCTTCAATGAAGAATATAAACCGACCACTCTGGAAAAGATATTAATAAAGAAAATAGAATCATTAACAGACCAACTGAATGCACATAAACGGTACAGTAGATCCTTAGATTTCCTAGGATCAACACTGAAATTCATTACAGGAAACCCAGACCATGATGATCTCATCAAAATGGAGACAGCAATAAATGCATTGATAAACAATAATGAAAAACAACGCTTAATGAATTCAAGGTTTGAGAAGCTAATAGATACACTACAAGGACATACTCTGGAGAATCATCTTATCATGCAGGAGGTGCATGAACAACTTCTTCTACTTGTTAGGACAATTAACGCCGCAAAAAATAACGAATACTTAACAGAATCGTTAGACCTAAATGACATAAGAGAAATAATACAACACGAATTAATCTCAGTACCAATAATAAACATTCTGGAATATGCAGACGTACATGTAGCCAGAACAGGAAACTTAGCTGTAATTATATACAAATATCCTATTCTCAACAATGACTGTAAGTTTTTTAGAATTACACCTATAAGTTTTAGACATGGGAAAATTCACACAGACGAACAAATCGCTCAATGTAATAACGACTATGTTAGAGTGAACCTTTGCAAAAATTATTTAGGAACAAATATATGTCGAAGAAATAATGAGACAGATAAGTGTATACTCCCACTACTGAACAACAGAAACTGCAAATGTACAATTATACAGGAATATAACAAATCACTATTAGAAATTGATGAAGGCATAATATTATTAGACGGATACCATAAGGTAGACAACATTACCACAACAGGTGTAAATTTAGTCACGTATAGAAATATTGTCACTATAGATAATAAGACGTATAGGAATATTCATGACCGCATAGCTAAGGCCATCCATAAGATACACGATGAGGACTTCGAGATTTTTAAAATAATAAAATCCGACACTCAATGGGCTTTTAGTAACCTAGACTCACTAAAAAAATACTCTATACCTTTCGAACAACACCCTACCACGTCTTTCTTTTACAGCACATTATTTTTAGTACTTTTAATAATAATAGTATTTCTGATAGCGAAAATCCTCACCTGCATAACAGGATGGAAACGCGTATCTGCAGCTAATAAATTTGAAAAAGCATTTAATTTAGAATTACAACGTATTAGGAAAGATCGGGACGATCTTGCTTAACCCAGGGGAGAGTTAACGTCACACAAACACATATATTATATAAGTTAACGTCACATAAACACATACATTATATACATACTTTTGTAATCACTTTACCTAGTTAAGGGATGAGAAAACCTTAAGGTAAAATATAAATTGTTAACCAATAAACATAACGTCCTTCAGGGAAAAAGTCATAAATAAGGAAATAACAATTAACGAACAAGACAAACCTGTCTGTATATTTAGGTTTAAGTATTTCTAGTTAAGAGAACAATTATATTTAAGAAACACATCTAAAATACATTAAGTAATCCTAGACATAAGTATTATGACTAAATAAATCTAAAATACATTAAGTAATTCTAGACATAAGCAATATGACGAAATAAATCAAAAACACATGTAAAACACACTTGTAAAGGACGAGTATAAATAAGAGCAAACGCTCAGTCTCGTTCTCTTTTCCTTCATAGACTTAGTTCTATTAACACGCAGCCGTATGACTGCATAGAACAAATATAAGTTATGTGATTTAGTTTGTAAACTAGTTTAAGATAAAAAATATAATAAAGAAAGAAAAAATAAATATTTTTTTTTAATCTAAAACAACTAGTGGACAATTAATTCCGGTCGAAATTTCTGTGGCAAAACGTGGTGAATTTATTTATGCTACAGCTAAAGGCATAATGAAACTCAGAACAAAATCTAATGATTTAATTACACTGGAAGACGTTTTGTACTCAAAGGACATCCCGCACAACTTGCTTTCCGTCCGAAAAATACAAGAGAAAGGCATGGCCATCGAATTTAAATCGGGAGGGGTAAAAATCTCCAAGAATAAAAAAATAATCATTGAAAGTATGTATATGCAAAATATACCAATTGTTGAATTTAAGTTATGCCATAGGGCATATGCAATGAATAGAAGGGAGGATAGGGAGTTTCAATTGTGGCATGAGAGATTAGGTCATATTAGCAAGGGTAAATTTTCAGAAATAATACGAAACAATATGTTTGAGGATATTAACCTTTTGAAGAATATCCAAATAAATGATGATTTATGTGAAGCTTGTATAAACGGCAAGCAGGCTAGACTCCCATTTGCAAAATTTAAGGATAAAAATTACATTCAAAGACCTTTGTTTGTAATTCATTCGGATGTCTGTGGTCCAATAACTCCTCCCTCAATTGATAGTAAAAACTATTATGTAATTTTTGTTGACCAGTATACACATTATTGTGTTACTTATTTGATGACCCACAAGTCAGATGTGTTTACAATGTTTAAGGATTTTATAGCAAAAGGTGAGGCTCATTTTAATCTAAAGGTTGTGAATTTTTATATCGATAACGGTAGAGAATATTTATCAAATGAAATGCGTGAATATTGTGTTGAAAAAGGCATCACCTATCATTTGACAGTTCCACATACTCCGCAATTAAATGGTGTGGCTGAGCGAATGATTAGAACATTAACCGAAAAAGCTCGCGCTATGGTTAATGGGGCTAAACTAGACAAGAGTTTTTGGGGTGAGGCTATATTGACAGCGACTTATTTGGTAAATAGAACTCCAAGTAGAACCTTAGAAGGAAATAAAAAGACTCGTTTTGAAATGTGGCATAGTAGAAAACCTAACTTGAAATATTTAAAAATATTTGGTTCAACAGTGTATGTGCACAACAAAAACAGAAAAGGAAAATTTGATGAAAAATCGGTAAAGAGTATTTTGGTTGGATACGAACCAAATGGTTTTAAATTGTGGGATGTGGAATCCCGGAAATTTATTATGGCTAGAGATGCCATCGTGGATGAAACCAATATGATAAATTCTGGGACTGTGACTGCGGATAAAATACAAATGCTAGACTCAGGGTTCCAGAATGAAAGTATGGAACTAGAGGATTATTTCCCGAAGGATAGTACGGAAAAATTTCAAATTGGTTCTCGGAATGAGAACAATGAAAGTCTGAGTTCTAATCTCCCGAATGAAAGTACGGAGGCAGTACAGTCTAATTTCCCGAATGAGAGTACGGAAATTGAAAAGTCTTTCCCGAATGAGAGTACGGAAAGTGAAAGGTCTTTCCCGAATGAGAGTACGGAAGAGATGTCGAATGTTTCAATATTTGACGGGCGGCCTACAAAAATAATCACAAGTCTTGACAGTGTTGATCAAGTTAAGATAGCTCGCGATCAATTGCCATATTCAGAGTTAAATGAAGATGATAATGAAGTCAGGCGAAGTGAACGGTTAAAGGATAGACCACAATAGACCAAAATAAATGACCACGATTCAATAGTTGGTGACGGTGCTTTAGATATGGCTTGTGATGATATTGGTGGTGATGACTCAGACTTTGAAGACCCCACGTTACCAGAATATGACTCAGAGGATGACAGTGATTCTGATGAAGAACTAGAAAATGCACCAATGGAAGCTGGCGAATGTTTCACTGCCAGAGATGGTAATGTTTGGTCTTCGATACAACTACAACCTGTAAGATACCGTACGCACAACATTCTTAGAAGTGCACAATATGGACCAGTGCGCGCAACGCAAGGTTTGACCATTGGAAAAACGTTCAAATTGATAATGTCAGATGAAATTTGCGACTTAATTATTCGTGAATCAAATCGAAAGGCAAGGCAATTCTATGATGATGATAATGCCAAACATCCAACAAAAGAATCGAGATCATGGACTCCCGTAACAAAAAGTGAATTTTATGCATATTTGGGCGTACTTTTGCTAAGTGGCGTTACACATTCTGGTTACGTGCATACGAAAGATTTGTGGAAAACTACATCACATCCATTATATCGTGCTGTATTGAGTGTACGACGATTTTGGGAAATAAGCCGCTTCATACGTTTTGATAATGGAAATACACGCCAGCAACGCAAGCAAACTGACAAAGCAGCATCAATATCGGACCTTTTTTTGATGCTAAACAGCTGTCTTCGTAGATATTACGTGGCAGAAGCCAACGTCACCGTAGATGAACAATTGTATGCTTATCGCGGTGGAACTGGCTTCACGCAATACATACCATCAAAACCTGCCAAATATGGAATAAAAGTGTGGTGGGTGTGCGACTCCATCACGTCCTATCCACTGCAGGTACTATCAATATTGTTGAAAATTTTTGAAAATATATATCACTAAACTGAATTTTAATTTTCAATCTATACAGGAATGCCACCGTCTGGTGGACGTGAAACAAACGTTGGTGAAAGAGTGGTAAAAGATTTATGTGTCAACCTTTTTGGTGGAAGTGGGAGAAATATTATATGTGACAACTTTTTCACTACCTACAACTTGGCAAAATCTTTGATGATAGACAATAATTTGTCTTTACTAGGTACCCAAAACCAAAGGACGTGAGGCTGAATCAACAATGTTTGGGTTCAATAGTAATGTTACGATGTGCTCATACGTGCCCAAGAAAAACAAGGCAGTTGTAATATTGTCTACCTCACATTATACAACCGAAACGGTCGGTCCTAAGAAGAAGCCATTGCTTATTTTGGACTACAACAAAACCAAAGGTAGAGTTGATAACATGGACAAGTGCTTGTCCGAATTTAGCACCAAGCGGCGCACAAATAGATGGCCTTTGGCATTCTTTTATAATATTGTGGACGTTGCTGCGTTTGCTGCATATGTAATATACATTGACAACAATACTCACCTAAAGTCATGTACAAGCTGCCGTAGGATGTTTCATCAGCTGAACGAGCAACTATGCAAGGCAGAAATAGAGAAAAGGATGAATAACAGCAGAATATACACAGTGTTTTCAACGCGCAACGCCATCGAAGCCATGCTAGGTAGGCCCATACGAGTTGCAGATGTTGGAGCACATGAAGCAGAGGAACGGGATAGTACGGGACGCCTAAAAGTAAAGGGGAATTGCTACATCTGCTCGAAATGACGCCCTACTCGTAAATTATGCACATTATGTAACAAACCAGTGTGCGCAGAGCATTCAAAAGACTTGGCGCAATGCGACAGATGTACTTGAACCTCAATAATAACAAGTAATTATAAAATAATTACATAATAATAATAATAATAATAATATATAATAATAATAATATTATACTATTTAGAAAAATTAACTCAAAATAAAAAATAATTTTCAATTATATCATCATATTTACTATTTACCCAGGTATGTATGCTGTTGACGTAAGGGTGCAACTTTGAAAATGGGGCTTATCTTCCAGAGGGATGATCCAATCCTTACCAAACTGACGGCTATTGCGTAAAACAGTTTTGGGTAGGATATCATGAAATTTCAAGTCAATCTGTTATCGAGTTCAGAGCTACAGCGTTTTGAAAACGCAAAAACGACACAGGTATGTTGCCGTTGACATAAGGGTTAAACGAATATCATCCGAAAATTAAATTCACAATTGAAGTGGAAAAGGAAAAGAAGTTAACATATCCCGACACCATACTATATAGATCGGACTACAGTATAAGTGTTGACTAGCATACAAAAAGCATAGCGTCAGGGAGAATAATCAACTATTACTCAACTCAGCCTAACGCACTATTGTGACTCAAACAACAATGTGGCAACTATTATTATTATTACCTTCTTTTAAAATGTTCTCTTCTTAACAAATTGATTGAACAAAGACAAGGATTACTGAATAAAAAAAAACGCTTTCAAGTTAACATAAAATCGACATTGTGGTTTTTCATGATAGGAAACTAAATCATCAAACAAAGCAACAGATATAATAGATTGGTGACGAGTTAAAAGGAATAGAATCAACATCAAGATGAACGAGTCCCAATTTGCACAGTTTATGTCAGTTCAACAAAAAATCTTAGAGAAAATGTCTAGCAGCATATCAACAGGCATGGGTCCGTCGAATCAAGTAAACATAACCTCAAACACGGCCCTTGTACCAAACTTCGAATTGCTAGACACAACAAAAGAATCCTTCAGAAACTACAAGCTAAGGTTCGAAAACTATACTCGAATGCAAAACATACACACAAACAAACAATACTGCACCAATTTGTTATTGAATTCTATTGGTGCCAAAAGTTTTAACATTGTTACGGCTCTAATAGCACCAAGGAATACAAGTGAACTCACATACGACGAGCTAGTGGAACTTTTGCTTAAGCATTTGTCACCCCAACAGAATCAACAGTTTCTTTCTAAATACCAGGCTGAAGGTCAATCCATAGCAGAATATGTTGCAGTCTTACGGATGAACATAGGTGACTGTGAATTCAATTGTGTGTGTAAAAAGTCAGTCGCTGACATATTTCTGCGTGCACAGTTCATTCGTGGCATCAGAGACAATAGTATACGAGAGCAGATGTTGCAAACTCAAGAACAAGTATGCGGAATTTTCAGACATCGTAACAAAAGCAATTGCCTTAGAAGCAGCAAAATTAGATTGCAAACAAATGTCAAATAAAAATACAGAAGCAACACCTGCCGAAATCAAAAAAATTTCAGGTAAGAAATTTTACCCAAAAACGCAGCAAAAATTTAAACAAAACAAATCCAAGCAGGAAACATGCTCAATAGATTATAAAGCGTTGGGCTTAGATGGACTTTGCATAAGGTGTGATAAAAACAACCACTACGCAAAAGATTGTCACACTAACAAGAATAATCTCAAGTGTACGGAGTGTGGCGAAAGTGGGCATGTGGTCAAGGTTTGCATAAAGGCTCGTATGAAGGGAACAAGTTCTACAAATCAAATCGAAAACGTACACCAGTACGGAGTTATGAACGTTGTCGAAATAAATCAAAATGATTCACCGAACGTGGGACGATTTTTTATAACAGTGAATGTTCAAGGTAAGCCAATCAAATTCGAAATCGATACGGGGTCAGGCTATACGTTTTTGCCCAGGGACCAATTTTTGAAACTGAATTTAAACGCTAAACTCTTGCCCACAAACATGGCTTTTCGGTCATACACGAAAGATGTTTTTGTGCTAGATGGTAAAATTGAAGTCGAAGGTCAATATAATGGTAATACTATAAAAGACGACATATATATTGTCCCAGAACAGTGTACAGCTATTCTTGGTCGAACTTGGATTCGAAAATTCAACATTGATTTAAACGAAATAAAATTTATACGCACCAGGAACATAGACTGTGAGAGTAACGAAATAAATTCAATACAAAATGAATTCCACGATATTTTTGAACCGAAAATTAGATGCGTGAAACAATTTACGATTTCGTTAAAACTGCGGGAAGGTGTACAGCCTATTTTTAATAGGGAACGTGAAGTACCCTATGCCCTTATCGATAAAGTCAATCGTGAGCTTGACCAACTAGAAACACCAGGCGTTATTTCCAAACTGAAATCAGTGATTGGGGAACTCCCCTGGTCGTAATACCAAAAGCTGATGGAGGTGTACGTTTGTGCGTGGACTACAAAATAGGGGTAAACGAAAGGCTAATGGACGCTCATAACCCAATTAGCAAGGTTGAAGATATATTTAATTGCTTACGAAATTCCAAATACTTTTGTAGACTAGACTTATACAAAGCATATCTTCACATTCCGGTAGATGATAATTCAAGTAAAATACAAACCATGTCTACACACCGCGGAACTTACAAAGTCAACCGACTATCCTTCGGAATAAAAACAGCGCCTTCTGAATTCAATAGAATAATTAACCAGATCTTACAGACTGTTCCAAAGACTGAAGCATATTTTGACGACATAATTGTACACGGAACCACAAAATCAGAATGTAGTGATACCTTGTCAAAATACTTACAACAATTGCGTAAATATGATCTACATTTGAATGAAGCTAAATGCAGTTTTTATAAAGAAGAAATCGAGTTTTTGGGCCATACAATTAAACATAATCAAATTTTAAAATCGAAAAGTAAAATATTATCAATAACAGACCTTCCGAGACCAAAGTCGGTAGATGACGTTCGGAGATTTCTGGGTATAGCAACGTACTACGCTAAGTTTATTCCAAACTGTTCAACGATTACATCACCACTACGCAACCTTACAAGGAAAAATTTAAAATTCAATTGGTGTCCACAATGCGAGACATCTTTCAAAAATAATAAAGCAGAAATAGCAAGCGATCGTGTGCTTGTGCCTTATGACCCTCATCTCCTTTTACAACTAGCTTGTGATGCCAGTCCGATGGGAGTTGCAGGTGTGCTGTCACACATCATAGACGATCAAGAGCGACCAATCGCATTCGCATCGAGGGCACTCACTGAGGAAAAAAACTATTGAATAGAAAAACTATTCACAAATCGATAGAGAGGCACTAGCAATTGTGTTTTCAGTAGACTATTTTTACCAGTACTTATTTGGGAGAACGTTTAAACTCGTAACCCTTAGTACGAATTTTTCACCAGAATGCAAAATTACCGCAAATGACCTTCGCTCGTCTTCAAAGGTATGCAGCTTTTTTATCGGGATTTAACTACCAAGTCATATACAAAAAAGGGGTTGAAAATGTAAATGCAGACTGTCTTTCATGAGCTCCAGTCCCGTCATCGAAATTAACAGATATAGCAATAAATAATGAAGTCAATCAACTATGCGAAACAGCAATTGAACGAATAACAACATTAGAACTAAATTACAAAACTCCTCAAGCAGAACCCCAAACGGATCAAGAACTTTCATCAATTTTACAAAATCTTCAAAATAACCGAATTGAAAATACTATGTTTACAATCAATAATGGTATTCTTTTCAGAGGCCAAAGAATAATAATACCTAAATCGTTACAGCTCGTGGTTTTGACAGAACTTCATCAAACGCAAATGGGGATTTCAAAAATGAAGCAGCTATCTCGTAAGTATGTATACTGGAAGTCAATCGATAAAGAAATAGAACACTTAGTAAAAGAATGCAAACAATGCGGATTAAATAGTTCAAGTCCCCCAAAAAGCTAAATTACATTCTTGGGAGGAGCCCCAGCAAAATTGGCAAAGAATCCATATAGATTACGCTGGAGTCTTTCAAGGGCATTACTTTCTAGTGGTCGTTGACGCTAAATCGAAGTGGGTCGAAGTGGGTATAACCCCATATGCTCCAACATCTATTTCTACAATGGAAATGATGGCTATCCCGAAGTAATTGTTTAGGATAATGCAACGATTTTTACCAGCATTGAGTTCCATATATTTTGTAAAGAGCGTGGAATATATCAAAAATTCATCGCGCCAGGTCACCCGGCCACAAATGGATTATCCGAGCGCAACATCCAAACTTTAAAACATCGACTAAAAGCAATGGCAGACGATCCACGTTCTGTACGTGAAAAAGTAAGAGAAATTTTACTTCGATACCGAGCAACTCCTCTTATCAACGGGAAAACTCCATCCGAGATGTACTTAAATAGACAAATTCGTATCCAATTATATGTTTTGAAGCCCCCTAGGAGTTCAGAGCAACTTTCTGAGGTTCCATGTACAGCTCGTCAACTAAGAAAGGGAGAGAGAGTATTAGCTCGTTATTATTCAAACAATAAAAATGGGTGGAAACTGGGATCAATTCTAAAAAAGTATGGCCATTTGCACTATTTGGTAAAGTTGGATGATGGTTATATCTTCAAACGACACATAAACCAGTTAAAGTCAACTACAACTTAACAACATGATCATAGTTGTGTTGAACCAAATCATCAAGATTCACAGCTAACAGTTCCCACCGTAGACCTACAAGACTTAGTTCAAAACCCGATAAGACCTGTAGTGGATCAGAATGCTGAACCACCGAGTACGTCAGCACCGATGCCGCCAGTTCCATATAGCCAAGAACAACCTCTACGTGGAAATAGTCGAAGACGTCGCACCCCAGCCTATCTTGTAGACTAGGAATTGGAGGACCGGCCGTCATGTTAAGCGTGGGAGAACTATTGTGACTCAAACAACAATGTGGCAACTATTATTATTATTACCTTCTTTTAAAATATCATTCTCTTCTTCTTAACAAACTGATTGAACAAAGACAAGGATTACTGAATAAAAAAAAACGCTTTCAAGTTAACATAAAATCGACATTGTGGTTTTTCATGATAGGAAACTAAATCATCAAACAAAGCATCAGATATAATACGCACAAAAGATAAATACGGCGAGAAACCTAATAAAAAAAGTAATGGACATTAGTGAAGCTAATTACCAAAAAACAAATAGCCAAAAAATTGAAATGATTTTAAGAAAGAACAGCTTCCCACATCAACTAATCAAAAATCTATTACATGACCAACAACACCAAAATAACAATAGTGGTAGGAGCGCAACTGTAGAGGGAACGAATTTTGTCAGCATAGTATATGTCCCTGGTCTCACAAACAAGCACAACATAAAACAAGTAATTTCTACAAATAACATCATGATAGGATATAAATCACACACAACGATTTCGCAAATTTTCACAAATTTAAAAATGCGATACAAAAAAATGGAAAAAAAACAATGTTGTTTACGAAATACCATGTAAAGGTAATAACAATAACAGTTGTGATATGGTGTATATAGGTACGACGAAAAGGAACTTAAATACCCGAATAAATGGACACAAAGCAGACATAAATAAAAACAAAGAGAGCAAATTAGAGAACAAATTATCGCAGCATGCTAGAATGCAAAAACATTTACCAGATTTTGAGAGTACAAAAATACTAGACAAAGAAGATAACTGGAAAAAAAGATATATAATGGAAATTTTAAGAAAACAACAAAAAATTGACAAAACAATGAACAAAAAAGAAGATACAGACAACTTAAGCGCCATTTATAGCACAGTTATCAGACGGTCACACTAGTTAGTAAGTTAAAAAATATAATAATAAATATTGTATTGTATCTTCAAGATATGGCAACCTTGTTTATGAGTACTATTAATTTTTTTGTTTTTGACATTTCCTTTTTATATATACACACTTGCTTTTGTTACCTTGTAATACAGACACATTTTGGAAATTAAAAATGAATTAATAATTTAAGTTAATAAGCGTGTATCAATTGGGAAAAGACACAATAAATTGGCGACGAGGTAAAACAGACAAAGTAAAACCGGGAAACATCGAAATATCAATATCAACATTAATATCAAAGTCAACATCAACATCACTACCAAGCAAGCAAAATGGACGCCAAACAGTTGGCACAATTCATGGAAATGCAGAAGAAAATTTTAGATCAAATGACATCAACAGGTACAGTGTCGGCAAATGGCGCCGACTTAAATGCGAACGTTTTAGTGCCAAATTTCGAAGTGTTCGACATATCAAGGGAATCATTCCGCAATTATAAATTGAGGTTTGAAAATTACACCCGAATGAAAAATATCAACAGCAACAAAGGGTACTGTGTAAGTTTATTGTTAAATTCAATTGGCGCTAAAAGTTTCAACACAGTGACGGCACTGGCCTCACCAAAAACACCAAGTGAGTTGGAATACGATGAGTTGATGAAACTTTTAGAGGAACATTTATCACCAAAACAAAATGTATTGGTATCACAACACCAATTCCTATCGAAATATCAAACAGACCCACAATCGATATCTGAATTTGTTGCAGCGCTCAAAACTGACATCGGTAATTGTGAATTTTACTGCGAATGCAAAAAGTCTTCGCGCTCAATTTATTCGTGAATTGAAGGACAATAGCATTCGAGAACAATTACTGCAATCACAGTAACTACTTAAATTTTCAGACATATTGTCAAAGGCGTTGGCTCTCGAAGCAGCACAGATTGATTCCAGAGAACTTGCTAATAAAACAGGTCAAGCAAATTCTCAGGATATTAACAGAATAAACAAATATAAGCAGGGAAAATTTCGCAAATCCCAAGCACCACCGCCACATCAAAGCAAATCGAAGCACGAGATTGATTACAAAGCATTGGGCCTTGATGGACTTTGTCTAAGGTGTGGTAGGAACAACTACTATGCGAAAGACTGTCGAAGCAACAAGATTAATCTGAGATGCTCGGAATGCAACAAAACTGGTCATTTGGTTAAGGTATGTATAAAGGCACGTTTAAAAGAGAGTAAGTCGAATCAAACAACTAATCAGGTACGAGAAGTACATCAATATGGAGTTCTAAGCGTAGTCGATATACACCAAAACACTTCAACAGCCTGTGACAAATTTTTTGTAACCTTAAACGTTGAAGATAAACCCATTCAGTTTGAAATCGACACTGGGTCAGGATACACATTCCTACCAAGGGATCAATTTACCAGGCTTAACCGCAATGTTCCAATTTTACCAGCCAATATTTCGTTTCGGTCATACACAAAAGATACTTTTACCCCTGATGGGAACATTATAGTCAAAGGCGAATATGAAGGTATATCAACTATTGAGTATACAGCACTTCTTGGCCGACAATGGATTCGAAACCTAAACATAAATTTAAATAAAATCAGGTCTTCATATTGCACTAATCAAATAAATACGGTGAGCGAGATCAATACAATTTTCAACGAATACCATGATATTTTTCAATCTAAAATTGGATGTGTCAAACAGTACACAATATCCCTTAAACTCCGAGAAAATGCGAAGCCCATATTTACAAGGGAGCGAGAAATTCCAAACGCGTTAGTTCAAAAAGTCAACCACGAACTTCACCAGCTGGAGGCATCAGGCGTGATCTCAAAAACTGAAATAAGCGATTGGGGTTCTCCTTTTGTAGTCATACCCAAATCGGACGGTGGGATACGGTTGTGCGTGGACTATAAAGTAGGGGTAAACGAACGACTGGTGGACGCTCACAATCCGATTCGGAAAATCGAAGATATTTTTAACAGCTAGCGCAACTCTAAGTATTTTTGCACCTTAGACATATACAAAGCGTATTTGCATATCCCTGTCGATGACGAGTCAAGCAAAATCCAGACCATATCTACACATCGTGGTACGTACAAAATAAACCGTTTGTCTTTCGGTATCAAAACAGAACCATCTGAATTTAATCGAATAATTAAGCAAATTTTACATGATATTCCCAAAACCGAAGCTTATTTTGATGACATCATTGTACATGGGGCAACAAAAATTGAATGCATGGAAAATTTAACAAAATGTTTACAACAGTTGCAAAAATATGATCTTCATTTAAACAAAGACAAATGTTGATTCTTCCAAGAAGAAATAGAATTTTTGGGTCATGTCATTAAATTAAATCAAATTTTAAAATCGAAATCCAAATTTCTTCTATAACGGAGCTTCCGAAACCAGATTCAGTCGATGGCGTGCGGCGGTTCTTGGGAATGGTAACGTATTATTCACGTTTTATTCCAAATTGTTCAACACTGACAGCACCTTTACGAAACCTCACAAAGAAAACCGCAAATTTTAAATGGACCACCGAATGTGATAAAGCTTTTAATGACATCAAGAAAGAAATAGCAAGCGATCGCGTACTAGTTCCATATAATCCGGGACTGCCACTACAATTAGCTTGCGATGCGAGTCCAACTGGAATTTCGGGGGTACTGTCCCACCTAATCGAAGATGTATGAACGGCCTATTGCGTTTGCCTCAAGATCACTGACGGAGGCGGAGAGAAATTATTCTAAAATAGATCGAGAAGCACTGGCCATAGTATTTTCAGTTGACTATTTTTATCAATATCTATTTACAAGACCGTTTATTCTAATAACCGATAATCAACCGCTAGTTCGAATCTTCCATCAAAATGCGAAGTAACCACAAATGACGTCCTCACGTCTGCAAAGATATGCGGCATTCCTTTCAGGATCCAATTACACCGTCGTTTATAAAAAGGGGATTGAAAATGTAAACGCCGACTGTTTATCTAGAGCGGGGGTAAAATCTCCATTGTTAACTGACACAGCCATCAACGAAGAAGTAAATCTACTCTGCGAATCATCTGTACAGCAAATTTCAACGTTCAAATTAACCTTAAAGACACTTGAAGCGGAAACGAATAAAGATCAATATCTCTCAGCATTGATACAAAATCTTCAAACTAATTACGTGGAAGACAATATGTTTACGCTCAATAATGGTATTGTCTTTAGAGGTCAACGGGTAGTAATACCGAAGTCTCTGCAAAGTAGCGTGTTTGAGAGAGATTCACCAAACCCATATCGGAATATCAAAGATGAAGCAGTTGGCTAGGAGATATGTATATTGGAAGTCTATTGATAAAGACATCGAGCATTTGGTGAGAAAGTGTGAATCATGCGTGGAAGTGAAATCGAGTCTCCCTAAGGCGCATTTACATACGTGGGAGGAACCAGAACACAATTGGCAGCGTATTCACATAGATTATGCTGGCGTTTTTCAATGGCATTTATTGGCTTAACACCTTTTGCTGCATCATCAAAATCCACGATTGAGCTGATTTTAGACTTGTTTTCGAGGCATGGGTATCCCGATGTAATCGTATCCGACAACGCGACAATTTCCACCAGCGATGAATTACAATAATTTTGTACAAATGCAGAAATTTTTCAAAAATTGATTGCACCGGGTCATCCTGCGACGAACGGCTTGGCTGAGCGTAATGTTCAAACACTTTAAAATAGACTTAAAGCTATGGAGGATGATCCTCGCCCTCTACGCCAGAAGGTAAGGGAAATTTTGTTTCGATACCGGGCAACACCACCTGCGAATGGTAAAACGCCATCAGAACAATACCTTAATAGACAAATTAGAATTCAATTCGACGCATTAAAGCCTCCTAGGATTCAAACACGCAATACTATAGACCGACGTGGAGCTCGACAACTAAGTGAGGGAGATCGAGTTCAAGCTCATTATTATGCAAATAATAAAAATTTGTGGAAGTTGGGCACCATTACCAAGAAATTTGGTCATCTCCATTATTAAGTACGCCACATAGATCAATTAAGAAAAACAGAAATTCAACAAAAAAACAAATTCGAATATTAGTCAGCCACATCATGATCCGGATCCAATAATTCCAAGCCCAGATTTTGAGGAACTAGTCAGAGTTCCAACCTATGCACAACACTCGGATGATCTGAATTTTGATGAAGTACCATCGACATCTAGTCAACAGCAACACTTGCGTAGAACTACTCGCCAACGACGTGCTCCTGCACATCTGCACGATTATGTTACTAGTATCTGATGGATGTCTTACAGGAGTGGAAGAACTATTATATCTTCAAGATATGGCAACCTTGTTTATGAGCACTATTCATTTTTTTGTTTTTGACATTTCCTTTTTATATATACACACTTGCTTTTGTTACCTTGTAATACAGACACATTTTGGAAATTAAAAAAGAATTAATAATTTAAGTTAATAAGCATGTATCAATTGGGAAAAGACACAATATATTGTAAAACCTGTTCTCAATTTTTGTTTCTAATAAATTAGATAATCCCCTGATGAAGTGGACAAAAATCCACGAAACGTAGGGATAAATGTGCAATAAAATTTAGTTTCATTGGCATAAAGGAAGTTATGCCTTATAAGCTAAATACATGTGCAAGTGGCACATTAAAAAAATATACAAAAAAATAATTAAATAATATTAAGTAATGACAACAAACACAAGTAAAGGAATGCCCCTTATTATATAATTCTGTATTCTAAGCCTCTTTGTTTAGTTTGCGATAAAACATAAGACAGGAAATGTAAATCAAAAAACATATGTAAACGTAATATTAAGAGTAATAAAATATATATAATACTAAGAATATTGACAAAAGAAATGTAAGTCATAAACATAAGTAAATGTAATACTAAGAATATTATGTAACAAAGGATATGTAAGTCATAAACATAAGAAAATTTTAGCATATGCCCTGATGAATGTTACAACATAGTATTGTAAAATAGTTTATAAGTTATCTTAAGTTCTAGTGTAAGTGGAAATAATAAAATAAAGCAATAGACGCATCACGTCTACAATAAAATGTTTTTTATATACACTAACCAAGCATACCTTAATTTACATACATATACACATAATAAAGAAACGGCTGAAGAAGGCACTCACCTCTATCATTATTTTCATTTAAGCATTAAACACATTGGCTCCAGCACGCTACCGAATACATGTGTGTATCGAGGTGCAATCATTCAACAGATATGTGCATACATGCATTTAAGTTTTTGCGTTTTTACGTTCAACATAAGTGAAACGGCAGCTGACTGATTTTAAATAAAATTGTACCGAATATATAAAAAATATATATTTCAGAACTACATATTTTATATGTAATTGTACAAAACATTATATGGCTAACAGCCATAGGCCTGCAATCAATATTCCGTGGGTTTTTAATGATAAACTGTGATACAGATTTAACAATAGCACAAATCCGCAAAACCATTAGCAAGAGCAAGTACTCCATTGACTCCCAACTGAAAGCAGCAGCGCATCTGATTTTTTATGTATTTACAAAACGGCTAACGTAATCACAAAGAATAACAAACTTCTTTGTGCTTTGTGCATAGGAAGGCTGAAACTGTAAAAAAAAAATTTTAATGAAAATGTATTTAAGAATATTGGTATATGTATGTATGTATATGTAAAGTGTGCTTAAGTACCAAATAAATATTATTAATTCCGTATTAATATCTGACGCGATTGAGTTCGCAAATTCGTTGTTCCACTTAATACATGCACACAGCATACCTAGAACAGCTTCGATTACGTAAACAACATTCCAACAATATTAATGGTTGGCTATTAGTGGATATATTACCCTTAAAGGGAAACTTCCTACCCTATACAACAATTATCACTTTAAGCTTAATGAATAAAATCTATAACAGACAATGCCACAGCATTAATGGCGAACAGATTGAATTGCGCAAACAACTCTCACTCCATTCTTCGTCAAATTAGCAAATTATTAATTTTACAAAAAAAATTAAAGAAACAGCAAAAACAATTGTAACATTTGTAATAAAGCAATAAATGTAGACGTGCTTACTTATTTAATAGGCGTTTCACACTCATTTTGCATAACAAGAGATTGTATAGTATGAATATTAGACAAATCCTCAGTTAAGGTGGGTAGTCTTGTTTCCCAAAATTGCTAAAATACATACAGAATACCTTCAGATTATCCAACTGAATTTCTGCATAATAAATTAACATACATGCATATAACACACTTTTGTAAATGAAGTTGTTGATAAAGTCGACCAAATTTTATTTACGAAAAGACACAAAGTTACTGAGTCTAAAATAATTTTGAAATATGTTTATCAAACACTCGCGACTGGGTACCTTAACTTTTTGTCTTATTCACTTTCATCAAATATAACAAAACAAATTATTAAATTTTTCGTCAGTAAAGTAGATGACATGAAAATAGTTACTCGTTTGGCCTCTTGCATAGACATGTATAAATAGGCCTTGAAGTATATATATATATATAAATCCATGCGAGCACTACAATGATCACTGATATATTGTTTATTGGAAGACCTGGAGAGAAATTAAATTTTTATATGCCCTAGAAATTGCCTAGTTTTGCTTTTTTCCCCAAACGAAATTTTTTTTTTTTTTTTTTTTTTTTTTATTATTATTTTCATTTATTTACAATCTATCTTTACAATAATGAGTAAATTTAAGCATATTTAAAAATAAAAAGAAACCTAACGTAGGCTATTAAACTTCAGCAAGCTTAACAGCTTAAATAAATATTAAGTACCAATATTGAATTAGAAATTTCATAAATTATGAATATAAATTTATTTTTTGAAAGGTAAGTCCAGTACATGAAATCTATTCAGTCTTCTTACTTCCTCAGTTTCATCTAAAAGAACAATTGCTAAAATGTTGTTATGGTTACTTAGTCGATTCAAGTACGCTTGACTAAATATATTTATTTCATCTCTAATTAAGGGGATTTTGAGGTCTTTGTGAATTTGTTTATTTGTTACAAACCAAGGAGCATTTACTAACGTTCTTAGTGTTTTAGATTGATATCTTTGTAAAATCTCCACATTTGAGTTGCTTGCAGTACCCCAGAGTTGGATACCGTATGTCCATACCAGTTTTAGTATTGCCTTGTAAGCTTTTAGCTTATTTTCTAGACTTAGCTGAGACTTAGCTCCAAGTAACCAATACAGTTTTTTCGTTTTTATGTTTAGTTGTAGTCTTTTAGATTTAATATGTTCTTTCCATGTTAATCTTTTGTCAAGGTGCATACCTAAGTATTTTACTGTGTCAACTTTTGGTATAGCAGACCCATTTAAGAACACAGCTGGACATTCTTCCCTCCTTAACGTAAATGTTATTTGAGAAGATTTTTGTGGATTAATGCTTATTTTCCATTTTTTCAACCAATTTTCCAAGACAACAAGTTGTGTTTGAATTAATAATGTAGCATCATACGGTGACTGTTTCGACGATACAATAGCGGTGTCATCTGCATAAGTAGCCATTGTTATATTTTCATTTACAGGTATGTCTGAAGTGTAAACTGTGTATAAAAGGGGTCCAAGCACACTACCTTGCGGCACTCCTGCTCTGATGCTACATATGTTGGACCTTTCATCATTAATTTTTACATAGAAGGTTCTATCTTCTAAGTATGATCTCAGAAATAAATAAAACGGAGTTGGTAGAATGTTTTTAAGTTTATACAGAAGTCCTACATGCCATACTTTATCAAATGCCTGTTTGACATCTAAAAATACTGCACAACAGTAATGCTTTCTCTCTAGGGAGTCTGAGATAGTTTTTACTATGCGGTGGCACTGCTCAGGAGTTCCGTGTTGATTGCGAAAGCCAAATTGGTGATCTGGTATAGTATTTTGATTTTCCAGAATCGGTATTAACCTAGTTTTAAACAATCTTTCGAATATTTTGGAAAAAACTGGCAGAAGGCTAATAGGTCTGTAAGAAGTCACATCACTTTCTGGCTTATTTTGTTTCTGAATCATTATTATTTCAGCACATTTCCACTGAATTGGAAAATGTGATAGCCTGATTACAGAATTAAATAATAAGGTTAGGAATAAGACACATTTTTTGGACAGTGACCTTGCAACGTTTGGTCCAATTCTATCATAGCCTGGTGACTTTGAATTGTTGAGTTTACAAATTTCTTTCTCAACTTCAGCTGGCAAGAAACTCTTGATGGGAAAGTCCATTGGGCATGGTACATCTAAGAAGTTTAGTATTTGGCCTTCATCAGCTGCAAATGTTGATGGGCATGTTTGAAATGTATGCTCTAAATACTTTGAAAACGCTTTAGCTTTAGTTTTACTGGTTCTGCACCAGTTACCATTTTGATCTTTGATGGGGACGTTTCTGGATGCTGGTTTCTTCAGATATTTTGCTGCTTTCCATAAATTATGTTCACTAGTTGTATCCGCTAGACTTCTTAAGTATTTCGACAGCTCTTCATTTTGAGTTTGCACGATACGTTTTTTCAGGTACTTTGTAGCGTAATTATAATTAGTTTTGTCGGATGGGTGTCTGCTTTGCTGCCAAATTCTTCTGATCCTTCTTTTGTTCCTTATTAGCTTTCTTATTTCCGTAGATATAGAAAATGCATTTCTTTGGGAATGTGTTTGAGGAGTAGACAAAAGTGCTGCTTCATGAATCAGGCTGTTAAAGTGTTCCACACAATTTTCGAGCTCATCTGCTGATTTTATACGAGTATTTAGCTGAATTCTTTCATCGAGCCAGCTTTTAAAGAAATGTATATCACTTTTGGGCGAAAGTATTTGTATATTTTGCGAAACAGTCTGCAGATTGGTATTGTAGGAGTGTGGTCAGAGCTTATGTCGTCGTTATCCTGAATATTTAAAAGTTGTCTCGGCAAGCCTGAGTATATAAAAAAATCCAGCAGGTCCGGTATCTTATTTGGGTCACTGGGCCAATATGTGGGTCTTCCGGTAGATAACGTATTATAATTGGTTTTCCGTATACTTTTATATAATTCCCTTCCTTTCTGATTTACAAGTCTTGAACCCCACCACGGATGCTTAGCATTATAATCTCCTCCCACGATGAATCTTGGTCCTAGCTGTTTAAAGAAATTGTCATAATCTGTTTGCGATAAACTATGCCTGGGTGGGAAGTATACTGAGTAAATACATATGCATATGTTGTTACATTTTATTTTAATACCGCAAGCTTGAACAGATGGTTTTATAATTGAAGCTAGAATTTCATACTTAATATTTGAACGTACTGAAATTGCAGAACCAGCATGTGCTTTGCCATCAGGGTGATTCGCTTGCACTAAATCATAGTTTTTTATTTTAAAAAAGGTTTTATTTGTAAAATGTGTTTCTGATATTAATAAAATGTCTATATAATTAGTTTTAAGAAAAATTTATATTTCCTTTGTATGGTTGGAAGCACCGTTGGCGTTCCATGCTGCAAACCTTAGATTTATTTGCATAATTTTAGCAAAATTTGTGACATCATTTCAAACATTTTTTCCATCATTCTTTCTAAGCGATCCATGAATCCATTTTCTATATTAGGTGCGGTACCTTTAACTACATCGGAATATGATATTCCACCATTGCCAGTGTTATAATTTCGGTTTCCATGAGAGCTACTTACTTGTGGTTTAATAACTGAATGTTGATGACTTGATAAGGTTTGCTTTACCGACTCCTTTCTTGGATTAGAGCTTCTTCTTAGTTGGAGTTCTTGATAGATTTGGCATCCCTTATAATTTGCAGTATGATCTTTCAAGCAATTTGCACATTTTGGGGGAACATTACTATCCTTAGTGCAATCTACTGTTTGATGATTTAGTCCACATTTAACACACCAGAAAGGCATCTTACAATATGATTTTGTATGACCGAACTGTTGACAACGATGACATTGTACTAAGTCTACAGACTTTTTTGGAGGTTCAACTGTAATAATTGCATTATTTATGCTCTTTATATTGAAAATTTCCTTGTTGTTTTGTTTTGGGTCTAAGTCAACAAAGAACATAGGAAGAGGCAGTTTAGTTATTCGACTTATCACATTAACTATAGATCTGACCATATGCCCAGCAAGTAATAACTCAGCTTTTATGTCAGGAATTGGTGTAGAATGGTGAAGACCTTTAATAACAACACGATAGGAGCGTTCTTGTTTTAATTGATAAGTATGAAAACTAATAGCTTTGGTTTCTAAATACTTTATAATTTTCCTATAAGAATCAATTGTTTTTATCATTAGTCTTATTTGATTACCTCTCATAGTTTTGTAACTAAAATCACTATTAGAAATTATACTACTTATGTCTTTGAGCATTTTAGTTATATTTGTTACATTTGGTATATAAATTGGTGGTGGTTTTTGAGAATTGTGTATATCTTCATTCACATTATCATCAACAGTTTTATTATCGAGTAACTGAAATCGATTTTGATTTTGTTTGGATGAGCTTGGTACAACACAGGCATTAAATTTTTTATGTTGATGCATTTTTGGAGAGTTCACCAACCTTCGTTTACTGCTTGATGTTGTTGGTACTTGCTGCCAGATATCATTTCATCGCTGTCGTCTTCACTTACTGTAGACATTTTGTTGTTTATTTTTGAAGTAAAACCAGTTATAACTTATAACTGGATATTTATTACTGTATAACTTATTTCAATTAAATTGTTTTTTTTTTTTTTTTTTTTTTTTTTTTCCGTCGAATTACAAACGCAGAAACTATACGTCTGCTCAGAACCAAGGTTTGATAATAACTTAACAAAATATTGCAGTAGAGTTACGTGTAGTTAATAGATAAATACGTTTGCATGCGTATAAATACGTTTACACATACAATATATCTACCTTGGAACTTGAAATACAAATTTGTGTGTTGAATATTCACATGTACGAAGGCATTAGTCAATTAAAAATTTACAAATTTTATTGATTGTTTGACACAACACATACATACCTTTTTAGACACATGCTACATTACCTTTTGGTAATACCAATTGCGTTCTTCATTATTTATTTAAACATATTGCATTCTGTAAAAGTGTAAAGTAAAACAAAATATTAAATAAAAATGAAGTACCAAAAATTCACTTTTCTCAATTTCGCCGTGTTACATGCTTCTCTTACCTGTAACATGAGATGCTTACTGGCATGACGCCTATCAATAAGGAAAATTGTAATACCCAAACACAATTGAAGCTGTGCTATTATCCTTAAGGAGGAAAACAGTAATTGCCTCAATAGATTCTGTGTAAATTCCTCCAATGTTTACAAAAGAAATTATGAAATTATTCACGGCTGCGACGGAGAAGTACAACATGGATCATTCAAGATGTTATTTATATCGTCATTGGTTAACGAGTTACATGTAGAATATAGAGATGGAGTTCACTGGAAATAAAAACAGTCTTCAGGCAAACCAAGTAAAAATTATACCGTATTGCTCGTAAGGAATCTTTAGAAGCATTTTTATTTCACTCCTATTGTCATTCATTCTAGCCTCGCCATGTAAGGGAGACTAGCCAATCGGTATTGCATTTCAATGTATAGTTCAGCAAAGTTGACACCTTCGGTTCAAAAACCAAACGCCTTAATAACAATACAAAACCGACACAACAATAAATATTCTTAAGCAAATATTTAGTTCATTGTTTTATTTAGTTCAAGTTAAAATTTAAAGAATTTAAAATCTTCTGCCATTGAACTTAAGAAACTTACACCATAACGCATATGAAGCACCATCCCAAGCGATCCCCACTACAAGAGAAAACTACTTGCTTATTGCGTTCATTAAAAAACTCCACTGATTTACACAGCCTTTTTTACTCTGTGGCACACATGCCGGTTGAGAATCAGTATAAGAATATAAAATAAAAGTGTGTTTCATAATTTTTAAAACGGCATGGTCAAAAGGTGTACAATGTCGCCTAGTTAAAGAAAAGGTGAATACAGTTGGTAACCAAATTTCAACGAATGATGTTTTGTGTTGCTGTGTACTTTCACAATGCCTTAAATAAACGAATCATTCGGACGAAAATCTGATAGTGATTCTTTCCTATTTTAAAAAATCGTATAATAATGGCGTTGCAGGTGCAATACTATTATACAAAAATTATGCAAACCAGTTTTTCTATGCTGATGGAAGTAAAAGCAACTCTGATCGCATAAAAATTGTCATTTTATGAACATTTGCAAAAACTTTGGCTCGCCACCCCATCCTATCTCATCAAAAGAGATGTCATATTTGGCAAATCGCACGACTGTGTAATATATTGTATCAGGCTCTTTCGCGAAAACGACACAAGAACTTCTAAAAACTGAAAATATATAAACTATATCAAAAAGAAAAAATTAATTTTTCTTAGCTTTATATTGTAGTTCATATTTGTATACGTTATTAAACAAAACATTTTTTTTTAGAATGAAAGAAAAGCTAATTTTCCTAAACCAAAATACATCTTTCTGTACACATAGTTCTATATCTTTTTCGACCACACTTATGAAAAATAAATTTTGTTTGACAGTCGCTTTAAACTATAAATATTCATTTTCAACCACGAGTGGCATCACTGAATAAAAAACTAAACTTTGCTTTTCGGTTTACACGCAATACCCTGTTTTAAAAATTTGTCTGCTTGCTTGTCTTTTTAATCAATTTCATTTGTAAAGTAATTTTGAAACCTAAAAGTATAAGTATTGGATAGTTGATTTCCTTATTTTATTTGATAGTTTGGTAAGTATACGAAACTTTAATCAGCATGTTTACAATGTATGTATATATAACGTATGCATATATATCTATAATGTATACATACGTAAGATGAACATAAAGGTGTGATGTGGTATCTAATTTATGTATGTACATTGCAATAAATATGTGTATAGTTAAATGTCAGATTCCGAAGAAAGCAATATATCTGACAGTGGTTCAGAAGATGGATCTGTGGGATCAAATAAATCGCAAAAGAGTGTGCGTTCTCGGTCACGTTCCCCTGTTAGATCCAGGTCTGGTTCAGGGTCAAGATCACAATCGCGGTCCAGATCCCGTTCAGCTGGTTCAGAATCCGGATCAGAAAATTCGGTAAAAGGTCATAAACAGAGATCTAGGGATATCGATGAAGATGATGAAGAAGATATTGATGGTGACGACGTCGACTCGGAGGAATACGAGGAAGACGAAGACGATAGACCAAGAAAAAAGAAAAAGAAGGATCGATTCGGTGGTTTTATTATTGATGAAGCAGAAGTAGATGATGAGGTAAAACGGAAATTTAGTTGTATATCAAGAATTGCATACATAGTTCTTGTGACATAGGTGGATGAAGACGATGAATGGGAAGAAGGTGCCAATGAGTTGGGTATTGTAGGAAATGAAATTGACGAGTTAGGCCCAACAGCACGCGATATTGAAATAAGACGGCGTGGAACTAACCTATGGGAGTAAGAGTTCTTTGTTTTTTTATATTTTAATTTAATTCTACTTTTAATTGAAGTACACAGAGGGAGGATGAAATCGAGGAGTATTTGAGAAAAAAGTATGCGGATGAATCAATTGCTAAAAGGCATTTTGGAGATGGAGGTGAAGAAATGTCTGATGAAATAACTCAACAAACTCTTTTACCCGGTATAAAGTAAGTCTAATTATAAATTTGCGCTGTTCCATTGTAATAAATTTATGTTTTCAGAGATCCCAATTTATGGATGGTGAAATGTCGAATAGGGGAAGAAAAGGCCACTGCGTTGTTGTTGATGAGGAAATTTCTAACTTATCTAAATACCGATGAACCGCTGCAAATTAAATCAGTGGTTGCACCAGAAGGCGTAAAGGGTTATATATACGTTGAGTCCTACAAACAAACCCATGTGAAAACCGCTATTGAAAATGTGAGCAATCTTAGAATGGGAAAATGGAAACAGGAGATGGTACCTATAAAAGAAATGACAGACGTCTTAAAAGTCGTAAAAGAACAAGTTGGTCTGAAAGTAAAGCAATGGGTGAGATTGAGGAGAGGTCTTTATAAAGATGACATAGCTCAAGTAGATTATGTTGATCTTGCGCAAAACCAAGCACATTTGAAGCTATTGCCAAGAATCGACTATACACGATTGAGAGGCGCACTGAGATCTACAGCTAATGTAAGTATCATTAAGTTGTTGCTGAAAATAAACTACTTATTTTAGTTGCAATTTATTTCATTCATATTCTATTACATTAATATTCTCTTCCATTAATATTCTGTACAAAATACTTTACAAATACCATTATTTTTACAAGACACACAACACCGTTTATGCATTACTATTCAAAGCTATCTTCAGTAGATTCAATATGCCTATTGGACTGTAGGAAATTACCAAAACATTGTTTTTTTTTTTGGGTGGGGGGAGTTTTTAAAACTGGGCAATTGATATCCATGGCCAGATGTTGATATTTACTTTAAGGCTCAAATACACGATTTTTGGGTGGGATATGTCCACTGTGGCCAAACCATTCTTCTACGGGTCAAACTCGCATGACCATGAAGGCAACATATTAGTCTATTAAACTGTATTTATGGAATATCTGAATTATATTTCTAAAATTTTTTAGAAGCCTTTGAACAAATACAAAATTATTTGTAATATGTCCTTTGTTCGCAAAATGTATCTGGAGAATTAGTTTAATGAGCATATTTCGAGATAGGAAGCTTTAAACATACAGTTTTTTAATTTAAGGAATCCGATGATAGTAAGCGTAAGAAAAAGCGAAGACCTCCGGCTAAACCATTTGATCCAGAAGCTGTAAGGTAAGTTCGTAAAACATTAGTTAACTTTGAATTCAATTTTCAATAATAAAATATAATAAAAGGGCTATTGGAGGGGAAGTGCATTCAGATGGTGACTTCTTGTTGTTCGAAGGAAATCGCTACTCTCGCAAGGGATTTTTGTATAAGAACTTTAACATGTCAGCTATTCAAGCGGACGGAGTTAAACCTACTCTAGCTGAATTAGAAAGGTTTGAAGAACAACCTGAAGGTAAGTTTTTAGGACAATTTTTAATGAAAGCATTTTACTATTTAATTGTATTTTTCTTTGAATTATTTTTAGATGTTAATTTGGAAATTGTTACGGGAGCTAAAGATGATCCTTCCGCTGGTCATTCATTCTCAATGGGTGACAACGTTGAAGTATGCGTTGGTGATTTAGAAAATTTGCAAGCTAAGATAATTGCAATAGATGGAGGCATGATAACTGTTATGCCAAAACATCAAGACTTGAAGGTGCATTATTAGCAATGTCCATTTAATTCAATATTATTCTTATTATTATTTTATACATCTACATGCAGGATCTTCTGGTATTTAAAGCTAATGAATTGAGAAAGTACTTTAAAACGGGAGATCATGCTCGTGTTTTATGTGGTCGTTATGAAGGAGAGACTGGCTTAATAATTCGTGTTGAGCCCACTCGAGTTGTGCTAGTGTCCGACTTAACAAACCACGAATTGGAAGTATTGCCCAGAGATTTGCAGCTCTGTTCCGATGTCGCGACTGGTGTAGATTGTCTGGGACAATTTCAATGGGGCGATTTGGTCCAACTTGAGTAAGTTATTATATCTATTATACAAAATTTATTTTGTTATGCAATTTAAAAATGGCAAATTTTTAGTGCACAAAATGTAGGCGTTATTGTTCGTTTGGAACGAGAAAATTTCCATGTATTAGGGATGCACGGAAAAGTAATTGAATGCAAACCAACTGCTTTACATAAGAGAAGAGAAAACCGGAACACTATTGCCCTTGATGCTGATCAAAACCAAATAAGGCGCCGAGACATTGTTAAAGTAATGGAAGGTCCCCATGCAGTAAGTTCATACCATTTAATTTACTGACTAACCTAATATTTACATATGTAGATTTACATTAACTGCAAATGAAACACGAATTCCCGCTTGAAAAAAATTAATGTTTTTTAATGATTTAACTAGTTTATATTATCTTAAACTTGTAATAATATACATAAATCCACATTTAAATGCAGTGTATGATACAACCACTTTACATTACTTATATTTTCAGGGACGGTCAGGAGAAATAAAACATTTGTATCGCAGTTTAGCATTTTTGCACTGTCGCATGTATACGGAGAACGGTGGAATATTTGTGTGCAAAACACGTCATCTCCAATTAGCCGGTGGAAGTAAATCACAAACGAGTAATTTCGGTCCTCTTGGTGGTTTAGGTTTTATGTCACCACGTATTCAATCGCCGATGCATCCTTCAGGTATTCGTGGTGGTCGGGGTGGCGGAAGAGGAGGTCGTGGAGGATTTAAAGTTACACGGGATCGAGAAATTCTAGGCAAAACCATTAAAATTAGCCGAGGACCCTATAAAGGTAATTAATGTGGTATTAGTTTAAAGTAAGAGGAAGACCATTTTTTTTCTTTTTTTAGGTGTCGTTGGTATTGTTAAGGATGCTACAGAGAGTACTGCACGAGTGGAACTGCATACATCTTGTCAGACTATTTCTGTTGATCGCAACCATATTGCTATAGTTGGTTCAGCTGGCAAAGACGGAAGTCTTTCCTCATATGGACGTACTCCAGCTCGAACTCCAGGATATGGCTCTCATACACCAATATACGCAGCATCTGGATCTAAGACGCCTTTGTTGGGTAATCAAACTCCAAATTGGGATTCAGAAGGTCGTACTCCTTATAGTAGTTCAATGACACCATTACACGACGGAAGTATGACTCCACGTCATGGGGCATGGGATCCAACTGTAACGAACACACCAGCTCGTAGTAATGATTTCGATTATTCACTTGAAGAACCCAGTCCCAGCCCTGGCTATAATCCTAGTACACCGGGTTATCAAATAAACACACAGTTTCCACCACAAACTCCAGGAACTCTTTATGGCTCTGATCGCAGTTACAGTCCCTTCAATCCTAGTCCAAGTCCAGCACCTTCACCATATCCAGTCGGTTATATGAACACACCGTCTCCTTCGAGCTATTCTCCAAACACACCAGGAGGTGCACCTAATTCGCCATATAACCCACAAACACCCGGTGCAAGCTTGGAATCACCAATCGGTGACTGGTGCACAACAGATATTGTGGTGAAAATACATACTCATGACGACGCTGATTTAATGGGTCAAACTGGTATCATCCGTACAGTTTCGAATGGTGTCTGTTCAGTTTTTCTTCAAAAGGAAGATCGCAGCGTTTCCATAGTAAGCGAACATTTGGCGCCAGTATTACCGGAAGTTGGAGATGAGTTTAAAGTCATATACGGCGACGAACGTGAATCAATAGGCAAGGTTGTTTCGCAATCCGAAAAAGACACAAGTGTATGTCAACTAAATGGAAAAATGAAAATGGTACCGACAACCTACTTGTGCAAAATGAAATCAATCGATTAATGTAAATTTAAAGCAGGAGAAGAAAATGTCAGCGTTATCTCTATTTTAACTTTCATTGCAGAACAGAAACATTGTCATTTCGTAGATGACTCAGTTGTATCAGAAAATGTCATACGAGAACTTTCTACATAGATTATTGTAGTGGTTTATTTCTGAGTTTAATAATAAATCTTTTGATCGCTATTAATATTGTTATTAATTAATATTATTATTAATATGGCAATCTCCCATTTTAAAATATAATTACAATTATATATATGCAATTTAAACACCTCTATTGGATTTGCAACTCATTTGGCTTTTTATTTATTAATTTGTTTTAGCTGATCTAATACTTTTTTGCTTTATATAATAAATTTTCAACTAGTTGCGCTGTACTTGCATAAAATATTACGACTAATTAGTACGGAGTCCAGTTTCTATCTGGTTTTTAATATTGCAAAGTGAACTCAATTTAATGTAAACCAAACTTTATTTGGTTAACTTGATTTGTTATTCATGCAACGCAATTCCAAAGGAGCAAAAAAATTTCAGTCAATTATACATGATTTGAATTTGTCGCGCATAACTATATTAATCACGATAGAAATGTGGCAGTGTTTCCCACAAGAAATATTTCAAATTTATTGTAATCGTGATCAAAGAGGACTATTTCTCCCAAAGAAAAATACTTTTTCCACAATCATGTATGTGGTGTTCATATACAATTTCATATTTAATTAGTAGATGATATGGACGAATTACACGCGCATTCCACTTCCAACTGACTTCATTTAACAAACATTACGCAAAAGAAGACGGCATTTCTATTCTGTTGTTTGTGTTTGGAATAACGAACCTAATAATAAACATATATAAAAAACTAGACAAATGCTTTTGTTTAATAAAAAATCTTTTTTCCAGTATTAATTTATAAAAAAAACACCTATATTTTTAAAGCATGGAATAAAATGAAGTCCTACAATAATTACCCATATACCCATTACAAAATATTTATATTTAATTCTGGATGTGCTTGCGAATTAGATTCTCCAAAGCAATGGTATCAACAGCGAATTTACGAATGCCTTCAGAAAGTTTATCTGTAGCCATAACGTCCTCGTTAAGCATCCACCTGAAGGTACACTCATCAATATTAATTTTCTCTAAGTCAAGTTTAGCTGCATCCGCAGCATTCAATTGTAATGTGACTTCATCAGTATCATTTTCCAACGCCTTAAGCAGAGACGGCCCAATAGTAAGCAAGTCACAGCCCGCAAGTGCTTTAATCTCATCCGTATTTCTAAATGATGCCCCCATGACAACAGTTTGATAACCAAATTTCTTATAGTAGTTATAAATCTTTGTAACAGATACAACTCCTGGATCATCGTTTCTTTCGAATTTCTTTTTATCAGTATTTGCCACATGCCAATCTAGAATTCGACCCACGAATGGGGAAATAAGTGTTACATTTGCTTCCGCGCAAGCAACCGCTTGTGCAAAAGAAAACAACAAAGTTAGATTACATTTGACACCGTGTTGGGATTCTAAAATTCTTGCGGCTTGTATTCCTTCCCATGTAGACGCCAATTTAATGAGAATTCGATCCTTGCCTACATTCATATCTTCGTAAAGTGAAATCAATTTCAAAGCCTTGTTAACACTTCCTTTCGTATCAAAAGAAAGGCGAGCATCAACCTCCGTTGAAACACGGCCGGGAACGATTTTTAATATTTCGCAACCAAACAAAACACATAAGTAATCCACAGCTTCCTCAATTTTTTCTTTCGTAGAACTATAAGCAGAACTTTAAAATTGAAACTGTGACTTGGCACAAAATTTATACTTACACTCCCACTCTGTTTCCATATGCCACAGCTTTTTTTACAATGTCCTTGTATTCATCCATTTTTGCAGCGTTTAAAATAAGAGATGGATTGGTTGTGGCATCTGTAGGCTTATAAATCTTCATACCTGAAATAAATGTTTGTCTGTAATTGTCTTTTTGTTAAGCCTATAAAATTAAGATACATTTGAGTGGCATTTTATACTTTTCCTTAGCCTACAGTAAATTTATTTATTTGGTTGTTAATTATTGTATACTAAAGGTAGTCTGTATGCCTACATTTCATTTACTGCTTTAAATAAAATCATCAACAAGTTATCAAAACTTTAGTTGACAGAGCAAAACCACACCGCAAGCTGGAGCTTGAACGATGAATGCAAATAGTAATGAGACTTATGTAGTTTGAAAGCTGGAAAAACTTCGCAGTACCTTCGTATTTAAAGCCTAGAGGGAATTGCATTTTTACACTTAGAGAATCAATAACGCATAAATAAATCTAGAATGTTTTGTAATGGAATTCAAAAAGTGTATTTCTTAAAAAAATTTGCTACCTTAACTTATTGCAAATAAGTATAGAACAATATTTATTTATTTAGTATTTATTTACGTAATGTTACAATTATATAAACATTAACTATCAATACATCAAACAACAAATTATTCCCAACTAAATAAAATGAAAAAAAATTCTACTTCAGAGCTCTAAACCACTATGACTGATTTCAATTCTATATTTCTCAACCTTTCGTTTGATAATCATCTTATTTTTAGTTTGACTTTTTGTGTATTAAAAAATATCGCTTTATATTAGAGATGTTACAGATAAATAGCATACTAACAACACAAGTAATTTTTTATGCCTGACACAGATATTATATAAAATAATTTAAGTGGTTTTTATGAATGTTATTAGATCATTTTGTAAATGGTATTAAATAATTTAATTTTATTTTTATTATTCCTATTTGGGAATTTTGTTTAATTTATCAAAACGTTGTATGTATATTGTATGTATGTATATTACAACCTTAATTTGATTTTACTTTAAAAAATTTTTTTTGAAATGTTTATATGAATGATAAGTTTAAATTTTTTTAGAATTAACATTTGTCCTGACGATGCTACAAAATTATATATTTAAATTTTTAAGAAAGAAAAAGAATATCTTGAGAGGGAGAAAATAAGAATACTTCAAGTTTGACTTCTAGTTTAAGTAATTAAAAAATTATACATAAAAATAATTTTTCTAAGTTCTAACGTTTTTTGAAATAAATTGATTGTAGATAACTTTCTGACGAAGCTCACCATAGCGTGGCGAAACCATGACCTTCTAGCTCTTACATTTACAATGAGGCCAAGTTGGAAATGTATGTTTTTCCAACCCTTCCATACAGGAGCTAAACATACGAGTAAGTCGAATGCTTTCACTCCACGCTAGCCGAAATGCTGAGAGGTTTGAGAAACGAACAATTGAGCGGTCATTTTTAATGACTCTTAGAATACGAGTACAATTATTAGCTATATACACATATACGACAGTTTATATGATATGTCCTTAGGAGGAGAAGTGAATTTTGCTCTGGCAAGCTGCGACAGACAAACATTGAACAACAGTGACGGAAACGACAAAAACTAGATTTGAGATAACGCAAAGCAAAAGATTAACCAAACAAAAATTACGTCACAGACAACGCAATATTTGACCGGAAGAAAATCTACAATCAAACAATTGATAGGTGACAGAACTGACAACACAGATGAGATTATAACATAAGCAACTATTGATTCTCGTGTGGATACTTCGTTTAATTCAAATTTTTGGAGTAACGTAAATTGTACATGTTAATAAGAATTAAATGGGTGCTTCTAATTCTGACCTGCAGCTAAACATTTTTAATTACGGCCCCTCTAAAGTATTCAAAATAACACAAAACAAATTTCACAATTAAAAGGAAACACCCATTGAACAATAATTTACATCGCTCTCAATATTATAAATTATTAATACTGTATCGCCAAAAATATTTTGAAACAAATTAAAAAATGTTCCTCTAAAGTCTTACAAATAGTGAATTCAATACACATACATATAAAACATTTTACCGATCAGTTTCTGTATTATTAATAAATAATTTAAAAAAACGACTAAAGACCGCAGCACAAATTTTCTTATTAGCATTTGTAAACTTTTAATTCGATAGCACTTTACCAGAAAACCAATAAAAAGAGGTTTCCAGACGATTTTATGAACATTACTTCATACATATGTTGAGAAATAGTCTTGTGATTGGTCTTTACGTTAAAACAACTTCTTATTAAAGCATTCCAGTACGGACACAATATTACCTGCAATACAAGGTCCTGGTATATAAAACAAACACTTGCAAGTGCATACATTGTACACACGTATGTATGTGTGTATGCAGTGGTGTTACTTTGATTTCACATTAAAATTAATTTATACAAATTATTATTGGCAGAATTGCGTATGGAAATGTGTATGTTCGTTTCATTCACGTGAAGCTATTCACATAAACACACACGTGTGGAACAGCAATCTTATAAGAACACAACAACTACTCACTTTCAAAGTCACCCGTATCAGCTACTATGGTAGTATATTTCTTCAATTGCTCTAAAGCAGACATCTTCGATCTTTTAAGCCTGGCTTCGGAATCCATTCTAAATCAATCTGATTGATTGTGTAGAATTGAAAGATAATTAAATGGCAAATCTACCTCGCTATTCGGCTATCATGTGTTGCAAGGTCGCATTAAAAAGTATGAGTATACAGTAGGGTTCGTCTATGGTTACTTAAATTTTTTAAATTATGGCACAACTATCATATACTATAACACGACTTCTTACACAGAATATTATTAGTCTATGATGATGACAACTGCTAAATGACGGGATTCACTACCCTACACAATCATTATTTTGTCCAATATGCCATGTCTGGTGTAAAAATATTAATTGTGTGATCAACTTTTTTATAAGTTACATAAAATTATAATTCCAAAATACCATCAAACTTGCATTTACTTCAGGCAACTAACAAAATATTTGTTAGCATCTTAAAGGTGGTGTTAGAATTTTTTATACAACAATTATATATGCAATTTCTTTTTGTGTATCAATAAAGTTGTGATTTCGATTGACAATATTAATTCGATAAAAATTCGTCTACACTGTGTATACACATCCATTTTCTTCTTGGCCCTCTTTTCAAATTTTAAGTATTATAATTCTCTTTAACTGAAGGTCCCCTTTTTTTATAAAAACTTTAAATATAAAATTTTATTTTTCGATCGTTTTTGGTGTAACATCATCAGGAAACATAATAACAAAAGTAGCGAGATATTATAAAATTATTCAATTTTTTATAAGCTAGAAAGAATCATACAAAATATAAAACACGAAGAATTTCCCCACAGTGTGATATTAGGGAAACTGACACATTATTAAATTGTAATATTTAAATTATATTTCAAGTTTAGTTATACAATGCACACTGTACTAATTTTTTTGAAAGGGGCACTCTAATTGTAGGGGTGGATAAATAGCGATCAGTATGGGCTGTTGATATTTGATTGAATATGACTCTTTTTTTTATTAATTTACAATATTTTCTTGCGTTGTTTATTGCACATTTTAATTCGATTGAACTACTACAAATACACAAACAATGCATCACGAAAAATTATTCTGCCGATCGTGCAGTGTCATTAATTACTGAAAAAATAAAAAATCAAAAACATTACATTTTCCTCCTAATGTTGGTTTTCTCAAGAACTCACGACTGGTATGAAACCATACTCTGAACACGGTACATAGCAAAAGCTATGAACACGGTACTTATGATCTGCTTCGAATCTTTGCATGATTATTGTTTATCACGACAGATCAATTATTTTCTCATATAGTAATGGGAACTTGTCAATTCACTAAACTAAACTCCACTTTTTTGTTCGTTTTAAGTCGAGTTAAATTTTTTTTTGCTGTAGTAAATTTTTATAAATATAGTAGACGAGTTTTAGTAAGCATTTTTATTAAAAGTTAAGTTTTTAAATATTTAATTTTTTAGCTATTAAAGTTTTTTTCTTTGAAACTAAAAAAATCATTATTTATGCTTTTTTATTGGTATAATATAAAGAAAATAAAATAATAAAATAGGTCTTTAACAATCTAAAAAATTTGCAGCCATTAAAAGTTCCAAAGCTATTTCAGGGGCAATTGGGAATTCAGGAATTTCTGTTGAACTGTTTGTATAACGCACTTTGTATGTGAAGTAAATGCAAACCTTTTGCAAAATGTGGGAGCTAAAAGAAAAATATATGTAGTTAAATATAATTTATTTTATATTGTCATTCATTACATGTAGAGAAAAAAAATTAACTCAAGTAGTTGCGTTTATACCAATCTATTTAGACGAGAAATAATTAATTATCAACTTCATAACGGATTTTATTTACAAAAGTAGTTTAAAAACAACTGAGCTTTACTTTATTTATTCAAACATCGTCATACCTTACAAGTAGCACAGTATCAAACTTCTAGTGTAAAAAATTCAAATGCAAGATATTCAAATTCAGTATTAAACTCTATTTATGCCCAAATATCATATAAAATAAATATTTCCTCCTCAAATGTAGTCATGCCAAAACCTAACAATACACAGAATATAAGAAATAATGTCGCCACTAATAATATTTAGAATTTACAGCAGATTTAGTCGAAGCCGAATCGTAATAATTTATTAATTGATCAATAATTAATCTGCCAGCGTTCTAGTTTTAACAACATTTTATATACTACATTCGTGGAATCAAGCTTAAGTATCGGTTCTCCCAAAGCGTTTTTTAATGCTTCGTCTACCGCAGTTGAAAATGTCCTTTACGACCATCGTTCAATATTGAGTCTGAGCTTCGCCGTATTTCTTCCACTCTATTTCGTGTATCTACTGTGTAGAATACAGTATAAAGTTACAGCCATCATCATTATTACCATCACCACTTCATATTTTATATTACATCATAACTTATGTTCCAGAGATCAGGACATAGCATAGAAATCTGAGCTGCACCAGACGTAGTGTTCCCTGCTATTTGCACCGAAAATGGATACCACTTGCGGAATCTTCAAAAATACTATAAGAGCACCGTGTTCGTGGATGTATAGAAATTAAAACTTGTAATGATTACAACAAATTTTTTTGCTAACTCTCTCCACACTATATATGGAGCTTTAAGATACTTTGTTGCCTTTAATGCCCCACTGGGAATTTGCTATCAACCCGCTGCTGTGATTTTTTTTGTCCTTTCTCTCGCACAACCAAATTCAATCCCTGAAATTTATACTGCACACACAAATATTTCGCAGAAAACAGCTTTAGAACTTTCGTAACTTTAGGTATGTATTAACTTTTACAATTCCATTCTATAATTTTTTTATTATTTAATCAAATCGGACATCGTGCTTAAAACTTTAGTAACAGTACGTTAGGACTAACTTGTTTCGTATTCGGTAAGACTTTTTATAATTGCTTACAAGCCAATATTCTGATCAAAGTTCAATATTTCATTCTTAATCTTATGCAGATAGCAGTTCGAAAAATTGTATTTATTTTATATATATATAAATATGTCGTAAATACAAATATGACGTAAATTTTATATAAATATGTCGTAAATTTTAAAATCAGATTCTTCCTTGTAGAAATTTTAACACACGAGACTATAAAACTGGTTGCAATTTCCTTCTGATCTTTCATACAAAAAATATTGTGTTAGATATATGTATGCACATTCATACTTTTAGATACATAAGTGCATAGGAGGACCTCATATTCTAACTACACGAACACATTGTATATTTAAAGTAATATATACATCATACAAAATGCATACAGTGACATTCATTAAAACTTACGGTATTTCGCGAAAATGGACTTCATTGGCTTCATTTTCAGCAAACTGTCCTGGCCCTGACAACATAGCTTTGATGGTACCTGATGTTAAAGCATGTTCACGTTTAACTATAAATTCGTGTCCATCGGAGGAAATAAGCTTCACGTACATAGCATCTGGACCTTCACATCCTCCATATAATTTATCAATTCGTTGATCATCCATATTTATAATCTGAATAATCGATTTATATATTTATTTTTTAGTCTTCGTATTGGTTTTGAATAGAACAGGACAATTAATGTAGTGTCTACCCTGTTCTATAGTTTATATAAAAAGCAAATGCAGAGTTGCCATAGGGATGAAATATGAACTATTAAAGTAATAATAACATTTATTAGACAATAATTAATAATCTAACTACCAAACAAACATAAATTTTCTTTTTTGCAATATTTGTTTGTAGTAAAGGTAGAGTTAACGCCATACCTACAATTTTCTTTATAAGCGATTCAAAGAGCTTGAAATTTTTAGTACAAATTCAGTTAACACTTTTTTAACAAAATTATCAGCTTATTACAGAATTTTCTTATTAAAAAAATCATTTGTATGTAAAAAAAACTTTCACATACGTTTCATAAGAATTTCGTGAAAATGTGTTGAATGTTCAGTAAAACTGTTAATTATTGGTTGGAATGACATTCTTTTAAACCCACACAAAGATTATCTTCGCTGCCAGTGTCACTAGCAGTCAATTCGCCTCAAATAATTTTCTGAAGAAAATATTAGCACACTCTATAGTCTGTGATAATGGTACAGGAAATACCCTGTGATAATAGTTGAAGAAAAAACAAATAAAAATATGGATCGTGAACGGGTTCTGATAATAGATAATGGCTAGTTTTGTTTCCAACATATGAATCAAATAATAATTTTGTTGTTTTTAGGGTCATACAACTGCCGCATTGGGTTTAATGATTCAGAGAAGCCCCTTTTAGAATTTCGCAACTTAGTGGCAAAACCACGTAAAGACAAGAAGAAGGATTCGCCTTCTGTCGCAAATGAAAGCTCTTTTCAAATTGGGAACGAAATTGATGTAGATGCAATGCGTTTGTTAGTTAAAAATCAATTTGAGAGAAATGTGGTTACTCATCCCATATACCAAGAACACATATTTGATTACATATTTGGGAAGATAGTTAAAAAAGAACCAAATTGGAGACCTCATACCATATTATTAACTGAACCATTGGCCAATCCAAATTATTGTAGACAAGGTAGTTAAATACTTGCTTATTTTAAACATAAATTTACAAATTACTTAAAATTAACCTTAAGCTATTAACGAATTACTATTCGAGTGTTATGGTGTGTCATCTGTGTGCTACGGTATAGATTCAGTATTAAGTTGGCAGCATAATAAAAATGACACCGAAGAAAATTGCTTGATTATAAGTTTTGGATATAATACTACCCATATCGTGCCTATACTGAAAGGAGTTTTGCAGTATGATAAAATTCGACGTCTTAATTTAGGAGGCTACCAAATGATAACTTATTTGTATCGTCTTCTTCAAATGAAATATCCAGCACATTTAAATGCAATTACCTGGACTCGTATGGAAGATATTTTTCACAAGCATAGTTATGTTGCATTCGACTACAAAGAGGAACTCGGGAAGTGGGATAATATTGAATATTACAATGAAAATGTTAAGAAAATACAATTACCCTACGCTCAGCCACCAGCATTAAATCCGATGGCAGTAGAGGAAAAACTAAAAAAAAGAAAAGAAATGACAAAGAGGCTAATTGAAGCAAATCAAAAGCGGCTTAGAGAAAAAAAAAGAGAAGAGGTAAATGCATAAATAAACATATTTAACTGGCTTTTGCAATATTTTATTAAATATACTTATGTATATAGGTTACTTCCGATACTGTACTTTCCCCAGCTGCAACAACAATTCCTGCAGGACGGGGATCAAAATATAAACCACCTCCAGGCATATCTTTAGAAGATTGGCTTAAAGAAATTAGAAGAAAACATATGGATATAACAGAGAAAAAATCTAATCGCAATAAACGAAGACAAGAAATGGCAAAGCGTCATACCGTGGCGTCACAAGAGCGGATGCGTATTATATCTTTGCTTGCGTCGAACGAAAAGGGATGTGATGAATTTGGAAAAGATGATAAAGATTGGGATGTATATAAAAAAATAAGCAACGAAAATGAAAGTGATAGCGACGTAGAAAACGAGAGACTGTTGGAATATGACAACATTATGAAATATTATAATGTTCTAGTGGAGAGAGATACAGAAACTATTGAAAATGCTGCAGAGTTGCACCAAGTAAGTTTTTTCTCTTCTTTTTACTTTAATGTAAAGCACGGTACCATGTACACATTATTCTATTGAAATTTTTTTTTTTTAAAAACTTTGATTTAGTCTGTTTATAGTTGACCCCACAGAATCATTTTCATTATAAGATATATGTAGTGGAGGTATTAGTGCCGTTGCAACCATTCGATTTTCAGCATTTAAGAAATTAAATGTAGCGCACGCCTGAAATTAAACAAATTAATATATCAGCACAACTAATTTTAATATTGGAAGTAATAATATAATATACTTGTTCTGTGCGCAATATTTCTACATTAATTTTGAATCTTGCCATTAAATACAAAATTTTTTTCGAAAAATTGGTAGTGGGTGCTTGGTCACCAATGCCAATAATTAATAAATCTAATTTCGGTTCCAATGCAGTAAATAGGGATAAACTTTCTTCGTTTATGTCTTCCAAGGAATCAACATTCCATGATAAAAGAGACCTTCGAGAAATTTTTAATTGTTATTAATTATATAATAATTAGCTTTCTCTATTTACCTGGGAAAAACTGCAACTGGTCCTATTACCACAATATCGTTGTTCAAGCGAAAGCCATACTGACTGTAAGCCGTTATCATTAATCCCAAGTTATTTTGCGTATTGAATATATTTACTTTGGTTTTTCCATCGTAGTCGTATGAATTGCTTTGTCTTGAAACACTTGCGTAGATATTACGCCTTGCAAACCCATTTACAACTAATGATTTAAAACTTTTAGATAAACGATTTAATAACATTTTGTATCTATGTATTTTTGTATCTACTTTTATAATAAAATTCAATCAAACAAACTGAAAACAAAGTGCTTCCGATATTAAAAATAAATTCACATCGAGATTCAGGGGTTAAAATAACCTTCAACAAACGCACAGCTGGCATTGAAGCGAATTTATATATACAAAATACAACAACAAATGTCTAAATGTGTTTGTCCATTGCCGCGTACAGGTCCATGAAAAATAATATTAATAATAAATAGATAAAAACAGTGACGTGTGAAGATATTACACCGTCGTGCTACCTTAAAGACAAAGCTAATAAATATAAATCAATAAAAAGCCTACTCTTGTGCTTGCTAAGGCGAATTCATTCAGATGGCTTTAATCTAGGGACACAACACAACACGGACGACAAACGATTTCCGCGTAGTACAACAAATTCGTCCATAATAATTTTTCATATAAATTCATAGTATAAACCACAATCAGCATATATAACACAATAACAATAACAATTAATATATATATTGTCAAATTGTATTTATAAGCTAAAATATTAAAGGAGCCATACCATTGATTTATTGGTTGTTCGCTATGACTGACGAATTTCAAGTGACGCCACGGTTGTATTTTCAAGTAAATGTTTATTTTTAATAACGAATACTCTACACTAAAATTTCGTCTTTCGTCTGTGTTGTGTTTTCTGCATATTGTGCGCGTGTAAACAAGAAAATTTAGCTATTAATGGCCCGCCTAATAACTTTTTTTTCACTTTTGTATATTGCCAAAATTTGTTTTCCGTAATAAATTACATATTTTAAACAGTAAGGAAATTATCAATGTGAAAGTGAAATAACATCTCTGTGTAGAGGAATTGTAGTTCCTAACAAGAATAATGAAATTAAAAATAGGTTAAGTTTTCATCAAGAAGACGGAGTGAAAATTGCGGAAAAATGCTTTTTGGCGTACTGATCATCAATTTTCAACTTAAAATCAAAAAAAAGAAAATTTTGTAAAAATGCAATTTTGAGTTGGCTGTATTTTTATGTAATTTTATTGAATAAATATTTAAAAAAAATTTTCATGGTACCATTAACCAGAATTTACTTTATACACTTTATATTTCGTTAGCTTCATGTTGGTGTTGAGTCATTTCGTGCCCCCGAGCTCTTGTTTCAGCCAAGCATGATAGGAATATCAGAGAGTGGTGTAGCTGACTTATTACATTTTGTTTTCAATTTATTCAACGAGAATGAACAACAAGAATTAGCTAATAATATCTTTATTACTGGGGGATGCTCACAATTACCAGGTATTATATTATATTCACATGTATATTAAAATTGTAAATGTTGTTTATATTTACAATTAGGAATAAAAGACAGATTACTAAAGGAATTACGGGAAATGCGACCATTTAATTCAACATTTGCTGTGAGAGAATGTAAAAATCCCCTGTTAGATGCCTGGTATGGAGCGAAAGATTTAGCAAATTCTCCTTTGTTCAAGTTCATTACAACAGATAAACAGCATTATATGGAGAGAGGTCCAGAATATTTTAAAGATTTTTCAACAAGCAATAAATGTGTTCTAGCACCCAAAAATATATCTCACTAAATAAAGTAAATAACATTTAATAAAGTAATACATAAATGGAATAGATAACTGTCAATAAGAATTTCAAATTTCAATTTGCTTTCCCTTCCTCTAATTTGCGAACCAATTTAACTTAGTTACGTGCATAACTCAAAAGCGGGAGAGAATTGCGAAATAGTAACCATAATAAAATAAAAAAATGGCGGCAAGGATGAATTCCCAATTTATGAGTCTGAATATTCTGGAGTTATAGCTTACTATATGTTATAAAAATAAAATTTAAAAATTTTTATTTTATGGTATATATTCTATTTATATCTTTACAGAATAATGGCTCAATATTTATCGTTACTAGGATACTAGAATTGGATCAGAATTCGTCCATCACCAATGAAAAAAATTGTGTGCATCATGTTCGTATCCAAAGAAAAATAATTAATATATATATATATATATATATATATTAGTGTTTTTAACTATCTTTTATATTCAAGTTTATTGGCGTTCTAGTATTTAAATTTGGAATTGCTCCTTTGTTCATCGTGGCACTGTGTTTAAAATCAAAATAAAACGCGAAACAATTCTTTTCAACTTACTGTATCACGGTTCGAAGTTCATTATAAGTTTTATTTCTGTTTGTCCACTTTTGTGCATTCAACTTAACTTTGCAGTGTTTTGTTGTGCTTGTAATTCAGATTAGTTTTCTATTGTCGCATAGCTATATACACTTAGCCAATAAAGTCTGCGCTCTCGTATAGTATTTTTAGCTATATAAAAAACTAACAAAAATGTAGGTTATACAAATTCTCTTTTTATGAATTTTTAACCTCCAAGCCATAGCTAAAAAACCAAAAACAAAATCTTCATTCATCTCTTTAAGGCCTACATCGTTATTTTTTTTTTAAACATTTTTTCTATTTTGCGTTTTTTTCATTTGCTTTTAGAAAACAAATTTTTTGAAAAGTATATTAGTGCATTTTGAGTTGAAATAACTACAGATTTTATAAACATGGAAGCCAAAAGAAGAGAAATTAGTTTTTAGGAAAGAAAAATAATTATGTGTGGGAAGAAGGGAATAGTTTCCGAAAATTGTAAAACGATTGGAAAAACGTATTCTTCGGTCCAACGTGTAGTAAATAATCTCAAAAATCATTTCTGAAAAATATTGTTGAAAGTATTCGTCAATTCTTTCATAAGTCTGTGCAGAACCCGCTAGAAAAATTTTGAGAAGAGCAGGATATCATGATAGAGTGGCCCGTATAAAACCATTTATAACGAGAGTCAACAGACAAAAGTGCATCAAGTTTGCTTATGCCTATATAAAAAAGCCTTCGGAGTTTTTGTGACAAGTAATATTTTCAGATGAAAGCCAATTTTCCTTTTTTACAATAATAAAGGGACGTCAAATAATTTGGCGCAAGTCCGGAACTGCTCTTGAGAAGCAAAATCTACTCTGTACGGTTAAGCATGTTGGTGGTGGGATTATGGTATGGGATTGTATGGCTGCTGGTGTTGTCCGTCAGTTGGAGTTTACTGAATCAATGATAGATAAGGTGACATATCTTGACATATCAAAAAGAAATTTCAAGTAGAGTGCAGACAAACTTTATTTATCATCCACGTATTGGTTAGAGCAATAAAATGATCGAAATTACACAACGAAGACAGTTAGGATTTGGCCCTTGTAAAATGCTCCAAGCCAGCTTAAAACGCCCTCACAATCAGCCGACCTCAATGCCATTATTCACCTAAGGGATCTTTTGGAAAGAAAATTCGTCATCTAGTCATAACAAACAAATAAACCTTACGACGCGTTCCGCGCACACAGTGAGAGAGTATCATATCAGAAGAAATGGAAAAATTAGTCAAAACCACGCCAGACTGATTGAAGTGTTAATATCACTGAAAATTGTACATATTTTTTTTTTGTACATTTTTGTGATTGAAGTTTTTAACAAAAATTTTTTTGTCTTAGCAAAGAAAAAAATTTAATAATTCTACGAAGTAATGTTGTTAATTGAAAAATTACTCTTGCCGCTAATTTCATTAGTATGTTCACATTAAATAAGTATGTAACTGAATTCAATTCGCCTTAAATATAACACATGAGGTGGCCTTCATTTCTCATAGTAATTAAAAACTTATAGAATGAAATTTAGTTGCTAGCACGCAAAAATACTTTATTTTGAAAGACAGTAAATGTATGAATGTGAGCCTCTCACAGGCACAGTACGGCACAAATATCTGTCGCGCAAAAATGGGATAGATAGGTGACCCTGTCGTTATGTCATAAAAGTAATATCTATAATTACACTTTCCAACACAGGGTATCCTGTGCTTTGTAGTGAAGTTTTATGAAAACACTTGTGCTTGCAAACATTTTTGAATAATTTAAGTATGATATTAAAATTGAAATGGGTTGTGTGTCCATCGCACAGAAATATATCGAAACGACTAATTTCAAATGAGATTAAAGAAGTTTTTAATGCACCTTTTGAGACTTCAGATTCCACTGATAGACGTCGGCATCTATTGACTGTCAGCAAAAATTTGGTAGCAACTAACCTCGATTTATTTGTAAATAATCTCGATTCTAATGAGGACAGAAGTTCCGACGTGCTGAACTTGCTTGTAAAACTGAGATCAACAAAATTGGCCAATACTTGCTTAGACTCAACACATTTTGGAGTAGTTAAGCATTTGTTATCAAATTTGACTACGAAAGAAATAGTGCCGATTCTGGTGGATCGCCCGAAATATGGAATATTTCTTGACGATTTTACTAGTTTCGCAGTTTTTCAAACGCTGCATGAAGAAAATGAATATATTATAGGATTGCCTTTGGCCTTAAAGTTAATATTATCGGATGAAGTAGATAGTATGTTCGTACATGGATTTTGTTTGAAGGCTTCACTGGAAGCTTTAAAAAGAGAACTTTCTCGTAAAGATAATTGCGACGATAAAGACATAAGTGCTCCAAAAGCCAAGGTACAAGAGGTAAGATGATCATAAGCTTAGTTTAGACATGGAATGTAAATATTTCTCGGGATTGTAACTATTAATGGAGACTAAAAGTTAACGTTATATAAATTAATATATAATTATACTAAAATGTTTTGTGGCATGAAGATAATGTATTAAATTATTAGACATGTTTTGAAAATCACTTTCTTTTTAAGTGATCATTCGCCTACTTATTGTCGAAGAAAACAACGACACTACTTTTGCGATTTCTTCTATTGCTTAAATTAAAATTAATAACTCGATTGCGCAATCCAAACTTTTCGCGTAATTTTTTTAATGTATTTGTTCATACGGATACGGTTCTACTTGGTATATATTTTAGACAGTTTAGTTTTCAAAATATGTTTTAAGATAATAGTATTCATATATTTCATTGCAGGGACACTTTTTTACCATAAATCTTAAGCTCTGTAGTATCAGATATATCAGAAGTATACATTATTTAGATAATCAAAAAAAATATTCAAAGAATAGAGATTACTTGTAGTATCAATACTATTACTATTCCTGGCGTATTAAACTTAGGCCTCTAAGGCTTCGGTTAGTTTCTAATATTTTTTTTAGGTGTAAGGCAGTTGTGAGATGGATCTTATTGAACTGGCTTAAGATGCAAATTAATAGGGCTCTATAGTTTGGATCAGTAGATATCTGAAGTTACCCTTTATATGTAGTTTTATAAGAAATCAGCATGTTGAGCTTGTGAACTATATCTCTCTGCCACTATTTCATTTCATCTTCTTTAGTTATGAAGATTAGGGTATTTAATAAAAATTTAATTTAGTAGCCCCCATTAAAGTTTGATGCATGTTTCGATTTCTAAATTTTTTCTCCAACATAAGTCTGATTGGTGCCCATTATAATTCTGGGAAAGGAATGGATATTTAAAGTGTTTCGGATAGAAAGTTGTTGATGAGTTATATTTGGACCAAATCGAGTAAATGAGTTCGGAAATAAAAGCAAATTCCGAAATGCTGTGAAAAATGAATAAATTTTAGTGTTGTCGTACATGAAAACTGAACCAAAAATTTATGGCGAAAAAGTTAGTTTCTGCAAAACTTCGATTTTTGCGGCATGCACCTCATATACACTTATAGTTACGCAACATTCTTTCTTATGTTATGATAAGTTTTGATTTTCACCTGTTGCAGGAATTTCATACCATTTAATTGCTTTCCTTCCTTTATATTCAATTGTTGCAGACCATCTAAAAATTGCTGTCACTTTTTTTATGTGTTTCATACTTATATAGTAGTTTAAATCATCTCCCCTAGAAATATTTACTTAATAGTCTGAAATGAGTTTTTTTACTTATGCAAATGGATAATAAAGTTCGAAATTTTAGAAAAAAGTACGAGTTAAATTCCTTCGTAATGAAGAGAAACCTGATATGCACAATGAAGTAGGTAAAGCAACTTTAAAAATTGAATCTAGAATTCCGGAAGGAGATTTGAAAACGAATGCCAAAATTTTGGGCCTTGTTCTAACCAAAAATTACTCTGAATTATGTAATGAATTATCTAAAGATTCCACAGAAATAAATGAAGATATAGCCAATATCTGTAAAAACATTCTTTTGGGAGAGAATCAGCAGCCTTTAGTCGATAAAATCTGTAAATTACAGTCGAATATTTTGTTTGAGCAATTGGTTGATCAATATTTAAAAGATGTTTCTGTTCAAGAAGCGCCGGTTTTGGCAGAGAAACAGAAGTTAAAATTGCCAATTTGGAATAAACTGAGGGTAGAAAAGGAATTGGAGTATCAAAGAGATGTTTTAAGAAATGAAAGAGAAGAGAATATCAAAGTAACCACAAATGAAATCGCATCGAAGAAGGATCTGCTGTGGTTCTTCGATAATGAAGATAAACTCGATTTGGAAATATTTAATAAAAAAGTATATTATCCAAAGAGATGGTTCGGGAAAAAGAAAAAACCTCGTGTAGTTGATGAACACTATGTGCCACCGGAGATTCGAAAAATTAATTAACTTTGTTCATTGAACTTAATGTTTATCATCAATAAATATTAAATAGATCTTACCAGTTTTACATAAAACCCGGCAAAAAATGTATTCTTACTTCTATATTGATAAAAAAATATATATATTCTATATTGATTTAATTTATTAAAGTAATTAAATTCAAATATAAGTAGAGTTAGAAAAGCATCTAAATTTTTTTTATAATTTTGCAATGGATTACAAATGTTTGCAACGTTATAATAAAAACTTTTTTGTTATCTAAATTGGATTTTTTTTTTAAAAAACAAGTCATTCTGGCTTATGACAATGTTGTTTTAATTTTTAATAATAAAAACTATTGTTAATTGTAAACCTTTTTGCATATATTTGCAAAAAAGCCTGTTGCAATAACTCTAAATTTAAACAATTCTAAATGTTGGTCGGCCTCGGGGGTTTAATTTCACAGATTTGCCTTGTTGGGAGACAATGTCCGAATCAAGTAATAAAGTTAATGAAATAATATGAGAGAAAGCAATAATTTCAGTTCCTACAACCATCTTTTTTTACACGTATTTGTCGCCAGAGCTTTTAATGGTTTTTTAAAGAAATTCATAAAAGTTTTTTCTTATATTCCTTTTGTATAACTTAGAAAATTAAGCCACATTGTTTCCAGCTCCAGCAGAGTAGACTAGAAAGATTTCGTCTATTGTAAATATTTGTTTTTAAACGATAAAGTTAAAACATTAAAATTATCGCAAGTAATAAGTTTTAATAAATGTATTGTCTATTTCCAATATAAGAAAAAACTGGTTTCTACATGAGAAAAGTAAACTGCAACTAAAATCAAGGTAAAGTAATCAAAATTTTAGTTTAAAGTCAATCCTTCATTACAGCACAATCCAATCACGCAAGCAATGTATGTATGTCTACCAAAGCAGTGTGCAGTGTATACAGATATATAGGAGTATATACGTATACTTCGTACATACTTCCATATTTACTATTTATTTTCAATAACTTTGTATCATATTTAAATATATAATTTTCAAATTTTTGAGGTGTAGCAATAGCAGTAAAAAAATAAATATTTTCCATTTATTGCTCCAATTCATTGGTATTGCGTTTACACAAATGCCAATGTATTGCGTTTCCATAGAAACTCTATAGAAAATAGTATAATGTGTAGGAAATCTTTGTACTTTATAATTATTTTAGTGAAAATTTGTCTTTTATTTCGTGGAAATATGGGACTGTTTGAAAATTTTTTAAGTTTACTAAAGATAAATAAAGAAAAAATGACAGTTCTAGTTGTGGGTCTTAACAATAGTGGAAAATCGTCCATTATTAATAATTTTAAAAAGAAAAATGAAAGTAACTCTCTTTTAGCAGTACCAACTGTTGGTTTTGCCTATGAGGAATTTTATAGTACGTTGAGTGATAAGTATAACAAAGTTATTGCAATAGAACTATACGAATTAGTATGATGTAATTCAAAGAATTTGTTTCGTAGGTCATGGAGTTCACTTTAATGTAATTGATATGTCAGGGGCTTGGATATACAGAAACTTATGGCAACATCAGTTCAAAAGCTGTCAAGGAATCATATACGTCATAGATTCCAGTGATAACATGAGAATGGGTAAGAATATTTTTTTCCACTATTTAATAGAACTTATTTTCGTGTTAGTGGTCGTTAAGGAGGAGCTTTATATCTTGCTGCAACACCCTGACTTGATAAATGGACAAACGCCAATTTTATTGTACGCAAACAAAAATGACTGCATAAATTCGTTATCGAGTGTCAACATAGCAGCAGGTAAATATGCGAATGCGAAAGTATTACCCTTTATTAGAGTTTGCAGAATTTTTGACTTAAGTAGGGTTTAGTTGCGCAACTGAAGAATTAATGAAAAAAATTAAAAAATTGACGATGCATGGCTACGACTTCTAGGCTTCCAAATTTGTACATCTTTTCGAGAAAAAGAACACATATTTTTATAATTAACCATTTAACTAAAATTTTCTCGACGCCACAGTTACGTGCATTTTTAAATACAAGAGTGTTCTCAGATGAATTACTTCTATTTCAAATGTCTCTTCAAGACTTATTTGTAAGTTGCAATTTTAAATTATGAATTTTTTTTTATGCTGCAATTTAAGTTCATATAGTATAAATTCGCCTTGTATACAAGCAGAAAATTTATATTTATTTAACTATCATCTGCAGCTTTAGATCTTTCTTCAATTACCAATAAACCGTGGCACATTAGTTCTAGTAGTGCGAAAACTGGTGATGGACTTGATGAAGGAATGCAATGGCTAATTCAACAAATACGGATAAAAAATGGATGTGGCTCTTCAACAAAGGGCAAGTCTAAAAAGAAGCAGTAAATAATTTTATCCATGTAAAGAATTTATCCCAGGTAAAACTGGCAGCCCAATTATTGTGAACATATTATTTTCAAAAATTTCCTTAGCAATATTCTTAGTGGCAAATTAGTAACCACTCAATGCTAATTTTTGGCGTGTGAAGCACGGTTTGTGTCCGATACGTTTTTCACATTCATTTCAGCTCCAACTACTAAGTCTAATGTGTATACCACAACCAATTATTGCCACAAACATGTATAGAAAAACTGTCAAAAAACTGCAAAGATCGATACAAAGAAATCTTCAGATTATTCAAAATAAAACCTATTTATTATGGTTGTAAAAACGAATATTTGTAAAAAAGACGAATATAAAATTTAGTCTGCTGTAGCGCCGGGAAATCTTTCAAGTATCATAGCAACTCCTTGTCCTCCAGCCGCACAAGCAGCTACTACACCGAATCTGCCATCATCTCTGACAAGACGATTGGCGGTATGCATGCACAATCGTACACCAGTGGCAGCGAAAGGATGACCAATAGAAAGAGATCCACCCCAGTTATTAAATTTATTCATATCAAGTGCGCCATATTTTTCGTTTAAACCCAAATATGTTTTACACCACCAGTCAGATTCTAAGGCTTTAATATTAGCAACGATTTGTCCAGCAAAAGCTTCGTGCACTTCCCATGTGTCTATATCCGCGAGACCAAGGCCAGCTTTCTTCAACAATTTGGGAATTGCATAAGCCGGCCCTAAAAGTAATTGATCTACTGGATCTTGAGATACAAACACAAAATCCCGAAGATAGGCCTTTGGTTTTAAGCCGAATTGCTTCGCTTTATCTTCTGTCATTATTAGACAAGCAGATGCACCGTCAGTCTATAAAAATCAGTTTTACAGTCATAAAATCATGCGAACTTTTTTAAAATATTACAAATCGGATACTTACAAGGAATGAAGCATTTGCCGCAGTTATGGTGCCATGTGGTTTAATGAAAGCTGGCTTTAATTTACCTAATTGTTCCTTAGATGAAACTCGAATACCATTATCTTTACATACCATTTGATCAACACCAGAAACTAGGATTAATTAAAAAATTGGTTAAAAGTTTTTTGAAGTATAGTGCTAATTTTCACCTTTAAATGGCGCCAAATCTGTTAAGTATCCCTTTTCCTGGGCGTTATGAGCAAGAGTGTGGGACCTTAAAGCATATTCGTCCTGTTCTTGACGAGAAACATTAAATGCAGCGGCTAAGCGGTCGGCAGAATGTCCCATCGTTTCTCCGGAGGAAAATTCAGCAACAGCTGGCAATTCTGGTACCAAAAAGTTTGGCCTAAATGTCGAGAGCAGTTGTAAGCGTTGCCCAAGAGTTTTTGCTTTATTTGCCCGTAACATCAGCGATCGCATTTTGCGCGAAAATCTAATGGGGACATCTGACATAAATTCAACACCACCAGCTACTACAGCATCGCAAGAGCCAGTAGCTATTAGGCCCATGCCAGTAGTGATTGCCTGTAAATTAAATTAAATAATGGAATATTGATAATGCGTATAATGCGTAACTTCGTATAATGTGTGAGAGGAAGACCGGAAATCATATAGTGTGCATTTAAAGATTATATTTTACTGAATTATTCATCAATCCTTTGTGAATATGGAATAGTTAAGTTTAGATTGTTTTAAACATATTTTTCAATTTCTAATACTTCATCAAGTATGTATCTACTTCAGAACATAAGAAAGTAATTTTTTTCTAATACCAGCTTTGCTACAGAACTCCTGCATCCTGGTAACAAAAATATGTATTTGATGAGTTGTTATTAAACTTTTTTTTATCCAATCGTCTCTGAATGAGATGACTGAAGTGAAAGTGAAATTTAACATTTCTAAATATTAATCCTAAATGGTTGATTGCCAAAATATAATTCTACGAATATGGACAGTATTTGTATTGTGTGAAGGTTTCCGTAAATTGTCTACTACATTATTGAGTACAACGTACTATTATAGAAAAAGCAGCAAAAGGACTGTTAAAGGAATTATTTAACAATGTGCACATATACAAATCTTGTCTTCTTCTCTGGAGCATGCCATTAGGCAATAAATCTGTACAATAGAATGATATTAGTGGAACTGCTGAATTTAGATGCTTTACTTACCGCATTGGAACTAATGCACGCCATTGTCACCGTGTGAGCTGGTGTCTTATTGCTAAATCCTGCTGACAATGCTGCTTCGCGAGCAATATTTGATGTTTTAACTTCCTGTATAACTGTTCCATACACGATGTAATCAATAATCGATTTGTCTATTTGAGTCTTACGTAGAAGACTCCTGATATAATTTAAAAAAAAATCAAGTTATCTCTTGAAGTAAATAAGTAACAGTAGAAATGTTTTATACAATTTTATGAATTAAAATTAAAAAATGTTTTTTTTTTTTACTAAATATTAGTTTTTACAATTCCCATAAATAAAAAAAATTCAATATAATGTGTTTTATAATGTTGATATGAAATGGGCGCGTTTCGAATAATGAATAATTTTTAAAAGTTATTTGTGAAGGTTCATTTTTTTAAAAAATATACTTCTTGGAAATGGCACATTTTATTTAACAATAAATTATGCATCTGAAATAAATGTAATGAGCACCAGATGCAAAAAAAGAAATATATAACAAATACAGGCATACAAAATACGTCGATTTAGAATGTTTTTCCGGTAACTGTGGAGAATTTTAAATCATGTACTGCGAAAAAGCCAATACTAATACACATTCGAAGAATGCTCAAAATAAAAAAATTTTATAATTAATTAGCGTTTCTACAGAATGCTATTCAAAAATACCATTTTATATGTCTTGTTTTTTTAATTATTGGCAAATGTCAGCAACAAACATTATAAAGTATTTTACTGCATACTTATTTACAATTCTTTAAGTTCGATATAATATCAAGTTTGATCCAAAAATGTTTCGACATGACCTGCAGAATCATTTAAATATCTTATGAAATCAAGTAATACTTGAAGTAAAACTGATATTAATAAAAATCTGACTATTTATTATATATTAATATTTTAAAATCCAATATCTGCGCATTTTTTTTTTTGGTACAAAAATAAATGCCAAAAAGTAAGAAACCAGAGATTGCTCTGTTTGTAACCACCAGTCAAGTTACTGACTGTTCTAGTATGATTTATATATACATATCTGTTTGACTTACAACAGGGAGTGACGTGCCAACTCATGAGGCATTAATTTGGAGTACGTTGTTCCTGATAATAAAAAGGGAGTTCTCACGCCATTTACGAGTACAATATTATTTTGTTTTTTTTCCTTAGCAACTGCGGTAGACAGATATCGGGGAAGACCTGAAACTTTTGAATTAATATTATTATTAATCAAGTCAATATGTAAACCTTTGCTTATGAATGTACATAGGTATGTGGTATGTATGCAATTAACGAAATATTGGACTTTGACCAAGAAAAATATTAAGTTGTTAATATATAAATTTACTATGGTAAAATCTCCTTCCTAAATCCAAAGTTGTGTTAATATAAATTAATGAGATTCGCTTTTCATAAATATTGTTTTATTCTTTTTCATATTTTAAAAAAATATAAAACTTGCATCTTTCAGTTACATACATATGTACATGTGTAATCAGAAGTAAATATATATATAATATTTAAGTACACAAATAATTACCAAGTCTGTTAAATTTTTTTGCAGGACTTTTAACAACAGCGGATCTTATGTTTCCCAACATTTTGTATAAATTCCGAATTTAAAATAAATATTCCAAACCACAAAAACAGATATCACAGGCGCAAAGTACATACAGATGTGTAACTAGTAACAGCGAAAACTTTTCATCTGTAGAACAGGGTTACCTTGTGTCGGTCTGTGAAAAGGGAACAACTACTCTATCCAAACACAATGAAAGGGGAAATTAAACAAAACTGCCAAATGATTTTCTCGTCTTGTTGTGTGCAATGTGCTGAAAAATTTTTTTTTTAATCGTGAAACTTGAAAAATCTGAAAATTAATACTGCCCGGTATTGCAAAAATGGGACAACTATACTATTCGGTCAAATCGAATGAGGTGATGTAAACAAAACAAAAATAAAATTTTATTTTGTTGAACATGTGATTGAAATGTCTACACTGTGATTGAAATTATTTTTCTGATTTTGAAATAATAAATACCAAATTTATTTATAAATCAAAATTTATGTGTTAAAAATATTATAAAAGTAAAAAGAAGAACCATGTCTAAAATATATGAGACATTTTCTATTTTGCCGACGGTGAAGCCAACACGACAGTCAATAACACTGTTCAATATCACGCAATTCAATTCCATTTTTTTAATTGTCAAGACGATCTACATCCATATGAATTTAATGAAAATAATACAAATTATATGTATAATCTAATAATGAAGTCTCTTGTGTTTGTTCCAGCTAATTTTTATCTCTATTTAAAGGTGGTATATGTACTTATATACACACATATATTTAGTATATATTTATTATTAGATTTCTTAAATATAGAGAAAACATTGAAGAATATATTATATTTAAATATTTGCCTTTGCAACACTTAGCATCTTTGAAGTCAGAGAATAGAAAGCCACATTGACCCTAACATAAATACATTAAATGAATTTACTCATTCTAAATGTATAGCCCCTCGATGGTAGTGGTTAGTATACTTGCGTTACGCAGGTATCAGGGGTCAATTCCCCATCCAGAAGCCAAAGGCCTCTGTAGCCAGTGCTTCTATACATATTGCAATTATATTCATGTAATTGTAATATTTGGTAATCAAATAATTAAATTTCTTGAATGCAAATGGAACTGATATTTATCCATGAGTTCGAAAATAACATTCTTTCAAAAAGTTTACTTTGCGTTTAGCGAATGATTAATAACTCCTGAGCCACTAATTTCTAGATTTAGTTAGTTATCATTTTCTAATGAATCAATATCAAATCAATTAAATTTATCCTTTTTTCTGTTAACCTCTTTTTAATAATTGAATGAAAATGTTGCCTTTTACTTTGAAAGAAGTCAATCTCTGTGACACCGACTCCTTCCCAGATTTTAGGTAAGAAAATTATATCTATTTAATTATAACATTAGTAATTATATTTGATATTTAAAATGGCGTTCTTAACAACTAAGATATCATATATAAATATGTTTGTTTTTCGAATATTATTTGAAATGTAATTGTCACATACTGTTAATTGCTTGTTTAATATTATCAGTAGGTGCTAATTTAAGGGCATCAATAATACCGTTTAAATTTTTTTCGTTGTACGGTTTATTTTTCAATTGAGAAACGACTGGTAAAGGTTCACCACTTGGCATAACAATCCTTATATCAGATATCAGACCCTTAAAATATAAATTAAAAATAATGCTTAATATTATTAAATTAATTTTTTTTTTAGTTTTCTATAAATACCTTTTCAACTTCAACGACAAGTTTCATTTTTAATATTTCATCATTCACCTTGAAAACTAGATCCTTTTCTACTAAAAAGTTTGGTGTTTTCCCAAGCACAAATTCCCACGAACTAAACTGTTGGCGAATTTGTTCGATTCCTGGAAACCACTTTTCTGTTGGATTTATTAATTGAAAACCACGTTGGTTCATTGTTAGAGTACTTCCTCCATCTTCTAACTCTGTTGCAGATGTACGTAAAAATTCATAGCCCACTGCTGAAAGCAATTGAGGAACATCAACACTGGAATTAACATCACGGAGATTTTTTATAGGTGAACGTACAGAACTGGTAGCTCTGCTCAAATAATTAGCCTAAAGTGAAAAGAACACTTTATACATAAATCAAAAAAAAAAATACTTGAAATCATAAATACGTACATCTTCTTTCACCAAAGCTTCCCCCAAATGCAATTTATTAGCGCTTACTAAGAGTGTGCAATGATGATAGGCGTTTGGACGTCCCAATTTAGCAGCGGTACCAGAAATCTATAAAAATTTTCAATAAGTCTTTAAAAGTTAAAATATTTCGAGGGATAAAATCATAATAGAGCATGATTCACAAAATATCTTTGTGTGTAACAACGATAAAGCTGGATGAAATATAAAAAAAAATTGAATTTTCGCATGAGTGACGAGCTTTTTGAATGAAGGTTATGGGTTTACTTTTCAAGCACGACGCGTTGGCTTAAAAAATATTTGAAGTAGAAGAGATGTGAAAAATATTCGATGGAAAAGAGCGTTTCAAAAATTAATTGCATACATGCTTTTTAAAAATATTTTTAACAAAGAATTTTTAAACAGCATTTAAAACAATTATATTGATTCGTTGCTTTTGTGATGCATATATGCAATTTACAAAAGCAAGCAAAGATATGAATCAAGTAATAAAAAATGTATTTATTTTTTAATTATTGTACCCCGTATTCATGTGTATGAATATTTATATATAAATAAGTACGTACGTCTACGCAAGCTAAATTTAAGTTTTTCATGACCGAAATCTTGAAATAAATCTTGTCCAAAAGTTGTTGCGTTATTACTATGTTATCCATTACACCGATTACTGTTATTACTATTGCATTGCAGCCATGTTGTAATTTTTTTAAGAAAATATCAAAAAAACATCGATTTTAAGGCTAACATGTTTGTGGGTGTACATTTATGTAATTGATATTTTTTTAAATAAAAAGTGAATTTAGTTTGCTTTGCGTATACTTAAGTGTCTTGTTATTAATTAATGAACTTACCTTTTTTTCATTAATGATAATGTCATGTCGATCGTTAATTTGAGCTTTAATTGCCCATTCCCGGAAAAGTGCTCTAGTCAGTATATTTAAATTATATTCTCGATTATAACGTTCACGTGGTGTAAAAAATGTACAATTTAAATTTCCTCGGTCATGATATACAGCACCACCACCACTATTACGACGAGCTAAGGTTATTCCCCTATCCATAAGTTTCGAAACATTAGATTCGGTAAAAGGATTCTGATAGCGTCCAACTACAACACAAGGATCGTTGGCCCATAGGAGAAGAACATGATGCCGTTTGAAATCAAAGTTTTTATAAAGCCAATCTTCCAGTGCCAAATTAGTAAAAACGTCGTGAGATTGCGAAATGAATACAGATTTCTTGATCTCATCATCGGTAACAGCATTCTTGCTGTCAAAGGTTTTTAATTTCCCTTTTTTTGTCGCATCGTTAGAATAGCATCTATTTAGTTCGCCACTATCTATTTGCTTTCTCAAGTTCGAAAATGTAAAATCAAAATTACTTAATCGTTGTGGAGCTTTCAATACTTTGTAAATTGTACTCAATTGAACACAATCGTTACTACGAATTAATTTACATGTAAGCATTTTTCAACTTGTTGTTAACTTACAAAACAAAATGTAGATGAATTAAATAGAGGATGCTGAGTTGCACGTCTGCCAATACCAATGTGAAAATTTAATTGAAATTACATATGTTATGAAATTAATCTTTGCTTTGCACCTTTCCCTCATACAAATCGTTTACAAATTGGCATCCAGTTATATGTATAACTAAATTTACTTTTTTTATGCTAAATTTATCAAATTTTCACCAGACAATATAACCAAGTTCAACAAAAATTTGTAAGCAATTTTGTAACATACATTGTATGTATGTATGTAAATATGTATTTTGATTTTTATGTTAAATAGAAACAAACAAAACTGTCGACGTCTTTTGCGCCTTTTCTTTTCGTTGTTGCCAAGTAATTCAGTATACAGATATTTGCACTCAGATAATACGAATTGTAAGATAATGAACTAGAAGCTAAAGTATAGCAATGTAAAATATTTACTAGTGTGCGATCTATTCAATACAGACAAATGCAATTTTACAATTATTAATGTTAAGGAATATGCTTTTTTTTGCAGGTATATTGTAAATGCAGCTTTATATATTTTCCAATTTAAGGCATATGGGATTATACGTTATAATCTACTAACTTGCTTGCAAAGTTCTTTTGTTTGAATATTAAATAAATGTTTCTGTGGTTCAATTGTGTATATTGGACTTTAGCACTCGTTACACTTTTTATGAGTTGTACACTTTTTCGAAGCTGAAGTGTCCGCTGCTGTAACGGAGATTAAATATTCATGTAAAGCTTCGGTTTGATGCAACCACTTCCACGTTTGGTGAAGACCGCTTACTCGAAGACGAAGTCCTAGAGAATCCTTACTACAATCTTTATTCATTCCTCTAACACCAAGAGTTTTGAAAAGTTATATTTTCTTTTAAATGTACTTGAACACTTCACGTATTTCTCAATTCAATTATCTTTATGTATATGACTTTTATATTTGAAAGAGGTCAATATGTATAATTATCTCCTTTGTTTTAATAAATAAAATATACGATAACAGCTATCACAACTTCAGCGAATCACGAAATTACGGTGAATGAAAATTGTACTAAACAAAGTTAGCTTTAATTATTGAATTCGCTCTATCAATTTCCCTATACATGGTTGCACAATGATACAGTTGATCAAACAAGGATTGTTTTTTATGTACTCTGTGTGGTTGAGTCCGTCAGGGGCGTTCTAAAATCAGTTTTCTCGAAAGTGATTTGAAATCTCAAAAATGGTATTTTGTGTACAAAAATTTTAATAATCTTCTGCTTTTAAACCATTTAGCTAAACGACTACCTATTTGAAATCAGTTGCAAATATTTTGTTATACCTTAACAAAAAACTATAAAGTGATTTGCAGAACATCCTGATACATTCTGTGATTGTATCACAGTGATCGCACAGGGCAGATCCTTATTTTTGTACTTAAAATTTGACCAACAATGAACAACGGTTTACAGAGTAAATGTAAGAGTTTTTATTTATATTATTACTAAATTTCATTTTAATGCAATTCAAGTACACTTTTCTATCCTTTTTTAATCACAAACTTTGTAAGTTATATTTGTAACAGATATGAAAATACATACATACATATTTATGTATGGCCCTTTGCGTGTGTCTCGTTTTAACATGTAAGACTTATATATTTTCGTAAACATTAAAGTTCATTACTTTGACTAAAAAATGCAGGCGTTGCAAACTTTCTTCAAAGAGATGAAGTAGCATTTACTTATAGTACTTTAATATAACTATACGTTATAAATATTTACTTACTGCTTTAATCGCACGCGTCATATCAACTATAAATCCGAACATTATATTAACATTACTTTTAGTTGAAATGTCGGGAAAGAATTATCTAAAAGATTTGTAATTTGATTTACATAAGTATTTAAGTCTTTAATTTCATGTATACATACTTGCTTCTATTTTTTTCAAAAATATTGTAAATAATTGCTCTGACATTGTTTTTGCTTACATAATTTTTTTTACTAGTTGATTTTAGAAGAAATTGTAAGATATAAATTAAATTTAGTTATAACTGAAAAGTTAAGCTGGCCCACCACAATTTATGTATTCCAATTCCTCTGGGCTTATAAGCTTTCGTGCGAATCGAGGAGGTAGTTCCCAATCTTCAATGGCGGTACTCTATTCGTTTAAAATAGTAAAACTTTAAGGTCAGTCACTTCTGGCTTCAAAACTATAATGTGTTACTCGCCTGATCTAATTCCGCTAATCCTGAAGCTGGAGCCTTCTCGAACCCACCCTTACGAAATTTAATTAAGGGAATTCGTTTAGCTGCGATTTGAGTAACCCACGTACGAACGGACATGATATATTTTCAAAATACAATAAACCAAACTTTCAATAAACCCAAAAAAAAATTTTCACAAATATTAATAAAGTAGCAGAAAATTACAGGGTGTACCAATTAAAACAGGGTAAAACAATTCATTTGCCATATGTCTGCAGGAAAAAACTTTAATATTGTAGGCGAATTTATTTTCAATTGGGAGAGATGAGTTGTACCACGGCGAATATATAACAAGTTCTTAGCGTGAAAGCACATGACGTTTTTTATTATTTTACAAATTACATACTTAATCTCATTTTCATTACTGAAAGTTACTAAAGTCCATCACTATGTACACATCTGAATTCGCTTTCATCAGCTTTTTGGCAAATCCAAGCTTTAGAAATTTCATACAAAAGTTTTATGTGCCACTTGATAACGAATTCGTCTTGATGTAAACCCAAAAAATAAAACAAAGAGTTTGTTTAGAAAAGAAATTTTTGGCTGTGAAAAAATAAATTGCATGTATATTTGCGGCAAATTCTTACACTGCCACCTTATTATAAATTCATCTTTGAAAAACGTTAATATTGTTTGAGTAGCCAAGGCGAATGAGGCTTCCAATTGTAAATAGCATATAGCGCGTCCGATATTAATATAAAATGTTTAGTTTTTAAATAAAATGATATTGATTGCTTTTTCAAATTATTAATTCTGAATTATATGTTTGTATTTTATTAGCAAAAAAAGTTTCCTAATCATAAGCATGTTTTTATTGTTAGTTACAGTAGTTAATTTGCCTTGATGCCATCTAGATATATGTATATACATTTCTATTAAAAAATCGATTTTAATATTAATTGAAAATGATGAAGCTGAAACCAATATATTCCGAGCAATTTGTATCGAATAGTCGCTACGCAGGCCTTACTCTATGTACTTTTAAATTAGAATGAGACAGAATTCTACGTAGAAGATACTTTAAATTGTCTGAAAAATTGCACAAAGGTAAGTCTCCTGAAAATAAAGATTGGCCGATTGGCAATATATCTTTTTATATATAATTCATTTTAAATAATTAAGCAAATGAGAAATTGTAAATTTTTTTCATAACATGATGTGGAAGTTCATATACTTTTTATATTCTTGTCAGAAGGAGACTTTTTTGAAATAATTCTACATATATATTTAGTGAAATTAAAATGTGCTTTCAGTACAACATTTTTGTAAAAAATTATATTCTATAAATATATAAACTGCCATCTTAGATTAAACATTTGTTATACGAGACATATCAATACCGTAAAATCTGGCAACACTTTGCATTTAAAATGCAATAAATATCATCCTCCTATAAGCAGTTTTGTTTACTGATCTGGATAATAATAAAGAAATTGGGTGCATAATAAAAGTTTTGTATAAATGGTTAATTTATTATGGCGGCAAATAAAATGCCAGTTGACATTAATCGTCTTACCGAAGGCTGGCTAGAATTGGAATCGGATCCAGGCCTTTTTACACTTTTGCTGGAGGATTTTGGAGTTAATGGAGTTCAGGTGGAAGAAGTTTATGATCTTCAGAAACCCATTGAAGGACCGGTTTATGGTTTTATTTTTCTATTTCGTTGGATTGAAGAAAGAAGGGCACGAAGAAAAATTGTTGAAACAACAGCCGAAATTTTTGTTAAAGACGATGAAGCTGTAGCGAACATATTCTTTGCTCAGCAAGTTGTACCGAACAGCTGCGCAACACACGCCTTACTTTCCGTTCTTTTAAACTGTAATGAGGCAGAACTACATTTGGGTGATACTTTAAGTCGTCTTAAAAATCATACGAAAGGTATGTCTCCCGAGAATAAAGGTTGGGCTATCGGTAATACTCCGGAGCTTGCTTGTGCACATAATTCACACGCTATGCCTCAGGCTAAACGACTACTAGAACGGAATTCTGCTTCAGCAATCTCGACGGGACGATTTACTGGTGAAGCTTTCCATTTTGTGAGTTTTGTTCCTATAAATGGCCACTTGTTTGAATTAGATGGGCTAAAACCATATCCGATGGATCACGGCGGTTGGGAAGAGTATGAGGATTGGGCTGACAAGTTTAGGCGTGTTATGGCAGATCGACTCGGTATTGCTACTGGTGAGCAAGATATTCGATTTAATCTAATGGCAGTTGTCCCGGATCGTCGCATTGCTATTACCCACAAGTTAAAGATGCTCCGCACTAATCAAGCGATAGTGTCAGGAACACTTCAAAAACTTTTAAAGGCTAACGAAGTTGCTACTAATACTACAGATGTTAACACATTTGAAACATTAAAATCTGAAGACCATGAAACAGATGAATTGTCTTCTTCATCCAAACCATCTTCACAATTACAGCAGCAACAACGTACAGTTTCTCCTTCTCCCCTCTTAGATGCCACTAACGCTTTCACGGTACGTGATTTACAGTCCCTACTAAAAAATTTAGATTCCGAGATTGCAATTAATGAGCAACATCTAAACGATGAAAACGACAGACGTTATATGTTTAAAGTATATTTACAATGCGCTAGGCTTTGTGTTTGATTTTTACTAATGTTCCTTTTTAACAGGTGGACGACTGTAGAAGAACACATAACTACGATGAATTTATTTGTACATTTCTCTCAATGTTGGCACATCAGGGCGTTTTAGGTGAATTAGTTAGTCAACACTTACTGCCCTCGAAAAAAATTGGTGGTCAAAGTGCTATAAATCGGATTAGCAAACAAACATCTAACAATAGTACAGTTGCACCTAAACAGAAGAACGGTAAACCTCAAAAAACTTCAGGGCGGCGAAGAAAAGGTCGAAACAAATGCAAGAAAAGGAAATAAGAATGCAATAACGAAGTAAATATACATATTTAATTTAAGTTCGCTTATGCATTTTTGCTATTACATATTGTGAAACCATTAAAAGAAACATTTCATTATACGAAATGTGATCGGAAGTGATGCGAAAAATACCACAAAATTATTTTTTGAAAAAGAATTGACATTGGTAAACAAATGTTGTTTCCAAAAAATATATGTATGTATATATCTCATGGGTTGAATACATATTGCATATTGCATTTTAAGTTGGAAAGGTTAGTGCAAAATAAAAATAATTAATTTGAAATATCTAATGTCTTATTACATTGTACAAAGTGAAACGGATTTTCGAAATAGCGTCCTGTATAACGCAGACATATGTGTTTTTAATGAAATCACTTTACCATAGGACATTTAATGAAGTGTCTTAGAACACATACTTCTTCTTGCATTAGTGTAGGGCAATGGGGAATTATGCAACGGCTGACTCTAAAAAAAATTTTGTTCAACTTTGATTTTCCTGCCTCGACTTATTGGGAGTTCACGTTCGTCCTCCCTACTTTGAGTATTGTTCCCTTGTTTTCTTTTAAGATTCCAACCAATCCGACTTTGGTCTAGGAGGAGGGATAATCTCACTCCTTTTCCGCCATCTTCCGGTGGCTTTTTTACTTTATTTAAAGTAAATTATGAGGGAACCGGTTAGTTACTGCTCCTTTTGCAGGTCGGGGATTCTCAATGTCTTCAGATTGTTCAAGGTCGATTACTTCATGTGCGCATCACAGTATTCACAACTGAAGCTGGAAGTAGAGGATTGTTGTCTTTCTTTTTAACAAGAAAATGTACGATATGATCCCAACAAAAGAATATTAACCCCCATGAGAAACCAAATAGACTCTGAAGAACACTTAAGTTATTAAAGCATTTAGGAAGAACAATAAACACTATTGCTATTAAAAATAATGTTATCAAATCACCCAAGTTTCTCGTATATCTAATTTATGTGAATTTTTTATGATCTTCGCTAGTCATTAGGTTGCTAACAGAAGGAGTTCCACAGAGTCCCTTTTCTTCTGTCACAGCACGGTGTACTGAGGCGCTATTGGTGATGTTCGAACAGAAGACAGTATTATTTTGTGAAACTTATGAAGTTCTCCTTGGGTGTCCTTTATTGCGGCTGCCAAGTTACGAATTTCCTTGTAGCTCCAATGTCTTTGTTATGGTTCAACAGGTATTATTAAACCACGTGACACCATAGAATACTATGTATCGAGCAGCTTATATAGTACTTGACTGCCAAGATTACAGAATAAACCACAGGTCTTCCTATGTCAGTAAGTATTCTGCTCTTTGGAGACATGAACAACTTCTTCCCATGGTGCATTACTGGGATCTCTTGATAACATAATCCGATATCTGTCTGAGAAAAGTTAACGCTATCAGCAATTCACTTTAGAAGATAGATGATTGCTGTCCTTAGTGCAGCAGTATAGACCTCTTCTTCCAAATATTGGAAGACGATCTCTTGTGCTGAAGTGGATGAGTTAGTCTTCTTTCAGATAAACATTTTAAATAATTAAACTTATTGTATAATGGCTCTATCTGTCTCAGGATATTCTTAGCTGCATAGATTAGCTTAGAATTAACATACGTATTAAAGCTTATATTTTTCCGAGCTGCTTGTCACCATATTTCAAAAAGAAAGGAACATCTGGATATTTTTCTATAAAAGATAATTTGGGTGTTCCGTCATAGATCCGCAAATAACTTTCGTATCCCCTTTAAAACGAGGTGGAAATCATAATCATCATAGTGAAGAATGTATGATACAATAGATTTTCCATTTGCAACTTCGACTGTTTCAGTTACAAGCTCTTCGAATATAAGTAAGTATTTTTGCTTATAATCACATGATGCATCCCTGAAGACATTGTCCTAGTATGTGTATCCATTATCTGTGATAAACTTTGCTTCTGCAGTTCCGCTGCCCACTTAGCTCCAGAAAGAAAGCTGTGATGTTCTTACTGGTATCTCAAAAACCCTTTCACTTAATACAAGAGCCCCGCCTTGTATGCAAGATCCTCCTACTATACTTCCTATGGTTTATAGAGAAACAAAATTAATGTTTCTTAATTAATTACTTCGGTCGATATACCATTGTCCACAAACTGTATAGGCCTCCTGCACTACTGAGTATAAAGTTATTATAAAATAATGAAAAATATAAGTTGACGCCTGCCTGGTTATTAATTTTACCCTTTCAGCTAATAAGTTCTTTCATCCTCTTCTTAATGACTCCTTTCATTAGCTTAACCTTTTCCTATATCAAACTTTCAATATCCCGAATTTTTTATCGTTATTTTCCATTATTTTTAAAAAAAACTACCCTCAATTCTACCATACTAATATCATTCACAATAAGACTTATTCACCCCAAATCAATTATTTATCATTTACTCACACGAAAGTGTATACTTTATATGCTTTATACTTTATGGAATCAAATAAAAATGCCGCATATAGTGTAAAATATGGTCCAAAGATAGAACAATTAATATATTACAAAATTTGGTATATACTTAAAAAAAAAAATTAAATCAACCCTGATCAGACAAAATCTATCATTTTATGTAAATTTTCAAAAAGTTTTGCAAGTGGTATTCTACTGTCAAAAAGATAATACGGTGTTAGGTTACACTGCAATGCTTTTTCATGATACATGCTAAATTTGACATGTGTCAATACTGTGTGGAATAGTGAAACAAGGCTTAAATTCAATTAACTTTTCATAGGGTGACAACAGATGAAACTTTAATAAACAAAGGTCAAAAAACTCAGGTGTGATTTGTTTACGAAGCGTTATTGAAGCGAGAGGTATATAGTAGACACAAATAATGAAAATACACAAAATAAAAGTAAGAATTTAAAAAATGATGTCCATTAATCAAATCGTGATTTTAATAGTAGAATAAATATAAAATAAACATTTAGTGAAAAAGTGGAATAAATTAAGTGACACAAGTGTTTATTTACTGATTGTGGTGATACATACAGTGTTATGCCAATGTACATTATTGCACCCTAAGGACCGAACGTCCGTCATTTACTGACTAAAAAAATGAAAGAACTAAGTTTGGAAGTGGTAAATCATATACGATGGCGAATGATATGCCACATAAAAGAAATATAATTCTGAACGAATATCCCTATGGCAAATAAAATCTTGCGATCATGCAGGCATGTCAACATTAGCACCAGTTAAGCAAAGCGTTTACTGGAATGGAAACAAGTACCACATTGAAAGTGAACATTATAAGAACTCTTGTTCTGATTACAAACTGAAATAACATAGTCAGTTTATTTTCCTTCTTATTTTTAGTTAATAAAAACTTCGACTAAAGTTAACAAAAATATGTAAGAAACCACCAGTTAATCTGACTCAATCAATAAGGAATCCAAGCAAGTCGAATAAATTGGAACGGCATTGTTAGCAGACATGACTATTTAAAAATGCATCATACATCATGTTTTTATAATTTTAATATCGATTTCATATTAAAGGGATTCATTTAATACACATTATAAGAAGTGCATTTTTTCCCTGCAAAATTTGTTTTACTTAAAAGTTGTGTTTTCCTTTATTATTTTACAATTATATATTGATGTTCCTAAACTGCATAAGAGTAATTAGCAAATAAAGCCCGCTGCAATGCAATCCAACAACATGAATTCGAAAGATGCACTGTGAGGTTGTCCAGCGTAGGAAAAAATTAAATTCTATGTATATTTTCTTATGTAAATACGAGTATATAAACGAAAAACATATTTTTAATGAAAATTTCGGGAAATAAAAGTTTTATCAATTTAAAACTTACATGCAAAAATACATTATACTTTTATCTGATTAAGAAAATAGGAATCAAGACAAATAACAGCTAAACTTTTAAATAACCATGCCGCTCTGTCCCCCCTTGGTTACCCTGTGTCCATAACAATAGTATTAATATTGAACTAATTCAGAACTATTAGCGTTTATTTAATATCTTTTCTTGTTTTTATTGTTTATATTCATTTTTATATACATACATACATACATACTTACCTACATATATATCTTTGAAGCTAACGAATTTGGAATCATCGATCAAAATCTCAAAATAAGAACGTTAGTAAAATTTTCATTCCAAAGAGAATTACATGAATAATAACTATTATGTATTTTATTTACATTTAGAGGACTCAACTCTTACTTCTTAGATTCCAATAAATTTATATTTTTGTCTCTCCGTTTTCTTGCTACATTTACGTACTACACAATATAAGGCCCCTAATAAAATTCCCACTATTCCCAAGCATAGACATAATAACCCAAGTACAAAATTTTGACTTTGAGGAAGTGTTTGCCTAATATTCTCCATCTTCCCAAGTATCGTCCAACTCATCTAATATCGACGTATCATTATTATTTGATGTGACGTTATTTTCGCCAGCAGTGAGACGCTCCAATTATTTACCGTCCAGCGATGCTTTTTGCCAAAAGCAATATCGTCTCTTTCGGTCATTTCATAGATCGGCTCCTTGCTTTCAATACGTACAAATGTGACTTTCCCATTTTGCACCTCGTTACGGAAACGTTTGATATCATATCCGAAATATTCGTATATATCGGCTGTAAATATTTAAAAATATTCGACCCACTGGCCAACCACGTCAATATTAATTGTTGTTATTGATTCCATTTTGCGGCTAAATTAGGCTTTCTAATAAAATAAAAAAAAAAAAATTTTAGCTTTTGGTTTACTAATTCTTTTATAACACACGCTTCTGTCTTTCTAAGTAAAGAAAATATTTTTGCTTTACCTGAAAGAACCTGAAATTACCTGTAAGGGAGTTACTTATACTGCTTTCGCATTAAAATAGGTACAAAAATCTAAAAGGTTCGTTCATACCTTTCGTTCGATATGAAAAAAATAAAAAATTGGATTTTCATAATTGGCCACTTACAAAATTGCCTTCGAATATCGTGAAAACATAAGTGAATAGATTATCGGAAATACTGCCTACCAAATCAGTGTGACGGAAATGGCAGATTTCGGTTTTTTTATGTTGGACATCGGTAGCTTTTTTTTAATTAAAAATGAAGAATATTTTGGGCTATAACGTTGCTGCATTTTTTCATAACTAATCCAGGCTAGTAATGGATTTATCTTACTATTGCATATATCATTATACTCACCAATACTCCATTATGTAGTCTAAATTAATAAAACACATCCGCATGCGGTGTGGTGTTATCCTTGCAAATGGTGTTAATAAAGTGGTTCTGCGAAATAAAATATCAATGATACAATTAAAATAAATTAATTTAACGATTCTAAAGTTATAACAATTAAATTTAAATAGGTAGATAACAAAATAGCTGGGACCAATGAAAAAACTATTTAGAAACAAAGGAAGGTGATTGCTAACAGCCCTTAACTACAAATAAGAAATTTGAAATAAAGAAATTTTTAGCAAGTTAAATAAATAATAAAAGATTCTAGACTGCCGTGATTTGTTGAATACATTAATTATTAATTTGAAATTATTCCCTAATGCTTTAAATAAAGAAATAAATAAAAATAATGTAATGGTTAAAAATATTTTTTTCGAAGAAATAATAAAACCCAAAATATTATAAAAACTTTTACACGAACCAGATACTTTAACTAACTAATTATCTTAATTTACTTTTGTATATTTTGATAGGCGGAAAGCATTCTTCACAGTCTATCCTAGATAAGCTTTTTTAGCTTTACGCAGGGAGGCATTTTAATTAATTTGGTCTCAAATAAACATACATACTTTGATACTATTTGTTTTATAGTAAACTAAAATTCTTGTTTTATTCTATTTAGTTTTAAGATCTTTTTTAGTTTTTTATAAAAATTTTTTATATTCAATATTTCAAAGAATAAAGAATATAATAAAAATATGTATAAGATTGGAAAAAAGTTTTCAGTAAATTAAAACTTTGTTCACCACATAATAAAAGCTTCAAAGTCAACTAATTGCCAATTAGTCAATTTTTTATGACTTAAAAAGTAGAAAGTAGACTTTGTTTATTAAAAGTCAGTCAGCTCATTTACAAACGTGTATCGTATGCATGCTAGGAAATGTATTATGCAGAAATTGAGCTGGATATTCTGAAGGTTTTCTGTATGTGTTTTAGCAATTTTTTGAAGTCAGACACAGACACCTTTAGCTGAGGATTTGTCTAATATACAAAGTAATACTATATATATATATAATTCGATACTTTGGCGAGGGGTGAGGTGTTGTTTGCTCAATTCAAATTGTTCGCCGTTAATCATGTAGCATTGTTTTTCATAGATGTTATTCATTATACTTGAAGTGGGAATTGTTGTATAGGGTAGACAGTTTCCCTTTTAGGGTAATATATCTACTAATAGGCAACCATGATGGAATTTTATTTACGTAATCGAAACTGTTCGCTGTTAGTGAGATTTGGTTCTACAAAATCTATTAGTCTTTCTCCTTTTTTAAAAGTAGAGGGGAAATTACCATTAATTAGACAAAAATTAAATATTTCAAATTTGATTTTATTACCACTATTTTATATTCAAGTATTACATTTAACTCATGTACTATTTTAGCATTAAACATAATTGTTTAAAAAATAGCTATAAAAATGGTTTTTGTAATGTTTCTGCTAATTTCATTTTATATATGCATAGATATGTATGTATGTGCATATGTGTGCATGCATGTAATATCTGTAATATGACCAGACTATATGTAAACCACTTAACTATTTATAACAGTTATTTTTTCCTCATCATTGTTCTTTATGAAATGAATTTACACAACAGATTTACCGAAGAATGCATCATGTTGGGCAAAATATTTTATCGCCCCATTTGTATTCCTAGCGAACTGCACGCACAGCTTTAACTTGAAATGCCTTGTTTATTGGTGCCATCTTTATTTAATCTGAGCATATGTATGTTTATGAATCAACTCCTTTAATAATATAAATACATCTAGCACACATACTTGTGTACATATTTACATACATATATATGTATATTATGCAATTTTTCTAAAATTATTTTCCTGTTTGTGTTATATTTTTGTTTCACTTATGCATACATGGTTATGTGTTTTCTTGTTTCTTTCAAATCGCATAGAGCACATTTGTTGTACTACAATACAACAAATACGAATTATGTTTTCGATTTTAAAAACGAATTTAGAAAACAATAAGAGGAAGACCAATTTTCAATACTAAAGCATATGTATGTACATATAAACATACTACATATAAAATAAGTATGTATGTATGTATAAAACGCAAAATGTATTAAGTGGAACGCAAAGAATTTGCGATCTTAAACGCGTCAGATATTAATTGGGAATTTTTAATATTTATTAGGTACTTAAGCACATCTTATATATACATACAAAAATTTTCAATAACTATTGTATTAACAAAAATTAATTTTTCGAATGTTTTAACATTTTCATCCGTGCACAAGGAAGTTTGTCATTGTTTCTGATTCCGTTAGCCGTTTTCTAAATATCAACATACATGCGCTGCTGCTTTCAGCTGGAAGTCAATGGACGAGTTGCTCTTGCTAATGGTTTTGCGATTTACGCAATTGTTAAATCTGGAGCAGTGTTTATCATTAAAAACCAATGGAATACTGATTATAAGCCCTGTGGCTTTTGGCCATACAATGTGTTGCACAATTATATATACATACATACATACATACATACTTATATAAAATATTTAGTTCTAAAACATAAATTTTTCGATCTTCGGTACAATGTTATGTGACATCAGTCAGCTCCCGTTTGACTTCGGTTGAACATAAAAAAGCAAAAACTGAATATATGTGTGTGCATACATATATATGCGCGCCTGCTGGAGCGAATGTGTTTATGCTTAAATGAATGTAATGATTGAGCTGAGTGGTCTTCACTAAAAGTATCTGTTAAATATTTTTTTAATTCTAATTCTAATTGTATAAATCGGAGAAAAAATTAAGAGCATCCTTAGGAAATATATTTTTTTTAAGAATTCGATTTATATTTTTCAAAATTTCGCTACAATTAGTGGGGCTTTGTCAGCAGCTTCCTTATTATATATATGTATATGTACATAGATATACAAGTGCATACGCACATAGAATAAAAAATATAGAATAAAAAATATCGAAAATATCAACATACATATGTATGTATGTAGATATGTACAGTCGTACTATATGTATGTATATAGAAAAGAAAAACTTTGTTGTTAATAGTAGAAAAAAATACTGAAAGATATTTCATACATTACATGCTCAATTAAATACCGGTTCAGTTCCATGCCAAGAAATTTAAAAATATAGGTATATACATCCATACATAATTATTCATAAAGAATTTGGAGAATTGAATTTGGATTCAAATATTTTTTGAAATATTACTTCATTCTAAAGCCAAGTAGAAGTACTTTCTTAATCACTATTATAAATGAAATGAAAAAAAATCATTCAGGTGCTGCAAGGCGAGTTTAGAATCGGGAAACTTTATTAGAAACGTTTATGATTTAAAACCATAAATTATAAAGACCATAAAAACAACTTTTTGTAGTCCCACTTTTCGTAAAAAATATTTAAATAACTATAATACTCTTATAGGTCTTAACTCAGACAAATCTAAAACAAGCCGCCATGGGTGTATGTGTGTACGTACATGCATACATACAGAAATAAAAAATAACTGCATTAATTCCAATTGCTCTACAATACAATTTTAATACTGATTACACGTGACCATTTTCTTTCGATATGTATAGTACATATATTTTTATTATATAAAGTCTATTCTTTATTCTTTGAATGTTTAATTAATTTTTTTCATTATAATAATATGTTAAATCCTTTGAACCCCTTAGATGCTCTTCTTCAGGAACAGTTTGAGTAAGTCCTTCTGTTGTCAATCTTACAGTTATGTTTTTATGAGTATGTTGAACATATTATAAAAGAAAATTAATTAATCATTCAAAGAGTTTGATTTATTAAGTGACTTAAAACCTAAAGAATAAACTACATATATGTATATAATAAAAAATTGTTTATGGTCATAAAATTAATAATTACTATATAAAATTATATACTACATATGAAATATATTGGGCACCTAATTTTTTTTTCTTGTAATTACTAAAATTAGGTATTGTGAAAAAAACAACTAGTTTGTGTGTTACCTTGGTAAGCAAGCAGATGCAAAATATATGTAAATAATGTCAAGGAAGTATTAATAAGTGCAAATATTATACTATATGTACATACATATGTATTTAAAAAAGTAAAAAAGACTAAAGTTTGCTGAAATGTAACCAAGGCGTCAACATTGATTACATTTTTACATGCTGTCGAACTTATGATAGCTAGAAAATTTCTTATTCAGTGTCACATTTAAAATGAAATGAGCTCACATCGTTTTTCTCTGATGGTTCAAATACAAATGTACATACGTATATGTTTGTGTATACATATATGTATGTATGATATATACATTCATAGGTAAGTTATAACATAAATATGTTTTTTGTTGGATTGACATAAGGATGGAATGATACAAGTAGCCCAATGTAAAATCGGTGTAAATTGCTTATGCCACCTCTCAAAGAATTGAATGGCGTGTTATTTATTTTGTATTCGAAAGTCAACAAACCCAGCCAATTTATTGAATAACATTTTCTTACCACGCTGCTGATAAAACTGAAATAACCTTAAGCTTGCTAAAAAAAAATTTTTAAAAAATGAAAATAGCAAAATACATACATACATATAACTACAGCCAATCATACATGGATGTGTATATATGTATGTATGTACATGTACCCAGTTAACATTTCAAAAAGCAGTCTATATACGAAATTCTTGGAAAGTATTCCATATAATGGAGCGAATACAGCAAAAACACTATGATCAATATCCCTGAAAAGAGTTAAGTGGGAGAATTTTTGTAACGCAGAACCTAATATTTTAAAAGCTTCTTATTTAAGCTATTCCCTGATTTGTTAAGTATAGATTACGAAAATTTGTGAAATAACAAATGAAATTTAAACACCAAGAAAAAAAGGCCATTAGAACGCATTGTATAGCCATATGTCAAATTAATTCGTTAGTAATTTTATTTTAAAAGCAAAATTCCAATTGCTTGCTGTATTTTAAGTACTCACATATATGTACATATATATATGTATGTATATACATATATACATTCATAGTGGATTCAACTGAATTCGTGCTGAAGTATGTATAATATGTTTGCTGGATAGATTCGACAATAAATCGAAACTACAAACATATGCAGATTAAATTTTGTGTATTTTTAAGAAAATTATTAAAAAAGAATCAGCAAGAACACTGTAATCATCCACGGGAACACACAGATATATATATACATACATATGTATGTATGTATGGATATGCATTAATATTTTCAAAAGCAATAACAGCATCACCTAGAAGAACACTAGCTCCCATATTTTAAATTCACCTAGCCTGGCTGTCTTTCGAGCTGCCTTTGTTCGTCTTTTATTTGTTGTTCTTGTATAATTTCAATGCTTTATGGTTGTTTGTACATACGTATACATATATATGTACGTATACATTTTAGGTATGTATGTTTTCTGATAATTTCCACTATACTAAAAGCATTTTCCCGGGCAGTAGAGAGTTTACGTCTGTCTGGGAATTTTGCCAAAAGCAACAAATTCTGTAATTCAGATAGACACTCTCATCAAGCACTTTCTCCCTGTGTTTAGTCGCCGTCGATCGTTTCAAAAGCGCGATCTTTTCCTTAATTCTTAATTTTTTGGCTGGGCCAAAAAAATTTAATTCAAAACATACCTACATACATAATTATCTAATTATATAAAAATTTCGGTTCGCACAGCATTTAAGTAACAATTATTTTTGTAAGTTTGAACTAAAATAATTGTAATATTTTAAAGAGATTATAAATTAACAAAAAAAATATGTATGTATATACGTAAAAAAAAAATTAAAGTCACATAAAGGATGTAAAAAGTGTTCAAACTCTAGCAATCTATCTTTCTTCAATTTAGCAAGTTTAAGGATAAATGCAGTTGTTAAGTGCTTCATTAAGAATATTAAAGAAAAAATGAACACACATGCTCACAAATATGTAAAAGTAACAACAGAAATATGTACATATAATTTATTATTATTTAATTATCACCTCTCATGGAGAACATAAATAGCATGGAAGATATGATAAATAAAAGTTCACATTTTACTGAATAATTAAATAAAAAACCAAAGGTGGTTATGTAAACGATTTTAAATATTTTACAAACATTTTGTATGAACATTCATTCATATGTATATATATAATACTCATACACATTCATATATATATACAATTATGTACATATGTATGTATAATTATAAAAACATATGTATGTATGCATGTGAAATTACGTCTTAAATGCAAACCACTAAAAAAATTTATTACGTACAACAACCAACTATTAAATTTTTTGCATTACTAGAAACATACGAAACACTTAATATTGTTATAATAACTAGTGCATGTAAAATTTAATAATTTTTTTTTCTCCCGTATATACATATGTATATTTGTATGCATGCAATTATGTATGTATGTAAGAAATGTAAGAGGTCGACTGCATCGAATATTACGTTCATACATTCTCATATTAGTATGTACGTATGTATGTACATATTTTCGCTACACAAAATTTCAATACGACACTCTCCCAAAAAAATTAAAAATAAACCAGATTTGTATGTATGTACTCAAGGTTCTCAAAATCTTAACCAAATATACATATGCATGTACATACATGAAATCCAATATAAATATATATGTACATATCCATACGTACAAACAAATATATATTATAATAGTATGTATGAATGTATATTCGTTTTAAACCATATTCAAAGAATATGTACCTACATATGGATGTACATAAGTATGACATTTTCTTACATACATATATATTGGCATAAATGTTCATTTACTTTATTTAAATGAACGCACATCCATATATATACATACATACATATTTAGGAAGGTATGTTCACAGTGGCAAAATATGAGTGTATTTGCATAAATTTTTTATACATGGGCATACTCGCATACATTAATACACACAAATGTACATATGTACATATACAAGTATGTGTATGAGTATACTATATGCATTAATATGCATAACGTTTTTTATTTGAAGATATTAAACTGCTAGGCTCTTTTGGGTGCTCATATTTTGATGTTACATAATAACTTATTTTGAAAGTATACGTTTTTGTATATGTACATCTTTTTGTATACATACCTGTGCATGTAGATGCATACTTATGTATGCAGAAAGATTTATTTACAACCATATGTATCTAATACACCAATTTATAATAACACATATATGATATGAAGCAAATTTGTCTGGAAATATATGGTACCTGACAAATTTGGTAATATACATAGGCGTATACACACATATATACATCTATTTTATGCTTTGCATACATACATACATACATGCATATGTTTGTTATGAACAAATTTTTTGGCTACCTTCAATTTGACTTGCAAAATTTTTATGTTCCTGAATCACTAGTAAACCACTTGTTGGAACTACAAAGAATCCTTTGTATATATACATAGAAAAACCATACATACATACATATGTATATACTTTGTATTTAAGTAGTTAAAAGAGATATGATTGTGTAGCAAGGCGAATTAATACAGATAATCTTATTTCAGCCTCTTAAGTAAGTTCTTTCCTGGACAAACTCCAAAAAGGTAAAGAAAATCCCAAACCTATTAAAAAGTGAAGAGGTGTTTGCCAATACTATATATAAAATATATGTAATATGTACATATGTATGTTTGTGTGTATATATATAATATTAAATAAAATAAAAGTAATTTTTAAATGTTACAAGGCAAACTTAAAAACTACAATTTTTTTCTTTATTATAACATCCTTTCCTTAATGCTGACATTAAAAATTGTATGGCACCGATTACATTTTTCGACTATAATATTTAGTTTCACGTGCTTCAGCAAATTAATGAATATCAAGTAAAATGGAATCAAAAAATTGGGCAGTAATTGATTTAATAAGAGGAAAAAGAATTGAAAGAAATTTTACTACACTAAGATGATGTAGAAATTACAGAGATATGTACATATATTCCCTTTTCCTAGTGATCACACAAAAATGATTAAAAGATGTTAAACGAAAAAAAATGAGAAAAGATAATATTTTACCAAATTGTTGACATTAACTGCTTGCGAAAGCACATCTCAAATTCGAAAACTGGTCCCTTGTGATCGGATAGATTAGTATCGGCTAGGTGCTTTCTATCTGTTTTAGGTCTTGGAACCCCTTTCCTTGTCTATCATGCATATTTTTTTTATTTTTGATATGTTGTTTTAGTTTTCAATGCGATTTTTGCTATAGTAGTTATTTAAATACTCAACTCCAGTCAATTTCTGCTATATACGTGCATAAATATTAAACATCGGTAATACAGCTATAGCCTTGCATACATGAAGATGTATTCACATGTTTCCCATATGTTCATTTTTACATTGCCTTTTTTACTTATTTGATATCATATGCAGAGAGTTCGAATAGTGCAGAGCTACTTCTTTGGAGCTTAATTTTGTTGCGATTTTTATAACAGCTATTTTGATGTTATTGGTAATGTGGCAATATAGTTTTGTTGATAAATATCTGATAACTTAGGTTAGAAACTTAAACGAAAAAGGTGGCTGTCTCGTGAATTTAGTTAATATTAGCTTTTCGAAATTTTAAGAATAAAAAAAAATACTTTCTACGTCTAGGCTGCTGTTGCTATACGTTCGTCTGTGTCAGTCTATTTTTGATTCATTTGTAGAGCTGTAATACAGACGGCTTGTATACAGTGTCAATCTCTTGGTTTGAATGATTTCAAATCATAGTCAAAGGCGAGTAATTGTAGTCAGGGGTCGTTGGTATAGCTGCTGGGATTTGATTATTTTTAAATGCATTGAAATTTATGTATGTATTTTTATGTATGCATTAATAGGTGGACCCTTAGTTCAACTGTAAAAGACAATTCAAAGCAGTTGAATCAAGTACCAGGTAACTTGACTTAATCTTATAATCAGCTGATTGAAATGTTGTACGGTTATATACTATAACTTTTCAAGCAATTGTTAAAATGATGGCGCATAATTTTTTGCTGTCAAAAGATTGTTTCACTGGTTTTGACATTATGGCGTTTTCATTTTTTTCACTGTTGCGGAACATGCACATACGCTTACTTCTTATATGGGAAAGCATACAAATAGTGCATGTCTATAATAAAGTAGAAACAGCGAAAATGTCAAAAAATAATATAACACTTCTCCATCAACACAGCACGTTCGATAATTTTTAACAATTTTTGTGGAATGCTGGGAAATCCAAGGAAGGAAATATTCCTTTGACATTACGTTTGTTATATTTACAAACAAAAAAGATGTTTGATTTTGACATTTTTCTGTATGCTTTTACCAGCAAAATGTGTGTGTTTTGTTGTTATGATATTGCATAAGTTGTAGTACCTCACACTTGTGTAATGAGCACTGAACAGGATTGAAAGTCGGTGAACAACAACTAAGTTCGTCAAGAGAAGAAAGAAAAGTGAAGAAGATTCTGCAAATCATAAGTTATATTTTATTCAATAAGGAAGTTTGCAATTAGTATAAAAGTGCGATATATTATAAATTAATTTTCATATAGCAGGTATTTAACTAAAATGATTATTAAAAGTGTAAATGGATCAAACATCTATTTATATATATGTATGTACTTATTATCTATGTTCATATACACATATGTAAATATGTATGCAAAGAAACTGCAGGCGCTTAGTTTTATTTTTATTGAAAAAAATTCAATTTTATGCAAAGAAATATCAACTTTTTACTAAGTGCTGTATTTTAAACAAAAATGTATTCAAATATTTTAAAATGAGTAAAATATGCCAAAATTAAGTGATTGAGGTTTATTCAGAATGTTGTGGATATGCCACAGTATGTACACATCTGCAACTACATCAAAAAGGGAAATATTTAATTCATTTGGCAGTATTTCAGAGTAAGCGTTAAAAAAGAAACATGTATAATAGACAACGTATACAATTTGGTGGAAAGCAAAGGAACAACACTATTTTTGATCGAACCATATTACACGTGTTCTTTTTGAAATATTACCAAGTCATCTATTACACTGCAAACACCATATATGTACATACATATGTATATAGTAGTATGAATATGCATGGATTGATGCATGCTGAACGATGTGTGTACTTCGGTACTAAAGTAATTTTACCATAAATCTTTGTTACCTTCTTGTGAATATGCCTTTTGAGAATACTACTGGTTATATAATTATCTGTCCGCTGGTGGCAAACGATGTATCGGTAGCCCCCACCACAATATGACCATACCAATATGAAAAAGCAACTATTGTGTACGTGTAACCAGCGTTGCCATTGCAGATAATAGATTTTGTAATTCTTATTGGACCCAAATATATGTACTTAACGAGAATATAATTAGAAAATAATTTTTTAATTTTATTTTGCATCCTATGCTTTTTTTTCTAGTTAAATCTCTAGCTATCCTATCCAACAGTCGTTGCAGTTTGACACCTAGATTATTTTTAATAGAGGTAACTAACTATTTTCATATGCAAGGTTCTGTATTACTTTTCGATCCATTTAAAGTTACTCTAAAGTTAGCTTATAACCAACCATGTATTAGTAACTGTAAGTAGGGAAATGATTCAGTACTGAATTTTTTAATTGTTGGTGAACATTCGAACTAAATTTAGTTAAATATTTTGTAATACGAGACTGAACTAGTATGTGGCAAGCTATAGAATTTGCTTACCAAAGTAAGCGAGATGTACAAGATTGTAATCCAGCGCAGTTCTAGTTCAATTTTTTTAATTTAAGCACAAGCTATTTTTTTTATCTCTAAAAGGACTTGTTTTTGTCCAAAAAATTACAGCGAATGCTGCGAAAATGTGAAAATTGATATTCACGGTATTCACAGCATTTGCTCGACATTTTATTTCAACATTACCGATTAGCCAATGATTTAAAAAGATACCTTGTGCTAATATTAAACTAATGTATACTGTATTAATAAACAAGCAAACCGGATTTTTTTTTTATAATAATGAAAAAAATAATATTTTAGAAGTATAATGCGTAGGTAAGTCTGTACGTAAGATTAAGAACATAATTTAACTAAATATCAAAGTTATTTTATTGTTTATATCAATGAAATAATGTGTTGGTATCATTTAAATATTTTGCGTACTTTTTCAATAAAATTCCAAATTCATATAAATTGAACTGTAAAAATTTTTTCGGAAAGCTGTTTTACATTTTATAATTTTTCATTGACTTTTATTTTAATAAATGTTACATGCAAGGCAAGTGGATGCTGTACAACATTGTAGAAAATAAAGAAATAGATGGAAGCAAATTTTTAATAACAAATTACATTTCATACACATACATTTGCTAAAAAAAAGTGATGAAGGAAAATATTAACTCTTGCATATTCCGCATTCAAAGTCGGAGAAATGTAAGTTGAAGTGGGTGTCAACTCTAAGTTGTTAAATCTTCACTCGGAATTAGCAATGAAGCATTAGGAGGTGGAACGGTCAACGTGTGATTTGGTTTTGCTCATATCAAACTCGTGTGAAATTTCTTAAAAAAAAAGAAAAAAATTGTACAAGCCTAAAAATAAAGAATGGGAAAACTTGATATGGTAAGTTTGAAATACCTGCTTGTACATACAATGAGCATACTTATTGGGAAGCTAATGAAATGTATTTTGATTTCCGTAATTAAAGAAACCAACAGATAGAGGAACAAATTGCAGTGAGGATTAGAAAGAAATCCCTTCATGAATGTTTAAATATGTTCTGGGTACAGCAGAAAGCAGCCTTAATGATATTTGAAAAAAAGAATTCGTGGAAGACTGCATATAATAGAAGGAAGACATGCTTCCTTCAGGTTATGATACTGCTGTTAGAGCAAAACGGGGCATTACTTGCGAATAAAAATAAAAGGTGTAGCCAACGTGATTTGGCAATCGTTGCAACAGATACTTCTGTATATATTCCCGACTTGAGGGCAGAGGCAAATATACCAAGAAGAAATGTTGCTCATCGCAAAATTAGATATGCTTCCTAAAAGAACTTACAACATAAAGGCCTAACTACAAGAAATTTGGAACCGACCACGATAAAAATCGTACTTCCGAGAGCAAAATTAGCGACTATTAACAAATCCTCTTTGAAAAATCATAAGGAATTTTTTTTCCTTTCGTGTAACATGTCTCCTAATTGATACATCTGCATAATCTCAACAAGTATTTTTGTGTGGATGCACATTTCTGCGTTTGTGTAATTTACATATTGATGAGTTTACCTTGTTTTAGATTTACTAGATATTATACTGATACATTTTAAGTTTGTTGTATTGAATATTAATTGATCGTAAGTTAGAACGTAAACTTTGATATTTATAATAGTTGGTTTGTTAGAAACGCCAGTATAAAAATTAATAACACTTAAATGCATGATTAAAATTGACAAATTTTGTTTAAGAAGTAAAATTATTTCATCAACCTTCAACAAGAAAAGTGAGAAGAGTTTTTCTAATCGGCGTTTATTATTTTATTAATATGTTTTAAATTTTATATATTGAAGATTTTTAATTTGTGTGAACTTTTGACAGAAGCACTTAACTGGACTTATATTGTATTTAATACAATTGGCATGTTTGTAAGGTGTGTGGTAAAAATAAAAATAAATAAAATCATAATTATAAACAAATTAAAAGTTAAAAAAAAACTTTTTTCTTTTACACATTAAGTTTATGTTCAGAAGAAAGCGTTGATGCAAGCGGATCCTTTTTATTTACGAGAATTAATTTTTTCAATTAATTGCCAGATTTTATGCAGATTTCAATGCTATGCAAGCACAAATATGTATATAGTTTAAAATAATATTACAATTAATTTTCTAAACTTTTATGTTTTTGTGTATTTACAGTTACAATAAGTGCTACTTAACAATAAGCCATGGAAGACGGGCATGCTAAAACCGTCGAACAAGTATTACAATACTTTGGTACAGATGGAGAAAAAGGTCTTACAACTGAACAAGTGAAAAACAATCAAAAAAAATATGGTCCAAATGGTAAGTTTTTTTTCTTCAGTTTCATGCATAACGAAAAGTTTTTGTAAACATTGCATTTAACTTTTTTTCGATTTATAACATTTTTTTGTACTGATTCGCTCGGAAAAGATGGAAAATTTTACAATGCACAAGCTTCTTAAATACCGCCACTTGTTTTTATCTGTAATCAAATTTATTTTTGGGGGGAATTTAGGTGCAATCTCCAGAGCCTTAAAAGACTTAAAGACAGGTTTTCTTGAAGCAAATTTTAGAGCTACGAAATAGGATTAGTAAATAGTAATCTACTTAATAGTCATATGATTCAGATGTACCTGTATGTGTATATAATATATGTATATATTTTACTCGTATATACATACATATATATATGTCACTGGTATATATATATAGCATTCCTACATTTTTTATTTTTATACATTTGACTTTTATTATTTAATTCCGTTGCTAGAAACTTCCGAAGTTCCATTGAATTCATTGTGTGAGCCTTTTAAAGTTCATAATGTTCATTAGTAGGCCTTACAGTTCTATTTACTTATAACTGAGGAGACAGAATTGAGCTCTAGAGAACGACTTGCATAATAGAATCAGTACCGTGTCCTCACTGTTGACCAATTTCCGCTTTAAAGAGTTTACAATTGTAATAAATCAGTTGTATGGTTTTTTATTTCATATTTCCAGAGTTACCTACTGAAGAAGGTAAATCCATTTGGCAGCTGGTATTAGAACAATTTGATGACCTGCTGGTTAAAATTTTGCTATTGGCTGCTATAATTTCATTTGTGAGTATATATAGAAATATGTACCATATATATACATATATATGCAAATTTAGATTTACATGAACCTGAATGTTGTTCTTTAATTATTTTTATAGGTTTTAGCACTTTTTGAAGAACATGAAGATTCGTTTACTGCATTTGTAGAACCTTTAGTAATTTTACTTATTTTAATAGCTAACGCTGTTGTTGGTGTTTGGCAAGAGCGAAATGCTGAATCTGCTATCGAAGCCCTTAAAGAATACGAACCAGAAATGGGAAAAGTTGTTCGTCAAGATAAATCAGGTATCCAAAAAATAAGAGCAAAAGAAATTGTACCCGGCGATTTAGTCGAAATATCTGTCGGTGACAAAATTCCAGCAGACATTAGAATTACACACATTTACTCGACTACATTGCGTATTGATCAGTCAATTTTGACTGGTGAGTCAGTGTCTGTGATAAAACACACTGATGCCATTCCCGATCCACGTGCTGTTAATCAGGATAAAAAGAACATTTTGTTCTCTGGTACAAATGTTGCAGCTGGTAAGGCTCGAGGTGTTGTAATTGGTACTGGTCTCAATACTGCCATTGGTAAAATTAGAACTGAAATGTCTGAGACTGAAGAAATTAAGACACCACTACAGCAAAAGTTAGACGAATTTGGTGAGCAATTGTCGAAGGTTATCTCAATTATTTGTGTGGCTGTGTGGGCTATTAATATTGGTCACTTCAACGATCCCGCCCATGGTGGTTCTTGGATTAAGGGAGCCATTTACTATTTTAAGATTGCTGTAGCATTAGCGGTTGCTGCTATTCCTGAAGGTTTGCCTGCTGTTATCACTACTTGTTTAGCTTTAGGTACTCGTCGTATGGCCAAAAAAAATGCAATTGTCCGCTCCCTTCCATCTGTTGAGACTTTGGGCTGCACATCTGTAATTTGCTCAGATAAAACTGGCACATTAACAACCAACCAAATGTCCGTTTCGCGTATGTTCATCTTTGATAAGATAGAAGGCAATGATAGCAGCTTTTTGGAATTTGAATTAACTGGTTCTACGTACGAACCGATTGGTGAACTCTTTCTTAATGGTCAACGAGCTAAGGCCTCGGAATACGAAATATTGCAAGAATTGGCCACCATTTGCATTATGTGCAACGATTCTGCCATTGATTATAATGAATTCAAACAGTGCTTCGAAAAAGTTGGTGAAGCTACGGAAACTGCTTTAATTGTCTTGGCTGAAAAAATGAATCCATTTAGCGTTAACAAAGCTGGTTTAGATCGCCGCTCTGCTGCCATTGCTGTTCGTCAGGAAATCGAAACTAAGTGGAAAAAGGAATTCACATTAGAATTCTCTCGTGATCGTAAATCTATGTCTTCATACTGTGTGCCACTTAAGCCTTCTCGTCTTGGAACTGGCCCCAAATTGTTTGTAAAGGGTGCACCTGAAGGTGTTCTAGAACGTTGTACTCACGCTCGTGTCGGCACTTCTAAAGTTCCTCTTACCAGCTCCTTAAAAGCTAAAATTATTAACTTGACCGGTCAGTACGGTACTGGTAGGGATACATTGCGTTGCTTGGCTTTGGCCGTTGCTGATAGCCCAATGCGCCCCGATGAAATGGACTTAGGAGATTCTACCAAATTCTACCAATATGAAGTTAATCTTACTTTTATCGGCGTTGTTGGCATGTTAGATCCTCCACGCAAGGAAGTGTTTGACTCAATTGTGCGCTGCCGTGCTGCTGGTATCCGAGTCATTGTTATTACTGGTGATAACAAGGCTACAGCTGAAGCAATTTGCCGTCGTATCGGTGTATTCGGAGAAGATGAAGATACTACTAGCAAGTCTTATTCTGGACGCGAATTTGATGATTTATCTCCTGCAGAGCAAAAGGCCGCCTGCGCTCGTTCCCGTTTATTCTCTCGCGTGGAACCGCAACACAAGTCAAAGATTGTTGAATATTTACAGAGCATGAACGAAATTTCTGCTATGACAGGTGATGGTGTCAATGACGCCCCTGCGTTAAAGAAAGCCGAAATTGGTATTGCTATGGGATCGGGTACTGCTGTAGCTAAGTCTGCAGCTGAAATGGTTTTGGCTGACGATAACTTCTCTTCTATTGTATCTGCTGTTGAAGAAGGTCGTGCTATCTATAATAACATGAAGCAATTTATTCGTTATTTGATCTCATCCAACATTGGTGAAGTGGTTTCCATTTTTCTGACAGCTGCTCTGGGTCTTCCCGAAGCTTTGATTCCTGTACAATTGTTGTGGGTCAATTTGGTGAGAGAAGCTTTTTGTTATTTGAAAATAAAAGGGCTAAGTCCCCATTTTTATTTTTATAAACACGAATAGGTAACCGATGGTCTTCCAGCTACAGCCCTTGGTTTTAATCCTCCGGATTTGGATATTATGGAAAAGCCACCACGTAAAGCTGACGAAGGATTGATTTCTGGATGGTTATTCTTCCGGTAAATTCTTAGTTTGTTTTTAATAAACTCGAAAATTGCTATGTGAAATATATTTAATATATTTAGTTATATGGCTATTGGTGGATACGTCGGCGCTGCTACTGTTGGTTCCGCTGCATGGTGGTTCATATTTTCTGAAACTGGCCCCCACCTGTCCTACTGGCAACTCACGCACCATTTGTCCTGTTTAGGTGGAGGTGATGACTTCAAGGGTGTCGACTGCAAAATTTTCAATGATCCTCATGCTATGACCATGGCTTTGTCTGTCTTGGTCACCATTGAAATGTTAAACGCAATGAACAGGTTAATTCTCTCAAAATTAAAAATTATTACAAAACCAATATGCATCATAATACAACAAAGCATATATTTACATGTATATATAATATATATATATCTTTCCTAATATTTAGTTTATCAGAAAATCAATCGTTGATATCAATGCCTCCATGGTCGAACATGTGGCTGATTGGTTCAATGGCGTTATCGTTCTCATTGCACTTTGTCATTCTCCATGTGGAAGTACTTTCTGTAAGTGAACAAAACTAATCGAATGTGCACTAATTAAAACTCGAATATTAATTATATCAATATTCTATAATTATATTTTATGTTTACACAATAGGCTGTGTTCCAAGTGACACCTTTAGGCACTGAGGAATGGATAACTGTGATGAAATTCTCAATTCCCGTAGTTTTATTAGATGAAACGCTTAAATTTGTTGCTAGAAAGATCGCTGACGGTGAGAATCCCATATATAAAGTGCACGGGATAATTTTAATGTGGGCCGTATTTTTTGGCCTTTTGTTTGTTATGCAGTCTTAAATATATAAGTTTAAAAACAATAATAATAATATTAATACACTTTTTAGCAAAGTCCTCTCTCTAATATTAAACAATAATCATCGTTATTGCATACCACTACTAATGAATTTTTTTTTACGCTTCTTTATCCTTTATATACACACACATATAAATGTATATATATATATATATATATATATATATATATACTCTAAAGAAATGGTCATTACTCCTTTATAACAGAGAAGAATAAGGAAAATTTATTATAAATACATTTTCTAATTTGTTTTAATTTTGTTTGTACTAACTAAATAGCTTTAATATAATATAAAAATACCGGACATACTATTTATTTTCTCATTTTTTTATCCGATCTCGACTTGATCGGATTTAATTACATAAAATGATTATTGTATTTATTATGTATGTTTTGGATGAATCTCTATGTTAACCTTTCATTTACATAGATTCTCATGCAGTACTGTTTATCTTATATATATTTTCCTTTTCTTCGTTAAAATTGATTGAATTTTTTTTCAATACCATTGTTTAATGTACAAGAGAAATTGTTTCAAATAAAACTTCATCTCTTTTTGTTTTGTACAAAACAAAGTTTCCTTCCAATGTACATAAATAAGATAATAAAGATAATTAGGATTCCAATTTTTAGTTTTCATTTCCCATTTACTCAGTACTTATCGGAACTTTATTAAATATAAAATAACAGAAAACTAAACAAATGAATCAATGAAAAAATTTTCAAATTTAAATTAAAAATGCTATCACCATATTTCAAATGTTATAATTTAAATTAACTTTTTATAAATAAATACATATTGTAGGTTATAAAAGTATTATTGTGACTTAAATATGATACAAAACGTTCATATATATAATATAAAATAGCCTTCAGTTTCAATACAAAACATACTATATATAGTTTAGAAAGCATACATATATAAAATTTAGTTTAAATAGTGGTAATTAACAGAAACAATGTAAATTATTAAAGAAAACAAAGAATCATTTAAGGATCCGCATTACATTTTAACGAGTAATAACAATAGTAAACAATAAAACGTTTGAAATTGTACAATTTCTATGCAATGCAATTTCAATTAACCAAAGCATTTACATATACATACTGCACATTCGAAAATTTAACTTTTTACGTATGATTAGTTTGCCAGCAAATGCTGGAACTTCGATCATATTTCTATAAGGCATAAAAAAGCTGAAGTAAATGTGAGATTAATAAATTTTTTAAACGTCAACAAAGTTGAGTTAATTTCTTCCAAACAATTGGCAAAAATTAGGATCAGTTAACATGGTCGTACTATACAAGTTCAAAATCTTCCGGTGTCCTACATAATGCACCTAATTAATGTTTTTTTTTTTATTTTAGTTTCTTTTGATTTTATGTTCAGAGGAGAATATGTATAGAATTGTTTATGAGCATTTTATAATTTTCTCTACTTTGGCTTTTTTTTTTGGCAATACTTTTTACACGTGTTGACTGACATTAATTAATAATCAGTTTTGCGCGATATCAATTTCTCTGGATAAAAATTGAAAAGTCTGCCACAAAAATAATGCGACTGAATTGAATAGCATTTTCATAATAAAATGACGACGTGTAAATTTGGATTAAATGTCCATAAATAAATAGTAATCTTAATTGTTAGTAGCCGATATAAAGTTTACAAATGCTATGTTTATATATATTTTATGGAACTGGAAGTAAAGATATGGACTCGAGCAATAGAACCCTTATACATATATGTATTTATTGGCATTTCATTATTAGAGGCATATTATCTAACAAAGGTAATTCTGGTTAATTGAAATTGCATTGCACGAATATGTCAATAAACACAATTTTTTTGTATATGATTTTAATATTTTTTTTAACCACCAAGTTTTATTCCCTTTATAAATCTGACTTCTTTTTACACGAACGCACACACACATAAAAAACTAATCTTTGAAAAAGCATCATCGTTGTCAGACCGGCATTATAATTTTGCAACATTGCAAAGAAAAAAGTTGTTAAAACACTTCAAGATGTTGCAAAGCTATGCATTATGCCCTAATTTCTAACGCTCTACTGTTTCTCATATTTATAGAAGCTATTTAAACTGCTGCAATAATATGTGTTGCAAAATGGTCGATTTATTATTGTACTTATATATATACAGCCGTTTAATATATAGTTTTTTTTTTTTTTTTTGATAACATTTCCCCCTTTCAGTTAATCCCGACTTCCATTAATGAAAAAGGCAAACAACCCAACTCAGATGTATTTCATAAATAAAATCATAAATAAATTTTTTCCCGAAGATTCTAGCTGCTTAAGTAATGAAACAGATACCAAAAAGGCAACCGATGATAATGATAACGAAAAACATGCAACGTTTTGTAGTTAATTTCATTAATTGCAACTGCACATTTAAATTAATTTGCTAAAATACGAAATGTAAGAAGCGTTTAGTGATGGTAATAAATTTATCTCACCAGTCTCATTGCGGTTGGCAAAACAACAAAAATATCGGTTTAAGGAATCATATCCATAGATACACATGTACATATTTATCTTATCTATTATCGTAGTTTAGCGGACTTCGAAGCGGACCTTTCCGTAAACTATAATTGAATAAAACAAATTCGTTTAACTTTCAATGCAAATGCAGCAAACACAAGCAGGATGGATGAAGTGTTATTTTTAGGCAATATCATTCACTTATAACAAGACTCTCCAACAAGACATTTAAATAAAATAACTCCGGTGAATTTCGCCAACGACGTGAATAAATAGTAACTTCATTTGTACAACAATTTTAGATTTTAAAATATTTCTTTTAATCTTAATTATAAATCATCGTATTTTTTATAGCTTTTCTGAATGTGAACTATTTACAGAATGGTTTTAAAGGCATATTACTTTTTATTATTTTCCTTTGAAATTGATGGCAGGAATAATTCCCATTTAGTTGGGCCCATAAAAACGGATAATATCCATTTAACAAAACAGCAACAAAACTTTAAAAGAAAACAAAAATGAATGATAAAAGAAAAAATTAAGGAAATCGCAATTGCAGAAGTTGCACATATTCATCTTGTCTGCCCTTCTAGCTACTGCCATGTGCCTGTAAAGATTTTATTCTGTAAAATTATGTATAAAGCGCGAGTTTATAGGAATTATGCTCATAATTACATTTATAACATTAAATTTGTTTGTAGAGTAATGAACTACAACTGATCTCTTTATATTTCACTATACAGTTTTTGACAAACCGATCCATAGTGCAAAAATAAAAACTTATCACCCATTAAAAGGTTTGGAAATCACTTCGACTTTCATTCACCGGTTTAGTCATGTCATTCCGAAAAGCTTCCGGTATTTTAAAGTAAAAATGGAAAAATTAAATACAATATACTTTCATTGGACCGTCACATCAACACTACTGCTTACTACCTAATAAAGGAAGAACTAATGTAAAAACCTCCGGACTTAAGTATAGAAAGAGTCAATGAATGCTTTATAATTACACTGTTTGTAGTTAGTTGTTTTTTTTAACTCCTTTCCTTCCAGCTTTTGCCCCGAGCCCCCACACAGCGAAATTATTCAGAAAGGATCTGTTAACCGTTAATCGCTTTCATTAACTTAGTTAAATAAAGAATTTTTATAATAACACATCTTATTTTATCCATAAAAATTTTATAGTTCCTGAAGTTGTGGTTAACAATTGGTGATCTGATTTGATCAGCGCATTAAGATAAATATTACAACTACTTCCTACAAAGCAAATAAACATAAAAATTATGTTGTGTAACTTAGATGATCCGCCGCACCAGTTTGTAATCCCTAAGGAATAAATAATTTACACGAAGAACAAACGAAAAGCAAAGAGAAAACTTGAATGAATATAAAACCAAAAAATCCTAATTACATACTTATGTATGTGAAACTATCTCTCTTCCTTTAATTATGTTGAGTGTGTGTATATATGTATGTATATATGTACGATCGTAAAATCTAATCCAAACACCAAATATGTACATAAATATATAAGTATATACTCATACATAGTGAAATTATATTTGATTTATTATAAATATAAAAGTATTCGCCAGAAAAAAAAACAATTCAATAAATATATATGTACATACATACATATAAGTTGTATATGCATAAATGGATGCGTGTGTAAATACGCACATACATACATACTTATGTATATGTAGCATATGAAAAATAAAATGTCATTTTTATTGCTAAAGTTGACCGGTATTTACACAGCGTTATATGTAATCATCTGTAAAGAGAGCACTTGGTATTTATTTAATTCTTAATTTAAAGCAATTTATGTATAAGAAGTAGCGCAATTAACAATTAAGGGAATATTTATTAAATTCGATTCGTGTAACGGTAACAATTTGAATTTTCATACAGTCTGTCAATTTATATTGAAAATAAATTACATTTTTCGACTTCAACCGCAAAAAAATCACACTTTTTATTTATATGTATTTGAATTCTTTTTTTTACTAATTTATATTTACTCTTATTATTATATTTATTATTTATAAAAAAAAAATTCAATTTCTTTACAAAAACCACAATTAAATCAACAAAAACAATTTGTGTCAATTTGACGCTGTCAATCAACTGTTTCTATATTTTGTTTTTTCAATTTCTTTAGAATGTGTTGCGCGAATAACTTACCACTCAATGTTTTCGTTTTATCATTCAATAAATTTTTTTTTGCTTTATTCACTCTTCAAATTTAAATATTGTGTTTTTAAAATGGATGGCAAAAAATTAGCATTTGATATTACGCAATTGATATACTATAACAATCATTTGGTTAAAAATGTTCAGGAATTGTCTGAAATCTTTGCGTTAACACGCCAGAGTATATAATATAAATCTAGCGCAAAAAAGAGGGCAGGTGAGAGCACAAACGTTCAGGTAAGCCGCAAAATAAAATTAATGGACGAGTAGAATGCTTGATAAATGAAAATTGCATCAAAATGTTATTGAAGCTAATGGATATCATAGCAAATATTAATTAAGAAAAAAAATGAAGTATTCATCTCATATCTTTAATATAGAAGGCTGTATTACAGTTTGTAAAAAACAGTTTATTGACAGTGTCAAAAAGTAGTTAATTTGTTTTTGTTGCATTAGTTCTTGGTTTGTTTAAGAATTTTTAACTTTTTTTTTTTTTTAAATAATAAATGTAATAAAAATGAATATTAATTAGTAAAAACAAGAATTCACATGTAAAAAACGTAAAAGCGCTAAGAAAAATATTTGAAAAAATGTATAAAAATGCAAAACATTGAAATTTACACTTTTTGGATTATTTTATCCCCAGTGTAACTAAACCAATAAAAAATAATAGTTTTTACAGAAAAATGATTTTTTTTGGGTCTAATTTGACTTTTTATTAGAAAAATTCAAATAATAAAAAGGGCTAATGAGACTCCAGACACAGGATTAGTTGTGCATGAACAAAATGGTAGTTTGTAGTTTTTGGTGTGCACAATTTTTAGACTAGCTACAAGACGGCATTAGATGCACAAAGTTAAAAAGACCGGTTAATTTTTTTTTTTTTGAGAGCTGATTTAGTTTTTTGGTCGACCGTCGGCGTGTAAACATGATTTTTTTTTGTTTTTTTTCTCATATCTGAGTGAAAATAGTTATTTTTATTTTTTTATTACTCAATGTAAGTGTGTATATGTAAATATATTTGATATATTTTAATGAATAAGTATATATACATATAAATAATTATTAAAATTGGTTTTGCTGATAGCTGAAGTTTTAATTTTCCAATGTCATTATTTTAAATTACTCCCAGTGAAATATCCAAATCATTCAGATATGTGAAGAAAAACGATCGTTTTGAAAACCCAAATCAATTCTAAAAACTACATAGATGTGATGAATTTTGATTGGTTTCGTATTACAATTTTTGTTTCATTCCATTTTATTTTTTAAAAAAGCCTACAATAATAACTAAGAAATACTACTCTGCATTTGTTTTAGCTACAAATTCAAAAATACATAAAAATTTACATTTTACAATTATTTTTAAATAAAATGTTTGAAATAAAAAAAAGGTAAATGGCGTTTGTTGTAGCAGCAGCTTTAGTTATAACGGATGAAGAGTACAGAATTGATGACATGCAAAGAAAACAACAATCCTGCAGATTTTGCATTTGCAATTCCTTCAACAAATGCATGCAAACCGCATATTTGGCCCACTGTTTCCTCACTTTTTGAGATATAAATTTGGTTAAATGGACCAATACCTGTTGCCATGATTTCTTTCTTGTTTATTGACATTTTCTTTTTTACAGCTGCTTTTCAACATATCCATATCTTCAAATCATTAAATTTAGTTCACTTATCCATATTTATAAAAAAAATTTTTTAAGCTACCTTTTTCCATCCAGATAAATCATGTATTGGCGGATCTAAACTATTCAGTTTACATTACTATTCTATATTATTATTACTATTAATAATAATAACTTAACTTAACTAAATACTTCCATAAATTCTCCACACCTACTTTATCACTTCGTGTGAATCCTCTGGCCAAATCCAAATGATTTTGCATAAATTCTATTAATGCATTTTCTTGTTTTGAATTTGTGTGCATTCCCCTTAAATACATATAAAAAATTGTAACATTTTGTTTTTTTTAAAAAAAAACTACTTATATTTTGTAATATAAAAAAAAAGACTATTGCCACAGTCTTGATTTAAAAACAGTTTTAAACTGATTCAATTGTTTTTCATCACATGTCAAAACCTTTGCGTTTTACTTGAAACAAAATGGAATTTGAAATCAATAAGACAAAACGATTTTGCCAAACGCATCACACCTTTTATTGATCCTAAATCGTTTTTATGTCTTAATCGTTTTTCATCACATACCTGATTATTTATTTCCGCAATATTTCTATACATTTTAAAAATTGCTTCACTATTTGACTTTGCGTGGTAATGCGCACAACGAAAGCCAAATGTCAAGTGTATAAAACTCACTACCCCACACAAAGCGATCTACACGTATACATCTTATGCAAGGTGAAACAATTCAGTGTGTGTGTTCGATTGCACAACAATTATGTAGCTTAAAAAATAATCCTGTGTGTGGATGCTCAATGAGATCAAACAAAAAAGCGTCAAACAATACAAGAAAAAAGCAACTCTGCTATTAAAAGCATTGCCTGCATTAACTGTTACAAAAGTGTACAAAACAGTTGTTGTATTTTTTCATGCTTATTTAAAACATATTCATTTAAAAGGTGTTATTATAATATTTGAAATAATTAATACTGAAACAACAATAAATAGGAAAAGTGGATAAAAAGAAAAATAATAAAAGCAACATATAGAATATATTCACCAATCCAAAAAGGGCTTTACAGCTTTTTTGAAGGATTTTTAATTTCTCAAAAATGCAATCATATGTACATACATATGCATATGTATATGTAATACATACATATGGATATGTATATGTTAATACATACATACATATAAATATTTCCCTTTTATAGGCTGCAAACTTTATAATGTAAATATTAATTTTTTTAAATTAAACTGTGCTAAAATGAGTTCTATAAATCTGTAGTCAGAGAAAGTTTTTTTTTAACATAGTATGTGAAAGCAATTATATTGGGATGTGATATATACATACAGATATACATATTTGCAGCGTCTGTGAAAATTTAATATAATTTGGTTAATAAAAATGGAGATCAAGTAAATCTAATATATGTATATATGTAGTTTAATACCAGTTTGGAGCAAGTGACCAAAAAGTGCCTGTGTGTAAAATACTTAAATGGCATATAAAAAACCGTGAGCCCTGCTCTTATTATACAGAATCCCCCTGCCTGATGAGAAGCAAAACGCCCCACTTAAACATACAACATATGTATGCAACATTCTAATCGGCAACAGGTGATTAGAAGCGGTGTGAAAGCTACATGCATATGTATATATGGATATACCGAAATTGCTTTATAAGAACGTCGCAGAATAGTTACTAACGAAAATGGAAAAATATCTAAAGAAAGTAAATTCTTTCGTAAAAAGATGGCAACGGATTTTTTAAAATAATTATTGCCCTTCATCCCACAAGTAATAAAGAGGTTGTCAGGCTATTTTTTATTTTTTTTTTCTTCAACGTACATCATCTTGATCCAGGTTTATGCAAGTGCTAAAAAGGTTACTTCGCCAGCCAATGCCTAAAATGGGTTGAGGATCTTACGCTGAGTAGTGCAACACAATAAATATACACACACAATTTATAATTTTCTTTGGCGGTTACTTTAAACTCGTAGAATAATATATAGGAAAAGTTGCAATAATACATAATAATAGTTGTAATAATACACAGGCAATGTAGCTTGTTTAAATGGGTTACGAATAATGTATGGAAGCCATTCAGATTTTAGAGACAAATCAATAAAGAGTCAAATATGGTTGGAGGGCGCCAATACTTTGGAAGTTGGTGGTAAAGTAAAATAATTTTTTCCGAACAGAAGGAACAGTTATGAAATGATGGGTCAACTTAAGAGAAAGTTTCTCTAAAAAAAATTAGGAAGGCCATAAACTCATCTGGAAGTGCAGATCGGGCAGAAAGCCTTCAATTTTTAAAATAACATATCGTCCCCCGGCCGTAAATACAATTTAATTTATTAGTCACAACTAATTATTATTAGGGGTGTATACTTGACCCAATCACCGTGCCATCACTTGCCATCTTAAGAGGTTGCTCTTAAATGAAGTGTAAACTGTCAATTTTTCTGAACTGTAAAATTGTTTTTTTTGTAAAGAAAAATATATTGAAATAAAGGCTTTAAATGTCTATTTAACAGAAAAAAAAACGTTGAGGTAATTAAATAACTATTACAAACATACATATGTATATGTGTATATATTTTACTTTTAAGTAACCTAAGCTTTTTCCCTTTGGTTAATTTTTTTTTACAGCCTAAGCCAAATGTAAAAGTTTTAAATAAAAGACAAAATTTGCATTTATAATTAAAATATTTTAATTCCTAATTTCTAATTGCTATAAAATGATTCAAATGTAAGTGCGCCATAACATTCGAGGTTTTTCCCCCTTCCTTCTTTTGGCAAATAATATCATTATAGTGACAAATATATGTACCTTCAATTTCTTTGTCACTACTTATGTTGCAAATGAAAACTTTTATGCATCTGCTTATGGTTATGGCAGCACTAATTGGTAAAGAAAATGTGGTTATGACTACATAATTATGGCTAAGTTGCGGCCGATTAGACCTCACGTCCCAATACTTTTCGCAAAGCTTGTATTCCCATTTCTAGTATTTCACCAATTCTTAGATGAACCTTTTTTCATATCACCGTAAGTTTTAAAATCGATCAAATATTTGCTGGCACTTATCCTAAGGAAACTGAGAGCATTTGCGTAATGTTGACGATTTTTCGCGATTGGTTTTGTGATATTTTTATTAACAACATGAATATAAAATTAATATATATTAATAATAAGTTTAAAGTTATAATAAGTTACAATTTTTATTTGTGGTTTTTAATTATTTGGATTATGTTCAAACTTCATCGTCCTGTCAACGATCGTTAAGTGTAAGTCTTTATATTGTGCATATATTAGTTGTCTAATTTTAAATTTAACGTATTGCTTTTTTGTTTTTGTATTATTAGGTTCGTTTTTGTACTCGTGTGTCTTTTCCTTAGTATTCCTTCTATGCCTCATATTTTGGCCCCTTCCAAATCAGCTTTTTGTGTCATGCTGTTTCTCTCTTTTTTAATATATCGGTTCTTTCTATTGCACCGATATACCCGTATAAAAATTCATAAAGTTCGTTCTATTTTCCTTTACATTTTATTTCGTATTCAGCATTACTTTGTTTGTTTTCTTCAATAGTTTGTTTTGTTTTTGAAGACACTGTATCTCTTGTTTTATTAGGTTTATATGTGAAGCATGACTTTCTTGTTTCTTTAGTGTAAAATTTTCCTTAAGAGGGGGTTTGTAGGTGAGATTAGAGTACATATTCAAACTTTTCTGCCGAAGAAAGTTTGAAAAAAAAATTTGAAAAATTTTTCCAAACTAAAAAAAAAATACTTTTGTACATACATATATATACATAATATTTGTACACATATATGTATGTATATACATTTTATTAATGATTTAATTAATATATAACATTTTGAATGTTTTAGTGAATTAGATTCTCACTTTTTTAGCAATAACATTAACATAATTGCATTAAAAACAAGTAACAAATAATTGGAACTAGAAAAATTCTAAGAATTTCGTCAAGAATATAATAGTAACTATTAGCAATAACGGATCACCGCTCACACAATTTTTAGTAGCTGCTGATCTAACAGTGTCCACAGTGAAATTCAGACTCAGACCATCGAATGTTACAAAACAATAAAATGCGTCCGCATCGTCATCCGTATTTTGGGCTACTGCTGTCATAGACGCGTTATAATAATTATTATCAAGTTTCGTTATACGAGTTTCATTACTAGATAGTATAATATTTTCATCAGTGGATCTAAAGAAAAAATTGAGAATAATAAATTATGCGTTTAATATACAAATATTAAATTATTTACATTATGCAATTAACGTTACATCTTTTTTAAGTATGTATGTATGTAACTGTTTAACGATAAACTGTGTAGAGGAGAAAAAAATTGCACTACCGATGTGTTAGATGAATAAATCTGACTACAATACGTATCCATGTTTATGTAGGAGTTTTCAAACCACTCGCTTATAGAGCACCGGACGACAAATTTGTATGATAATTTGTATGTATTCTGTTTTTTAATTTTTATGTATTTTACTTTGTGATCTTTTTTTGTTCTTTCAGTCAAATAAACTTGTACACATTTTTATTTTGTTTAAAACAATCAAGTTTATTGATGACACGATTTCTTACCAAAATCATAATAAGCCATCATTCTTGGTAGTTCAATATTATAACCCTTCGTCTTTTGCAGTACCGGTAAGTAACTGATTCAAAGCGTTTTCATTAACCTCTCGTAAATTTTTCTACTTCGGCCAGAAGCTTGCAACATCTCCTGCGGTATACATATACATATTTCTAGATTACTCATCTAGCAACGTAATTTACTTCTAATTGCATTTTACTGAATATTCATTTTTTAACTCAAAAATATATTGAAATTAATTTGTTTTTTTTTTTTTGGTAGGTTCGTCTCATTTTACTGCTTACTAATGCAGATAATCGGGGGGAGATTCAATCAAAGTTGTCACAAGAAACACAAACAGTCAGTTTAAATGCACTCACTTTCTTATCCACTTTTATATTAGTTGATTATTTGTCAACTCGAAGATATAGACTGAATCAACGAAAATAAATTAAAAAAAAAAACAAAATCGGCTTAGTACAGGCAGATTTGAAAAGCGAACAGGTGGAAAACACGCGATGTTAATTGCATAGTGTATGTCGATGGCTTAATACGAAAAAGATGTATCTGGCTTTTCAATTTTATGTATATACATTTCTTCTAAGAGAATAGTTAATAATTAATTTAATTTAATTTAATTATTTTAGAAAATATCTGACTTCCTCTAAAAAATTGAAGATTAAATATATAAGGCCATTGATATCTAAATGTACATACGTATGTGCAGATATGTGTGCATGAGAGTATATAGGCACATAGGCACAGTATATAGGCACATATATGTGCATATTTTGTTACGTGGATGCAAAAGTTTAAAATAAAACTTACACTAAATTTATTCTGGGCTTGGGAAATATATTTGTGACGATGCATTCCAAATATGTTTCATTTTGAACGGGATGGTTATCAAACACGATGCTACTATTACTAACATCCACTACGTGAAGCTCCTTTTCCATTGCCTTTGACCCACGATCCGTTTGGACCAAACATTTATAGGTTCCACTTAACTCGATAGATGGGTTGATGAGAGTAAGACCTCTATATTCATAGTTTTTGTCTGACGATGTTGCTTCAATTTCACCAATGTGATGCTTAAAGTAAGGCTGTAACATTAAAATCAATTATTTATTTTGTTGATTAAAAGAAACTAGTTTGACAAATAATTGGAATTATCTGTCGGTTTTTCTTTTTCGGTTGCATTTTATTAATTATATTCAAAGCGGCGTGCGTAGTCAAATGTATATATATTGTTTTGCTGGTAGTACATGTTTGGTCAGCAGTGATTATGCAGAACTCACATAAACATTCCAATCAAAATTGACACACAATATGCTAAAGCTCATACGAGGAGATAGGCGTGCAATCCACGATCTCAGCTATTTGTAGTTGACGAACATAGTAACTAGTTCACCTAACCCGAGCCTATTTATCTTTGATTCATAAATATTAATCAATTTGAAGAATTGCTCATTTCCTCGCCTACGGTAAGAGAATTTTGTCCAGTTTTTGTTTCGACCAATAAAAAAAGCCAAGTTTACTTAAAAAGATTTTCTCATTTATCTAGTGCGTTGCAGCAGGACTGACTGCCCTGTAAGTAATATTAATAAAGTAACGTAAGCTCTAATATATTTACGGATTTGTTTTCGAAAACTAAATTATTACTTTGTATGGAAAATGGTAAATAAATTCACTTATTCTAAACGTGTGTTCCATTAATATCTCATGTACAGATGTGTGTGGATGTGTGTGTATGTGAATCTTCAAATAAGAAATACCTCATTTTTAGTAAATACTGCTATTTTTTAATTGTGTATGTATGCGACTGTGTATTTCTAAATTCTGAAATGAGATCATACACATAATGGAAACGTTGTTTATTTTACACAACGTGCTATAAATAATTGAAACAACCAAAATTTTGCTTTTCATCCTTCTGCTACGATTTAGATCACAACCTGGTAAAAACAACGTATGCGTGCTAAGATACACACTTACCAGCACTGATGGTTTCTGGCCGCGTATCCACTGATATATACCCTTATCATTCATAAACCACTTGACAACAAGATAGGAAGGGTCCTCAGCAAACTCATATTTACAGTCCAATTTTATTGATTCAATTTCATTGCCGTTATCCCCCTCAAATTTTTCGATTTTAACCAATTCGGGAATTTCAATGTCATGTAGTATGATGCACTTTACACCTGAAATTTGTGGGTATATTAAATATATGTTTATTTACAAGAATTTCTCAGATAAAAATACTTGTATTACACATATGCAATACCCATTTCTATATGTAAATAAAATTAATTCATATTGAATAGTGTAATAATCTTTTAACTCGAAATTGCTAAACTGTTCCGTTCTTCAAGGAAAATATACCGGTCAAGCTTCCCTAATAATCTGGAATGATGGCGCCACCTCACACCGCACCACAATCCATTTCAATGTGTTTTTAAGTAGAAGAATTAGTATTGTTCTGAATATTAATTTTTAAATTTTAGTGCGTGATTTCAATTGAAAGATAGAATTTAGAGTTTACACATCATACTTCAGTATATAAATGGACAATCGACCGATGAAGAGAAATCCTTTTAGCAAATATTAATATAATATATAAAAATAAAATATTGATATTTTCAATTTATAAAAAGAATTTTTTTTTTTTTATAAAATTTTATTGTTCTTCATTTTGTTTGTTGTGTGGTTGGTCAAGCTGGTGAAGATGCCTGCACCAACAGTACACTCGTATGCGAGAATGCCACAAATTATAATAAATTTCATTCGTTGGAAATTTATTTTTAAAATATAGAAATGTTTTTTAATATATTTTAAATTGCTGTCTAGTGTTTCTTTAGCGATACAGAAGTTCATATTAAATGTGATTGGTATCCTTTTTAAATGGTTTACTGCTGCCCGCTGAATTATTTGCTCAACGTAACCGATTTTTCAATTTATGTGTGTATATGTAAATATTTTTTGAAACAGCGCGACATTAAAATTTCAAATATTTACCTTGAACGAATAAGGCACTTATACAAAGCATTAATGTGTAGAACATTTCCATATTTTATTATTAATAACTGTGTAAAATAATTGGGGTATGTATATATGTATTTACATATATTATATATTTATGTATCTATGTACGTGTATAGCTCGAGAAGAAAATAATAATTTTATAAATTGAAACTGTTTACACAAAATACTGAAAACAGTTGGGCTAAATATTTAACCGTGCTGAGGAGAATGTATCGAAATGTGAACTAATAAATTACTGAGCAAAAGTTTTGTATCGTCTTCAGTCTCTTTGAGTGCGGTACAAAAATAACGTATAGTTCGTTCCAATTGGCTGCCCATCAAAACTGTTTGCGCAAACATGACTGACTGACTAGAAGAGCGCAAAATTAGTAAGATAACATAGGCATGCATGTTTGTATGTATGTGTTCATATCAAAAAAAGAAAACGAAAAATAAACAAACACACAGCCTTAAATTTTCTTGGGCAATTGTAAGCGTTGTGCTTTGGTAGAAAGGAAGAAGAGAATGCATTCGTTTTTATCTCTTGAGTGATATAAATGTTATGTATGCACACACACGCACACTTGCTGCAAGTCCATATTACACGGACGAGTGCAATATGCTTAAAAAATAACTATAAAGCTATATGCGTATATATTATATGTGTATACATGCGGGCATACAAGGCGTGCATATACATATACATGGTATGGGGTGTGCATGCACTTACTTATTAAGCTATAAGCATAAATAAATAAATACGTCCAGCATACTTTTTACGCAAATGCATAATGGTTTACAAAATCAACATTTACCAGGTGCACTGTGGAAATGTAAAACGGGCGGTTTCGTTCATGTTGCAACTTTGATTTGGCTGAAACTCCCCGCTTTTTTTTCGCTGGAAGTTCTACTCGTAAGAGAGCACGTCGCTGCATTAGGATGTACTGCCATGCGCATAAGAGCCAATTAGCTGCCTACAATAATAAATTTAAATACATATATTTATTTTTAAGTAAAATATTGACATTGCATTCAATACTAAATTTCGAAAATAAATTTTATTGTCGCATTAATTTTAGATAAAATTAGGAAATTTTCAGCAGGACAGATTTCTTTTGGTACTACATTTTATAAATTTGTGAATCTAATAACTAATTTCCTACTAGAGCAGTATTTGCAAAGTAATGTTACTTTTTTCAGATTTTTAGTCAAGCTCAAATTTCACTCCGTAAATTGTAAAAAGTTTGGCTTACCCCTAAGGGAGCTATTTATACGCGTGCGAATGTGTGTTAGAATTCGTTGGTTTCACCTACAATATATATAAATATTCTCTTAGGCAGATCTAATTTTTCCTTTAATGAAAATTTTAAATAAAATACTTTATAGTCACGGTTTGTTTACCTTTTAATTTCCGCACGCTGCACACAACCGATTAAATTGTATTGTTGACCATTGTATACAAGGTGCTGCACATGATCATTACATACAAACATACGAACACGTTAATATTTAATATGGCCATGTGTCTGCAACCAACTTCTTGAAAGTCACTCAACTGGTAAACAATAGAACGTGCCACAATAGAAAGGTGGCTTTTGCTTATAAATAAAACCTATGCTCGTATAGATACATATTTGCATACATGACACACAGCCATATGAGTGTATGCATGCATGTCAATTGAAACAAAACATTTATTTTCTTTTTATTTGATTATTCTACGTACATTTTCAAACGCACATTTATCAAAACTATCATATGAAAACGCATAAGCTTATATTAATTTATTTACACTTGAGCGGAAACGGTGTACTTCGCATGTGCTACAACTTGTATTTTCTTTTAGATTTCCAGTGGTACGAATAAATTTGAGAATAAATTTATTTGCCAATAAATATAAGAGTGATATATTAAATAAATATTAAATTAATTTATATTAATATTGTTAGTATATATCGCAATTTACGGATGTGCACAAGTTAGAAAGTGTTTTTGCTAGATGGTGTATGTCTATGCTGGATAAGAATAATTTGTGACTGTGTTATCAATCCACTTCCTATGGCCTATTAGGCTTTTCAGGTTATGAAGTTTTCTCGCAAATGTTGACAAGAAGCGGACAATACAAATTCTAATGTTACTACTCTAGTTATTCACATAATTAGTAAATATATTTAACCAAATTAAACGAAAATAAAGAATAACAGCAAAACAAATGGAATTTAGTTAACCAAACCTAAAAAGTTTTGCTGTAATGTGAAAATAAATGAGCAGTGAGAAAAAAAGACTCGAGAAGTTAACTCTGTTACGCTTTCAATTTCAAACGCTAATTTGAAACTACGGGTTCCAAGAAATAACGTTAATCGCCTGTAATAATATTTATTCTACATGCAATTTCCTTACGAAAACCCCCTCATAATAGAAGAAATTTTCCTTCCCTTCTGTAATACAACTTGTAATTATTAATGTAAATAATTAATGTTAAAAAAATTTTTTTTACTCCTTAAGGGTTTCATGTTATGTATTGTTCTTTAAACACTTAAAAATCGTCCCAAATTAATAGCAAAAGGCGGCTATTCTCGTCAACGTAATATGAAATAAAAATCTAACTTTTCACGAATTAGATGCTTCTTGTTGACTTAATATCGGTTCAACGTTCATTAAAGTCATAGCTGCATTTGGTTTAGTAAAATAATTATTTTGCTATTGTTTGTCCTTTTTGCTTATTTACAACTCAACAGTTTATTTAAGTACACTTATTACGCAGACTATGCAATTTTTATTAAATACTCTGCTGTTTAATTATGCATGTTCTTTACTACCGCTAATTATACAGAGTCGGACACATAAATGTAATAGAAACTTTTGCTAGGAACTTTAACGAACATTAGGAAAGTTTGCAACTTATTGTAGTGAAGATTTATAAAAATTGCAGTACAAATGGCAACAAAATAAATAAATGAGGAATAGAATTCTTGAAAAACATAAAGACAATGAGTTGTTACCAATGGCGTAGCAATATGCTGCATATTTTTAATGTAAAATTCTTTGTCCAAAAATATAAAATTGTTTGCCGACCAAAAGTAGTGGAACATCCTATTTTACATAATTAATAAGATCTATAAAAATCATACGTATGTCCGTTTGATGCACACATAAATATTTCCATCATAAGACGAAAGTCTCATATATATTTATATTTTAAAATTATATTTTTATTTAATTTCAATTATTACTAAACTAATTATTTGTTTGAATGTAATTCTAATTATTTTCATATTTAATTATATTTTCAGTAAAGTAAAATTTTTATAAATTTATTTATCAATTGTATATGGTTGTGTGGATTTTTTGTATGTTTAGAAATTCTATATGGTGTATGTACATACTCATGTATGCATGGCTGTGTGCATGTATTTGAAAATTATAATTCCACACATACACCAATTTATTGCTATTATGGGTGATACTGTTGCCAAGAAAGAGAATTTGGTTGCAGTTTAGCATGATGTGAATGAGAGTGTGTCTGAGCTGCAAGAGGCGCATATACGCTATGCATCAAATGAGGATTCTCGTTAGGTGATTGTGTAGGGGCTGTCAACATAAATGTCGACCATTGAGGATAGTATGATCCATAGAAATCAGAGAGTGATGGTGGGTGCGAGGCAGTCGTTGGTTGAGTAGTTGTTGAAGCAGGTGGAAGGGGTGGTTGTGGATGTATTACTGGAGTAATATTTGCATGAGATGGCCCACTACTGCTAGAATGATAACGCGAGCTTTGCTGCTGAGATCCGTAAGAAGACTGGTAATCTGTATATGGTGTCTGAGGATAGGAATTATACGAATTGATATCATCAGCTCGAACGGTTGTATAATGACCAGCAACGGTGTTGCGAACTATTGGATGCTGTGTATATGATGCGTATGTTTGATGTTGACTATATGGTGCATGTGCTTGGGAAAGCATTATCTGCGATTGTGGAAGTGTAGATACTTGAACTTGAGAAGAGTTTGGTTGGAAATGCTGTTCGGTTAATGTTTGAATATGGGAAACACTAGAATGTTCTTGCTGTTGTGGCTGTGATAGAGTTTGCATCGTTTGAGCTTGTTGCTCTATCTGTGGTTGGCGTTGTTGATCAAAATTTAAAGACGTACTTTGTTCTTTAATGTCATTGTTTGATATTACTGCAAGGCTGGCTTTGGAATTACTTTCTGCATCCAAATTTGTATTGTTGTTATAAACAGCGGCTTCCGTACCAGAAAAACGATTGTACATACTTAATTGATTAGATGTCTTCGTTGGTGTTACGTCATTTGCGTCTCCATTTTTTACCAAGTTATTTAGCTTTACGTCGGAATCTTGAAGAAGAACAAGGTACTTATACTTAAGAAGATCTGGACAAAATTATTATTTATTTTGCAGTATGCACTGTTATTGTATTACATATTTAAAATATATATTTCAAACTTCTATATTTAAATACAATAATAATTCAAAAAGAAAGAATAGTATAAATAGGTTGTTACATAAAAAAAAAATAAAAAAATCCATTCGATATTACTTTCTCGCCCGAGTGCCCACGTAGGATTTCATTTAATAAACTATAAAGTAGGATATACAGTCGAATATATTGTCAAAAGCAGTCAAACGGTATTGACACAGTTCTAAAACATATTTCAAAATGGAATTCTTTGCTTGAATTGACCATTTTCATAAAACTAAGTTGATGAACACAAATTATAGAAAGAAACATTGCCCATTATCGTTTACAAAACGTTATAAGTAAAATATACATATTTATATGATAATTATTGTTTTTGCCAATGCATATGAACATAAGTACGGCCTTTTTATGGGCGGAAAGAAACGGTATTGATGAATAATTTCAAAATACCATCATTGCGATATACAAAATAATCCATCAACTTTAATTCGGCGCCATGCATAGGAGATTGGTCTTCAAAGAACAGCTTTGTTCATAATTTGAATGGCTTTCCATTTAAGATTCAGTTGACACAAGATCTTCTTCCAAGAGACCATTTACGCCACAGCACATCTACCATATGATCTTACAGGCAAGATGACAAACATGACAAGATCGTTTTTCATGAAAAAATCATAATGAGTGAGGAGGTACATTTTCATTTGAATGAATATGTGAATAAACAGAATAGCCGGTTCTGAATAATGGCAAATCCCCAAGTTATTCATCACCCACATTTGCACTCAATAAAAGTGACAGTTTGGTCAGGAGGAATCATTAGATCCTACTTGTAGACTACTGTACTCTGTATGTACTCTGTACTGTAGACTCTGTATGCCACATCACATACAAGCAGAATTACAATGGAATTACTGCAAAACCTCTTTATGCAAGTTATTTCAAGAATTCATGATGTTGATTGGCCTTCACTGTAGTCTAATTTGAATGCTTCGATCTCCTTGTTTTTGGGATATCTGAAAAGCAAAGTTTATGCAAAGAAACCAGAAACGCTGGACAAACTGAAACAAAATATTCGTGATGAAATTAATGAAATACCGCGTGAAGTGTGTGAGAATGTAATGAAAAATATCCTCAAAAGATGTCGCATTTCTGAGGCTAACAGGGGCAGACATTTATCTGATAATTTGTTCCATACATAATTGCCAACATTAAATAAAACATTTATCAATATAACATCCATTTGCTTTCATTTAATCAAAACTATAAAATAGTTTGCCTTCTCGGCGGAAACCTCGTATAAAGTAATAACGCCTATTAAAGCAATTAGTCTTCATACCTTTGTTGTCGGGAATTGTAACGAACTCAATTTCAGATTTCTCTGTTTTCGGTGACTCTTTCGATGCTAAGCTGTCTGTTTCGCCCGTTATATCAATGACATCAGTCTTTTCCGTTGCAGCAACATTCGGTTTGTTCAATGTTCTTATTGCTATAATTTTGCCACTATCTAATTGCATGTAGATGCCTTTGGCAGACTTCAGCACCATTACTCTTTGCCCTGCCTTGATAATAATCTTTGATTTATTACTTGAATTCGTTGGTATGACAACATCTAAAAAATGTATTAAGTAAATGATAGCTTACAGTATATTTTAAAACATTTCATCATTACCGAGTGGCAAGGACATTTCTTGAGCAGTCATTCCTTGTTTTTGCCATACTTCTGCTGGTATCCACCTGGTTGTTCTTAAGCCGCTGCTATTCTTTAGAGCTGTTTGATTTCTATGTGCCTGAATGGGACGAACCTATTTAAGTGGTAAAATTATAACTAGAATTCTTACAACTAATAATAATACATATTTTCTATTTGCATACCGAAGCAACTGGTCTAGTTATTAATGAACCGTCCTTTCGAACCGTTTGATATTGGATTCTGCTGGAATTGGGATAAATGGTTTGCTTCGCTGACGTCTTCTTTTGCATTTCGTAACTGCGGTGAGCCATTCTCTTTTCAGCTTGTGATAATTTGTCGCTTTTTCTGTCTACTAATAAACTTTCATGGAAGAAAGGTTCTTTCGTTAAGCATGGTTTATAATCCTTCAAAATCTTTTTCATTATAGTGTCAGTATAAGAATCCAAAGGCTTTATATATTCAAAAGTACTTGATTTCTCGTCATCGTCATCATAGTCGTAACATAAATTTGTTACATCTTTTATGGAAAGATGTGCATCGGGATTGCATTCATCAACCACTCGATCCGACATGCCTTGTTTTTTTATTTGACGATCATATATTTTCTTCTCCAAACATCGATCCATAACTAAACGATATATAAAACAAGCCCTTCGTTGCCCATATCTAAATTGGAGCAAAAAAAAAAAACCCAAATAGGCACTGATTGGATGTTAATCTTTTATATAAACTTTCATCTATTTTTACCTATAAATTCTATAAATAGCTTGCGTGTCATGACAAGGGTTCCAGCTGGCGTCGAAGATTATTACTCTATTCGCACCAATGAGATTGATGCCTAGCGAACCAGCCTTCGTTGATATAAGGAATAACTTGACATTTGTGTTTGTATTGAATTCGTTGACAAACTTTTCCCGTTCCTGAGAAGTTGTGGAACCATCTAAGCCTGTAACATTTAAGTGAGCTATTATAGAATATGAATTTTACGTTTTTTGCAAATACTTACGGAAATAATGTTTATTGTATATCCAATTACAATTCTCACCAGGAATACGATTAGCTTGGAGAAACTTCTCAATAAGATTTAATGTAAGCAAGCTTTGACTAAATAATAGAACACGATCACCTATACAGACACTTTCGTTCAGGATACAAAAGAATATTTCCATTTTAGGAGAGCTCGTAATTAAACCTGGCTCATATTTTTTCATAAATTTCACGGCCCAGTCGTATATAATTTTGTCAGAACTCTTCTTTTGCTCGACATCATTATTCTCCAAAACACTAATTGAGCTGCTCAAATGACTATCTGTTTCCGATTTATCATTATCATTTGAAGAGGCAGGCTTGTTATACTTTTCATGCTTATTTAATGAGAAATTTTTTTCCATATCTATGTCTGTTTCAATAGTTCTGATTTCATTTGTATCTAAATCGACTATTTCCGACGATGAATTGTAAGAATCGTCGGCATTGCTTGCCTCACAGTTACCTTGTTTAAGCATACAGCCAACATAATTTGGCTTCAGGGGTCGGCCCATAGCGCTCATTATAGATGGATAGGAAAAATAAGATGCTGGCATATCTTGATTGTAGGGCACATTTTGAAGAGCTGAATTTTCGTAATGATTCACTTCAGGGAACAGTGCAGCCCTACGGAAAAAAACACTTTCGTACAAAGAAGCTACCAAAGTAAATTATAAATATATATAGATATATATACTCATATGTATAGTGGTGGTCATGAGCTTTTGATTCTTTTCATAAGATAGGATCAATTGAAATAACAATGGTTATTTTTCTAATAAATATTTTTTTGTATGCTGCGCTCAATTTGATCGATAAGATCAATAATCGCTTGGACAAAACAAATGTATATATAGTATATGCACTTTATTTTCTACTGGATTTGTGAACGAATTTCTTTACATTAAACATAATTTTTATCACATTTTTTTTAAATATACTGTGAAGTTTTATCCTGCAGTTCATACAAGGCGCATTGTTAAATTTTAATGAAATATACGAATTTAAAAATTCATTTTGATATAATTTTTTATATGATCACACATTTAATAAAGTATGGCTTAAAGTGGAGGAAATGATATAACTCCAAGATATCAGAATCCCGGTTATGAAAAAAGCTTACAGATTTACTTCTTCTCTCTCTACCTTGAAATTATGCAATTCCATAGCAATAATCAATTGAAAAATTTCTTTCGATGCGTCGGTATTGAGGATGGAATTTTCCTATTTTATATCCAATAATGCAAGATTACATTCATTATAGTTTTTTTTTTTAAATAGAAAATATTATTATTCCCTTATTTGTAGCTCGTGAAACATAAATGAAAATTTGCAATTAGCATGCATCTGTAACACAAAATATTACACTTTGATATATATAAATTCTCGTTTTAAATTGTGGTTTCATTCTATATTTGTTTTTATTTATTGATTTAAAATTTCCAAAATCACATATTATTCCAAATGAAAGTTCAGATGCTGTGCCTAGAAAATAGAATACTGCACGCAATAAGTCTACAAATACAAGACTGTTCAAAGTCAAATTTGCATGTCTAAAAGGGGTGCAAGTACAAACCTATTAATACAGCTTTGTAAAAAGGTTTACTATATATTACTATATATTTACCATATATTACTATTAATTACTGAAAGATCTCTGGAAGATATTAGCCGCTCTTTCTGGGAGCTAAAGCATTCTGGTAAAATGCCTACATACTCGTACATATGATTTAAAGAAGACATAAATTACAAAAAATTGAAAAACGGCTTTTTGACTAAATAGATACAACGAATAAAAATACATATTCTTTCAAAATCTTATACTAAAATAAAAATAACTTTCTTCTAACAATTAAATATAAAAAGGTAAATAAAATACACGATGACTGGTAAAATTAAAATGACAGTGATTATATATTATAGGAATGATATAAGCGAAACTCTCACTTCAAATAAAGAACAAAACAAAACTGCTAATACATATAACAGTCGGAGACTAGAATGCGACGCTTCAAGCCCAAAAGTGCAAGAGCATGCCAATTATTTTTGTTACGTTGGTATGAGTGTATGTATAAAAACGTGTAAATTTTTTTATAAAATTATATTTGAGAACTTACCCTTGATAACTGCTTGATTTGGACAGTGGTGTGGGAACGGTTTTTGAGTCTGCGTGCGACGTTTCTCTGAGATCATTTTCAAAGTGTTTTCCACATAAGTATGAAGCTGTATCAGTATTTTGAATACATGTTTCCAAAATTGAGTTGGGGGTCTTTACTTCACTTGAATTTAAAGGCTTTTCGGACATATTAGGGAATGAAGTAGTATTGGCGGAAGCCGCAACGGACGGTGGGAATGCATTTTTATTCTCAATTGATGGAATTGGGATATCATCTACCTCTTCAATGTCCCAATCTAGTCCTGAGTCGGCCATTTTCATAGCATCGTACAATACATCAGGATGATTCCAAATTTTGCAACATACTGCGAATGCTTTTAGAGGATTGGGAACATTTTTCGTGCGCACAATGTCATTCATAAATGTGTCGTATAATTGTTTTTGTAGTTCAGTCATACGTATCAAAATAACAAATTCCTGTTTTTCGGGTAATGACAGCTGTAAAACAGTATGCGATCTTCTCTGAACGAATCCTACAAGTAATGAGTGCAATACATGGGCTCTATATCGCATTAGTTTAATGTCGTCCGGCGTAGAGTCTATGCACAGCCCATTCTGAATAGGCCTTTCAAACATGTTGCAGAATTCCGTTCGCGTACCCAAATAATTAGGGCGCACAAAGTCAACCATGCACCAATATTCAAGTAAGTTATTCTGCAAAGGATATCCTGTTAAAACAATTCGTCTGCGGGTTCGAATTTGCTTAAGAGCTTGTGAAATACCAGCCTGTGCATTTTTTATCCTGTGCCCCTCATCGCATATTATTAAATCTGGACCTGGCTTTACTAAAGCTTCATATAGTTCATCCATAACACGATTGCGAGACTCAGTGAAATGTTCATTATTGGCAGAAAACTTTTTACTTCTCCGTTTTCCAGCAGTGGTCAATTTAAGTGCCAACAAACGATACAATTCGTATCCAATTAATAATACACCACCGCTCTCCTTCCATTGCAAAATCACCTTGGATCTGGCAGTTAAAGTCTTTTGTTGATCATTAAGTACAAAGACGTCGAAATGACGCGGTCTTATATATTCTGTGTTTTCCGAATGTTTTGGTATCCACATATCAAATTCAGCATGCCAGTTTTGCAAAGTGTTAATGGGCATTACACATACAACATACTTGGAAGGTGTATACCTTAGGAATATATCACAGAAACAAACTACTTGTAAAGTCTTCCCCAATCCCATTGAGTGGGCCAAAATACATCCGAATCCACCCGAACTTTTGAACCGTTTAATAGATTCAATTATATTATCAAAAAGAAATCGTACGCCACCAATTTGATGGGGTTTTATAGTGCGAGCTATTTGAGGTGCTATAAATATATCGTCTTCATCTTCCGGATGACCAACATTAATAACAATTCTTCCTAGATGATCCGGCACATTAAACTCATCCTTGACATGCATACCACTATTGCTTGGATCATCATTTTCGTTGTCGTCTAAGAGATCTGCTTCGTCATCTGACAAAACAATACAATCGTCATCATCTGAACTATCTTCTATGGTAACAATCTCCGACGGTAACGAATCACTTGTTTCTATAGCATCTTTAGCCATATCTACCCCGATGTCTGTATCCTCTAAAGATCGATGACTTGAAGTTTTTTCTGTCTTCAAGTTATGTTGTCCAGAAATTTTAAGCAAACTTGTAGTTTTTGGTAAAGGTATGAGGTCAGAAGGATCTCTTACCCGGTTCTCATTAACAAATCGATCAAAATGGGTTAATACTGCTTCCCTCTGTTGATATTCTCTCAACAGTTTTTGTTGTTCCGCAACGCGAGCTAAACGCTCAGATTCTTCATGCTGAGCTTTTAAAGTATTTGTATCTAGTTGATTGCTATCCATTACTTCTCGAATATTTTTTCTCAAATTCGATTTTTTCTTTTCTTCTGCCAATTGGCAAAGAAGTTGTTTTTTAGCCAAATGACTGTTTTCGGCCTTTAAATCTGTAGGTGATTGACGTTTCTTACTGTCCAACATTTCAGCTGAATATAATGAAGGCAGTTCGCCTTCAGAAGTCGGATGGCTATCCACGGAAGCAGGATTCTGCGGAGATGACGAGCACATTAACATCTCTTTACTATTGGCCAGGACAGAATTATTACGATTTACATCATTATCCGATGATAAGTTCTGCACTTGCATTACGTTGTTATGAAATTGATGCATATTAATTGGTTGCGGATTTAATTCATCCATCTGCATAAAGGTATCAATTATTGGGTTGGCAACCGTATCATTGGATATATAAATAATTTTATTTCTGTCATTCATTTTTAATGCTTTAACAATTATGTGTGGATGTGTATATACATAAATATTTATATGGATAAATTTTTAGGCGACTATTTAAATATACTTAGTTTACATTTATCTAGACCTGTTTATAGGATTTGATTTGTTCAATTTCTTTTGCTTCTAATTTCATTTGTAAACATACACACAAATTGTAATATGCCATCTATGAGATACAGATTTGTTCTTTATAAACAAAAGACGAACGAACTCCATTAAATTTTCATTCCAGTTTCTTTTTGTTTCAAGCCATTGCAACATCATTACTTTTATTTTCTAAGCGAACCAATAACTATTTTAATGTTAACAATCTTAACAATTGAACTAAAAATCCACCATATTCACAGGTATGTACATATTGACTACTTTATGATACAGACTTTTTCTCTGTTCTATTTTGTGTTTTTGTTTTTTTCTGTTTTAACTTTTCACGCCTAACATACATATTTACATTCATATGTATTTAAATTGATTTTTAAAATTGTTTTAGTTGACAATAAAACACAAATAATAAAATTTTGAAACATTTTTATTTGTTTTCTGTAGTTTACAAATCTTGCTCCATTCAAATAACAGTACATATAATTATACTTTGTGCATGAAATACAATTTCAGAGTATTTGCAATTGTCAACACACACGGCAGTTGGCAATTCTAAATAAAATAAAAGTATTAATTAGGTTGGCATTGCACAAAAAATTGATTATTGACACCGCTAAGACGAGAAAAATTTATTTTGAATTGTTAAATTTTGTAGCGCTCGCAAAATTGCATATTGCATTTATAAAACAAAGATTAAAAGAATAGTACGAAAAGTTTGCATGCCTAAATTCATGGTAGAATTATTTACCATATACATGTAATTCGGTTATTTCTGTTACTGTTGTCAAACTATAGCAGAACGCATGTACAAATTCAACGTTAACTTTTATGAATTATATTGCCATATGAATTGTACAACATATCGATTCAATGTTCCGATTTTCTTTATTTTAAACTTCTTTCTGCTCTCAATAACATTTATTTTTTTCGAATACCCTTTTTAGAAAATGAAATTATTTTACGGTTTCGGAAGTCAGTGGGAAATAAAAGCAGGGAAATAAGTCCATGAGTATAGTATACAGTATAGTTGTGATCGGTAAACGAAGTCTTAGAGGAAATCCACTCACTGTTCTCATTCCAAAGTAACCAGAACACTGTTTTATCTTTATTTTAGCTAATTCTCTTAGGATATTTGTTATATACAAAAGCTGATACTCTTGTATTTGTACTTTAATTACTCAGCCCTGCATTATCGTGGTACAGATTGTGTAATGTTTCTAAAATACAAAACAGACAGTTTTAAATTTTATATATACGAAACCATTTTAAATATAAAGTAAGTAGAGGCAACTATGCAAATGAATACTTGCACAGTTACAGTGAATAACTATTTCAATAACAAAAATCAAAAATTGACTTAAACAAAACAAAATGTAAGGAAATTCCGAGCAAATAGGTATCAAATCAATAAATCATTAAAATACAAATACTTAAAAAGAAAATTACTAAAATAAAAATACTTAAAGGTTTTGAACCAACATACTGTCCCATTGAAAGATAGTTTCAATAATCTTTTGTTTTGAGATCGACAACTCTTACTTTTCCATTCCGACTATTTATTGCCTTGCTGGGGAGGAATATGGGCCATATGAGCAATGACTAGAGAGCCTTCTTGAATATTTTCGGCCTTCTTAAACCATTTACATCTCTGCTGTAATGTGAGAACATAATCACGGACCCAAAAATGTTGCCTTAGATACGTAATAAGTTTAAACTGCTTAAGGTAGTTAATGTTTTTATAGTTGCCTAGGTTTTCGTCTGGGAGTGCCATTAAAAAAGAACCAATTAACAAATAGGCAGGTGTTAGGCTACAATATCATTCAGATCATCTGACTTGGGTGTTAGAGGTCGGGAATTTAAGGCCGATCCAATTTCGATAAGGATGCTTATAAATTCTTCATAAGTCAGACTTAACTTAAAAGCAGCCTTCAGAAGGTCAACAAATTGAGGAGAACGACGAGGTATAAAGGGAAACTCAAAGCCTGTGGGTCTGCTGTAGTGCATGATCTCTTCGATATTGGACTCATTGCAAAAACGTTGCTTAAATTCTTGAAGCTTAGAGCTAACGCCAACAAAGTTGGTTGCGTTGTCACCGACTAGCCTCTGAGGTATGCTACGACGACCAAAGAACCTTTTAAGACATAACAGAAAAGTGTTAGTTGAGAGATCTGATGCAAGTTCATTTCTCTGGCGTTAATTATCCATACTTGCTGGCGGAGAATTCCAATGAGAGCCGAGGAGCCAGCATGCAAATGTTTTCGGTAAAGATGCTCATTTAAGTGAGTAAATTAAAACAAGAAAATCAAATTCAGATTTCGGTTGATTTCTCTATTCTCCTATAAGATACAAAATTTTCTTGGACCTTTGTAAACTAGAACAACGATTCTTGAACAACATTTTCTGTTTACAGAGAGTCAGAGTGTACTGATACCCTACTTTGTGTAGATGTTTTACCGAAAAATGATCAATAAATTGAACATTTTAATAAGATATTTAGAAAAACAATATGATATGGGAAATTCATTTCCTTTAAAAGTAAAAATATTAACAAAATTCGCAACATGAGTTCTTTTATTAACTTCTTACACTAACAATAATAATAGAGTATACATATATGTTTGCATGTATGTATATATAGATAACTATATGTATGGATGTAAATATGTATATCAGTAAACTAAAATTATTAATAAGAATTTTACAGAGCGTTTAATTGTTTACAAAAATTTAAAAAGAAGACATCTCAAAAGAGGTTTTCCTTTCCGGCATCATTTGCAGATTGAATGGTTACATTAAATATTTTCTTCTCCAGCAGTAGCAGTAGCAATGGCGATGCCGACTGCAGCGACAATAAAGCTTTAAGTGGCTGTGCGAGCAACAATAATATGGCGAGCATAAAGAATAGCAGGAATCGTGGAAACAACAGGATATGTATGTTTCACACATCTTACTGAAATTATAAAAAAAACATTACAACAGTATAAGTGATTCTCACATTGAAATGTGCGGTTTTGTTTCAATCTTCTCATTAACTCAAATATACGCATCCATCAAAAGGGACACATGCTTTCATAATGATTGTAAATACGAATTGTGTAAATAAACTGCAAAGCCTTCAGCAACATATACACATGCCCATATGTATTTACTCAAGAATTTATTTATGTATATATATACATATATATATATATATATATATTAATATATATATATATATTAACAATGTTGCAACATATTGCAAATATCACTTTTATGCGATTTATTGTTTGTCTAAAAAATGATAACATGCCGTAACTGGAACAGAAAGAACAAATGAGACGCCAGCACTAAAGAGCAAAAACCCGAATAGATGAGCACATTCACATGTATGCATGCATGTGTATTTATATTACCAAATTGTAACCAATTTGTTCACTACTGTAGATGGCTCTACCATTGTAAGTAGTACGATTTTAGTCTCCTAAATCTGCATGCCCGATTTAAAGTTTGTTTTCAATTTACGAAAAAGTTTTTTGTTATATGATTTGATATTCTTTTATCCATTTCCTCTTGCACTTCTGGGTACCTGCAGGGTGCATTTCACAATGTATATGCATACATGTATTTCTGATTTATTCGACTGTTTTGCTGATTATATGACAGTCACAATATGGTAAATGCATATTATTTAATTTAGTGCAAGGACAATCCTTTTGTCTCTCCTTAATATATGTTGTATGGTGTGCGCATACATAAGAAAATTTTTAGTAAAATGTTTATTCTTGCACAATAATATTGCAGATGTGTGCATTACTATTAAATTAACAATTAATTATGCACACGTCCTTCGACATACAAAAACACATACATATGTATGTAAGTTCATACATACATTCATACTTATGTAAATGCATGCACACACATTCAGTCTTACATGCTAGAATCCAACAGACAATTTGATTTTCCTTGATCTTTAGCCGAAACGTTCAATTAAATCCACAATTTACTAACTACTAACTAGTAACTAGTAAATTTTTCACTTCTCAGGGATCTATCGAAAAATATTTGATGATTGTACATGCATATGCACGGATGTGTGTATACAAAACAATCTTATTGCCATGGAAACAATACCAAATATTGATATAACTAAGCATTAACCTACATCCCTCCATATGGGCATACACACGTAGATAAGTACATACATATCTGTGTAAATTGCTCGTAACTAAGTATGTAAGTATATGTATATGAAATAGTTTGCATATTCCAAAATTATGCCATAATCAATTATAAAATTGATTGCACACACATAAAGAAACTTATTTTTGACGAGTTGTTAAAAGTTTAACCCATTTTTCGAGAATTACGGATACTCTGAACAGCACACAACTTCCCATAGCTGGAACAATGACCGTGCTAACATTGGAGATAAAATACAAATAATTAAACCACGAAAAATTTGTAGGAATCTGAAAACTTAGATCTATTTTCAGAGAAACAAGGCATTCAAAATATTTGCGAACTGTTGTCAGGATTGAATTTCTGTTTTACAGAAGATCTCTGTATAACACTCAGAATCCTATGCAGTTGTATTGATGTGTCCAAAAGACATCAGTGAATGTGCTTTCTTACCGGTAGAAATTTTAGCTATACAGGCTAAATTAGAATTAGACTTCGGAAAGACAGATCCAAAATCTCTTATTTGTCCTAATCGGGAAAAAGAGAATTTGTGAACTCTTGTTTTAAAGTTGCTTCTTTGATTGTACGTTTCCCTGATTTATGTTTTTATATATTTCAACTCCATTAGATGTAAATGTTTTTCAGATTATCTGCTCTACTGTGTACTTTCTTTTTCGTGCAATATTTTTTAAATAAAAATTTTTTTTGATGTTCACAGTGCATTAATTTCTGCATATTCACTACGCTCCACTCATTACTAACTTGTTCACCACATTATAATTGGCTTTTATAATTTATTAAAAAAAATTTTAAAATTTATTTAATTGCATCAAAAATTGCTAGGACATCGTGGTTGGTAGAAAGTCCGTCATCACATTGTGGTTGGCGATTTTAACACTTTTAACACTTTAACTGCATAGTAGGGAATGCAGAAAACCGAACACCGAGACGAAAAAAAGATTAAATAAAACTAATAGGGAGATTACATTTGGAAACTACAGAATAGTGCAAGCACTGCTCCTGACATAATAATTGTCTCTGAAAGAATAGCACACAAGGTGGTAAATTAACCCTACTGTACCGTTGGAGAGACTATGAGAAATTATATATAATATTTTGAAGGCGAATTTATGCCATGGATTCAAATATTGATACATTTGAAAGGTGTATTGAAATCGTTATTTGTGTATTGTAATAGAAATTTTGACAGAAATTGTTCTGCATTTGACCGGTGATATTCGTTACGTTGGCAGTTCACATAATATCGCCGTCTATATATGTATATATATCGTCGTTCACACTTACCGCCCAGTTGACACGTACACAAAAAAATGGCCACTACCTTCGATGTGAATTCATTTCGCTACGACATTATTAGTTTTTATTGTTGAAGTACCCGGTCATTATTGTTTAAGATGATTTCGGTGTGATAAGTATGGTCAGTTTTAAACCATCGTCTTTGTAAAAGAATTTTATTTTCCATAATAGACAATAAAAAGGGATTAGCTTCGACACTGCACTCTCTTAAACAAAAAAACTTCCATATTGAAAAACCTGTTATAAATGAAATTTATTACTTTTAATTTGTTGCATTTTTAAAGCTTTTATTTTTGAAGTTTTTTGTTAATATATTTTTAGCTTGTTTTTATATACTTTATGTATGCACTTCATTGTTTATTACTTATTTATAAATAATGTATACATATAAAAATAATTTAATAATTCTACTTAATATGTATGTATTATATATATATGTGTGTGTAAATGTACATATGCGTATGCATATGCATCTTACAAACACACACCATCAATTGTCGATAAATTCTTCCAGCTTCACGTTATTATGCTGCAAGTGTGGTGCTTAACTATAAATGTATGAATTTTTCAATCAGGTTTGATTCTATAGTAAAATATATATAAAATATTAAAAATTATTGTATATGTATGTATGTATATATAATACATAATCGTTTTGTTCCTCGGCAAGAATAAGAAATCTATTCATATATACACGTGTAAGCGTTCGTTAAATTCTGGTCGTAACTTCCATTTGTTTTATGTTGGCGTAGATTTAAAATACAATTAATTAAATTTGTAAATATTTATGTGTGGATGTGTTTAAATCCATACATATCTATGTACATAGTTTGTTCGTTTAATTAGTTTTTGTTTTAAATCTGCTTTCATTCTGTTTCGTTTCTTTTAATCATTTTATAAATTTTCGTCGTTGTAGTGGTATTTCGGTCGCAGGCGATTAGAATGGAAATGTTTCATCTTCAGTTTCATTATTATGTACATAAATATTTCATGTAATCATGAAATAATTATGCCATAGTCAACGTGCCGGCACCTAAGCCATAACCAACGCCCTTGGGACCAAAGTTACGACCATAGCAGGCACGGCAATATATGTCACCGTCAGGACCGTCATTCAAGTTTGTAGAATCTAACGATTTTCTACATTCGGCGCAGTGGAAACATCTCTTATGCCAAATTCGGCTTTTGCTGATCATTTGTTCGGCAGCAAAAACTGCGAATCCACACCGAGGACATCCCTCAGATGAACGAGCACCAGTTAACGGTTTACCATCAGGGCTAAGATATCAAAATGAGTGTTTTTCGATGTACATGTGTAAGAAATTGGTATCGAATTTAGTGTTTGAATTTACTCACAATTGAATAGTAGATTCTCCAGTTGTAGAAACCAAAGTAGGAGTGTGCCCATAACCAAAGCCTTTGGGTCCAAAGTTTTTACCATAACAAGCCTTGCAATAGATTTCTTTGTCGGGACCATCACAAGCAAGCATCGAATCTAGTGGACGATGGCATTGGCAGCAGTTGTAACATTTCTGATGCCACATTCTACCCTTGGACAATTGTTGCTCGGCTGCAAATACAGCACCGCCACAACGAGGACAACCCTCACCTTCAGGCGCTTTAATTGATGTAGTATCAGGAGCAGCAAAAGGCCGGTTTGCAATAATCTGTTCCTCTCTGTAACAAAAGGCAAATAAATTGATATCTGTGCATCAAAATCAATTGGAGGATTAAAATAAGAAATGAATAACTTACGTCAAACCGTCCGTTTGCAAGAATCCCGATCCGCATGCAAAACCATATCCGTGAGGTCCCCATTTTTTGCCATAACAAGTTCTGCAGTAGACCTCTTTATCAGGACCGTCGCAAGCAATTATCGAATCCAAAGTTTTAGTGCAATCCCTGCACTTGAAACATTTTCTGTGCCACTCACGGCCTTTGGAAAGAACTTGTTCAGCTGCAAACACAACGCCACCACACCGTGGGCATCCCTCACCCGGACGAGCTTGGATTTTACTAACATCGATGGCAGCGGTCTTAGGAGCCATATCACTGAAAATTATTTAAAACTTCCATGTGAGCTCATTATTTCATATGTTACGCATGTGCCATAAGATAACTGTGTTTACACATAATACATTCTTCTTCTTCATTAATTCCACAACAAAACGAACAATAAAAAACTATCGTACCAATTTCTATATGTATTTCTTAAGTACTGTACTGTAGTGTGTTTCTATAACTTCCAACACATTTCGTGTTTTTATGAAGATCCAGATCTTATTGTATAGTACTACGAGTAACTGAAAACTTGCTAAAAACATCTCGAGCAATTTGAATGCATTACTTCGATGAGCATTTTGTAGTCCCCTATCGAAAGTGGGAGAAATCCTACCTTAGTTTCGCAGATGCAATGTATTTGTTTCTAAGTCTGCCAGCAATTAGCACTTCCAACTTCTAGACTCTAAATCTAGTTTCTGAGCTGCTCTCAAATTACTAAAGGTATCTTTAAACGATACCTTTTTTCACACGTATGTTACGGCTGGAGATTCATATTTATTACACGGCCGATATTATATAAATTTTATCACTTGCATGTTTAGATGTGCGTGTAACTTGCATAGGAAATAACGAAATAACATCCAACTTTGTCTTCTTAAGTTGTTTTAGTGATTTTTCACCGTTGGAAGACACTCGTCTTTCGTATCCAAAAAAAGCCAGTTCTATTTTTTAGAATATGCTCTTTATTTTGCAGTTAGAAATCTGAACGCCCTGTATAAAAACACATCGTCTAAGATTTTTTGCGTACATACAATAAAAGAGCAGATTCTAAAAGTCTATTTCTAGATGCATTGATAGCTTTAATTTTGAATTGATAGAAAAAATCAATGAGAATCGTTGCGTTAACTACACCTACACATTTCTTGCCCAAAATGCGTTTGCATTGAAAGAATGTATTAAAACATTTTAGACATATAAACTTACAATGGCATAAAATAATGTGTGTTCGCTACTCAGAATACAGTTTATTTCCTTCACTTGCGTGAACATAAACGGACAAACGATCTTTTAGCCTCTACTACTGCAATGCATTCGGCTACAACTAGAGGAGAAAGGAATAGTGGTAGCGAAGTGAGGTGATGCCATTTTAAATAATGTTTTAATCTGCACAAAGAAACTCACTCCAGCATTGCTAAATATAAAAAAAAAGTGAATCAGTTCTTGCTTATTTTTTTCCACCGAATACTTTAACTGCCACACCCTCCGTGGAAAAGTAGCGAAATTTTTTAAAATTAAAATACTTCTTTTCAAAATTTAAGAGCTAAGAGTGTGGGAGTATTGAAACTTGAAACGAAATTTTAAGCAAAACTCGATTGAATACATAAACATGTAACGAATAAAGAACGTTCACAGGGGGAGGAAAAATTAAACAATTTTATATACAATACACAGATATGACGTAAAAAAATACCTCTGCCATTCAGTATCTTTCACATCGGACATTAGCCCTAATGATGACATTCCTATATAGCCATACCCTCTGGCACCAAACCTTTGTGCATAGCAACCTTTAATAACAATTTTAAGTTTGAATAGTTCTTAATAAATGCGAATAGATATAAAAAAGTTCACACGGAATGTATGGCCACTTATAGATGAATAGGCATACATACACTTTTATATTCCATCATATCTTATTACAATCAGAGTTAAATATGTACATAAAACACAATTACTAATACTTACCCGTTAGCGTAGCAGTCAGATTGAAGAGCACCGCCACCCTGACCATAGCCGTAACCCTTGGGACCAAACTTTTTCGCATAACATGCTGAGGTTGGAATTGAAGACAGAAACAAACAAAAAAAATAAACACACCGAGACGTAAGTCAGACGTCATGCTCATACAAAGTGCATAAAAACACAACGCACATGCGTATACATGCAGTGCATACACAAGTGCCATCTAACCCAGCTGCCAGTGTGTCAGTCGTAGCGAAAGAAAACGCTTTTCAGTTATAAATGAGATAAGAAATTTCTCACGCAAAAAACTTAGTTTTTCTAAGCACATGAGCCTCTGCGGCGAATCAAAGGCAATAATGGCAAGCTTTCAAATATTTATTGCACAGACAATATCGTGAAAAGATATTGAAAGCTGATGCTGAGTCACTTATGATTAAGTAGATTTTTTCAACTTGAAAATTTATGTATTAACGTTAAAATAGGATCATATGCTTTTCCTTAAAGTACAATATGTATTAATAATACTCATTCTTCAGATATATTTTCCTCCTCGGCATAGTAGCAGAAAAGATCTTGTGAAAGAAAATTGATAATCAATTATTTATTAATAAATCGTTAAACATGCCACATCTATTGAGCAAATCGTTCCCAAGAAAGGGTAATTATTTCATTTACCACCCCCCTTTTACAGCCCTGCATATATAACATGGCATTGTGTCTGCACAAGTAACAATTAATGTATTTACCTTTGCAATAAATATTTTTATCTGATCCTTCACAGCATAGAATGGAATCCAAGCCCTTCGAACAGTTGCCACATTTAAAGCATTCTTTATGCCAAGCCTATACAAACCACAAAAAAAAAACATACAATAAAGTGCAAACAGAAGACAAAGTAGAAACGCTTCACAAAAATGAAACGCTTAGAGATAGGAAAGACATAGAAACTACAATTTGTAGGCGTGGAGATGGAAACACACATGCGCCATGTTCAATAACTTACAACGGATGTATAATGAACATACGGTCCACCAAAGGTGTGGAAATAACGATTGGCATGGAAAAAAGTTGTGTATGGGTGAGTGTGTGTATGCTTGCGCAAAATATGTGTGTTGTACGAGTACGTATTCGTAGGCTCACTGATCGTAAAGTTAAGTACCTCTGCAATAAATTTCCTTGTCGGGCCCATCACAATGCATTGTTGAGTCCAAAGTGCGATTGCATACCAAGCATTTGAAGCATCGTCTGTGATAACCCTTTCGGTTTTCGCACCAATTAATTTTTGTTATCATTTGTTATATCTACATATTTACTTATGCATGTATGTAAACATGTATATGCAGATATGTATCTAAATATATGTATGAAATTATAAAAACTGTAATACTCACTCTGCCCCTGGCCAGCATTTGCTCGGCAGCGTAAACATAGCCGCCGCATCGGGGACAGCCTTCGCCTTCTGGAGCTTTAGCAATTTTTTTCGGCTCAAGTCGTGCACCATTGCGTACACCATCAATTTCTCTAAAATATGAGAACAAATTATGTTGTACGTTTCTTCAAAATTGTTTAAATTTTACATCTCATCAAATATTACAATAAAAAGTATTTCACACATGTACATGTCCTGGCAGCCACTGATCATAGTCCATAACTATGTAGATTATTTCTAATGCCGTCAGGTGTAAGTTTATTTATTTTTGAATTAAATGTGTGAAAAACATAACACTTCCTACTTTCCTTCTAAAATATTGGATAAAACTGCTACACGTATAAGCATGTACATTTTTAGGGCTTAAGATTATCGGCATTAAATGATTGTTTAACCATTTTTACCCATCATATCAAAGAGGATAGAAGGGTATATATATGTAGGTTTGATATGGCTATTTTAATTTCTAAAATATTAGTTTGCGACCGTATAAAGTATATACATATATTCTGGCTCCATATATTAGAAGGGACGTTGATTGAGCTTTGTACGTCTCTCTGTTCTCGATATTTTTGCCGCGTTGTAAATTCAGCATAAATTTTGCTTAAAACAAAAAATTTATACCTCAAGTGGTCAGAATTTTCTCAAAAATATACAGCATGAAAATCGCCGTACCGTATAAGTAAAGTACTATTTATTTACTATTATTTTTATAAAATTTTTTAATTTTTTAGTATTACATTGCAAAATTAAATTCTCCTTCAGTGCAATATAATTGCAGTGTACCAAAATAGCTTTGGAATATATTTTTCGGGAAGGGTATATAAGATTCTGTGCAGCCGAATATAGCAATTGTACTTCTTAACTGCAATGAGTCAAAACTATGAAACTCTATTTGAAACCGTTCGACAGTTCTTTTAATAACTGTGTATATCTTTAAACAGTTTTTTCTGGTCCACTTATATTTTACTGTGCACGGGAATGGATACACATAAACTTGTGCACGGCCTCGTCTTGATGTTTCTATATGCAGAGGCATGATGACATTTCAAACCACGTCATCTTCAGAAAATGCTAACAATCATCACACTCGTATTTCTATATCGCACGCATAATGAAAGTGTTACAAATATAAAAATTCTGAAATATTTTTGCTTATTAATAGTTTTTTATCTTCTTGTTTTTAATCATGCGATTTACAAGGCTTTCTTTTTATTTATAATTTTAATTTCTGGGCGCTACACATACACACATAAACATTCACAAGCACATGCATACATACAAAAGGTTTGTTATCACATAACCGCGTAACGAAAAAGTTACTGTCTCCAGTTATTAATATCATATTAAAAACTTCAATAAACCATCCTTCAAGAGGATTATACAATTTTTATTTTTATAAAGCCTTTTTACAAGTTTTGATGTTGAACAAATTATGTAGGCCTTAGCAGTTAAGTTTTTTAATAAGACACCCACATATTAAATATACATTTGCCAAAAAGGAAAAACAGATTCAAAATATTTTTTTATATATTCTATATATTTTTTTTAGTTATATTTTTATCGACATTGGAAAAATTACATTATTTTGATTGCTTTATTTTTGAATTATACATTTTGGGATTTGTGTGTGTGTGCCTTGCGATAATGCCATTCCGAATGCGCTAAAAATTTAAGTAAAATGCATTTTTCGTGCAGTGCATCAAAATTTGCATTTTAAGCAATAGTAACCTAACAATCCTTTAATTGCTAAATTACTATGCTATATATGTTTTTTATGTTCATGCGCTGGCATGATAAAAAATTGACTTTGACTGACAATCAAAATAATTGACTGATACAACGAAAAATAATTATAGAAAATGTTTCTACTTAATCAACCATTGGAACAACTTTAATTAATAAAACTAAATAAAAAATTTATTAGAATAAAAAAACCGTGAAGGTTCGGTTATAAAAAACTATTGATTCAATTAGCTAAAAGCTGATATAATAATAAAATTAACGGCTGACATTTTCTTTTGTAATTCATTAGCAAAGCTTCAATCAAAGTTTAATTTTTACTGCAATTGATACTGTATTCTGCCGTGGATTTTGGGGCTTTATTTATATGAACTTGAAAACTTATTGCTTTATGTTCGAGGTAAAACTGCAAAAATAACAAAATGCTTCCAAAGAAAATTAATTTTATTGTTATTTATTGGACTTAATTTTCTTTTTATACACATACGAAAAGCGCTCACTATAATACATTCTATTGTTTATTCGTTTTTGGATTTTTTCAAGGCCACTGCCAGAATAACGAAAATTTTAAGTTTGAGACTACGTCATTCGCTTCGATCAGTATGTTGACGTTATGAAGGTTACAATCTCTCACGCAACTCGTTGTGGAAACGTGAGATGATGGGACCCTGGACAATAATGTGCTGAATGTCTTGATATTTATTTATAAAAACCTGCATATATACGTCTATGTCTACCTGCATAGAAGAGATTTTTAGAAGAGATTCGTCGAAGAATGTACACATGATAGCCTGGCTTTAGTAACCTTCCTGCCGCCATCGGGAATATATGGGTCAGCTATCGTGCTGTTGTAAATTTCGATGATTTCATACGCAAATAACAAAACACACGCATAAATATTTTCATTTATCCATGTACATAATTCCATACATATATTTGTGCGGTTGTGTAGTTTTAAACTTGAAATACATATACAGCAGCATAGCAATGCATGTTTGGATGTGTGGATAGTATATGTATGTGCGTATATTAAAATAATTACACGACCATTTTTTATCAAACAACAAAGAGTTGTAGTTGTAACAATTAGTCAAGTATAAGTTTGCTTGTGTGAGTGTGTACCTTTCTAATCGTCTACAGCATAAGGCAGGCACATTTTCTTGCAAAACTTGAACAAATATTGATTGTCACACATGTACGTATGCATGCTTACCTACTCGTATAAGGAAGCCTAAGTTACTTTAATACGTTGAACATTTTTTGACAAACCCTATACCTTACGTTACATTAGAATTTACATACAAACATGTGTATATATTTCATAAATTTTTTAGTTTTAAATTTGCGCTTGCATAAAAAAAAATTTTAATAAAATATATTCATGTATTACATTTATGAACTTCATTTAATAATTAGATATTGTAATCAAATTTAATAATTTTTCGACAAGGCTTTGATGAATGCCTTTCAAAGAAAAAAGAAAACATAATGAAGTCATAAGGTCGCTGCCTTTATGTGAAGGATATATTTTTGTTACAATTAGTCACCTTTGCATGAAAAGCTTTAAAAAAAATTTTAAAAACATTTGAAGTACTGAGTTTAGTTTTCGTAAGTATTTGCCATCTTCTAGGGAAATGCAAAATACAAATATGAGCCATTAATCGTATAGTTTTACTACTCCATGTTTGCAGAATACTGAAATTCCACTAATTTTCGATAATTCACTGCAGAGCAATTGTAAAAGTGTGGGCTTATATTAGAAGAATGTATAAGCAAATTAGTGGTCAAATTTCCTCCTTTGGCGCTTTAAAAACTGCATTCTCTTTGACACGGACATGTCCAATGTCTACAGTAAATGGGTTTTACTGGAGTATTATAAGTAACTAGTGTTGGTGACTGTATCAGCCCATAATAGGTAAGGGCTGTTTCCTTGAAGGTACATGCATACAAACATACAAACTCAACATTGTTAATCCTATTACGAATATATGTGTACGCATATCCAGCAAGGACCATATGAAAATCATTAAGTATTAATAAATTTTGTTAGTCTATATATAAATACACACATGCATATGCACATATTAATTCTATTAATTATATGCACATATTATGTATATTTAAACATTTTGTATTGAAAGGAACGTGAATAGTGAGCGAATGAATGCTTTAGTATGTATGTATGCACTAAACATATATGTATGGATGTGGGTGTGTTATGCATTTGGTGTACGCTTTTTCATACGTTAAATGTTACTGCATAAGCCATGCGATTCAGTAAGTGGTTAATTGAATTATTTGACAAAAGTTAAGTTGACGTTCTCTCACCGTTTATCTTTTGTTTTGCTATAAAACACATGAACATATTATTAAAAATTGACATTTTTTTGTTTTGTGTTTGTGAGTTTTTTTTGTAGAAGTCTATTTTATTTGGCATTTTATTTCATAACAAAAATATATGTATATATGTATTTATATGTATAGCTCTCAATATTTATAAAAAAAGACGCAAACTAAATAAATTCATAAATAAATATTACAACAGTATATGTAAGTAACAAAAATACATACTTTTACTTTTGGTTTGTTTTTTTTTTTTTTTTTAATATACATCTTTACATTTAACGCAAGAATTATTTAGAGATCCAACACAAAGGAGGGAACAATAAATAAAATAATTAAAGATTAAATACAAAGTGATAATTAAATTTGCTGATGTAAATGAAACCAAAACAAAATATGTATTTAATTTAAAATTATAATAAAAAGTAAATAAATATTTAAATGTATATAAAGAGAATACCACTTCGTATGTATTGTTCTGTTTAGGTATTTGAACGTTTAGAGTACAGAGGGAACAACGGTAGTAGAAGGTGGTAAAAGTAGTAGTAGTAGTGGAGTAGTGGTAGTAGTAGTAGTAAACAACAAATGGACTAACTGAAATATAACATTGAAACGGAAACAGATCAAATCCAGAATTCCAACGTTGTTGCGTCTAGAATTCGCCAGTAAGTAATTTAGTTGCTGTGATAATACGAAAAATTAACTTAGTATGTGTTTGTGATATTTGTAATAATTCTAAAACTAACTGTTGTATTACATACATACATACATATATACATACATACATACATACATTTTTATCAAAAGTGCAAACATAATAAACGTTTGTAACAGCTCCTTATACATATTCAAACAATAATAGTTTCGTACTTGTGCATGCATATATAAAAGAAGGTGTTGAGTATTTATAAGTGCATATATTTTCACGACGTATGTGAGTTCGTGGGTGTATTTTGCACAATCGCATTGCCATTTGCATGCACCCATACTCATATCCCCACGTATCCGCACAATTATTAATTTCTGCTTTTTTGTCGTTTCGCTCAAAAGTGAAAGTTTCGCACAAGAACGGGGAAATGCAATTAAAAATAAACGGTGACATACATATAGAGTTATTTAAATAACAACTTGCGGCTGGCATATACAATAATTATACTGAGTGAGATATTATGTAAATAATAAAAGAGTAAATGTGGAAATGTATGCATTAGTTTACATGTATGCGTATTGTACAGAACATATTCCAATATGTGTTTGTGAGAGCTACATATATGTTTATGTACACGTTTATTTAAGGCAATATTGTGTGCACATACACATGTACGTAAATATATGTATGTGTTTATTGAATGCGTAGAGCTACGTAAATACACGTATCCAATTTTTCGTATGGAATTCACAAATTTCTGTTTATGGCAGTTTTTAATAAGTGTTTTCAATAAAACCTTCGAAAACATTTCATACTGAGACAGTTTCTGTATATCAAAATAGATTCTATCATTTAGAGTGCTTTGAGGCCTTGTATGGATGTAAATATACATATATTCATATATATTGTTTATGAAGTATAACGTATGAATATATATATATATATATACATGCATATATATACAAATGTAACACATATTCATACATATTACATATTCATTTTTGTATATATAAAAATATATATATCTGTATATAAATCAATTCATATATATATACACATACATATCTATAGAACTATATATAATTGAAGCAGTATCTACATTTTTATTATTATACACATCGGTCCAGCGGTCCACACAAAATTGCATATCCACACGTATGTATATACATATGTGCCCATACATATGTTTACGTAAATTGAAATATCCGAGTTCATTCATTCATTGTTTTACTTTATTCGTTTAAAATACATGCATACATACATACATATATAAATGTGCATATATGTATGTAAAAGTGCTTTGGTTATACATATGCATTTTGTAACTTACTCTCTGTTCAAATGAGCACCAGTGTCCATGGACAGGCAACCAGCGCCGCCACCGAAACCGTAGCCTTTAGGTCCATATTTGCGGGCATGACAGTTTTTACAGAACAATTCTTTATCATGCTCTGTGCAGTTGGTCGAGTCGAGAGCTTTGTTGCACATTCCTGTAGAATACAAACGTACAAATTTAAGGTTAGTTTCACTTGCAACACATTCTTTCATTGTTTAAGCTCAACAAGTTCGGCATCGACTATCATAGAAATTTATTTGCTTCTACACTGCATCATTAAAGTAATATATGTATTTTAAGTCACGTACCACATTTAAAGCAGGTCTTGTGGAATTTGTATCCTCCGGCAACGCGTTCTTCGGCAGCATATACGGATTTACCGCACTTTGGGCACTTTGGAGTTTCGGCGGGAACGAAAGGCATTTTATTTGTTTAAATCTACGTATGAAGTAGGAACAATCAACAATTAATATATTTTATTCGTTTAAAAATAATGTTATCAAAATGGTACAAAATTGTTAATTGCTTAATTTGATTTTGAATCAAAATGTTATATAGATGGTCTTTAATTAACTATCACTTTACCGCACTGAGGCACCACTACGTGAAAAATACCGATTTAAAATGAACTTCACTGATGCTTAGCGCAGGTAGTCTTTATTTCATACTGCACACGGCACAACACATAATAGATGCGAAACAAAATTATGTATAGAAAGAGGAAAAGATACACATTTTCAAATCCCCTAATGGAACGAATTTCACTCTTTTTCTCTTTATCTCTCTCACTCTTTCTTCAAATACAGCATCTATAATATTTGAATAAGAAACACAAGGAGTATTTTATGAACTCTATTTAGATTTCTTATTCTCAAGAGAACCAATTTATTTCCTATTTCTTCGGATATCTTCGATTTTCACAATACTTATATCTAGCGCTTCCTAACCCTTCTTAGCCTCCGCCTCTACTCTTTCACTTTATTTATGTCAATTACAAATCAAAGAAATATTTCCTACGGTTACTGAAGTCGGATTTTTTTTTATTTTTTTTGGTAAATGAAGAGATGTAATGGGTCATTTTATTACGTACACTACATATTGAATGCGGAAGAATTATTTATTTGTTTTCTTATTTCTATTCTAAAATATGATTGTTTGATTTCCAACACATCTTTTATAAATAAAATTCTATTTTTAATAATAAACACTCATTTTTTGGTATAAAATAATATTTTTGAATATGGTCATACATATGTAGACATGATGTGATTTAACTTGTATGCGTGTGCACATTTCATCTATGTGTGCATGCATACATATGTGTACCCACACGTCTGTAAGTATGTATATAAAAAGTATAAATTTAGAATGAATACGTGTTAGCACACGTTTGCACTCATTGCAAAACAAAGTTCTATATTTCGATCAGATTAACTCCATTTTGATTATAATCATTAATATCTTAAATAGAACTTTGAACTGTTTCAGTAATTTAAAATATGCACACACATGGTTATGCATGAATAGATGTGTGTAAGTATAGATGTGTGTAAGTATGTATACAAATCTTAATTATTATTTCGCACATTCAAGATATGTTACTTCATCTTAAATTAAATTATTTACTGCGCACACCAAACGGAAGATAAGCAGTAAGTTTTAAGCTAATTTGTGTGATATTATGAGTATACATTTATTGCCAGGTTATAGAAGACGATCGAAAGTGATGATCGTCTGTCTGTTTCTACTGAAAACCAAACAACCTAAATAATGTCGCAGTTATCAGATTCATTAACCCGCATACGTATGAGCAACGCTGGTTATTTTTATAATTTTTATAACTCATACGTTCGCGTGACTAATGTGAGTAAATGCATTGTAGGATCCACTTCCCTCTAAAGTCCACCCAGCATTACTAAAGCAAAAGTAACCCTGCCTCTCAAGTGGGAGCTTACTTTGATACATATGGACGATTTTATGCATGCTTATGTACGTTTGTAATTTTTGCAAAAATTGACAAATTAAATCAATCAATATGCACTTGCGTACACATGTGCATACATACATACGTTTGTATGTATGGCGCCGAATACAGGGGTAAAAAATAATTTCTAATACCATGTGCATTATTTTAACCAAAAATAATTGCAGAAGAGAAATCTGAATGTAATGAATCATACTCATGCAGAAACAGAAGAACTTCACCAAGAGCAGAATTATCGGCTCATTAGAATGACTGGCAGCGCAATTCTGATTCTGCGAAGAAACCATTTCAAATTGAGAATAATTGTGAACGATGCTGTTTGTTAGAAAAGTTGTTCAGTACAAATTGTGTTGCTCGGCGTTATAGATACTTGTTATCCAAAAATGGAAATATACATATTTTTATTCTTTAATTGTGATGAAAAATATGCAAAATCATAAGAATTTCAAAAATTTTAATTTATTCTGTTAGTTATTCGGTTCAGTTAGTCTAGATGGCTGCTTTCCGTTTGCTGCTGAAATCAATCTGATCAGTAGACCTTCAACCAAGCAAATAATAATTGCCTTTGCACATATTGTTCATTTTTGTCTAACAAATACTTTTATTTTCAAGAAATGCGACCAATTGTACAATGACTATAGACAAATAAAATTGATTCATGTTGGATAAAATGTGTTATGTAGGTTTGAAAACATTTTTTCAAATCTTGCTGAGATTGCATTTTTGTAATTCTCAATAGATTTTTGCGCATAATGACATAACATAACCAGTTTTTGATATTAATTTTTTAAACAGTTTGCTTTAATTTCTACTGATGAGCTTGTACGCCACTTTTTTCTAGCAGTTCTTTGTATCTGAAGTTCTCCGCAAAATAAAACTATACAATTTTTATTGATGTAAATGAATTAGCCCCCGGTCATTCAATGCATTGTGTCGAAATTATAGAAAATGACTAGAGATAGCGAAGACAAGCTATCCAGAGAACTATTCTGCTGATAACTTTTTTTATGCATGTGAAATATTCTAATTTGTTTAATTTTGCAAGACTACAATTGACTTGAATACCTCTACTATTAATTTGTATTTCAATTTTTCTGTTTAAATGTTTGAAGTTGTTTGCTTTTTAATTTGCACATTGTAGATAATTTTTTTCATTCTTTATTTTGCATACGAATAAATCAAATCGTCTAGACGTAAATAAGCTTATAGCACATTTTCGATTTGTTTCACATTCGAGTATGGAACGTTCTCCAATACACATAATTTGCTGTTACAAAGTCGTATAAGTCGTATTAAATGTATTGTAATCTAAATATAGATCTATTAATGGGCATGCTTCCAAACGACTTCTCGCTCATAAATTATATAAAGTAAAAAATTAACAAAAATACAAAATTTTACAATCACACTCATGTGCATGTATATAAAAGTTTGTATACATGTACTCATTAGCAGTAGTCCGCCAATTTAGCACCCACAAAACCACTGTGAGCAAAATAGAAGCACATATTTGTTGAAGATTAATGTTATTATCATATGGGGTATATATTTTTGTCAACTTGTATGCCACCTGGCAATGAGATTAGTCCCCAAATAGATTTTTATTTGTGATTGGCAATTAGAAACTTTGAGGAGACATACATAGAGGAGACAAAATAGAATAAATCGTACTGGTAGCATTTACTTAAGGACTCGTCGAGGAAGAGAACATTTACATAGAAACAAAAAAGCAAACTCTGAAAAATGTTTGAGGTCTACTTACCGACTATAAATGTAGCTCGGTTTGGTATATAAAAAGAGTATGCTACGATGTGTCGCTTTTAAATTTTATGCAGCAACTCGCTAATGTCCTGCTTAATTTCATTTCAAATTTACACATACATTCAATATGCACATACTCGTACACATAAATTTACATCCCCACATTCAGAGTGAACATTTACATTTGTATATATAATACTCACATATATAACTAATTAAAAGAATTTTTTTGAGCGGCGGAGGAGTAAATATTGCTGTTCACAACGATCGAAATGCCGAACTACTATACTAGACAAAAAATTAAATTTAATCATGTTAAATACATTTGCGATGATGCTATGTAGTCCGGGCATGCTACGCAGCAAGTGCATTCGCTAAAGTCAGTGGTCCGTATGGTTTCACAAAACTGCTAAAAACCTTACAAAAACTTTCAGATTATTCAGGATAAAAATTTAAAAGTTATCCATATTCTTCTTAACAGGTATCGAACCGAATCTATGCAGATTTGTATAGATGATCGGACATTGTCATTCATTGAAAGATGTAGGTTGTCTAATTCTGAGATAATAAGAAATTTACTAAACATCCACTGATATTTTTTGTTGTGAAAGAAATTCTGGTAGTTGTTTTCTTATTAAATTTCATTATATAGAGTTTTACTTATGAAGTTTTAAGAAAAGAAATGACCAGCCATAGTAGTACCATCTTTGCAAGTGCTTTTTCACATGTAAGTACTGATAAAGATAATGGCGAACACCCCAAGTACCCGTGCTTGAGTTTCTACTGTAAGAGGTTTATTGGTTTACAGATCCCAACAAAGAGAAGACTGGTTGATATCAAAAGAAAAGCCGAATCAATTAGTTTGGTATTAGTGCAGTAGACGATATTGGCACCTTCCGAGCAAGTTCCGGCAGGTGTTTAGTGGTAACGGGTCAACTTCCACTAAGATGAAGAAAATTTCGAATTCAAGGTTGGCAAAAATACCATTAAATGGGATTAGTTGCAGCCATCTATACCAGCAAGTGGAACACTTGGTTCCTAATTACCTATATTTACATCTTATCGCCGCGCTTCAACGAAGTTATGATCCAGCAAGTACCAATATAAATATTTATAATTAGAACGTACTTTCAATCCTACAATACAATAAAATATTAAACAAACGTCAAAAAAGAAATAATTTTGAGGCTAATGGCGGATATTTCGTTGTGGGCTTCAACAAGATCTTGTAATAAAGCTTCCTTTCCATTTTTCTTTGTCAGTAGCAAGAAGATTGTCCAGCTATCGAGTTTTCTTTGATGGACTCCAATACAAGTATAGTAGAATTATAATTTAATAGGGTTTTCTGTAAAAGGTGCGATTATATTGTGGACGATGACCCAAGATGTGAAGTATAGAACATGAATGGAAGAAACTGCTTATGAATACAGGCGACTTGTCTTCTTCGCCTTCAAATGATGGCCATCGCCATGCTTGTGGAGGGCCTTTGATTAAATGCCGATGTGTCTGATGACAAAGTTTCCTTCTGTAACACCATTTTATATTTGCAAACTTTTTTTTTTGGTGAATATTTCTGAAATAAATAATTAATATGCTTAACCTAAAATTTGCCAATTTATATTTAAAATATTTTTTGTTATTTTTAGTCAGAATTACAAATAAAGTATTTAAAACGGTATTGTAATAAAAATATTTCATTAATATTAAAGTACAATCGGATAGGGAAAGAAGTTGTTGATTCAGAGGAGTGGAATACAATAATTTGAGAATGTTATATACATATACTATATACAAAAATCATTACGTCATAAATTTTCAATTTGACATCTAATACATTGTTGACTATATTTGGATTGACCAGAGTATGAAATACTCAAACTTATTAACTATAAGTTCTTAATTTCGAACCATTTTCTTAGCTCTGTTGTAAAGTAACAATCAGACTAGTTAGGGTCTTACCATATTGAAGTAGGGATATGTATGTATGTATAATGTACATTTGAAAATACAAGGAAATAAATTGAGGATTAAAGCGTATGCGAAAAAGGAACTTCAAAATAGTAAGCTACGCAATCAAACAAAGTTACGAGACACATACGAGTACATGTACATATACCTGTAAAATAAAAATATATTTTGCTTATGATTACAGCATTCAATAATTATTCAATAATCCAATCATGTATATTAATCAATATTATAGATGTTTCTTTCTATCAAATGGATGCAACGGCTTCTTATAACGTGCAAATATTTCTTTTTTGAACACCTCGAAACGTTTACTGTTGAATGTATTTTGTTGCTCGCGCCATGATGGGCGGCCGCCCTTTTTTTGTAGGCCCCAATGGCAGGTGAATACAGGAGTTAAGACATAAAATGAGTAACCAGATACATACATTTCATAGACCTTCAATGAGCAACGTCCAGAGATACGTAAGCAAACATTCCGACGAATAAGTGTGTGAAAATTTCCAGTCAACAGTCCGATCCGTGTGGCGGAGCGAAATATTAAAATGTTAGACGTAAACAATAAGAAAGGAAAATAACTTTACTTAATATACCACTACTTTTTACATATGTATGTGCATACATAAACACATATACACATTCTTAACACATATTTATAAACACCAAAATCATGTTATGATAGCAGTGCATAAGACTTGTACAAATAATGCAGATGTAAGAGAAAAATAACTTCAACTTGATTCAAGTTATTTTCTCCATATTTCACAAACACGAACGCTTTGGAAATAGGTAATATTTCTGTGCCGGAATGAGTTGACTACGCGGTTTTCAAAATGCATCAGCAATTTACTGATGCATTCCTATAATTTAACCCTGCAATTTTGCTACATCTCTGCAGAAATAGCGAATTTCCAGAATAATTAATAATAATTCTTACAAAGGCACATTTTTCAAAGCTCAAGATATTGCACAATATAACAGAATTTCTTTTTTTATATACATATAACGAGATTTTACTTTATTTTTAATTGGAATTTTATTATTCTGCAAAAATGTGGTGTCAGTTTTTCATATATACGCATATGTACGTTTGTATGTCGCTTTGTTCTCTTGTTGTTTCAGTAAGAATTTAAATTTTCCTAGAGGTTGGCATAAACTTTCAAATGCTTTATTCAAAATAAGGTGGTAAAAACTAAACTTGAAATTTCAAATACTTTCTAAGCATTTATTTTGTAATCATATCTTGCAATGAAAACTAATTGCAATTTATAAAAAATTATACTTCACCAAAAACGTCCAGTTTATAGCTTTATTTGAATTTTTTGTGGAGTTTGCTTTTCCTAAAAGAAATCTTTCAAAAAAATTTTGATTAAAACCTTTAATTTTTAAATTAAATACGTTCTCTACCTCCACCTTTGACAGTATCATTGGATGACATCGATTGGCCATAAATATGTATGTGCATGCATAAGTATATGCTTAAATATGTATGCATACGCATGTACTATTTTTACCTGTGAGTTTCTCGTAAAACCATATCCCACGAAACGTTCATCGTGCGGGGGCACATTGTCCAAGGCTACATAGAAGGGTTCGTAAAAAAACTCATAATTTGTCACTTGGTGATTAATAGCGATCTGTTGGCCATTTGAGGCACCATTATTGGCAATCCAACTACACAAAGACAAAGTATAAGATACAAGTTAATAATTAAAAAAATTAATTTTAAAAAGGCTTATCACAGAAACGAAGCAGATAGATAAACTAGAAATATAGACAGCTTGATAGCCCTACAAGAATACTACCAGTTATCCAGTAGTGAAAACTATTATTTCGATAACTCCCAGAACAAAGTTGTAGGCCTTATATGGCTGTTTACCCTGTTGCCTTCCCATTGCGAATCGATTTCCTAAACGAGTAATTAGTTAAGAAATTCATTCATCAATAGCAAATTGATTTATATGTCAATCTCTTGCATACTTATATTTAACTTGTTTAATAAATTATGTAAAAATTGAGGATTACATTAGCATCCTAATAGATAATACAAAAAACTTGCAACAGCGGCAACGCTGATAGGTGCCTACGTGTTAATACAAATAGTATATGTATTAACTTCGCTTCTATATCAGTTACTGCAGTTTAGATAAGCAGTTGAATAACCGGAAGTGTTCTTCTATGCTTCTTACCTTGAAAAATTTGTAGCATATTGATTATAGATGAAGACTTTCTCATGGAAAGGCCTCGCCAATCCCCTTTTCACCAATCGCAGTAACTCACTTTTTGTGGATGGAAATCGTACACGATCATCAATTTCTAGTGTGGGTATGACGTAGGCACACAAGCCTGTCGTACATCTGGCCGTTGTAAGAAAATCGTTAAGTAGTGGCACAATGTTATTGCTTGGTATTATGTCGACATCTGTGAGAAATACAAATTTAGTTTGACAGCCTTTGCGCGCAACATTTCGCAAATGATTCTGTGGATATAGGTTTCTTAATCGCCATCTTATTGTCTCTGCGGTTCTCATTTGCAACATACTTCGAAGCGTTTTTTGTGGATTCCGACAATCAAACATTTGTAGCAACTTGTACGAGACATCCATCTGATGTTGCGGCTGCCGATCATGTGGAAATGCCAGATGAAATGTAACATTTGTGCGCACAAAATCAAAGCACAGCCTCAAATATGTTACGTAGTGCTTTAATATAGTAAACTCTTCACTACCCGATACGAAAACAGCCACTGACATTGGCCCCAACCATTTTTTGGCTACCTCTGCCACAGACAAAAGCCGCTCCACAGAGGTTTGAGTGGCCAAACATACTATGCTGCTGTGTGATGACTCTTCGTAAGTGTCACCAATGACTGCAAAGTCAAATAATTTATATGCACGCTGATTATCCCAACGCCCTAAATTAATGGGAACATTTTGAAAAGCTAGCGTAGTTGAGTCTAGCCTTTTCAAATCACTCAGGTGATTGGCATTCGTATTATATCTATTTATATCGATGCTACTTGACCTAATCAATAACTGCGTTTGATATTGCAAAGTCTCAAAATGTCCAGAACTGACATTTTTGATAAAGTTATGCGATCCAGCACATGTAGTTGTTTTATTTTTATTGTAGCTGAAGTAATACAGATGCAAGGACCACACTATATTACAAGCAAATAAAATAAAGGATGACGTCTTCACTGATGAATATTTTTTAAATATCTGTAAATATAACAAGGGAATTATTTACCAGTATACATATGTATATATGGATATGTTTATAGGTGTATGGGCATGATGTCCAAAATTTGTTTTCAGTCTCCACTTGTAATAGTGTGGGCTATAATTTAGTATATGTATGTAAAGGTCTATAAAAAATTAACGCCAACGTAAAGTGAATTTATTAAGTATATGCACATGAAGCCAGTGAGATAACAAATGTATTCTAAACTGGCGGATAGGAAAACCTTTTACATTGCATCTTCAATTCTCTTCTACAATGCTAGAAGAGAGCATCTCTCTAGATACTACACAGTTAATAAAGATTTTGTCTCAAACTGGGATTGTAGTTTACGGAGAAAATTTATAACGCCCCTTGGCGTCGTAGTTATCTGAAACTGAGAAACTACCTCCTCCACTATCATGTCGGAATACATTGCACAAGTGATCAAGGAGAGGAGACTGATTAAATTAATTGTTTTAATTTTTTATTCCGCTCTTTAGAAATTTAAAAAAAGTTGACTCACCAACAGTTCCACAGAATCATATAAAAAAATATTTTTGAACAGACTTAATTTACTTGTAAGTACCCAGGTTTGTTTACATGAAAAAAAATATTGGTGTTTAGATTATTTAAAAAAGCACCTTTTCAAGGAATAACTCCGACATCTTCAAATAATTATTATTGGCAACGTCTACGCCTCCGGAAATGTACAACTTGTTTTTGATTACACATCACTTTAGTAAAATGCACACCAAGTTCACTGAAGACAAATAAAGCTTAGCGACACAACTTCAAAAAAAAAAAAAAAAAAAGAAAGGCCTATCCGATATGAAATTAAAAAATAAGAACCACAAATGAAATAAAAGACATTTGTCAAAATTTTTATTTATTAAAAAATTAAAGTATATAATAATAGAAAGTATTACAATTTATCTTTTTTGGATTATTTCACTAAACCCTTTCGAAGAATATATGTTACTTGTTTGTGTGTACACACATGCACATTCATGTATATACATATCTTTATTTTATCATTGTTTAGATTTATTAAAAAATTCAATTACTAAATAATCAATAGATTCAATTTACAGAAAAGCCTTCGCTTTCCAAAAAGGTTTTTGGCGAAACTGTTTTTACTTATTTCCGGCGAAAAGATAATAATAAATAAAGCCGTCCAAAGAGAATAAAAACATTAAGAACCTATACTTAAAAAAGCAGGATATATGTATGTATGTATGAATGTACACATACATATGTACATAAACATTTTCTGAAATAAATAAAATAATAAAAAAAAATTTTGGTGAAATATTGATTAATTACAAAAATATATGTATAAAAGAAAACAACAAGAATGTGCATACTTATATCAATATCTGTTTAAGCATATGTGAGTGTACACATATCCATATGTATTTTTAACAAATCACTAGTGTATTACAACTTTGGAGGCTTCGGAAACTAGGATTTGCAACCACTCTTTTTAGATTTAATTTCATTTTATATTTTTTAATTTCGCATCGGATGTGTTTTTTGTTTTTGTGGGTTGTGCCACTAACCACTATACATGTCACACATTGTGTACAATGTTTTGCACACATACGGAATGCACAATCATATACAGATGTATGTGTTTATATTTCTCCAATGTTACGTTAGTTTTATTGAAAGAAATAATTACTAAATTGAAAATCGAACCAATTTTAATGACAATGTTTCACTTTTTCAAAAAATTTTTGGTGTTGGGATGACTTTTGTCTCTACTTTTTCTTATTTCTTGCAAAATGTACGGCTTAAATAGAACGCGTCTGTATTACTCTTTGACGAGAAGTCTACTCTAGGACAAGAGCATCCTTCGTCCACTGTTGCCAGAAGTAACGATTTTTCTGCATTTGGCAATTTAGTCCTCTCAAAATACGCTAGTGACGATTTTATGTCCAACAACAATGACGATGTTTCTAATTTTTTTTTCATAAATGGTAACTTTTTTAGTATTGCCTTTTTAGAGTTGGCTTTTTTGGGTTCACCTAAACGAAAACAACAAATAAAACATGCCTTAAGAAAATCAGTTCAAAAGGCAGAACCGATAAGTTTGAGTGAATGTTTTTCTGTTGATCATTTAAGGACGTAATGAATGTTTTGTGAGTATAGTGCACAAAAATATCAACAAAGTTTTTTTCGAAGAAAAAAACCTAAAAAAATATTGTAACGGTTCTTTCGTTACTATACACTTGTTGCGGCAAAAAGCCAATATACACTATTTACGAAAAATATATGTATTAAAAAAGAATAAATGTAATCAAGAACATTTTACTCAAGGCTTTAGATAAGAATGATTGTGAATAGTCAAGTAAGTCAAGAGAAAGAAAAAAAACTAAAATTTAAAGTGATTGGATTGAGGACAGTCTTTTGCAGGAATTAAAATTTAATATACACTATTTACGAAAAATATATGTATTAAAAAAGAAAAAATGTAATCAAGAACATTTTACTCAAGGCTTTAGATAAGAATGATTGTGAATAGTCAAGTAAGTCAAGAGAAAGAAAAAAACTAAAATTTAAAGTGATTGGATTGAGGACAGTCTTTTGCAGGAATTAAAATTTAAGTCGTTTATGTAAAAGCATCAGCATGAAAATATGATTTAGTAAATCATTCGCGAGCAAAAAAATATTTAGATGTTTAGAAAGGTATTTGCTGATCAGCAACAAAAAACTTAATAAACTATTTCTCATCCGTAAGAAATGTGGTGGTAAAACAGGGAAGAGAACAGGGAACAGAAGAGTTGAAAGTTCGCGTAGTGACTCCGAAATGAAACTGTGAAACCGGGAGGAAACCAATTTTTATACCTTAACGAATCCACCGACGTTTTGAAATTCAAGATTTGGTCTCTGAGATATTTCCATTAAAATCACGAGTTTCGTAAAAAACACCCAAAAACACTACTTTTTCTCCAAATCGCAGCTCTTCGTTTGTTATAAAAATCACATTTCCAATATTGTATTATGCGAGAACAGTGAGCTTAAAATTGGAAATTACAAAAGCAATGTTTCTTATAATATTAAATAGACGCCAGATTTATTTCGAATATTCAAATATGAAAATTATTACAATATATAATGGAAAGGGTTGCAATATAATGGAAACTTGTTTTACTGAAAGTAAATCGTAGATACCATAAGAACGCTTCTATGGCAAAACACATTATTCAGCATCTCTTTCGACCTGGTCCTCACCAGTGGTCCTTGTCAGGAGTTTTTTACAGCTGCCTAGTGATTTTAAGAATTTTTGAAAACTATATAAATCTCTAAGGTCGTAGAACTCGTTTTTACTCGCTCTGAATATTACCCACTAACATTGTTATTGCCAATTAATTTGCTAACTTCGATGCTATTATTATAAAAAATCCTTTCACTTTGGATGTTACTGCTGCAGTTTATGAAAACCGCATTGAGTTTAGCCTCAACACAGTATTAACACCATTAACATTTTGTTAATTTTCACATGATTTATTTTATGATTCAAAAAAACCAAAGTAATAGTTCTCCATAAAAAATGACAGGATCTAGGTTGGAATAGAACCCGCGACCTCCGATAAATTAGACTGCATTCTTCATTCGCATAGGGAGGCATATTAGCATATTAACCTTACTGTATCAAAATAATACATAAGGATTAACTGCTTTCTCAGAATAAAAGCACATCATTTATATTTGTCGTTTTATTGAACGCGGAATTATGATAGGAAGCGGTGTTATCACATACATTTTGGTTTACACATATTACGGAAAGTATTATTTCATACTATCCCCAGCATTTATACTTATGTATATGAAATGACTGCATTTGTTACCAGCGATCAGAGGAAATGGTTGCGTGTGTAACAGGTTTCTCGGAAAATTATCTCATGCCCAATGGCTAACAAAAATGTATTTCAATGTTAGACCCTTCATATATGTAGATTTAAATTGCTATATTAATATTGTGTTTAATCTCCCGTCTGGTTTGAAATTAATATAAACAATATTAGCAAATATAAGATCCAAATATTTTTAGAATTTCATCCCTTTTGGCTCATATAGAAAATTGGCTTTTGACGATGCTTCATAACGGAAATAAAATTATAAGATACTTAAACTGAAGGACCACCAAATGCACTTTACATCAGAAAATCTCGTCAAGCTTCAGTTAACTATACACAGAGATTGGTTGTGTACAGTAAAGCAGGGTGCCAACCGAAATCAAATTTAAGATCTCGTTTCAGTATTCCACACGGTACTACGATTCATTAACTCGAATGTGAAAGGATACACTTCTATTTTAAAAATTGCATCAAAATGGCTCTGTTGGTGGAACGCTATCATTTACATATTTTTCTGGTTTTAAAATATAAGGAAATATAATGCATTATATTTAGTTTATTGCTAGAGTTGATTACTATTTTTAAAGACTTTAAAAAAATATTGAAAAGTGAATTTTACAGGAAATAAAACAATTAATATATTATCACTTTTTATAATTATATTCAAAATGTTTAAAATTAAAAAAGAAAAGTAACGAGAAATTCAGACCATACCTTAATACTTTTAACTACCTTCATTTTGTTAATAAATTTTTAATAAAATAAATTTTAAACAAACTTTAAAAAATAACATTTTTTTAAAGCATTTTTTCTTTTTGTCTTCGTTTAGCACATTCTTATGTTACACTATACCATTTCTTCAGCACTGATGTCAAATTTTACATATAGTACGACTGTGTACGATTGTGAAATGACGCCTTTAGATATTAATGTCATAAAATTTTCTATGCAGTATATCTATTTTTATTGATATTGAAAATATATTTCTTAGTTTTAAACGACAATCCAAAAAAATATTTAAAAAAAGAGGATTTTAAAACATCGTATGAGCCAATAGGCATGAAAGTCCAAATATTTTTGGATACATATTTGTGAGTTTTATTTATATTAATTTGAAACCATGGTGGAGATTCAACACAATATTCATATAACAATTTATATCTACATACATGATTAGTCCGATATTAAAATATATGTTAGTTAGCCATTGGAGATAAGATAATCTTAAAAATTTGCAAAAAAAAAATGGTTTTATCGAATATAAATAAATACAGAGGGAACAAATTTAAATTTTATTAAAAAAAAGGGGAAAAATGATAAAAACGCAGAGTTTTCATTTAGAAATATATAAAAGGATTGTCAATCTTGAACAAATTTTCTGCAAAGCAAAGCAAGGCTAACATTCACTTTAAAAAAGAAATACATTAGCAACGGATGCATCCTAATGGATAGCTTTATATCTAAGATGTTTGTTATTAGGCGAACATATTGAAACAGTTAATTGGATTTTCATTCTTTTTATATTTTAGTTCTATATAAGTACATATGTACATACATATATGTGTACATACGTGGTATAAAAGTGGGGAAGTCAGTTTACATACATATATAAATTTTATATTTATGTAACTCATATATACGTATAAAATTACACAAATATTTAGTTTATTATGGCATATTTTTAGAAATTTATGTCAAACATTTTCCAAGATCTACAGCGTTTTTATACACTTACATATAAATGATGTTAAGTTTTCCATACTTTTTTCTTTTAGCTCTTTTCTTATAAAAATAACATACATACACGCATATAAAAACTAAAAAAAATTGTGAATTTAAATTGTAATAGTTAAATCCTAAAGGTGTTTTCGGAGTAATACTATTTGTTTTTCCTTTTAGTTTTTCTTTACAGATATTTTACAAAAATATGTTACATAATTCTCCTTAGACTTATATTAAGAGGTTAATAAAATTGGTAATTTAAAAATCAGTACCAGCTTTTAAACAATCCAGATTGTGTATATGTATGTGTGTGTGTGCGACAGTTTAAGTGTATTTTTGAATATTTTATTTATATAAGAATTCATAAATATATACTATGTACATATCATACCTACAATATCGATCACCTGAACACGATATATGATATACATACAGATGTAATTGTTTTGCATACAATTCTTAAGTGGTGTTCACGAATCTGAATTCGGGGGATTCGAGTTTCCCTGTTTGTATCAGCTAGAATATTTTAATTGCTATTCTACAATAATACAAATATATATGTATGAATTAGTTTTTTTTTTGGTGGCAAAGTTACCATTCGTCAAGCGAAAAATTTGGAACCTATTTATGGAACCATTCGTAATTCGATGAGCAGACTTTTTGCCATTTGGAAAAATTAAATCCTATAAAAATGTAGTCTTGAAATCAGTCAGCAATTCTTATGGTTTTGACTTCTTTCTTGCACCACATCCAACAAGAAACGTATAAAAAGATATGAAAGTTGCAATAAAAGGCAATTTTTTTTATTAAATTCATGGCAAAAATTTCAAAATAAACTTTTTTGCTCAATTTAATATTGTGTCAAAATTATTATTCTTAAATAATAAACTATTCAGAGAAAGGTATGAATTGTAATCAACTCAGTTATATATATATATATATATATATATATATATATATATATATATATCAATAAATACACCGATGTCAGATTTCAGAAAAAGTACATCTAACTTAAAATAAACTATAAGACTGCAAAAAATATTAATTATAAAGTTGCTAAAAAGTCAAACAAATACTTATGTGTAATTTTATAACAATGGTAGGTAATGATATGGAATTCGAATTCACTTATTTATTTTGCACGTTGAGTATCGTATAAATAAAATATTTTTTGTTACAAAATTAAGAATTAAGGACAAATCTTTTACCAGTGTGTGCATATAAATGATTTTCCTATTTTAAAACACATATATATGTATGTATGTATTAAAAAAATCTTTTTTAAGTCAAATAAACAAAAAATCAAATTAGATAAGATAAGAATAAATTGACGATCTAATCGCATAAAATCGTTGCGAAAACGTTTGAATAAATAAACATACAGCACTTTCCTAACTTTATATACGATTATTATTAATTCTAAATTACGCCAATAAAAATATGAATTAAGGAAATTATAAGTTATTACTTGTTATTTCATATTCAATTTATGAAAAAATTGCATGCAGATAGATACATGTATACATAAATATATGAATGTGTATGTATGCTCATTACGTAAACTCCAAATAGTCTCTATTACAATACACGTGCAATGTGTTAGAGTTGAAAGTAGGATGCCTATTATTAAAATTAAGTGACATTCCGAAAACAAAAAAAAAGTCCACCAGCAAACGTGGAAGACGAAAACATTGTAGCGGATTGTTGATAATCACGTTGCATGAAAAAATATACGCGCAATGTAAAAAGGAGGAAATTAATGACATTTTGATTCCAATACAAAAAAATCATAGTACAGACTACACAAAATTAGCCGAGTAAATCTTTTATAGGTTTTTTCAAACCTGTGGCTCATAGACAACTAGGTTGCAAAATAGATTAACGACCTATTTGCTTGCCGTTTTGTTAAATTTTTCTGATTTTTATTTTACTCTCACCTTTTTTGATATATTTTGTTTAAAATAATTAAATATATTAATTTTTTTTTTGTTAATAATTGTAATATTATTAATATAACATTTTTAAAATATACAGTATTTTCTTTATAGTTCAACAGTAAAAAATAATATTTAATAAAATTTTTTACTAACTATTTTCTGTACAACAGCCAGTTAAAATCCTGTAGTAGAGCAACTGGCTACAGTTGAATAAAGAATTAATGGCCACACTATCAAGGAATCGAAAATTTGAGCAAACTGCCAGTCATTTTCAGTAGTGTATATCGAACATAATTTCATGTGTTTGGAGCACTACTGGTAGCAATCTGTTCCTTCCCATTCTTTCTAATTAAAGCATCTTGCGCATAATTGATATTAAATAATTTATGTTTTGGCAGAGTCTTTTTGTGTGCAAGGAAATTGTATTGGTACTGCTTGTAATTTTTGACAATATACAAGGACTCAACAAAAAGTAAATGTTTGTTCCGTTAACTTGCGTTGCAGTCGTGAATTAACAATTTTTATATAACTTTCCATGTGTACACATATACATATGTATTTTTTATCACTGAAATGTTTCAACCAAATTTGTCTTTGTTGTCTTTTTGTTCTTGTTGTGCCATTGCATTTAAAAAAGTATCACTTACATATATCGTGTTCATAATCGGAATTACGTAAAAGATAATAACATTTTTTGTAAACAGCATTTATGTTTAAGAAATGCTTTTAAATATATGTATGTATGTGTGTGTATAAATAATTTAAAATAAATGAGGGATTGCATTTTGAATTGACATCCATCTTCCTCCGTTCGGGACCTTTAATGACTTTTTGACACTTAATGCAGCATTATTCAACTGACTGGGGTTAATTTGTTTGCTATATTTAAAAAATAAATTTTTTTTTTTTTGTGCAAATCAAAATACTTCTTTTAAATTTTTCATATTTGCTAAAATGGCGTTACACCTTGACATACAAAATATATTCATCATTAGCTAACCAGTTAATGAAAATTTATGAAAATGATATATATGATGATGCTGACGATAAAATTCATCTTTAAAAATATGTAATTATTTTAATTTTGACCCTCATTTAATTACCAATATAATTATATTAATATTATTGTAGTATTAATGTTAGTTAAAGTATATTATAATATGTGTGAGTGCACAATTGCAGAAATTATTAGCAAAATCCTTCTATAAAAGAGTACAACAACAATAACTTTTTTTCTGTCTTTTATCCTGCGTCATATTCATTTCTCGCACTATTGTAGCAAACACTTCATTGACATTAATACGGTCCTTAGCAGATGCTTCTATGAATGGACACTCCCAGAGTTGTGCCAGCGCATTACCTAAATTAATAAAAGGATAAAAATTAAAAATTCAAATATACAGCAAGAATCTCATCTTTCATATATTAAGACTTTATGGAAAGTCTTTGAGCAATTTTTATAACTGCCCCTTCAAGTTATTAAATTATGCAAAGACTTCAAAGCACATTTCATCTTACCTTCGGCAGTCGAAACTTCTCTTTGGCAATCTAAATCTAATTTATTGGCGACTAGTAATATTGGTGCTGGTTGGCTTCCTTTAACACGTGTTATAACATTTTTCATACTGGATATATCCTATTTAATATTCAAAAGAATAGAATACAACTTTATTAATTTAAAAAACTTTTAATTTTTTATACAACTTCTATATATTACAGGAAAGTGCAACAAAGAATTATAATTATTATTATTTTGCGATTTAAATCCATGGATTTCCTTTCCGCTCTTTTTAAACTAATTTTTATAGAAAATATTGCGGCAGAAAGAATCAACTAGAGGTTACATTCATCGGAGCTGAAAATAAAAACCGATTGCTGCCACCAAAAACTTTGTAATCTTAAACTACTAACAGGAAAGGAAAAATAAGGATTAAGCTCACCCAGATAAATATCTTTAGGTAAGAGAAGACAAAAATGCCCTGATGGGCAATATAGTTAATGGATTCAATATACTTGCGTAAGGAACAGCTACATAGTTGAGATGCTAACGTACACGACATGAAGTAATACTGACTCCAATAGTAGGATTATTAATTGCTAACGAGCTTTGAATATTAATGGAATTAAGTTAGGTTCGTTGAAACTTATAAATAATTGTTTTGAATAAGCAATACGTTTAGGATCACAAGTTCTTTATGTGGAAAATTGGCTACCCATTGCCAAACCCCATAGATTACGGAAAAATCGCGTCGGATTGGGCGAAAACAGGAAATCTATTACAGAATATCCTAAGGCAGCATCCAAATCTTTGAGAAAAATATTGTTAATCTTTCAAACTTAAAAGAAAGATACTAGGCTGAAAAGACCTTTTAACGTATGCATAGATTTGTCACATTTTCCGTGGTACCGGCAAAAGGAACTTCGATTTCAGTTCTCTGAATCGAAAACTAAAAAGAAAGCACCTAGAATAACCAATGGCTTTACAGAAGTATCTTTTTTCCAAAAGGGGCAATAATCTTGTTGCATGCTTTTAGAATCATACCAACGAGGGTAATGGGAACAATCGAACACGTCCAACCGATTGATATGACTTAAATTGAAAGAATTTTTGGTAGAAAAAAATACATTTGATTTGCGACTGTTTCAGCAGAGATCACACAACATACTATCAAATATAATGAGTATTTTGAATAAATTTACGAAAACTCCTGTTGTATGCAACCAGGATTCCAGAGGTAAGGGTTGCGGATGGCGGCGAATTACTACTGCCGTACAGGCTATCTTTGTCATACGGATTTCTATAGCCTGCTGCCGCGTGAAATTGTTGTTACATGAAGTGACCAATAGCAAATTTAAAGAATAGAACTGTTACCGCGTTCTTTATTGAGAAATTAGAAATCAATACATACAACACTGTATTCTAGGCAATCAAGAAGTGCATGAACTAGATCTGTAACACATTGAGTCTGGAGCGAAAAGGAAATATGTTCGACGATGCGTACCCTAAATAGTGTCTCCAAAACTTAACGTCGCTGACAATGCGACCAAGTAGCATAGCAACGTGATTTCAATTATCAAAGTAGTTTGTTTCATCTATTCAAAAATAAGGTTCACAAAGTGAAGAAACGAACCTTTATAACAAATAAAAAAGTAAAAGCGCATGTGCTGTTAACTGCCTGCACTACACTTGGCTTCCCATAGATAAATCATTTAAGTCTATGGGAAAGTTATGGAACTGAGACCTGATGCGCGTAGTGAGAAAATTTCTACATCTCAAGGTGTACTACCTACGAATTTAGCTGTTTAGTGCGCTACAACTAATTTCACAACACATAATATATTACGTACGAATTATAAACTCGTACTTCTTTTCGATCCGTATGTATTCAAATAACACAGATTTTTCATGTTATATTTGAATTTTTTTTTATCACTTTTACCTGAAATGTCTGATGATTCGTTAAAGAATACATCACAATAAATCCGTGTCCATTTTTTATGTAGAGATCCCTCATTGAAGCGAATTGTTCTGTACCGGCAGTATCTAGTATTTCCAGCACGCATGGTGAACTATCAACCTTTAACAAGCAAATGGAAGAAGTTTTTTATTAAAGAAATAAAAAAATTAGAAACACAATAATTTTAACTATTGTTCTTTGTAAATAAAATTTCTTAAATATTTATCTCAAATATATCGCCGGCTTTTTGTCGGCAATAAATATTTTTTCAACTTTAACCTTTTCATGTAACTAAAGATGTTCCAGATAAGTTTTTGCTGGAAATGTGGAGGCTAATTAAACCATTTTTTAAGGGGTACAAGGTATTTTTACATGTTTTAAATTTAACAAGGCGAATTGCTCCTCGCACATAATTTTGTAACGATGAAGCTACTAATAATTAATTCAAATTTGCATTTCTCAAACGAAATTGCTTTAATACTATTTAAATGTATAGACTAGTGTAATTGTACAACATGTAGCAATCAAGGATTATATTTTTGGTACTTCATTTTTTATTTTCATTTGTCCACATGTTATTTCTTTTTTCTTTTTTGCTTAGTTTAACATGTTATTTCTTTTTTCTTTTTTGCTTATTTTATGTATAATTATGTATAAAAACTACTTCATAAAAACAATTTTTCTAATTTCATAATTTTTAAAAATAATATATATAAATCGTACAAACCTCAATTTCTTTGCGGTAAAAGTCTTCTATTGTAGGATCATACTTTTCGATGAAGCATCCAGAAACAAATTGCACTGTAAGAGCAGACTTGCCAACACCTCCTGACCCCAAAACAACAACTTTAAATTCACGCATATTTTATATTACTGGTACTGTATCTCTCGGAACCGTTGCTAAATTTCTTAGAACTGTTAGCGATCTATACAATAATATAAATGTTAATTGCATATTAAGATAATTGCAACAGTAAGAGATTTAAGTATATAAGTACCTCGAGTTTTTTAGGAGCTCCTTGATGTAATATTTGTTTTATCTTTAACTCGATTTTCGTTTTGTTTGTTGAAGAAGCGACGTCAATGTATTAAATATTAAATGCACGAGCATACACACAATCACATATAAAAGACGATGTACGTACGTACATACATTACTTGTATAAATTAAATTGGTTTTTTGATTTTTTTTACTTTTCATTTAATGATATGCAAATCGTGCGTAAGTCAGAAATTCATTATTGTCTCCACTTATTGGATTTTTAAGTAATATGTATAAGGACGTATATATATATATATATATATATATATATATGTATATATATATATATAAATAGTTTTGCGTTTTACCTCCTCGATAATCTTGTTCTTTACTTGCTATCTTATAGAATTAAAGTGGAAATAAAATAAACGTTGCAATTCGCGTATTGGTGGTGGTAGAGGTAATGGAGTAATAGTACTAGTTCGTTCTTAAAATACAAGTGAAAAATGTGGGGATAAACAGAACACCTGCGATTTTTTATTATATATTAATTCCTCTCTTTTTGTCTTTTCGAACATTTTTATTAAGAAAAACAAATACTTTTTAAATGCACTCTTAAATTATTACACTTTAATATTAAAAAAAAATAATAGCAATAAGCAATTAGCGACTGCAATTCTATACCTTGTGGTAATTTTTCTCGCTTTGTCTAAATTTTATAAAAATCTACAAGAATAATGTTATGGTGCTGCCACATATTGAAATACTTTGTGACTTAAATTTCTCCATAGGACTGGTTATTTTAGCAGCAATATTTATTTTTGACATCAAATAACTGCTATCATAAAGTCTTGTAAATCTTTTTTGAAAGGGGAGCAAACTACAGCTTTCAGAATCGATCGAAATTTTTATTTAAAGTTTGTTACAGTCTGTCTAAAGTCTCTTCTAGTATATATTTACTTTACCTTAGTTCTAACAATCTCCACTATATTCATTTGCCTTAATTTTTGTTACACTCTTATTCCAAGCGAATTGATTAGCTAATGTAACAAGTAATGTCGAATGAACTTACCAGCTGAACTTAAATCATTTTAAAGAATTAAGGAATTTTGTTTAGGAAATTTGTTTGTTTGTTAATTTAAGGAAAATAAAGAAGTTTTGATTTTTTATTGTAATGTGGGAGCATTTTTATTAGGTGTGATATAATATTTTCTACATATATATGGGCAGCATGTGTTGGTTATGGGCTTAAACTATAATTGCATTTAGAATTTCCGTTTTCTTTACTTTTAAGTTAAGCTACTAAGATGTAAAATAAAAAAATAATACAAAATAAAGCCATTATTTATAAAAAAGAGGTAGTCGTTCATATCATTTAGACGAGTAATCATATAAGTGTTCAACCACCTCTGTATGTAACTGCTTCGATGTAACGATTAGCTGTCAACAATTTATCTTGTAAACACACTACGGAGAGATTGAAATCGTAGACAAGTATTCTGTGGTTGAAATAACTTAATTTCTTAACAATTTTATTTTAATAATATAAATTCAATGTGAAAGCAAGGCAAAGAAATATTTTATCACAAGGACCACAATCTATCATAAGAAAAATATTGTATGTATAGAAGTATTGAGGTTTTGTAAATATATGTATCCCATGTTTCTTAATACATTTTGCCCCGCTCGTATGTACATATGTACATATGTGTGCATGTTCTGTGTATATACTATTTAGATGTTTTGTTTTTTCACAGCATTTAAAAAATGTTCGACTCCACCCAAGAAATAAGTTTGGATGTGTGGCAAACATGGATTTTGGACGCCATTACCAAAATTCGTTCTCAAAAGCAAAGACCTAGTATACAGCGTATTTGTCAAGCAATTGGTACACATCACAAATTCCATGAAGACATTGTTGCCGAAAAGTTGGAGCAAATTGTGGAAACAGGAGCTGTTATTAAGGTTTACAACAAAGGATTACATTCGTATAAAGCTCCAATGGCAAAACGTGTAATTTGCATTGAAAAAAATACGAATTTGAGCAAGGTAGTGGTGAGAGCAGTTCATGATCTAGGTGAATGCGAGGGATCCACTCTTAAGAGTATTGAAAATTACATACAAAAATTTAATAATATTCAACTTATTGGAGATGCAGACTATAAAACCATAATAAAATTATCTATAAAAAAAGCTGTTGAAGCGGGATTTTTAATACAGGAAGGTAAATTGTACAAGAAAGGACGTTCACTAAATACACCACGAAACGCTAATACTTCTGCTGATATACCGGTGCAAATTGTACGTAATTATGTAAAACTGTAACTATTTTAAACACTAAAACTCCAATATTAATTTCAGGGCAACGATACATGTAAGCATTGTTCTGGCAACGCTCAAAAAAATTTGAACGGAATTCCTGAGCCGTTAAGCTCATGTAAACAGTGCGGCATTTCACTTCATACAACTTGCGCTAACATAGCTGCAAAATGCAAAACACAGTCCTTTGTTTTACTTTACATGCTAGTAACGAAAGGTAGTTCTTGGTACTGTGAAAATTGCGTGAAGTGTTGTGCTTGTGGAAAAGGCAACAAAGGCCCTTGTTTGTTACAATGCTTTGTATGCCAAAAGAACTACCATTTAAATTGCTTGGATACTATACCAGACAAGAAACCTAAACATCCCTACAGATGCGGAACTTGTATAAAATTGAATACGGACGTTTTTCGTTTAGCAAAAGGTAAAGATGCTCAAAAGAAGATGGTTTTGACCAAAAGTCGGTAAGTGCCTGCAAAATTTAATTTTTCAGAGAGTGATAAAGTTTATTTTTTATTTAGAGCATCTGCAGGAGCAAAGCAGCAAGTTTCTAGTTTGACACAATGTTCAAAAGTAAACTCTGGTAATAACTTAAATACTGCACTTGCTACATCTGGTGAAAAAGGATGGATTACTCCACGGAATAAGATTGGATCTAAAATGACTCCAATTAAATTGGAAACAAATGTATTGGAATCGGTAGCATCGACAACTGCAGGGGTGGTGAAAGTTTCGGATCACTCAAATTCGGAGGAAACATTTAAGCAGGAATTAACCGCTTATCAAGATACTTCGCTAAAAAATCTTAAAAGCCGGAAGAGAACGCTATCAAATCTGTCTTCATCAAGTTCTTCAAGTGACAGCGATGATGATCAGAATAACGAAGGAGATGATCAAGATAATGACGATACTTCTTCTTCGGATTCCTGTTCTTCAACAAGTAGCAGTGGTTCTGACTCATCCGAGAGTAGCAGCGATAGTTCAGATTGCGATGACAATGACGACGATAATGACGATGACGACTATGATTCAGAAAATAGCGAGTCAAAATCGAATGTCATGATGGCGCAAATTTATAAAAAGCAAAAATGTGAAGGTTTATTGAACTCTGCATCAGTTGGTAAGCATTTAAATTTAATGCATCCTGAGAAGGAAGAAGAATGGGGCTTTGCAGCTGTTGCGAAAAGTAATCCTGACATTTTTTCCAATACGAGCAATAACATTACAGGAAATAGAAGTAGTGACATGGCAAAAGGCTTAAAATCAGTAAAACGTAAAATTAATGAACATTTTTCATTGATGACAAGGGGCCAAGAATCGGACCATCAGCAACAACAAAAGAATAATATTGAAGGCCGAAATTTGGTTCAGAAATCTCTAATTAACCAAACTACAGCCGTTAATCAGCACGGTAGTATTGTGCAAAACGATTTGGAAATAAATACTAATAAAATTAAAAATAAATCATATACGTCGCTTCAATCGCAAATTGAAAACAAACGGACTATGATGGTAAACTACAAACCAAAATTAAATATTGATAATACCTTAGCCAAAAATGCTGTAGTTGCTGGTGGCCAGAAGAAAGCGGTTCTGTTAAAGTCTATGCCATTGGAGAAGAAGAGCAATAAATTAGTTGGAGAAGACGAAGAGGATATTATACCATATTTATCACAAACAAATGTTATTAAATATAAAATGTTAGAAGACATTAATAATGCAAAAAATCCTGAAAAAATGGGAGAATCGCCAAAGGAAGTTGAAGATAAAAGACCTTGGGAAGTGATGACGGATGAAAATCCTTTTGACTCCCAGCCTCTACCAAATGGTGTTTTACAAGCTGATTACGATGTGTATAAAGTAATTCGTGAAAGAGCACGCAAAACAATAGCAGGTGCTATGGAAAGCCCTAGCAAGTTAATCACAAAACCCACATTTCTAAATTCAAATATAGAACGATGCCCAGGTTCAATAGAAATTGGTAAATGGCATATAGAGACATGGTACTCCAGCCCTTTTCCCCAGGAATATGCAAGGTATTATTATCATAAAACTTTTTAAATAAAAATATATTTTCGGTGCTTTCTAATATCAAAATGTTCATTATCATTATGTTTTATTATTCATTATATTATAATTTATTTCAAGTTTAGTTTTTAATATATTTACACGTTTCTAATAGTTTTAAATCCCTCACCTTTATATATGATTGATTTGTAGCCAAATCGTAAATTTTTTAATAGTCAAATTAATTATTTCCGCTCTGATTAAGACAATCACCGTAAATATAATAGTTAAAATCATGATTTATATTATTTTTTACTTTATTAGAGACTGAATACAATAGGAACAAGTTCACGGATTACGCTACCAGTAAATAAAAAGCCGATACTTAATTCATGAAGTTTTGTTTTGTTATGTGCATGATATGTTATTCGAAACTTTCAGTATGTGGCTGATATTTTTTTCTGATATAAAGTTTTATTGAAATGAAAAGGAATAAAAGAAAACAAAAACGTTCTTATTTTGACGCATTGAAAATAAGGAATGGCATAGTTTATCAGTAGCTTCGTTGTTAGTAATCTGAATTATTACACAAAGCAGCGTAAAAAAATTATCATTTATACGAATTCATAAATATAATTAACGTACAATCGGATATAAACTGAATTTTAAGGTGGATGTATGTTGATTGTATAAAAAAGAAAAATTTTGTTATACATTTAAATATTTTAAAAAATGTTTTTAATTCCCCATTTTTTAAAAATTATTCTACTTTCTTTTGTTTCGTAAATACATGCAGGAAATAGAAAAAATAATATAATGGAATAATATAATATAAAAGATAATCAAAAATTTGAAAGGAAAAATAAAAAAAATATTTGTAATTGTATTTGTATTGTTATTTTGCAATAGATGATTGAAAGATAAATTTTGAAATTAAATTTTTAATACATTTGAATGCTTTTAGAATAGTTTGGCCTTCCCTATAAATGTTTTCTTGAGTACATAATAATACACGTGCCACATTTTTAATTAGGGTTTTTGCGTATTTTAATAACTGGCTGTTTGCTTTTCTGATTATTACTATATTGAAACAAAAGTAATCTTGTCGAGTTTTTTGTTTTCTAAAAGATAAGCAATTCCATTTCGGTTAAGCATGAAATTTCCTAAATTATAAACCTTATTGAAACATAATATTTTAAAATGTTTACTTTTTCAATCATTAATATTATTGTACCACATTATGTACGTTTTTATGTATGCATCGTTTAGAGACAGCAAACTGCAACGATTTTTGGGAACAAAATATCAGTTAGCTTTGAAATAATAGTTTAGCTCATTTAACACCACCCAATGTCAGATGAACACATATTGCCTTTTTTTTATTAAATTTCAATTTTCAAACATCGTTATTTCTTCCAAAAAAATTAACAATTTAAATTGTTTAATATATATTCTTATTTTATAGGGACTAAGCCAGTTAATTATGTAAAAATTAAACTTAAAAACATGAAAAATATGTCGTAGATATATGTATATGTGCATACATAAAAGATATATTTCGTACTTCAATTAACTTTTAGCTTACATATTCGTACATACATAAATACATGTGCCCAGATATCCATGTGTAGTGGGAATTATAAGATTTTTTTTTAACCTTGGAAAAGATATTTTAAAAGTTTTCGATGTATAACACCCATTGTATGTAAAAATAAGCGAAGTGAATCAATAAAAAAATGCAACACCATCCAATACTTAAGTTGTAGAATATTCTGGGAATCCAGTTGTAGAAGAAATTGGTATTGGCAGCCAGCTTATATAAGAGCAGCGATAAGTACACTACAGAGTGGTGAATAGATAATAAAACGTCTGTTGTAAGTGCCAATCAAGTATAAATAATTTTATTTAAATTTTCTTATTTATAAATGATTTGTTGTAAAAATTGGATTATTAATTAGTAGTATTCATTCTTTTATTCTCATATAATATTGTTTGTGTGCTTCTTAATTCAATAGTTATAATCTATGACAATATATGCATACATATTCACATACACTGGTCAAAAAAAATATTCGACATATGGTTTTTTTTTTTATTTTTAAAATATTTCATAATATAAACAAATAAGGATCTTCAAAACTGTGCTAATTTAAGGAAAAATATCTTCAAATTGTTCTTTTATAAATTTTATGGTAATCCACAACAACTAAAACATAAAGGGACTGAATTACTGCAAATATATAAGCAAAAAAATTAATAAAAATTTCATTTTAAACGCGACTTAATAAACAAACAATTAATATTTAATATCTGGTAGCTCTTCCTTTCTTTAGAATTACTTCTTTTAAACGTCGTGGCATTGACTGGACCAATTTTTGTGTGATTGACATATCAATATTGTGCCACTCTTCCATCAGTATAAAAAAGAAAAATTTTGTTATACATTTAAATATTTTAAAAAATGTTTTTAATTCCCCATTTTTTAAAAATTATTCTACTTTCTTTTGTTTCGTAAATACATGCAGGAAATAGAAAAAATAATATAATGGAATAATATAATATAAAAGATAATCAAAAATTTGAAAGGAAAAATAAAAAAAATATTTGTAATTGTATTTGTATTGTTATTTTGCAATAGATGATTGAAAGATAAATTTTGAAATTAAATTTTTAATACATTTGAATGCTTTTAGAATAGTTTGGCCTTCCCTACAAATGTTTTCTTGAGTACATAATAATACACGTGCCACATTTTTAATTAGGGTTTTTGCGTATTTTAATAACTGGCTGTTTGCTTTTCTGATTATTACTATATTGAAACAAAAGTAATCTTGTCGAGTTTTTTGTTTTCTAAAAGATAAGCAATTCCATTTCGGTTAAGCATGAAATTTCCTAAATTATAAACCTTATTGAAACATAATATTTTAAAATGTTTACTTTTTCAATCATTAATATTATTGTACCACATTATGTACGTTTTTATGTATGCATCGTTTAGAGACAGCAAACTGCAACGATTTTTGGGAACAAAATATCAGTTAGCTTTGAAATAATAGTTTAGCTCATTTAACACCACCCAATGTCAGATGAACACATATTGCCTTTTTTTTATTAAATTTCAATTTTCAAACATCGTTATTTCTTCCAAAAAAATTAACAATTTAAATTGTTTAATATATATTCTTATTTTATAGGGACTAAGCCAGTTAATTATGTAAAAATTAAACTTAAAAACATGAAAAATATGTCGTAGATATATGTATATGTGCATACATAAAAGATATATTTCGTACTTCAATTAACTTTTAGCTTACATATTCGTACATACATAAATACATGTGCCCAGATATCCATGTGTAGTGGGAATTATAAGATTTTTTTTTAACCTTGGAAAAGATATTTTAAAAGTTTTCGATGTATAACACCCATTGTATGTAAAAATAAGCGAAGTGAATCAATAAAAAAATGCAACACCATCCAATACTTAAGTTGTAGAATATTCTGGGAATCCAGTTGTAGAAGAAATTGGTATTGGCAGCCAGCTTATATAAGAGCAGCGATAAGTACACTACAGAGTGGTGAATAGATAATAAAACGTCTTTTGTAAGTGCCAATCAAGTATAAATAATTTTATTTAAATTTTCTTATTTATAAATGATTTGTTGTAAAAATTGGATTATTAATTAGTAGTATTCATTCTTTTATTCTCATATAATATTGTTTGTGTGCTTCTTAATTCAATAGTTATAATCTATGACAATATATGCATACATATTCACATACACTGGTCAAAAAAAATATTCGACATATGGTTTTTTTTTTTATTTTTAAAATATTTCATAATATAAACAAATAAGGATCTTCAAAACTGTGCTAATTTAAGGAAAAATATCTTCAAATTGTTCTTTTATAAATTTTATGGTAATCCACAACAACAAAAACATAAATTATTGCAAATATATAAGCAAAAAAAGTATTCGACAATTGAGCAAAACAGCGAATTCCAAATAATAACGGTAAAAGTACCATTCAAATTGATTGTTTTCCTACATTTAATTTAGAATCATTATTTAAAGTAAAAATTTCATTCGGAGATCATGGGTCGCAAACAAAAAGAAGTATCGGAAGAAGTAAAAAAAATCATTGTTTACCATTATAATAACGGGTTAACTCAACAAAAAATTGCTGAACTAGTAAATAGGCCACGCACAACTATCCATTATATCATTAAAAAATGGAAGGATGAAAAGACAATTGAAAATAAGACAAGATGTGGTCGCCGAAAAGCATTGTCAGAAGGAGGTGAACGTTGGCTGGTGCGCCTGGTTAAAAAGGACCCAAAAACAAATGCCACTGTACTCTCTAAAACTGTCAAAGAAAACTTAAATATTGCTGTCACAACCCACACCATTCGGAATTATTTGAAAACCAATGACTACCGAGGTAGACTTGCGCGAAGAAAGCCTTACATTTCAAAAAAAATAGAGCAGCAAGATTAAATTTTGCTAAAAACTATATTAAAGAGTCAGAAAAGTTCTGGAAGAATGTGATTTTTGCGGATGAGAGCAAATTTAATCTCTTTGGATGTGATGGCAAGGTAATTGTCTACAGAAAACCAAATACAGAGTTAGAAGAGAAAAATACAGTGGCGACCGTAAAACACGGAGGTGGAGGCATTATGGTGTGGGGGTGTATGGCGGCAGCATTTGTAGGAAAAATAGATCTAATCAAACAAACTATGGACCACATGCACTATATTAATATTTAAAAACGAAATTTAAGAGCTAGTGCAGAAAATCTTAGAATTGGAGCTATTTTCCAGTTTTACCAAGATAACGCCCCAAAGCACTCCGCAGCAAATACAAGGCTTTGGCTTTTATATAATTGGCTCCGCGTAATTAAAACACCTGCTCAGAGTCCAGATTTAAATCCCATCGAGCATCTATGGGACCATTTAGAAAGAAAACTGAGACAGCGTCATTTTACCACCAAAAACCAAATGGAGAAGGTACTGATGGAAGAGTGGCACAATATTGATATGTCAATCACACAAAAATTGGTCCAGTCAATGCCACGACGTTTAAAAGAAGTAATTCTAAAGAAAGGAAGAGCTACCAGATATTAAATATTAATTGTTTGTTTATTAAGTCGCGTTTAAAATGAAATTTTTATTAATTTTTTTGCTTATATATTTGCAGTAATTCAGTCCCTTTATGTTTTAGTTGTTGTGGATTACCATAAAATTTATAAAAGAACAATTTGAAGATATTTTTCCTTAAATTAGCACAGTTTTGAAGTTCCTTATTTGTTTATATTATGAAATATTTTAAAAATAAAAAAAAAATTCCATATGTCGAATATTTTTTCTGACCAGTGTACGTAATTTTTAAGTCTATCTTGAGTTATGGAATTGTATTTATTAATTGCAATTGTGAATTTTTGGTTTGATTACAAATTGTTTTTTTCTAGGTTAACAAAATTATATTTGTGCGAATTCTGTTTAAAATATACTAAAAGTCGTTCGGTATTGGATCGTCATCAGAATAAGTGCTCTTGGAAGCAACCTCCTGGGACGGAAATATACCGTCATCAAGATTTATCAGTGTTTGAAGTTGATGGAAATATTAATAAAATCTATTGCCAGAACTTGTGCCTCTTAGCAAAACTCTTTCTAGATCATAAAACACTTTACTATGACGTAGAACCCTTTTTATTTTATGTTCTAACAAAGAATGATAACAAGGGTTGTCATCTTGTAGGGTATTTTTCAAAGGAAAAACATTGTACCCAGAAATATAACGTATCGTGCATTCTTACAATGCCTCAATTTCAAAGACAAGGATTTGGTCGCTTTCTCATTGATTTTAGTTATCTCTTGAGTCGAGAGGAAGGCCAGCTGGGTACTCCTGAAAAGCCATTGTCAGATTTGGGCAGACTTTCATATTTTTCGTATTGGAAATCTATTTTGTTGGAGTATATGTACAAACACGGTAATGACACAAGAGTAACTTTCAATGAAATTGCCTTAGACACGGGGCTTACAGTTGTGGATATTGCTTTGGCATTAGAATTATTAAACTTTATAAAGTTACGCAAAAATGAGCACGATATTCGTTACCAAATTAACATTAAAATAGACTGGCAAAAAGTTAAAGAGCACCATGAGAAACTGGAGCATACAAAAAATAGAATACAAATCGAATCTGAAAGATTACGCTGGAGTCCACTGTTATCTTATGTTAAAAGTCATTCATCGGATGTCTCAAGCAGACAAAGCTTATCTCCAAGAAAAAATCATTTAAAAAATGAAGACTCATCGAAAATAATCAGTCAGGACCATCAAACATCGTTTTCAGAGCAGTTGCCTTCTGTATCAAAGACAATAAAAAAACTTTCTTCTGTTAATTCAAAATTAAATGATGAAAACAAAATTGTTCCCAAAACGGAAGATCGTTCTACCGTCAAGAATACACATACTGGTATCGGTGATAAAAGAAATTCAGAAATATTAATTGAAGATAGTCAAAACGTAGTGCGTACGAAGAAGCGCAAAAGGACTGAAAGTCCTTCTTGTGTTGAACAAGTCACAGAAAATAAACAAACAAAGAGTAAAGATGCGGAAATTATAACAAATTGCAATAAAGGTAAGCAGCTCAATTCTGAGATACAGTGTGATATAGAAGTATATTGTCCAGAAAAAGATATACAAACAAAGCAAGAACAGGACTTAGATCAACAATTGCCTAATCAGCAAATTGAAGAATTGCAAACAGTGAAAACTGAACACTTGGAAATGTCTAAAAGCGGTTTAAATCGTTCGCAACGCTTAGCTAATCGGAAACAGAGCTCGGTTTTGCCACTACAGAAGAGAAAACATGAAGAAGTATCTGAAATAAAAGCTGATTCTGGAGAAGAAGTTCAAGCAGATGCCAGTTTGAAAGCAGTTGAACGATCCGACTTGGAAAAACTTCAAAATGATAATGAAAATATTGCAATAAAGGAAAGTGATCCGACTGCAACTGATAATAAAAATTTGCTAGAGAGTGAGAACTGTGCGGAAGTTTCTTTAAGAAATACCATAGAATTAAAAAAAAATGACAAGCGTATTCCGAATTTGTTTCCGAAACTACGAGCAAAAAATTCTGGAAAAATCAATGAAGAAATTATATCTAACGATTCAGAAGTAGAATCGTCGAAATGTAACCAAAAAGATAATAAGGATATAACTACTGATCCTCCAAAGCTTGACAATGAAGAAGTGGCTGAAGTAATATGTGAAAATCTAAAAAAATCAACTATAAAAGTTGAGTGTAATCTTTCAGCAACATCCTTTACGCCGTCCCCGACCAGTTCAGTTATAAGATCGACTGAAAACGACGAAAAAGTACTTGAAGCTGTTGCAAAGAAAACAAAAAAGTCCCTTTTTAGTGAAACAGAGGATGTTACATCTGAAATAGAAGCAAGACACGTCACAACAATAGAAACAATCAGTCCTAAGACTGTCCAAAATAAACTCGATACAATTTCTCAGTCAAAAATTGATAATACAAAGGAAATAGAAAGTAGCAGTGAATCGAAAGAAATTGAGTCAAAAATTCCAAATAATAATGAGAGTATTAACGACAACTTGGCTTTATTAAAAAACAATCAACAGGGGGCAAATTCTAATATTAAAACTATTAATGGCGTTACAACCGCAGCGAAAGACCCCGAACAATCAACTTCAACTACAGAAGAGAGTACCGAGAATAATATTCAATTGGCGACAGAAGAAGTCAAAGTACAAACAAAAAAGGAGTCTGCAATTTTAAAAACTGAACAGCTTTCGCCAACTCGTAGCAGTCCAGTACGATGTGAAAAATCAATACCTGCAGAACACGTGGACAGTATGAAATCTTTATCTGAAAGTGAACATTCTAATGCCACCGACAGTGAAGCAAAGAATACTAGAAAAAATTCGACAACAGAGCAGAAGAAGCCGATAGAACCGATTATATCAGAAAATTTAAACTCAAGTAATTCATTACCAACTATTGTAAAACCAGAGATATCGCAAGTGCAGAATATTGACCATATTCAACTCAAAAAAGAGCAATCAACTTCAAACAGCCCTTCAAAGACAATTGGTTGCATAAATTTACCGGATACAAAACCTGTTTTAGTTCCAACGAGCTTATCTCAGACCGTGCCCCAAACTAAAGAACCGCAGCAAATGCAAATACATCAGCTGGCAACACATCAGGCTCATCCACCGGTATTACTTTCATCAGCTAGTGGGCCCATAAAAACTTCTACAGACAAGTTTAAATGCAAAACAGAAAAGCCTTCAGAACATATAACAACAGGAGTTAGCGTTATAAGCAACGAAAAAGCCGTAGCTCACGATAAACATGTCAAAACATCTAACAAGTCAAAGGAAAAAATCGACACAAAAATTTCGACTGAATCCAAAAACAAATCGTTACATAGTGGTCGAGAAAAACAAGAGCTCCAAAACAAGTTTATATCCCAATCTCAAGGCGTAAAAACTTTGCATGGTCCTATACAAATAAAAGAAGAGGACAGAATGTTGCAAGCTTCAGTATCGTCACCTACTGGTCCACCTGTACACGATAAATTGCACTTTAAAACCACAGCAGAACACAATTTAAACACGATTGATTTGAACAAAATAGCACCGCAATTTCCTTTAAATCAACTTTCTAATTACCATACTTCTCAGTACTGGCAGTGGGACTATTATGGTTACAATCTGCCCCATTTAGATGCTAATGCACAAAAAACTCAAAACAAATTTCACAAGGATTTGGCTACATCAATGGTCTATAATAACTTTACCCAAAATTTATATCAATCGGCTAATCTAGCTATGCAACAAGCGCATCAGCATCATATGCACCAGCAACAGCAGCATCAGCAGCAGCAACAACAACATCATCCTAAAGACAAGTTAAAGGCTGAACGTAAAACTAGTCCTCTAAAAAAGGATGAATGTGTTAAAAATCATACCCATACATCCAATAACAATGACATAATACGAGAGGAGAATTCAACCTGTAATTATAATAATCAAATTGCTTACGCCAATGTGCAAAAAAATAGGGTACCAGCAACTCAATCGGAACACCATCATGCACGGACCACAATCAATAACCATCAAAATTCGACAAACAAATACCAACAACAAGGTTCTGTAAATCTCTTGTCCGCTCAGCAACTTCATCAACAACAGCAACAAGCCTCGTGCCAAAAAGCAAAAGTTGAACAGAATATCAATCCGTCAGTTAACAATCAGCCAACGGCGAATCCCACTCCGGCTTCGATTAATACTAATGAGGACAATAAGATTAAAGCTTCGTCAATATCTGTCTTAAGTTCCAATTCGCAGCAACAGCCTACTATTACAACTACTGTTAGCCCTGAATTAGCTACTCCTATGGTTTACAATAGCAGTAACGAAACATCTGCCTCTAACAACAATAGCAGTAATAATTCTGGTGCAAACGGAAACAATGGCAACAATAACACCAACAACAATACCACAAACTCAGGTAATGCTGGTAGTAATAACAGTAACAACGCTTCTAACGCAATACATCACTATGAATGCACTCTTAATGTGCCGATGGGTATGGATTCACCTGCAAGTATTTCAAGCGATATAACCCAAAATTCTTCAGACGTTTCCGGTAACGGTGTACACATGCAACAGTCACAACAATTTCCCAATTGTTCGATGCAAAACCAAGGCACCAATACGCCCATGCACATGTCTATTCATACTCCTCATATACAGCAGCAGCAACAACAACAACAACAACAAACACAACAGAATAACATGGCTATTAACAATCAAAATAATTTGAGCCATACTCAACAGCCGCAACAACAACAACAACATAACACACAACAAAATCGTAAAATCAATCAGGTAAGTCACATCAATGTTTTAAATGTTTACATTCACCAATAATACATGTTTTTATTCTATATTCCTAGAGCGAAAATACTGCATCTGGATCTACTGCGGTGCAAAGATCCTCTACTCCCAAACAGATACGAAATACAAATTCATCAACTTCAAACCCACACCGACAATCCAAACAGCAACAACAGCAAACTATAAACAACAATCTTAGTCAACAACAGCAACAGGCTTTAGGTAACCATGGGAATCAAAATAATTCGGAACAAGCCCAGCACCAAGACCAATTACACAACATACAATTTAGCCAATTAAATCCACATGGTCACCATCAAAACATGCAAGGCTCTGAAAATATTTACATCTCGCACTTGGGACAAAATTATGCCAGCAACACATCGAACTACAATGAACTCGCCAACATGCCCGCTGTAATACAGCAACGAATGTCACTAAATAATGCTATCAATTCGCATACTGGCTCGGTACGTGTTGAACAGTCGTCGCCATCCTGTGCTGTTAATAACTTCTATTTACAAAACAATTTAACTTCAAACGATTCATTAAATAATACGGTGAGAGTGCCCATATCTATACCGTCCGGAGGTTCGTCAACAGCAAGCACATCCAATGACCATACATTGAATCAACAACAACAACAACAGACAAGGTCCGAATCATTGCCCAGTGCACAGGCAGGCTCTGCAGCTGTCGTCGGGAATCTAAGTAGCCTCTCCAGGCTACAGCAATTGACGAATGGGTTGGATATACCACCATGCAACACTTCTCCAATTGGGCAGGTGGATATGACACCACCACCACAACACGGTTTGTCAAATAACTCCATGACACCACCACCCCATTTGATTGTTCCACAAAATAGAAATCCAAATACATCGCCCAACGTTCTACAATCTCAAATGGCGTCTTTGCAGTATAAGTATTATTCGGGTAATATGAATATTGCGCCCATCACTACAACTTCGCAGAGTATAAGTCGTTCAGTACGCAATACAGCATCAGCACCTATTCAGCACATTTCATCTTCTTCCACCTCCTCAACAAATAGCGGTCGAGCAGCTAATGTCCATATTGCACCGAATTTAATGACCCCCTACAGTGCTATTAACAGCTATCGAATGTCTGCTCAACAGAGTGCTTCATCTGGCTATTCTACAGGCGGCGACTATCCTAACTCGCAAATACCAATGCAAATGGGTGTTATGAATATGCAATCTCAATATCAAGATGCATGCGCTATACAAAGAGCAGCTCAACAGAATCCAATGTATTCTACCTACTCTCCATATATTTCTTTAAATGCTCCCATGAGAAGATAAGTGAAAAAGAACAGAAAGTTAAAATATTGATTGTTTTAACTTTAAAATTGTAATTGTATGTATTCTTCGTTTCTTTCCTTTTTTTAATCTTATACACTTTAGAACGCGACATATTGAAACACTTTAAAACACGAATAGCATACGAGTGAGAGTTACATATATACGTACTTAACGTGCTATACTTACGTATGTAGGTTACAAAATCCTCCCAAAAATTATCACTTTAATTTCTATTAATACTATTTGTTTCGGAATACTTTTACAGCTTCAATGCTGACAAACGGAAATGTCTTTAAAGACTCATTCTTGGTATATGAATACAGTATGATGAGATAGTGTTTTTCTATTAGTCGACCGCACCAAGGATGTAACACATCAGTATGACATACCTAAATTAAGCACACAAACTCTACTTTGAAAAAAGTCTTCTCAATTCTGTTGTAAACTCTTGAGGGGTGGACAGACATGAACATGTTTTTTTAAAAAAATGTTGTTACAAAAGTTAAGCACCAAGTAACAAAAGTATGTAAATGCAGTATGTAAGTTTATATTCGGCCACCCTCTCCCTTGCAACGGATAATGCACAAAGCAACAGTGATAGAACATCAAAGTCCGTACTCCCATAAACTCTACACTTTTTGTGTAGACTAGGGCTAAGCAACGTTTGCCTTCACTCAATTTAAGTTATTTTTAAGGTGGAGAGAGACGTGGGGCAAAAAATGAGTCCAACCTCATATATTCTTATTTGTAAACGCAAACATTTCCTTACAACAGAAATATCTATATTTGTAATATTGTGCACGCCGAAGATGTGTGTCCGAACACACACAATCACTTAATGTTAACTTTCATACATTTCAATAAAGTCTTTTCAGTTATGCCTTTAAAATTAAGAGAAAAACACAAAGAACTTTGGACTGTGTTTGACAAAATTGCTATTACGCAAGTTTAACAGTGTGATGGAAATCCCGAAATAATAATAATCTTTTGAAAACCATTCAATCAATTGACAAATACGAGTATGATCGTGTGTCATTATACTTTGTTTGCATACCAAGCATGAACATGTCACAGCGCCATAACATAACATATGCCCAATAAATAATGCCAATAACTTTAATTCGCAAAATTTCAGAAGTGTCTATTATTCATCGAACATATTGTTGCGCACTTATGTACCAACTGATTTTCCAACACAACTAGAGCAAATGTTGAAGTTTCAATCGTAGATTTAAACTTCTTCGTTCTACAACAAAATTTTTATGCTAATGTTTTTGGCGCTTTTCCAGCAATTCTTAAATTAAATTTTTTCTATTTTGTAAAAATTTTCTAATAATCCAATTGAATGTACATAATTACTATCGGCAGTGTAGTAATTCATGAAATACCCAATATGGCAGATGTGTAATATTCACTTTATATGCATCATGTATACACTTACACATTTATTACAACTTAACTAAATATTATTCATTTGATGTCTCCTTGAAAGGAAATTAATAAAATTTTATTATGCAAAAATAATATACTCGTATTATTTTTAATATTTGCAGTTTGTGCCAATATGAATGCTTTGTTCTTCCTTATAACCAGTATGTTTATATAACTGCATTTATTATTAAACACTCTCCCATACATATATTATTGGTAATGATGGTGGAATCTCATCAAATGTTATGGAATTTATTTATACATTTCTCCAATAATTATGGACGAGAAGCAAATATTTTCATCAGTATTAGAGTTGCTCGATAAGAGCATAATTTGTAACAGGATATCTATGGTACTAAAATTATTTCAAATTAACTATTCGCACTAGTAAATGAATTCTAAAACATGTTGATCAATCATTGGCACTGTACATACTTGCTAAATCAGGTTAGCGCGCTTTTTTAAGCTTCACCGCTATAGAAGAACGAATTTTTTCTCCTCGAAATCCAAAGCAAATTCTGTTGTTTATTTATAGAATAGATTCTTTCTCATGTTTGTTTTATACTCAGCACGGACAAACGATTGAAGCAAGGAAATGATTTAAGAGTAAAATGTCTAATAATGATGCCAACAAAGAACAAAATTACTTGCAAGTCTTAGTTTCCGAGTTACTTTAAAATAAAAAAATACTCTATTGAATATCAATTTAGTATTTTATTAGATAATTTTATTCATAAAGTCTATAAATGAAATATATAATTATCCGGTTTAAAATACATACTTGGGTGTTATTGTATTAAGTATTTCTTATCCTTCCTAGCCAATATGGAAGGAGATAAGAGAATGAGTGCATTTGAAATGAATGTTTGATGTTATTGAAACTTCTCGTTGATTTGTAAATAGAAGTTGCTTTAGTGTCGAATTATTCTAAGAAAACATTTGTGTAAAGATTCCTCGATGGTGTCCATTAGCTCATTAGCACAGGAATCTAAAAATTTAAATTTATTTTTAAGGAAACAACTAATATTATACAGAATAATAATTTTCGCGTTTTACCACGATTTAAGTATCAAATAAAGGCACATATAAATACCACAAATAAAATCAAGTTTTATGATTTTGTTTGCTTATTACAAACTGAAAATCAAAATTGAGCAAATTCCACATACATACATACTATGCACTCCCATATGTATTTGGGTATGAATGTTTAACGGTAGGAAAATACCATTCGTGCTTGTTATTTTATCAATAAGGGGTCTAGTGTTAAATATATAACCTTCGATAGGAAACGATAACGACTTGATGCAAGAAATATGCATGCATACATAATGTAATTCCATGTACGTTGGTATGGCCGCTCGTATGCATGTATTTAAATAAATGTTGTGACTTAATTTCTAAATCATGTTTAATTAAATGTCTGAGAAGTGTGTCAGTTATCAACAAAATGAATAATAAAATGTACACAGCATCTGTTGCTTAAAATTGTTTCAAGAGGATTAGTGTTAAAAATGAAACGAGTCTGTATAGTTGGAGCTGGAACTGCAGGTCTCTGTGCTGCCCGCAGAGCTTCTGAAGACGGGTTTAGTGTAACTATTTATGAGCAGACTAGCAAAATAGGGGGCACTTGGGTTTATACGGATAAGGTTGGCATTGATGATTATGGTATAGATGTACATAGCAGTATGTATCAAGGGCTAAGAACCAATCTGCCAAAAGAAGTAATGGGTTATCCTGACTTTGCAATCAAATGCTCACATGACTCGTATGTGCCATCACAAGTCATAGAAGAGTTTTTAAACGATTACTGCAAGCAACACAAACTACTACAATACATACAATTTTTGAGTTACGTCGTAAGAATAACACCAATACGGAACAATAAATGGCAAGTAAGTTTGAAATATACATATGCTCTTTTTCAATTTATGTATGTATATATATGTATATACGAGTATGTGAATATCTGTTATAACTTGGATTACAAAAACTACTCGGGAATTGTTGTCATGTCCTTTAATCTCTTGCGTTAATATTGATATGCTAAGTAATAATATATAAATAAGCATATACAATCCGCGAAGATCTTCTTTTGGAGCACCTGTTATCGATTATCTAATATGTCAAATAATAATTAAAATGGCTAACACAAATCGTTACTTGTTATCAGAGGTACTCTATCTGTGCACTTATATACCACCATAGCCTCTCCTAATTGCCTCTATTATTTTCAATACACGAAGAAATCAAAGAATCATCTTTGATTTCTTATCTTTGCGTCAGTGAAGAAAAAAAGAAAGCAAAGTTGGGATTTTGTGCGAGAAACTTGCTCTGCTCCGTGAATCCCCAAACCAATGGTCTATGTGTAAAGACATGGAACTTAAAAATAAGTAAGCATTTGCGGGCCAATAGTATAGAAACAATAACTTTTGAAAGAAAACCTTCCGATGTATGAAATAAGAATTATTAATACAGTTGCAGTTGCAGATGGTCAAATGAAAATGTTCAAAAAAAAGTATGATGATGAAGACGAATTTTTGGAATATTTTTGTCAAATGTATTAGATATATAATTTTTTTTTTATTAACACCAGTGTCTTAAAAAAAATTCCAATTGCGAATGACTTCGAAAAAATAAACAGAGACAAAAACTGTCGAAATCAATAAAAAGCCTTTGAAATGAAGAAACTCTTGTAGAGGATACCTGTGGAATGGCGACAGAACTACATGCAGTAGTGTACAGCGAAGTGTTTGATGAGAGCTCTACCATATGCAGTCACATTCGAAAGTATCTCGAAAATTTAACACTCGTTGTAGCTCACTGAAGTTTGTATAATTATACCTACATACATACAAGCTTAAATATATCCATACTTATAATTTAAGTTACGTTTGTGTCGCGTAAATATAAGTATTATAATTGAATAAAATGGTGTCTAGCCCATGACCTCAGTAGACAGTGTTTCTCCTCATATTATAATTATATTTATATACTGTGATATTAAGTAAATGCATAAATAAATTAATAAATAATAAAATGTGCTAGAGAGGATAATGCAATTTATTTTATTTTTTATTATTAATTTAAGATGTGTATATTATTTTTATATTTTTATTTTTATCTGTTCCTATATTTGTTTTAGGTAGTTGTCAAGAATTTAAAAACGCAGACTGTAGATTTTCTTCATTACGAATACGTTCTAGTATGCAATGGTCACTACCATACTCCTGCATATCCCAGCATTAAGGGATGTGAAACTTTCGATGGATTACAAATTCACAGCCATGACTATAAAAATTCAAACAGGTTCAAAGGTAAAACTGATTCAGAGAGTTTAAAAATAATTGTTTCTCATGCGTACGATATAGTTTTTACTCCGAAATATTAAGAAAATTTAGATAGGGTATGGAGAATTCTGTGAAGTATTTTGGGCTTTCATTAATCTTAGGACCTAGAAAAGTCCGTCGGCTAAATGGCGAAAGCAAAGTTAATAACACAAACAGAATAATGTATGCGGTTATCATATTGAGCTTTTGCTCCAATGGAGTAATAACTGGATAACTGTCAACAAGTTCTGCATTATTAGGTTAAAAAGGTTTAAATTAAGGGGTGTGTAAGGTTGCCTAAAAAGTAACGAACAAAGCTCTTGTTTGTAATATGTTTTTACCCCTTGCGCTTTGTGGTTTCCTTTTTAGACGAGACGGTACTTATCATTGGAGCAGGACCAAGTGGTATGGATTTGTGCAATGAAATATCGAAGGTAGCAGAGAAAGTCACACTCAGTCATCATATGAAGGAACCTCCGAACACAATTTTCAAATGTAATGTAAATCAAAAACCAGACGTGTCTCATATTGTGGGCCGCACAATTTATTTCAATGACAATACTAGCGATCAATATTCGATAATATTTTATTGCACCGGCTATAAATATGCGTTTCCATTTCTATCGGCTGATTGCGGAATTCATGTAGATGACAATTATGTGAAATATCTTTACAAACACTGCATTAACATTCGCTACCCATCAATGGCTTTTATTGGCATACCGTATTATGTGTGTGCCGCACAAATGTGTGACTTGCAGATCAGATTTGTTTTAGCATATTGGAGTGGTCGACGAATTTTGCCATCTCAAAATGAAATGCTTAAAGATACTAAGGAAGAAATGCAGCGGCGTTTTGCTAAAGGTTTAAAAAAACGTCAAGCCCATATGATGGGAGAAGATCAGGTAATTATCAATATTTTTCACTGATATTATCGACATCAAAATCTGAATTTGTAATTTTACGCGAAAATTTATGTATATGTATCTTAACTTGGGGTTTCCCCACTACTGAAACTTTTTCAATACCCAACTTATACCGAAAGAAAGTTAGACATTTTTATCGCTGCACATATATTTTTTATCATCTTTATAACAAAGCTAATAACAGTTCAGTAAGTCTACAGCCCCACATACATAAATCCATACATACGTGTATGTATGTACGTGATTGTGTGCGATTTGTCAAATATACAGTAATAGTGTAAAGGTGGAATCAAACATTTTTTCGGAACAAAAATTTGGTCCAGAAAAAATTTACTTTTATATATATCGTTTTTCTTTTTGGGAGTGAGTGAGGCGAGTAAATTTTGTACGGAAGAATTTTAACTTGAATTGTTTGATTCTCATTTTTTTCAGCCAAAATTAAGGTAACCTGATGGATACTATATTTTTTCAGCCAAATTTGAAATAAGCTGCAACATAATATATAGTATGTAGGAAGAAAGTACAGAATATATTTGCTTGGTACGGGTGCAATTTCCATTTGAATAAAAATTTAAGAAAAACAATTAAATTTATTTCAGGAATGAAACATTCACACAGAGAAATTCTACATTATTTTTATATGCGTATTGTTGCGGGGGATTAAGAGTAACTTAATTTTTTTTTTATGGAAATATGTATGTAAATAAATTGGAGGTAGCGAATGCAAATCAAATTATGGGCAGTCGTGAAAGTGAGCGCTTCGAAGTTAAATGCTTCTTAAAAATACTGCGAAATGAAATAGATTACTTTAAGATGAAGTAAGCTGATTGACTAGAATTTTTTTTCTGCTACATCTATATGTATTATGATTCAACTTATTAGAAAAAAGTTTTATTTAGCTCATTAAGTTTTATAAGAATAAATTGTTCTCTTGCAATTCTTTTTAAATTATATTTTCCTCGCTCAGCAATAAAATTATCCGTGTGACAAGAAAACAGTAAATGTAATTAATTGTTGTAGGGTGCTGCTTTGAAAAATTAATACGTCTCGTTTGCAAATGTATTTGAATTGTGAACTTAATAGTAGAGCACTATTTCGGTTTATTATTACTCATAAAAATATATTAATATTGCCTTGCACCAATATGTAGTCAAAATAATAATTATATTCATGTAGTTATTCATACATATATATTCCATTTTTGTCATGTTGTAGACTGTAGCTGGATGTAGTGAATGTGTTTAATGGTTATATACATACATATTTCGTTTTCTTATTATTTTTTATTTCTTACTTTGGCTTTTATATGAATTTACTTTTTCTATCTAGTTTATTTTTCTTGTGCACTTATTTTCACTGTGTCATTACGAAGTAAAAAATCAAGTTAGCTTGAACTTTCCGTCTCTTTTTTTTGTGTGCACGTACATGCTTGCCTACTCCCATCCATTCATATTCATTTTTTTAGATGTAGTAGTGGAAATGTGATATGAATTTTTATTTGTGAAATCTATATAGATACATGTGTATGTATGATTGTAAGGTGGCAAGTTTTGAAGTAACAGGTTTGTAGTTACTAAAAATAATGATAAAATGTGCAGTATTTAAAACATTTAGAATTAACTTGAAATAAAATAACTTAAAATATTTTGTTTTTATGCAACAAATACATACATTCTATATTCTTATATGTAGATTTCTTATTATAACGATTTGGCAGAAACGGGTTTGGTTGAAAACATCAAACCCGTGATGAGCGCTTTGCATAACGAAAGCAGTAGACGATTTTTAGATGACTTATTACATTTTCGAGATGACATATATCGCGTAATAAATGATCATGATTTTATTCAAATCAAATAATTATTTATGAATTTTATTTCTCAAAGTTGTTTAATTGTTCTGAAAATTTATCTTATATGTAAATACATCGATATGTAAACAAAAAATTAAATTAATAAAATGAATTGTTTATGATTTTATCATACACGTCTTTTTAAGGTAAAAAATTGGAGCGAATATAAATACAACAATGAATTTCATTTTATAATTTTATGGAAACTTGCCTTCATCTTTTCAATTGTGTGTAAATTCAAATCAAGAAAGCTGTGCATATCAACGTATTTACTTAAGCAACCATTTTGTATTTTCTGCACAATATTTTCTAATAATATTTTCTATTATTTCGCAATTACTGGCAATAAGAGATCCAGTTTTAAACATTTGTAATTTTGACAAACAAAATGTGAAAGGAACTGGAAAGCAAAACTTCACCGTGCAATAAGAGGGTGAATAATCTGTGCACAATATTATTTGCCCATTTTTATAGTTTTAATTACAGAAAGTTTCGTAATTTTTTAATAAAGTTCGGTCTTTATTAATAATATTTTATTAATATTTAGTACTATAAGTTAATTTTAAAAGCAAACGTAATAGAGATGTGTACATACATTCTGGTCGAACACGATAACTGTTGGCTTTTTGTACAATATTACAATCGATAGCGTATATTGCGATAAGAATTCTGAAAATACTTTGCAATCAACAGTTTTAAATTGTGATGTCCTAGCCTTGACAAAAAGGGAATAAGTGACTAAGTCTACAAAGTATACATCTATATAAAAGTTCCATTGTGTTAGTAAATTATGTTCTCTGGAATGCGTAAACCGATTTTGTTTCTGCAAAGTTCATATGAGAGGTGACGTCAATACAGTGTTTTTATGTATAAACGGTTTCTATATGTGTATTGGTTTATGAGTAATAGCTACTTTAACGACATAAGTTTCCCGTTTGTCTTGCGTTTGCAGTAAACATTAATAAGGCGCAAGGCTAATCTTTAGGAACTTTCGTAGTGAGGTTGGAGTATCGAGTTGTATCTAGCCTATTCGCCCATTAGCAAACCATCCGTTTTGTATATTTACACTTAAAATGGAAAAACAACAATTATTGTTTACCACAGAGCACTACAATAAAATCAATTTATCACTGATTTGTATTTGAATGAATTCGAATTGATATTTTTATTTTTTGTGCAGGAGTTTCGCTGGTGTTAATATAAATCATTTGTTGCAGTTCTTCAAAGCATACAAATGGCGTTATTATAAATAACAAACATTTCATATCCAGTCAAACTTTTCGTCATAAAAATTTTTCTCCGCATGGGACAGCTTTTTCTTTATATACAAAACATTAATACATTGGTATGTTTTTTGCCAAATGATACTTATTGAAAACTTTATTTAAAACAGAATTTATAAATATTAGATCTTAACACATGTCAGAAATTCTATTTTCCTTGTAACATTGTGCTCCCATTTATACTGCATCCCGACTCTATATGTTCTATTACCTGCTGCTTTAATTGAGCAACATGTTCTTTAAGATTTTTTACAATTGACCCAAGGTCTGTATTTTCTCCTTTTAAAATCTTAACTTTCTCTTCTAACTTTGATATACGTTCAAGCTTTCTTTTCCGACATTTTGACGCCGCTACACGATTTCGTTGACGTTTTCGTTCTAGTTTTATTTTTTCCTGCGTTTCCATATCAATCGGGCTCACTGGTGGCGAATTTGAAGCATTTTGCGGTTCATCCTTTATTGCAACTGTATTAAAAGGCTCTAGAAAAACATTTCATTTCGTTATATGCAAATCTTTTTTTTTTAAAGAAAAACTTTACCTAAATTTGTGTAGGTAAAAGATCCACCACTCATAGTAGTACCAACATTTGCATTATTTGAGTTCATCAATCCAACTACAACGTTACTAGTATCACCTTGAGTTTGTTTATTACCATTTCTCCGTAAACTGTGCAAAGCTTCTTCAAATCCTTTCCCAAACGCTTCTTGTTCAGAAGTAACCTCGGTCGACTTTGTTTGAAATATTAGGCCAGGTTGTGGTGTTGGAAGTATTTGAAGTAACTTTTCCAAGTCCGGTGTGTTGAGGGGCTTAACATTTTGAACTTCAGGAGAGCTGATAATTAGAGAAGCTGGTGACGTTAGACGTTTTTTGGAAGTATTTTTAAGATCCAAGGACACTGGACGGTTGTTTAAATTGTTGCACGAATTTAGCGAATGATCTGGAGATTGGAATTGTATTTGCTCACATTCTTTTGTTGTAGACGGTTCAGTTTTCACAGAAATTGAAGTATCATTATTACTGGTAATACGTTCTGAATTCAATTGCGTTTTCATTTTTCATATATATATAATGTATATCTATTTATTTACACAACATCAACACCACGGAGTATATACCCCACACACTTGCAACTGAAAATAAGAATCATATTGTATGAATAACATTCTTTTAGAAAATAGAGCCGATAAGTTCACAGCGGCGGCGTTAAAATCAAAAACACAAGCTAAGTCCAACATCGAATTCAAAATATTTTAACTAAATGTAGAAAGAGCTGGAATTTCGAACAAATTTCAAACATTACAACTTATTTACTTTCATACTTTAATCTTTTAATGAAACCCCAAAAAATACCCCTTAAAAATGAAATTAATTGTTATCGGGTTAGATGTTTCCTGTGAGCACCTCTCCGCATGCTAAATACAGATATTCAGGAAACTTTTACACAAATGTTTTCTTAGAACAATTGTAGATTTAATCGATTAAATAAATTAATTTTAATTGATTAGTTATTAGTTATTAAATTAATTATTTATTAGTTTATGCTATTAAAGGACTTGTTTCACTACCCGTAGGATCGTTTTCATTTTTCGAAGTGGTTTTTACTTCAATTTGCTGGGCAAAGTAAACAAAACAAGATGTAAAACAAGAAAAAAAAATCGAAAAATTTAATGTTTACAAAGTTTTGTTTATAGTTTAATTTATTTAAAAAAAATTTTTGTTTTTAATTTTGAATAGAATTACTAAAAGTGGTAACATATTAACTATTTCAATTACAAAATTTATTTTCAAATATTTTTTTAAAATTATTAAAAATGGTAATCAATACATTTCTACAGCAGCAAACTTATGAATTATATATGTTTATATTTTGTAACCAGAAAAAATATGTTTTAATATCATATTTAAATACCAGTGTGGCACATTAGCCATTCTAGCATTAACATTTATCTATAAATGAATCTTATGACTGTGTAGGATAGTGAACCGCGGAGTTTATACATTTGAATTGAGGGGAAGATTGTTAGAATATCAAATAATCCCATAAGATTTTTATATGTATCGACTTTTTACTCTTTTTATCGAATCGTTGTAAATGACAGCGGTTTTTTATTACACACAAAAAGATTTGGAACGGGTTACTAAAGTAAAAAGTTTAACAAAAACCAACTTAAATCGCTATACTTTAAAAAGAATGCAAAAAAAATCCAAAAAATTATAAATATATTTTGGAGAGCTTAGGCAACGGTCGAATGAGATGTGCAAAATCCGATTTCTAAAATTTTTAGATTTTGAGAATGAAAAAAAAAATCGCTAAATATGAAAAAAACGTTAAAAATCTCAAAAAAATAAATAATTTTAAAAAAAATTGTTAAAAAATTAAAATTTTTTTTTAGCAGCCAGCTAAGTATAGCTGTAGTATATTGTAATTATATTAATTTATTTGTAATATTATGTAAATAAATAAAAAGCTGCCTTATATTCTATTATAATGTGACTAGCCGCGTAAATCGAAATAAATTGAACTTCGTATACGAGTATATATTTACTTTTTTTAATATTAAATTTTTAAGAAATCTGAGAGAAAGGATATGTTTTTAAGGAAAATGGAGAAAGGAAAAGGAAGTGAGAATTATATAGTATTTATGTTAACTATTTACTATTTATTTTTCATAATAGTTATATTTTATTTAATATTAATTGAATATGTTTTAATTAAATATAATTAAATATTAGATAATTATTTTGATATATTATATTTTTCTTCTTTATAATCTAATTGGTTTTATAAAGGTATACGTATTTTAATTTAAAAAAAGAAAGTGACCATTTTTGAAAACATTTGGTATGTTAAACCACGTGGGAATTCATTTACCAGTTTTCAAAAATGCTATCATCAGCAACGTAGCATTAGTTAATTGGAAGCTTCTGTCTGTTTCCAAAACCTAAGGTTTATTCAAACCCACAGAGTGCTTTTAATAAATTAAGAGTTCACATAGTTGTTTTAATAAATATGGAATATTAAACTTATAAAAAAATCTAAAAACCAACTAAACTGAAACTTATCATTAACCCACACATATCCAAAATTTAAGTTCGTTAAATCCGTATAGCTTATTCCGAAATAGCTCGCACCGATATAAAGTCGTATTAATTTTTGGGACTAAAAAATTTAATTCAAGCCCCTAATTATACAATAATATTATTAAGAAAACAAATTTATAAAAGCAAATGTTTTAAAGAACTCGCAAATACATATGTATGTCTGTAATACATATGTATATAAAAGATGTAATGCATTCAAATTTGTTTATCAAATAATGGAATTTTTATAAAAATATTTTTAAGAAAAATAAAATAGAACATTATGAAATATTTTAAAAATAATTAGCAAATTTTAGTTTAGCACTTTTCATATCATTAACAAAAGATATTTAACTAATTCTCTATTTCCACATACGAAATTTTTGTTTTCCTATATTATAGTATAGGTATTCCAAAAAATATATTATTAAGGCTTCTGTTGTTGTTTTTTTTTCAATAGAAATAGTTTGATAGAAGTTAAATTAGGTTGTATATATTAGCTATGAAGAGTGAGTGGGAGCTCCATTTTCATTTTGATGGAAATATTTCTGATGGACAAATATTGAATATTTATTTTACACCGGAAAATAATTGTACAGACTTTTTTGGGGAAAAAAGACAGCCACGAAATTAAAGAGAAAATGGCACCAAAATACTACATAAAGTATGACTGTGTCGTTTTCTGGTTGTATAATAATTATATAAGGGAAAAATTTCTTAAAAGTTAGTTTGGTTGTTTGTTAGACTATAGACGTATAAGCCCAATTTTTCTGATATTAGACCTACTATAATTGTGGTGTAAAGCGTTATATCAGTTGGGTGTTGAAGGATATTTTGGTCTTTAAAAGATTGAATAAATATTAAATACTTATCAGAAAGTATTGCACATTTAGGAAAAATATTGTATATAAAAAAAGTTTTGATTGATATAACAGAAAAAAACAGCGAGCAGTTGATTGTAATTTTATAGTTGAATCTGAAAAACTTAAAAAAATATATATAATACAATTCATCTTGGGTTGAGTAAGTGAAATTGTATAGATAAATATTGATTTCAATGTTTTTTGTTTAAAATATCTTTGTATTAAAAAAAATGTTTCACGGATTTATGACAGTTTCGTTCAAGTAAAATTTATTGAAAAGTTTATTTTGAGCACAATAGTTTTCAAAACTTAACAATTATAGTGGAAATCTCTTCAAATTAATCTCCTCTTGATTAATGAGGGCTATTTAGATGCCGGCTACGAACATGTTATCATACATGAGTGTTGGTCAGAGAAGCAGAGAGATAGCGCTACCAAGAAATCAGTTGAAGACCCATTATAGGTTTAACCCATAAAATTTTTTTTGCTTTATGTTAGCCTCGACCTTCCTATATATAAAATCGTATTTGTAGTTTGGTCTACATTAGCAATTTTCTTATCATGTTGAATGACTTGGCGAACATAAGACCAGAAATTAAAAACATTTTACAAAACAAGTAACTAAACAAAACAAATAAATATTTTTAGTATTAATTCAATTTAATGTAGGCGGTTGTCTTTCTTTTTGTTTTTATATTTATAGTGGCATTAATTGAAAAAAGCTCTCTAATATTTTGTGTTTGAGGCTTTTTTCAAAAACGACGTATGCTCATGCATACCGTAGAAATAGTTATTAAAATATTGATTTTCACTGTATTTGCAAATATATAGAAAGCAATATAAATTTTAAAGCAAAACAGGTGAAAGTTTCTCAATAGAAAGTTTTTTTCTGTATAATATTTTATTAAATGCGGGTTTTATTGCCAGTTTTTTATATTTCTAAAATGATTTCGATATAGAAACAATTTACATCTTTGCTGGAAAAGCTGGGAACCATATAAATAAATGACAATAATCCTAATATTGACTAAATTCAGAAGGAGAGGAAAAAATTTGGAGGTTTTTAAAAATAAAAGTAGAGAAATTTGGATTAGGGCAACTTCAACCAGCTACTGTCGATTGAAAAGAGAGAATATAGCGAAAATAATATAATTACGGTGGGAAAAGATATACCGAGCGATAGCAAAAAATTTTGAAATATAGTGCAATAAGCTTCGTTGTAAATAAACTTCAGGTATGTCATTGCAGTCGACCAAGAACCGTTAAGAATTCCAGGACGTCGCATATTAATTCGAAATGATATTGATATTTTCAAAAACATGAAATAATAAGTTCCTTTGTTATTAATTGCAGGTTTGGAGTCGTCATATTCCTCTTGTTCCTAACAGTAATACATAGTATTTTGCTATAACGTTTGTCAGTGAACAAATTGAAGGTTCTCCTTGCAGTATTAGGTTTCAATTAAGTGAATTATAATTAAATAACAAACCATGTTATTTGATATAGTATACACGGAAGTGAATATTTAATTTTATAATTTTTCCCCCTTTACCATTTTCAGGATCTTTAAAATGATAACAAACATAAGGGAACTTATAAACCAGAAGTTGTTTTCTCAACTCGTATTAATCCGACTAGTAAGATTTAATTTTTATTTATGGAAGCTTACCGTAGCGTTGTATTTCGAAATTTTTTTTAAGATATGAGTAATTATTGTAAAAAATTTATTATCGTTAATATATGTGTTGTCACCTTCGAAAGTACATCAGATGATATACAAAACATTAATAGATGTTCACCATGGTCTTATTATTTGTGATTTTGAAAAAAAGGTCATCACTGTGAGACAGAGCTGTAAAACTTTAGAAAGTTTTTACTATTTCATGTAGATTTAAGATTTTTGTTGATGATGGTTGTATAATATTTTCCAGAAGGTAATATTAAACTCATTATAAAACGAATGTTGGTTAGTTAATTTCTGATTTAATAACTCTCATACAAAAATTCGATAGGCGAAAGAAAAAAGAAATAAACACTTAAATGTCAAAGTTTATATTTTCAAAGACATACTTCCTGAAAGAATTTCATGAATATATCTCACTTTAATATCTATTGTATTAACAGTTGTGATAAAGGCAAGTGATAAAGGCATTGTCACTGTACCTATTTAAAATTTCGGAGCAAGTCAACATAAATAGCAATTTACATTTGATCACATATACCTCCTCGCGATTTTTTGAATAATTAAAAAATTATGCATTTTATTATTTTTTACAATAAAATGGTTAATTTAAATGATTTGAAAAAAATAATGCTAAATTATTAAAATAATTGCTTTTTAGAAGTATAACCTTTTACAAATTTACAGATCTACCTTAAAAGATATTCCGAAATAAATTTCTGTGATGTTTGTAAATGAACTTGTACAATATTATAAAGTACTAAAAAATATTCTCTTATTGTTCAATTTTTTTTTTAAATTTCTAAACATAATTTAACTTAGTTGTAAGTTAAAAAAGTACATAGTTCGCACTTTATAAATTATACGTTACTTTCCCTTTCAGAATCAAAAATTAGAAGCTGCCGAATGTGAAGACTTTACTGAAAATAGTTTAATGTTTAAGCAATTCATGGAAAATATTCTCATATCTCTTATAACCTTTAAAAACACAATACCTCAGTTATATTTCTTATGTGAAACTTAATTTTATTATTTTATCATTTTTAAAAATTAAAAAATAGACCCGTACTTGTGGAAATTATTAGGAGTATACATAGTATTACATATGTAATAATTTGTCATAGACATTCAGTTAAAAATTGTATAAACTTTTATTTTATATATTTACGTATTTATATGTATGTCTATTAAATACATTAAATATTTAAGAATATTTGGGGGAAAGCAGCGGCAGGAAATATTATATAATAAAAATGGGTAGAGGAAAATAATATTTATAATAAAATGAACAATTAAAAAAAAATATTGTTTTAATTACTTATAGTTTTTACATAAAAAATTTATTCCATTACTTTATTAAAATTATTGTCAAATTTATTTAGTATGCTTGTAATAAATTTTTATATTTTAATTATGTTGAAAAAAATTAATAGAAAATTAATTAATTTTTATTGGGAAAATTCCTTAATTTTTAACCCTTTTTCCAAATTAATCCAAATTATATTTCGGCTGAAATTAAATATATAATTTTATTTTTCTTTTATTTTATTTATTGTAACTAACAAATAACTAAGATTTGCCTAAGGACGACCGAAAACATTTGACATTTTATATTAAGAGCATTACTTAGTATAGATTCTATAAATCTGTTGGTTATATAAAGCAAAGTAATTCCAAACGTCCCACTCAAATGTTACATATTTCCGATAAAACTAAGATTATATGCTGCGTTCAAACATCGAACTGTTTTTAATGTACACCATTGGAAATGGTTGGTGTGCGTTCATAAGTACGTCTATGCATTTCATCGACATTCTTGAGGTAGTAGGTTCCTGGAAATAAAACACTTATGCTTCCAGAAGGCATATACGGAGCGGCGTGATTATTTCTCTCTCTTACTTCCATCAATTGGGAAAATATTTCAGGTTCTACCTTTTCTCGCGAATTCAATAGGGGTAAAACATAGTCTAGTTTTTCAATGAATTTCCTAAGGTCATCGCCATTTGAGGTCACTTTAATTGAGTACATAGAAGCAGCTAAACCGGATCCATATGAAAAAACACCAATACGTTTGCCAACCAAGTTTTCAACACTCTCATTAATCATCAATGAAACTAGTCCACAATATACGGATGGTGTATACATATTTCCCACTTGATTAGCTAAAAGTAGAGATTTCTTAGTTTTCCTTTCAAAAACATTAGAGGATTTTGTTATAAACGATTTTTCTACATCGCGATCAAAATATGTTGAAGCCAAAGTAGCACTATTAAATCTTTCCAGACCAGAATATTTAATCGTTCTACTTGTTTCATCTGAAGTTAACAGAAAATCATTGAATACCAATCTAGCCACAGATTTTTGTACTAATTTGCAGAAGGGTGTATGGAAGATTATAGCATCAAAGTTTTCTACTCCTGCTAGTTCCTTCGAAGGATTCAGTTTTTCAAACTTCTTGAGATATAACTGGTAGCAGGTATCTAAAGCTGATAGATAACATTGTATAGATAGTTTCCCATCCACTGTGGGATATTCCGAACTTAAGTCAGGCTTATAAAAATCATAAGCATGTTCCATATGAGTAGCTTTAAGGCCTCGTTCGAACACTAACGAAGCATTTGGTCCCACCAATATTGCTACTGCACCTGCACCGCCAGTCGGCCGGGCAGCTCCTTTAGCATATACTGCTATATCTGCACAAACGGCTAAAGCATAACGTCCATCCCAAGAAGAGGATTCAATCCAATTAATAGAATTAAATAAAGCAGCTGTACCACCATAACAGGCATTTGTGGTATCAATGCCTTCTATATCAGTATTGCCGCTCTCAGCAAATAATTGCATTAGAACCGATTTAACAGATTTAGATTTGTCTACAATTGTTTCAGTGCCTACCTCTAGACGGCCTATGTCTTGTGGTTTTATTTGGTGTCTTTCCATTAAACGGCTTACTACCGTTAAACACAATGAATTTATATCTTCGCGATCGGAACAGAAACCCATTTTGGATTGACCTAAGCCAACGGTATATTTACCAGTTGAAACGCCATCAAATTGCTCCAATTCAGTCTGGTCCACATACTGTGAAGGAAATAAAACCTCAATGGCCATAATACCAACATTTTCAGGCCACATAATTACTTTCTTTATTTCAGTCTTTTCTTTCGACGAAAACTAATTAAATCTGCAAAATAGAGAAAGTTGAAAAAGAAATCAAATTATTTGTAATACCAATGATCAAATTATTTCTTTATTTGGTTCATTATATGAAATGTTAAAGGTAATACATTTTCTTCAAAAACTATATATATTAAATTGGGGCAAATGGAGTTAAAATAAAAAGTAGTTAGTTTGCCACAAAGAAGTCCAATTCCAACCAGTCTAATTATGTAAACAATACCAGAATTAAAACTTGTTGCCTTTTCAAGTGATAGAATGAAACTAAAACTTAAGATTCATTATAAAAAGACAAGGCAACAACGTACAGATTGTTTGAGGTTACCATATTTCAATACTCCTCTTTAATGAAGGTGTTTTTGCACGTAAAAAAGAAATAAGCATTTTGTACATATAAGTAATTTAATTCAATTTCAATGATTCCTTACAATCGAGATGTTTAATCTTCAGTAGATACTTCATGATAACTTGTGCACTCATATATACAGTTGGGCAATACCGAAGTATGACTTCATGCGTATACTACGTTTCGTAATATAGGATTCTCTGCCAATTTTTGCGCACCTTGATTGTCTACCTTCAATTCAATGCGATCACTAATACACGCATTTATCTCTTGTAGTAAATTCCTTAAAATAAATATATTTTTTAGCGCCATGTGAAGCTGGAATATATTGTGCCTCCGTGCTGCTGTGAGAAATGGAAGCTTTCTTGTTATATTCTCTATATCCTACCTATTCCTTCGCCTGCTCAGTTACAATCAACATATTCATCCAGTTCTCTATTACTTGCTTCAAACAAAGTTTAAATCCTCTCGTACCAGATAGATATCGTACTATGTACATATATATTTCACCTATCATATGTTTAACGTGAGAAACTTAATTCTGCAGTACTATTTTAGATGCGGAATGAAAATTATCTTGTAGATATATATGACATGGGAGGGATATGACCACTGCGGGTAATACATGAAATCAGGACATTACGCTATTAAACGGCATTTATGGTTGACTGAATTGTATTTGTAAAATTTTTAGAATCCTTTCAAAATATTAGTTAGGTCAAAAAGTTTATTTACATGAACTCTAGGAACGATATGCAAAAATGTCCATATAAAAAAGTTAAATGTATTTAACTTAGCGTATTTAACGTCACAAGCATTGTATGCGCATGCACATGCAGATGGATAACAAATAAATGTACTGGCTTGTATTCGCAGATTCCATTCGCATACATATGACACAATTTGACTTATCTTACTTATTAGGAAACTCATCTCAGTTACTCTAAATTTTAAATAAAAATAACAAAATTTTGATAAAAACTTGAATAACATAAAATTATTTATATATAAAATTTACAATAGAAAAACATTTAAATCAATAATAAAAATTTAATTTTTTTTATCTTGCTCTTCAGTTGACCGCATATGTGATTTTTCGTAATCCTTCGACTTCCATATACATTTGAGACGATAAACGCACTCTCGATATCCTAAGTTCCAAAGCTTAGTGATAAGGTATCCAACAGTGGCATCTTCATCTGCATTTCTCACCCAGTCTAACAAAAGTTGGTAAATAACCTAAAAAAGAAAATTTAAAAGTTCGTATATATTTAATTTTCAGCTCAACAAAAACAAAAAAAACATATTTAATAATGGTATCATGTAGTTTATTTTTGTATAATGGAAGAAACTACAGGAAATGAAAACTAAAATTATTCCTTAAAACGTAGTAATTATTATGTAATTTTTAATGTAGACACTGATATCAAGCAGATTAATTTGGTAAGTTAAAAAAATTTATAATTTTTACGGGCCCTTATAACCAATGTTAAGTATCTTTTAACTTGTCTCCAACTTTGACACCGATGTTTGATTGTTTGGTTTATGTTTGTTTGGCATTTTGTTATTTAACATCCGCCAAGTATAGTACATTCCTTTCGATATGTTGACTCGACCTTAGCATAAAGCAATCAAAAAATGTGTGTGAAGATAAATACGTCGGGTTACGTCTTTTTACAAAATATAGTATGTCATATTTTAAGCCGATCATATATTTATGAAATTTCTTAAAACTCTTTGTAGATATGACTTAGTTCCAAAGGTTCATATACATGACTTTTCGGAACGATACGCTCATTATTGGCAAACCTTCAATGTGTTGGCATAAACTCCACACAGTAGGCTACTAAAGTGCAGTTAAATACCTAATTGTATTTCACAAACTTTTTAGAAGCCTTTCAAATTATGACTTATTGCAAAATATTTATTTACATGACGCTATAAGGGGAAAAGAGTCGGCTATTAAACTGTAATCATGGAATATGTAAATTGTTTTTGCAAAATTTTTAGTGAAAAATTCTCTACTAATTTCTTATAACATGCATAGAAAGAAAAAATGCCGCATTAGATATTTTTAGCTCGAAGAAATAAAAAAATAATTCATTTATAAAATGATTTCCACTTATCCTTACCTCCTTGACACCGTAAATGGAATGATCAATATTTTTTGCTGAGATTTGACCTTCCGAAAACCCCAACTCACGCATAAAGCTTTTGTAATCACTTCCTAAGTGGGCAGATATTTCATTTAAAATTTGCCCACTAGGTTCATCCTTGCATTTCATCATTTCGACAACTGTGTTTGTTTTTGGGTATTTAGTTTTAAAATTATTTTTTACTTTTTCGCCGTTAACATTATTTATATTATTAGTTTTATTTATATTATAAGTTGAACCAATTTGTAATCCGTTTATATTTGAAAATTGTACGACAACTTGTTGGTTAACGTTGACATTTGTAGAATCTGTGTTAGCACCCAATGAACCACTAACTTCAGGAGGCGTATCTATATTTCTTCTTTGTAGATGGTGTATATCTTCTTCGCACCTGTTGTTGGCAACTTCAACTACCGGAAGGGCGTCTGACTCAACGCAACCACTTGAAACTTCATTTAGTTTGTTGCTTTTCTTAGATTTAAAGATCTTTCTTATGATAAACATTAGAAATAAAAACTTCCATTACAGTAGTAAGAGCAAAGGAGACCCCTAAGCAGAAATTGCCGCCGTCTTTTAATATTCAATTCGGCCATGAATTTCCGCAAGTGATGACTACTTATATTACACCTAAAAATACATACATATAACCGACTATAGACAATGTAAATGTACTTAAGGCAAATAATATTTATAGAATTATATACAAAATCGTTTATAGTATTAAAGGATTCATATTACTAATAAATTGCATAAAATGTACCTTTTACTATAATTATGCTTCCACATATTTCTTATTTATCTTCAATGATGTACCTCGGAGAATAATAATTAATTAATAATTAATTGGGATCCATTTCCCTGCACCAAAGCTTTTTAAAACTAATCTAAATGATAAATCATATTGTATGTAAATCAATTTTCCAAACATTGGTAGATGGTCACCATGGTCATATAATTTGTGATTTTATAGAAAATATGCATTTACTTGCGACAAAACTAGTTTGTGGATATGAAATATTACAAAGCAGATAAATAAACTTATTTGTTTTTCAATATCCTGGAGAAAGTAAATAGCGCTTTTGTAATAGCCTTGCATACTTTTTGTCGGCTATGATTCACTCTCCTACACAATTGTACGATTTGTCAAACCGCTGTTTTGATTCCATACTGAAAATACACTAGACAATGGGTTGTATAGTCGTGTTACACATACATTTTTGTGCTAGTTGTTGGTTTTTCTATAATAAAACAAAATTAATTCAAAAACTTTGTAAATTACGCAAAGATATATGATTAAAGGCAATATTGTACTCAATCGCATGCTTTGCCAACTATCGCATACCTGGTGGAGAGTGTGGTCTATATTTAAAATGCAACTGCATGAAAGATTTGGAAACTTTATTAATATTTTTAATAGTATTTTCTATACAATTGAACCGCTGAAAAACTTTATTTGAACACTAGTTTTAAAATAGCTGGGGCACAGAAGATATTGGTCCTTATTAGCTATATCAATCAACAATATTTTGTCTTGTTGCTCCGTTTTAGGAATTGCTTTAGTAATTCATGTGGCTGAATTCCCAGCGGCGGCTATTATATATTATCGGCTTCGTGCACCGTACTTTAGTTACATATGTTTTGTGTCGTCGAGTTTGTTTAACAATTTTTGAACTGAAATGACCATATATATATTTTTTTTATAATAAAACGGGAGAAAGTGATATGTATTAATTTTGATATGCATTAAAACTAATTTGTGAACTAAATAATTTCACGTCTCTTATTACCTTCCGATAAATATATGTATATGACTTGAAGTTGTCGTGTATGTGGGTGTTTTATGAAGTATGTGGTGAAGCAATGCATAAATGGTGCAATAAGAAAAAATGAAGTCTGTAAATGAGGTTATAACTAAATGAGCAATAACTTTAAAATTTAAATAAAACAAAATGTAAAGAAGATATTATTTCGTATCTGTTTGAAAAGTGTGAAATACAAAATAATGGGCGAAAATGGAACGCCGAAAATCAAGCAAATATGTACATATTCCACAATTATTTAATTTTGATATTGAAAACAAAATATTTCTAAAAATTTAACAAATATCTCGTAGTAGAGAACAAGTGGAATATAGTGAAATAGCACAAAATATATACTATACGCTGTAAAGCATTTACGGCGGGGCTTAGTTTATTAGTTACAGAACTCAAGTTCCAAACAGTATTTTTTTTATTAGACGATGGGTACTGGCACTAGTACGATATTTGGATCAGAATAAAATTAATGTATTGGTGGAAAATGTACGTATGCTAGACATGCAATATTTATCGCTTTAATACATTCATTATGTTTTGACAGTCCATCTCCATTTTTTCATATTATTTCGATTGTTTACAGACGCATTTTGCCCGCATTTAAGGAATCGAAATTAGTAATTAAATAAGTTCTAAATTACATTATTTAAAAATACGAATAAAAACACAATAAAACTATATATTACATTATTTATTTGGGTATAGTCATGTTATCATTGTATGAATACCAAAAAAACTTTAACAAGACGAACTATCATTTGGATGCATGTTAACCTGTACTTGGTTCTACTACCCCAGTAAGCCTAATTATTTATATACATCTACTAAATGTTGCAGTTTGAATAAATAATAATAAATAGATGTTTCTTAAAATAGTGTCTCGTACCCTGTCCTATAAGCAAATTATAAAAATATAAAATAACGTATAACAACCGACATATTTTTGTCTCTTCTCTAATGAATATTAAGTTACCTATTAACATTAAAGAGTGAATCATGGTACAGCGTGATTCGCTACAATGAATTTATAATTACTTAATACCTGTCATCATTTTTTGCATCAAAAAAGCAACGATTCAATATAATTGTTTTGAATACTGTTCTAAAATACTTGTGATAGTTACCTTTTATAGTAAAAATTATATAGGATCTAACACTCATTATATTCACTAAAAAATCTTTTGCGAAAAAAATGGGTGTTAGGTCCTTTCTACTTGAGACCATCGATATATAAATATGTGAAAAAAGTGCCATGATCTTTTGATATGGGCGTGATTCAACCAACTTATCATCTTATATATATACAATCTCGGAAGACTAACGGCGATATTTTAGAAATGTAATTCAGAACTGGCTGTTATATTTTCGGAGTGTGTGGACAATTAGTTACAATTTCCCTATGATGCAAATTGGGGGTAAAGAAACATCTGTTGTGCCCAACTGTACTTGTAAATTGAATTGGATATGTAATTACGTAAGCTCTTACGCCGAAACATATTTAATTTGGCATATTTCTCTCCACACAATTTTTTTTCCTGAATCCAGTTGTAAGACTGTTGGCTCTCCAGAATTAAGGCTATAATTTCAGGGAATGTCCATGACATAAACAAAATATTTTTAGCTGCTTGGAAAAGGATTGGTGTGAAGTGGACATTGTGGCTGTGGACTGGAATCGACTTGATTTAGTTATAATAATAGGAATATTTTGTTTTACAAATACTAAGTGCTACAACTTTTCCTTATTGCACACATGTATGCAGTTTTTCAACATTTAACTTAAAAGTAATTAAATTTCTCTTCCATAATGTTTTTTAGTTTCAATAGAAAGTTAAACAAGTATGCGTAAATAAAAAAAAGAATGTTTCAACTTGTTAAAAAAAAATACAGATCGAAAAATTGTAGTTAGAAATATGGAAATAAAAGATAATATATAAATATATACATAAATATTTGGAATAGTAAAAACGTTAAACCTATAAATAACTTCAATAAAGTGTCAATGTACTAGTAAAACGAAATGAAATAGTAGTATCAATACTACCTTAAACATACAAAAGAAGAAAAACAATAGGACATATTTCTAGTATTTTAATTTAAGAGGTGTTTGCTCCATTTCTACTAGTGCTTCCAGTTCATTCCAATATTGCTAACTAATATTTGGAAGTCTTTTTAAACATTCATCATGGGTAACTGCTTACGCACGGAAAAATCCGAGAATGATAAAACCCACGTCGACCAACGGATTCCACTTGACGACGCTGCTGCTGTAGGTGTTCCTGGAGTGCCCCAAATTACATTGCCGGTTGGACAACCGCAGGAACAAGTTCGCCCTGTGCCTCAGATACCGGAAAACGAAAATTCGAATGCCAATGCAAAGATTTTTGTTGCCTTATATGACTACGATGCTCGTACCGATGAGGATTTAAGTTTTCGGAAAGGAGAACATTTGGAAATTTTAAACGATACGCAGGTAAGTCAAATATAACTTCTCAAAAATGTATGAAAAATTAGTGTATATTCAGCTAAATAGTAATTTTATTTAAAATTACTTTGCAATTTATTCTTTCGGGGTTTCAGTAGACTAGATATACTGTTGCCTGTCTTATAAGCACAGTACCTGTGACTTACATATATGTAATAATTTTACCTGATTTTATATACATAATTATTATATATAATTTAAAAGTTTTTTATAATATTTTTTTTGTAAAATTTTAATTTATATAGTATAGCAAAAACATTTTTAGTCAAAGTTGTTATGAGTGGTGTTATGAACAATAGATTGTTTTACACCTTAAAGGAATGTGCTAGTAGCCATTTATTTTACAGCATTCAACGAACCTAGCAGACATTAGCAATTGCTGAACGTAACAAGTATATATAATATGCATGTGTGGCAGTCACTGACTGACTCAATCTTAACTATTATTCTTATTTATTAATCTTGTAGCATGTTATCTATATTTTTAATTTAAGTGACGTTTACTATATAAATCAATAAAAGTTTAAAACATCTTTAAAGCCAAAAATTGATCATGTAAATAAACCAAGATTTTAAACGACATGATTATAGCTGAAATTTTAAAATGTTATGTGAAAGTTTTTGTTAAAATTAAAAAATGGTTTTTTCGGCGAATGGAGAAGATTGATATGGTAATATAAGCTGATACTACTATTGATGTTTGTTTGACTTACATAAGGCTAGCATAGGTTTTGCTTCATTGAAAATTTTCAAAAACTGAGGGACTGGTGCAAAACTCCCTGTATTTAAATTGAAGTTAAAGGAGGACTGATTTATAGATTCAAAGTTTAAAATATGTTTATTTGTTTATTAATTCTACGAACTTACTTTTGTTATATTATTATTTTTTAACGTTTGTTGCTTATTTGCTTCAGTTGTATTATTTTATGCTTTAAATGCGTGTTAAATCCTTTGTTTTCAGCTGTAGTGATGAAAAACATATGAAAAAACAGTGATTCTTTATGCTTCTTGATGATTCAAGACAATTAATATTTTAATTTCAGGGTGATTGGTGGTTAGCGAGAAGCAAGAAGACTCGGCAAGAAGGGTACATACCATCTAATTATGTTGCCAAATTGAAGTCGATTGAAGCTGAACCGTAAGTTTATATGAACATTTCTTTAAAATACCATAAGTTTCTCCAACATAGAAAAAAAAATCAAACGAACCAATTTTCATATATACTTAGTTTACTATTACACCAAACTACAAGTATTACAAGATTTTAACGATAAAACTACTACTCTTTCAAGTCCAGCAACCACCAGACATAAAAGGCCTCTAGGCGATATCAACTAAAGTCGATTTTTGAATCTGTGATTTTACATGTTAAGGTTGAAAGTAGTTGTTTCCTACATATGGGGTAGAAAACTTGAAACAGTTTTAAAGAATAAAGCTCCAAACGAGATATTAGGTTTGAACCAGATTTTGTTAACGCATTTTTTTTTATTTGCCGATAAGACAACCGAACTTTCGCTGTGTATGATAGCATGCAAGCCAACTGGGGAAGGGTTTAACTGCTTCAAAAAAAAAAACAAGATGTACGAGTATCAACTGACTCATTACGGAAATAGCAACTTAACATAACTTAAGATAACAGAGTTAGTATTTCACAACATTTCACTGCGTGCTAATGTAAATTATCTTTACCTAAATGTTTTCCCAAAACAACTGGAGTTTTAATCAACCGCCAATTAAAAATATATCGAAACTTTCGGTAATATCAAAGTTGTAATTTTGTCAATGCAAAATTAATTACGTAAATCTTTCATACATTGCATCTGACAACATTTTTTCATCACTGTACTTTTTTTTTAATTTAATTTTATTATTTTTTTTAACATCAGATATTCTTAACAGCAAAAAAATTGTGTAGAAGAGATTACCAATAAAAATTTTTTATTTCATCATAAAAAATTTAGGTAAATTTATTAGTTCTTGGGTTAGAATGGTTTTTTTCGTAGAAAGTTCACCTATCACTAATTCTCCTTACATAAAAACTTACTAATTTTCTAAAATTTTTAAAAATAAATTTGAATGCTCAAAATATAATTTACCTAATTTTTTTCCGAATATAAGAGAGCTGTGTAATGTACTCCTTTTCTAGTATGTGTATACATACATACGTATTTTAGTTTTGCATTATTTAAAATTTATATTTTTACAAGGAAATTCGTTAAACATTTCAAAAATTAATAAACTTAAAGTAATATTTTACTCTTTACAACACTGTTACTGCTAAAGACAAAAAGTTATTGTTCTACAAATTAACTATTGACAGAGGTTGTAATTTATTATTTTATGTATTTATATTATCATTGGTAAAGCTCGAAAAACATATGTATCTTTCGTATTGTTGCTATTTAATCGTATATTATATTTTTTTTATTTTCTCTTACATGTATGTTCCACTAAAAATTATGTACCTACATATGTAAATAGAAAGGTGCTAAAAGAGTAAAAAAATAAGTAGAATTTTTATTTTATATGCAGGTAGTTGTAGCAAATGCGTTTATATGAACTACACTAGTAGATTTTTATGCAATACCAACACATAAGTTTTCAGTTGCTACTCTCCAATAGCAAAAAATATAAAAAATTAACAAAAATCTGAGTAATTTCATAATTATTTGAAGTGGATACCACTCAGATTCCAAAAACTCGACTCAGCAAGAAAACCGAAATCGAAATATTACAACGTTTAAAAACCGGCTAATAATTATAACAGAGCAAAATAAGACAGTTAAACTCTTTCATAAAGTTTCAAAAAGAACTCAGTTGTTTGCGAAACGGTAAAGAAAACGGACGTAGAGAACGGGTAAAACTCTTCAAAAAATAATACTAAAAAACACACACACACAAAAGCATAATGCAGTAGACTCAATTTTTTTTACACTTAAAAATCATTGTTTAAAAAGAAGTAAAAAAAATGCATTCCATCATAGATGTACATGTAAATGGAAAATGCTTTAAAAATTCGTAATAAAATAGTTTAATTTTTAACGATTACTAAACTATTTCCGTTAATTAAAACAGTTAAAAAGTGAAAAATATAACATCAAATACAATGTCATACACATATGTGTGTATTTAAAGCCATGAACGTTAACATGCCCAAATTAAATTTGTACATTATATGCGTGTGTAAATTTATAACGTATGTGTATGCTACTCTAGAACCAAGACTAGAAATAGCCATACCGTCAAAAGTCTAGTAATAAATTTGCAAAAACTATGGCGTGCGAGAATTTTAAACACATTTTGACAAATTGATGTTAAAAATTAAAGGGGAAAGTCTATCACCTGATAATCTCCCTATACCATATATTGGTAGACAGACCCTGGTGTATCCAACTATATAACTTTGCTGCCAAGAGCAAAGTACATGTGTAATAAAACAATGTAAAAAATACATTTTTTTCGCTCTTTACCACTCGATGTGGAATTAGAACGGGAAAAAGTCAATCACCTCGTTACTAACATAGACCTTGAACTTTCCTGCCCAATAAATTCATTGCCATTATTTATTGACTATGTGTTTTTTATGTTCCTATAAGCGCGAAGACAAACGTGTCGTGTCACTTGAATTGCATTTGTTAAAATTTTTGACGTTTATATATACACAACACATTATAAGAAAAACATATGAAACGCGTAGTAACAGAATAGTGTGCAAAGAAGAAAATAAATAATTCGCACGAAAACCCCAAGGATTTCAATTCTATAACAACAAAAACGACTGAAGTTCAGAGTTGAAGCTTAAATTATATGAGGCACAACTATATAAAACAGCTGTTCGAACTAAAGTATAATTAATTATTCGTGACCATAAGCATAGAAACCAATTAAATTTTATTTGCTCACCATAACCGTAAATATCTGATTATGGTTACAAATAAGTGGCGTCTAACTGAAAATTCTTTTTATCAAATAAATAAATAAACCGTGGCACATTCATTGAAATGACTTTATTTTTAATAAACAACGACTAAATGTCTAAGTAGTTTAAAATTTTTTCGAGGTAAAAAGTGGCGGATATTAATAAGACGCTACAAAATTTGTTAAGAAAAAGTTTTATTGGCAAATCAAAACGCAATAGATTAATCCAAACTAAAGTATCTAATTACAAAAAGAAATTAAAGTTGTGTTCGATTATTTAAGAGATAAATACATACATACATACATATGAACTAATTATATATTAAAAAGAGAGAAGAGTTCAATTTAAAAATGTAGCAGCATAATTATTAAAAATTTTTTATTTAGGATTTTGTTAAAATACTTTCTAAAAGAAATAGACTTTGCCTGAAATTATGTACTCTTATGTACATACATATGTGCATTCATATATAATTTTATGCAAGAAAGCTCTGTTGACATTCGGCAATAAAATTGTTGTTAATAATTTTCAGACAGAAAACTGAAATATAGTCATAAAAAAATAAAAAAAAAATCCCATATGGATACACATGTAGGTACATACCTCTTATTATATATGCATTCCCAACCATTTCCTTTCAAACAAATAAAAATTTTCTTAAAAAATACAATAGCTGTCGGTACTAAATTCGCACTGTGTTTTAAATAAAGTATTTTTGGAAGTTTTAAATATCTGTATAAAATATTTATACTTTCATTTGTTACACACATATTTATATATACAATTGCTTGCAATTGCATATGTACATATGTATATGGAATTCCACTCAAAGAGTGTCACTATATTTCTATGTGCATACATATATACATATGTACGTATGTAGAGAAAATTAAAATTTAAAACGTAGCATTGTTTGAAGAACGGGTTGAAAAATGCAACTTCAAAAACTAATTTATGGAAAGATTTCATAAGATTTATCTTATTTATCTTATTTATATGATAGACGAACATAAAGATAACAAGTGTAGGATGAAAATTTTAAACTTCCTTAAAGGTTAATGTGTATACGACTAAGAGAAAAATGATTGCATATTTTAAAATTTTTACCCCTGTTTCATTTTGTAAAAAATGAAAATATTGTCAATATTTATGTATATTTCAATATTTTTTGTAATACAGATGTGAATTAAAACATGAATTTAATTTTTGGTTTTATGAATACAGTGGTACGGCATCCTCAGTTCGGGGCGAATGTCATTAATACAATTTCAAAATATGTAAGAAATTCCTAAGAGCAAAGAAAACACACAACTACAATTGCAGAAAACAATACACTTACATATTATGATTATATTAATTACGTATGGATATGTTTTGAAGGAAAAATAGAATTCGCAAACAGCTTTTTTAAACACCCACAAATTACGTGTTCGTACGTACCCGCATACGCAGCATGTTTACATATTATATGTATATGCGCATGGGTATATGATCTGTTAATGTTTGCAAAAAATTGTGCTCTCTTTATTATATTTTCGCTTACAGAATATTTTTACCTTTGTTGCTTACTCCTGCTACCTGAAATCATCTCAAATTGTTGCGTTTTTAAATGTGTAGGGTGCAGAGAGTTATACGTTTTTTTTAAGTTTTTTTTTTTTTTTTAATATTTGCTAAACCAATAAATAGAAAATGGAATTACATACATAATGTTTTCATGAGGTATAATTCCTGAGTTGAGTGGCTATTACATGGTCATACTTCGTATATGACAGGTGTACGAGTAATAGAGCAAAATTCGAGTTTATCAACTTGGTTGGATGGTTTTCAAAAAAGTTTTTTGTTTTAATATTTCGTGCTTGTCATCACACGAGTATGTGTAATAGCAAGCTTGACAAACACAGCGCAAATTTCATTTGTATTTTCAAAGAAAAGAGCAAAGGTGATTGCTGAGAGCGCGGATATTTAAAGAGTTTATTGAAATGTATGAAAGCCACCATTCAGCATTGGCTGCTACTGCACTAGTGTTTGGCTTACTTGGCGTTATCGCCTAATAGCCAAACATACTCTTTGATCACATCAGTTCACTTAGTTTACCAAGAAAAAGATGGGAAAGAAAAATAAAATACTCGTTCATATACATATGACGTATTAAAAATCTATGTATATAACACGACTTTCTTGGAACTGTTACAGTTAATAATATGTTTCTTGGTTATAATTTATTAAACTTAACTCAAAAAATTTACATACATATCTATGTATGTGTTGAAATGCATGATTTTTATACGCGAGGGTAAAATTGCATGAGGGCGAAAAACGCGAAAAGAAAAATAAGCTTTTTAATTGTATTTCCTAAATGCACTTCTTTCCAATGTGTAAATATTATTGCAAAAAATTGTTAAATATTAAAACATACATTGGGAAATTTAAGAATTTTCTATTAACACATAATTTAATAAATATATGAATGAACTTATTTGCGATTGTTGTAACAAGATATGTTACACTCGTACACATACATACATATGTGTACTATATGTGCGGTGTACTTTTTAATTTTCTAAACTGCACCGATCATTTTTGCCTATAATTTTTTCTGATTTACCAAGAGATGTGATTATATACAAGAATATAATAAAAGCAAAGTGAACTTATGGTTGTAAAAAACCTATAATATATGTCGATACATGCACATGGAGTATATGGATTTTTCAAATGTAAAAAATTTCGATATTGTTACTCATACGCTCTTTGCAAAAGAGTTAATTTTTGATGGGTTCTTTAATTGCAATAAAACAAAATTAACTATTTATTGTTTGCTTATTTACAACTCAACATTTTACTCAAACAAATTTATATCGCAGACTTTATTAACTTTTTATTCAACACCCTGTTGTTTACTTATCGAGGTTATTATTAATGCTACAGGTGCTTTTATATACAGTTTCACACATTAATATACTTTCTAGAAGCTTCTACTAAATTCTTTTGGGCATTCCGCTGAAAAACATGTTAATTTAAATCTCAAGAAAAACCTCTATCTAGTATTAAACTTATGTTGCCTTTGTTTTAAAGCAATGTTTCCGTATTTAATTTGTAGTGTTATCAAAACAGCTATATCCACAGACGACTAAAGCAGTATACTTTGTGCTATAATTTTTGTAAATAACACTACTACTCATGGACAGCATTGCTTATTATTTTAGTTTAAATCGCATGTTCTCCTAAAGAAGTTTTTACGAAAATATCGTCAAGATATGGCCGGTCTATTATTCGGACGAAGACTGCTAAACATTTGTATAGTTTTAAATTTGTTAAGTTTTTATAAAGGTGATTGAAAGTGATTTCAGTAGTTACACTCATAATAAATTGTATTTATTTGTTGATAATAAGAGTAGAACAAATAATTTTTGAAATTTTTTTTCTCCAATACTTCGGTAACAATTGAAACGTTATCAAATGAAATATTAATCTGAAATTGTATTTGATCAAATTATAATAAGGGTTTACACAAAGTACGTTTTTCTAAGCAAAGATACTACTCATACATATTTCTCGTCATTTGAGTCGTTGGGTGATAGTGTTGTGTTGGATGCAATATTGTACAATACTTCTGTTTAACTCACATATTCGTAAATATGATGGATTCAAATCGCTTAGCCATGTTCGTATTAAGGAGTTCGCAAAGCATAATAACCTTAATTTAGCTATTTCTTGTATTTCATCATGGCAATTGAAAGTTGGATGTTGTGTATTGTAATCTAAAATAGTAGCCAATAGCAATCGTAAAACGGCAATGGAAAGCCATGTTATTATTTATTGCTGCAATAGTGCTGTAGTATATTATTGTACCATGACTCAGCAGTGAGAGAGAGAGAGAGACAGAGAGCATGAGTGCCGAAGTATAAATACCAAGTCAAAAGAAAAATGATACCTACGTACATATGTGGTGCGCATATGTGCACGAAAAAGCAATCAGGTTTGTGATATGTATGTACATATATTAAGCTTTCAACCAAGGTATCTTGCCTTTTTTATTCGTTGTTGTTCTGAATGCAACAGTTGTAATGAATAGAGTTAAATGCGAAAACATAAAACGTCAGCTTATACTAACGTTTGCAGCGTTCTGCAATTATGGAAGAAAAAAACAGTATAAATAATTCCTGTATGTACTTGAACTTGATGAAAGTTTAGAGCAAGCCATAAATACTTATACAAAAGCTCACGAAAAAACCAGTTACTGATAAGAATTAAATAGTTAATCAAATGAAAAATTTAGGAGCTTTTTAAATTAAAGAATAATTAGTTGTGGAGAATGCTGTGAAAAATCCTTTAAAATTATTATGTTCCAATCAAATCATAACTAAATTATTAGAAAACCAAAATAATAGATCACCAAAATTTATAAAATGATATCCATATAAAAGCTATAACTATTTACATATGTATGCATGCATCTATGAAATTTGTGAAAGAACTCCTGTCTAATAGGTTATACTACGGCAATGTCACTTGTCAATAAGAATTGGCAATATGGATGAAATCTATATTATTATTAATTAAAATATCAATGTGATGCGATTTATAACAGTTACTGTGGCGTAGTTATTTGATATCTAAAGATGTATACATACATACATATAAATGTATGTACGAGGTGTAATAAAAAATAACCGTTATTTCCAAATTTCGTGCGTTACGTACATATGTATGTACATACATATGTTCGGTTTTGGTTTTTTTTCTGTTATATTGGTACACACGTTTATTATACATATATCAGCCATATTGTTTTTGACAGATAAAAAGGTTAGTCGTATTAAGACAGCATTTTGCTACGATTGCGAGATAGAAGAAAAATCGAAAGAGGAGCTGTTAGCGATACCAAAATTGACCTTTCAGAAGTTTTTTGGCGATTGTAAAAAACCCTGGCATAAGTGTATTATATCTGAGGGGTATTAATTTGAAGGCAGCAAGTTAGTTATTGATGAATAAATAAATACCTTTAGAAATAATTGAAGAAAACGAAATTTTTTTATCACACCTCGTATATTTTATATATTTTTCTAAGTTTTTACTTTAGAATTAAATGCATTGCAGTGTCTGTACATTTTATTGTCAGTTGTGTTAATGGATAGACTGTTTTTTCAATGTGTTATGCACTAAATTCTCTAGTGTGATACTGGAGATACTTTGAACTCTTATCATGTTAGTTTTATGTAATAACTTATGATCCAAATTACTTTTCATAGCAATGGTAAATCGTCTGCCATAGTTTCGTAAACGAGTATATTGCAAACTATATACATATATATTGCATTTTTATTGTATATTGCATTCCAGTACACCATATAAACATTGTGAATAACAGCTGAATTATTTAATATGGTTCAATGTACACATTCATTGTTGCAATGAAAATATTCATTGAAATTCAATGTAAACTTTTATGTACTCGTGTGTACGTATAGAAGGTTCATTGATATCATTCACATTAATCAACTTTAATGCACCAATTCCTTAACTCAACCTGTGCATTCATATTTCTATATTTGGGAACCCAAACTTAACAAAAATAAATAAAAAATAATAATGTGTATAATAAAAGTTATATTCATTCACTATTTTGGAACGGGAACTAAAGTAAAAACAAAACGCAAACAAAATAAAAACATAAAAATAACCAGTTTGTGGTTGTTGATCAACGAGGAATGTGATGCTTAAATAGTGAAGTGTTAGCACATTGCCCGCCATATACTTACACGAATATACATATATATACTTATATTTTTATATATAAATCGATAAATAAAATTGAATATTTTAATTTCGGAGAAACGGTTTTCAAACAAGTATGTAAGTCTACATAAGAACTTGTACTGAATAAATTGGAAACCAATTAAGAAAATAACTAAGGATGGGAAAGAATAATTTCGTATATTTTCTAATTTTCTTAATTTAAAATAATTCTTTAAGGTGGTCTCTTTCTTAATTTGTCAGGATAAAATAATTTCTTTTGAACAACTTGCGGGACAAGTGCATTTAAATACAATGATAATAAATAATAAATAAATTATTTTATTATATTTCTTTTTTTTCTTTTAAGAGAAAACCATAAAATTAAAATTTGATTTATTCTGTTATTTAACTTAATACAAGGTTTCCTTTCTAGAAATTATAATATTGTACCCGAATTGATATTATTGTGACTTGTGCATGGGATTTTATAAGAGAACACTAGTTTTTTAGTTGTGCCAAAAAACATTTCACACACAAATTTTCTGGTTCTCAGCTAACTTATTATTGATGTCTAGTCGTTCCAATTACCTTCGAAAATAAAAAGTGGTAAACAATTCCGCAGCATTGTTTACCCAATATTAATTTGGGACTTTAGTGCGATTACAAAATCATACAAAGACAATTTTTTTAAAAAAGCCATTGGCGAAATACGGAGGAAAACTCTGTGAAAAATTTGTGAAAAGTAGTGTTTCAGATTGCTCTTTGTACATGTAATTATATTTAATCAATGGCATACAGTTTTCTATTCAGTACAGTTGGTTTCGTTGATATTAGGAATATATTTCTTTATTTAATTACAGTTTAAACTTGTCTAACTTTGAAAAAAAAAACACCATGTATTCATATTTCAAAACGAAATTTTAAATACCGCAATTGCGATGCGACTTCGATTCGAATAGAATCTGATTCAGTATATCCTTCTCAAGGTTAAAAACATCTGAACTTCTCTTTATGGTTCTATCTATAAATCCTTAAGCTTGAATACATTTAATACATATTTCTAAGAAGTGCTAAGCCAAAATAATTATTTTGTGCTCGAATACACAACAACACATATCTGGTAGCTGCACTGGCGAAATAATTGTTGAATGCGAAGGAATTGGAAATGATACAGCCAACTCAGAAAATCGCAACAGAGGTTTCAAATTTAATTCATGTGTATCGTTTTATAGGGCATTTCACGAACTATAGTGATTGAATCATAGGAATTCAACTGGGAATTTTATTGTCATGTGATTGTTTGGGTATGCGTAACAGTTGTTTCTGAGTAATTTAGGAGATGACTTTTAAATATGCCATTAAAAACAAATAAACAAAGTAGACTTTCCTGTTGTACTCTTTTTTGTGTAATATTTTTATTTGACTGCATGCATTGAAGCAGTTCGTATGAGGGAGAGAGATGTTAACGCAGGGTGCTACAATATTCACATTTGTACTGAGAACCTGAGACTTAGCATATTTAAGTTTATTTATGTTTTTTATTTATTAATTTTTTTTTTTTGCTTTTTGCACCATGACAATATGAATAAAAGGTATTAAAAAAGTAAGCCAAATCAAGACAACGGCTTACTAGCAACGATGGCGTTATTAGGTACGCTTGAGAAAAAGTGTAGATTGCAGCCTTTGCATCTGCATTAAACCTTCATATTTACAAACATAGTTATGCATGTAATATTTTATTTTATAAATTCCAATTCATTAAAAAACTATGAACTATAAAAAATTTTACTTTTGTATTAACTTTTTGTTTGACAATTATCAACAACAATTTGATATTTGAGAGAAATTATAGCAACTCGGAATTAAAGTTATAAGTAAAACTAAAGTTAAAAATCTATGTGTATGCTTTTATATATTAAAAACTATTTATTTATTTATTGGAATTAAGTGATATGCTATTTGGAATTATGTATTTTACACAAATATGCATTTGTAAACATGCATTCCAGGAAGGGCTAAACCGGTCGATAAATGAACAGCCGTATAGTAAATATTCATATATATGTATGTATGTAATTTTGTATATATGCCTATATGTTTTGACATATGTATATTTATTTTTCTTCAAATTATATATTCGTCTTTTCGAAATTTAGATAACGATTTGCTTGTTGACGTTTGAATATAAAACGAAATAAACATCGTTGGCTGCTTAATAGTTTAAAATTACAGGAACTTTTTGTATAATTTTATGTATTTTACCAATGTCTTTCATTTCTCTGACAGTTTTTTTAATTAACCTGTGCTAGAATTTGTATAATGGTGCTCTGTCTGCCCTGAAGATGGCAGAAGAGTACTCTAAACAACAGAGGAAGATTTCAAAGCCCAAATCAATAAATAATAAGACTGCATTAAGTGGCTTTTCGCAAATCCTTTTTAACGAATTTAGATATTGTAAATAAATAACGCATACGGTAGCAGCTTTAAAATTAGTTTAAATTTATTTATAAGAGAGAGGAAAACGAAGAAACCAACAATATGGCAACAATGCCTGTCGTTTGGTGCACCGATCCGAATTCGATCAGTAATAAACCAACTGCATTCGCATTGCACGGTATCCAGCTGCAAGGAAATGTGACAGAAAGACAAGTATTAGATTTACGTAAATTAGTAAATGCGGCTTCCAAAGGCCGTCTAATACTTCCATCCGATGGTATATTTATACTTCTTGACACTGGAATAAACCACGAAAGTTCTATTATAAATAGCTCCGTTGGTGATACAACTATAATATCAGATAAACCCACACCGACAACAAGCGTAATCACTTCACCTACTTCAGTAACTTGTAGTAGTGATAGCATCATTAGGGAAAATAATTACATAAATAGCCATACAGAAATGTCAAGTTCTGGTTCTAATAGGGATATAAGAAATACTTATGTCCTAATGCCAGTAATAGCGACAGGTCGGAAAAGTTGCCATTTCTATCTGCAAACATTAACACCACCCACAGCGGTTCCTTACACACAAACTATCAAGTTAGAATACCCATTAAGTTTAAAATTACAACACAAATATTCTACTGCCATCTCCACTAAATTCAAAACAGAGGATGCACGTATTTTCTATGAATTCTTGTGCTGTCCTAAATGCATGAATAACCTTAATTCGTCATGTTGTTCAAAGCATACAGAATTCGCGTCACAGTACCGGAAATCGCAATCACAACAAATGCTAGAACGTTTATTAAAATCCCGGCAGCGCTCTTCAGCAACACACAGATGTGAGCAACCTTTCAACGTGTCTATATACGGTTCTAAAAGTAATGTAAAGGTGAACGACCTGCATAATGTTTGCGATCTGACATACGATATTGGCAATAAATACACTAGCCAATACCAACGTAAACTCTGCTTTATATCGAGCGGTCTACTTCCAGTTAGTCATCATCACAATCATACCCACTTATTACCCATGCAGAATACAAATATATTTCATAATCCTAAATACGCATACAATAATGGAAGTGCTTATAATACAGGTCGTACGTGGCCTAATACAATTGGAACTTGTTATAGCAATGCTGTTTTACCTCAATCTGCTAAAGCTTCTTTTGCTAAATTAGCATCAGTTATAACCAATATACCGTTAGCAATTGACAAGCAACTACCGCTGGCGTCTGCACTGCAACTACCAGTGCATGGATCTGTTAATAACACAAAAGATAAAAGGAAAGTGGTAAAGGGTTTGAGTATATCGAATCAAGCCTCTTCGTCAAAGGTGGTCTCGGTAAACACAATCGTTCACGACTGCGCGTCAACTAGACCAACAGACGGAAAAATTGAGAAATATTCTAATGCGGCTGAAAATAGGGTGCGACGTCGAAAACTCGGTACAGTAAATGGCAGTTTGCATGATAATGTTCAATTTCAGCTAGATTGCAGTGTGGAAAAATTACAAAATTGTCATACTGAAATATTAAACTGTGACTTTTTACTGAGCTCTTTACCAGAAGTAAAGGATTTAATTTCTTTCGATGATGGTGATGTTGGAAAAAAAGTAAAGCAAATTGAATTGTCTGAGACTAACAATGAAACATGTGATATACTTTCTCAACCGAATGTTGATCTAATTTCTCTAGCAGAAACTGTATTGGAAGTGCCTGAAGGCTTGATTCAAAATCCACATGCTAATGAATTGCCACCTGTGTGCAGCAATTCATCGTATGGAGACACTAGCTTCGATTCAACATGCACAATTAGTTCAATGGATTCTGGCTTCATTGACATGCAAAATAAACTAGAAAATTCAGTTCAGTCAATATCTGCGCAACACCCCACATTGTATGGCGTATTTCCTGGCACAACTGAAACCAACACTGAAGCTATAACCACTCAGCATAATGATAGCCGCTATACTCATGGTGAGAAGACTACGCGTTTTAACCATAAAGAATGTCTCACACAATCACGTAATCGCCGTAAGTCTTATGAAGAATTTAAAGCAATATTTGGCAGCTCTATCACGAACAAAAAATCTTCAACTTCGTCTTGTTCTCTACCACTAACATTGCTCGATGACGAAGGCTGTGCAAGAGGCAACAAAATTCAAATCATGCGCAAAACCTTTCAAGATCTTAAAAAGTCATATGAACGAGGCATTCATGTTGCGGATTTTCGCCACCAGTTGGCCATACCAAGCAACCAAGTGGAGCAACAGGAAAAAAAGAAATCGGATACTACATCATCAGCACTTACTTGGGGCTTTCCATCGACAACAGAAAAAGAATATTCATCAACTTTTATCCCTCCATCAGGGGTTCCACTTAAGGTAGATGCAGACAACCGTCTTAGACAAACCATTTTTGCTATTGACGTAAGCTGTCGGGAAGTTAACGGCGTTGTTGGCATTAGTGCTGGTGTTATTTGCAGTGGTAACAAATCTGTTCCTTCAAATAAGGACACAAACAATGGCATCCTAAGTTCAGAATTTGGAAGTTCGCAGTATGTTACTGGTATCTCTGATAATGCTGTTGTTGAAAATAATGATGATGCAAGAAATAAAAGTTGTGTAGCATTAAAGAAAGTAAGAATCAAGAATCATTGTGAGAATGAAAACTCAAACAAAACAACCACAGATATTCTACGGAAAAATTCTGACTTTTTATCGGAAATTCTCGACCAAAAGTTTTTGAGTAGAGAAAAAGAAAAGGTTCATGTGCGCAGAAAATCGTATGAGGAATTTAAGAAGCTGATGCGTGAGTGTGATATAGGCACGGAGAAGACATTTGCGCCAAGAGGTGGTGTGCCGGTTTCTGCATCGACATCTTTTAAGAAAAAACATTCAAGGCATTGCAAAAGTAACGCTTCATTTTCATTAATGCAACGTAACGCAAACATAAAATATAAATATACTAAACAAGCAGAAGAATTATTATCAGCAAATAAATCTAAAAATGATGTGAAGAAAATGCATTTGGATTTCCAACAACTAAAAGAATCAATTGGATCTGCTGGCGACAGCACTTATCGCCATAATTTTAAAATCTATGATAAACTAATATACGGCACCATTTACGATATAATGCAACGCAAAAACGATATTTATAGTTTGACCTGTCAGGGGTATGATAAGTATATGACTTACGGCACTATATATGAAATCCTTCATCGGAAATCATCACGGCCATCCACAATCAGTTCGTGGAGTAGCTACAACCGCTCCAGAGAAAAATTCTTTCAGTCGAAAAATGTGTCAGCAATACTGAAAAGAGCTACTCTCTTTTCAATAGAAAACAATGATAACAATAGCTTGGAAAACAGTAAGAAATCGGATATGATTTATGATATCAATCGAAAACAATATCATCAAATACATGTTGGGGATCATACATTAAATGGCGATATAGTAAACACGCAAGCAGAGATTTTTGATAAGACTAAACCTCGTTGTCGAACGACAACTCCCCTTACAGTTGAAGATGGAGAAAATGCTGGAAACAGATATATCGCCCACAAATACGGCACCATATACGACATCTTACAAGGAGAGAAATTGGATGCTGGTATCGACTCTGCACCTACAACAGCAAAAGCAAGGCAATGCCAGCCGCAACAAACAAAATGTCGAGTAAAAAACCGTTTTACTGTTAATAAAATCGAAGAGCCAGTAAAGATGATTAACCTAAATAAGATTAAAAGTCCACTTCATATGGAACGGCCTGAAGATACGACAGGATACATTAGAAATATTAAAGTCGAGACAAAATCGTCCATATTGCCTTTGCCTGCAACCATTCCATATTTAGACGATATGGAAGCACTAAAAAGTTTTAAAGAAGGATCGAATTCTTTAAAATTAAACTGTAGTGTTATTCCGCCAGATGACGAAGAATTATATTCCCGTATAGTCGCAAAACCTCGAGAAAATACACCTGTCTGCGGATGCCCTATACAGAAATCCAACTCTTTAGATACAATTTTGCCACTTACCTACCCATTACCGCCAAGACCTCGCCGAAGTTTAAAGCAACACAATTGCTTATTAAAGAAAGTCTCGCCAGATAATTCAATGAATTCTAGAGATCAAATTGCTTCTCATCAGCCAAGTGGCAAGGAAAAAGAAACAACCTTGCAACCTGGGTCCTATCACATGCCGGTAAAATGTAAATGTGATGTAACATACTTTCTAAAAAGCAGAAGACAAATGGGGAAAAAACCCGCAGTAAGTCATGAACTATGCAATGCTTGGGAGTCGCCTATGAAAAATATACCCAACTGCAGTTGCAATGAAACGTACTCTTCAAATGCAAATGCGACAAACTTTAAACCTAAAGGCACTAATTGCGTAAGCAACAATATTCGTGATAAATCTAGTAGTAGTGGTGGCAATGAAACATTGAATACTGAATTATCATTCAGTAAAGCGTTAATCTCCTCTCCCTCTATTATTCCAATTCCGTTAGTGCGCAATATATGCTCAGTTCACTTAGACAAATCGTGTCGTTGTTTGGCAAGTAGAAGTACCAACAACTTAATATCGACATCACCTAATTTTACACCAGCAGCGACATTTGAAGGCAATAGTAAAACATTGGTCAAGAAAGGTAAATCGCGGCGATTATCAGAATTTACCAGGGGAGAATTTTTGAATGAAAAACCGTAAGTGATTTTATTTGTTGAATTTCCATTATTATAATGTATATACTCATATACCAGAGTGAATTTGTCCACACCTTTTCTTATGGACCGTATCTGTAAAATGTATGTTTATCGATTTATAAATAAATAATTACTAATAAAATATTATACAAAGAAATGTTAGTACCAGTATTGCTCCTTATAGGTATGTGTTAGTCACATTTGGTCGGGGTGAAGAAAATCTTGTTTTTTTTATGCCCGAAACTCGCTTTTGTAGTAGAGATATTGCTCTGGCCACCTTGCGCTAAAAAAATTTTTACTCCGATGACTTAAGCTATCATTTGAATTTCTAGAGGTAGTAATATCCTTTTTCTTTATTCACATTTGTATAAGGCGTCGATACATCACATGAATTGCTTTGAAATTAAACAAATTATTATAAAAGAAAATAATATCTCTTTTGTTTTTATTGCTCTTTACTATAATTTAAACTTTCCTTTTTGCAAAGAAATGTTTCTTAATACTCGTGTGTGAGCATAAAAAGTAGAGCGTCCTTTTGGGGCTGCCAAAAAATACTGTTTGAAAAATATAATAATAAGTTTTAATTAAAATACAGAAATTTGTATTTTTATTTCTACAAAAAGTTCAAAAGCCGAAAATATATCCATAGATATAAGCGACAGGTTGGGTACCGTTATTTGAATGTAAAATTTTTCTTGAAGACATCGCTTACTTAGATGTTAAATCTAAAACATTTTGAGGTAGTTGTGATGCGCACACTCTCCGGAACCTTAAATTTATGTTATGCACTGCACTGAAAAGGAACTAAAAGCAGCTGCAGTCATCTAACTTCCATCTGAAAACCGCTCTGAAATGATGTTGAAAGTCTCCAATGCTTGGATAGCTCAAGACATCTCCCGCCGACGGCAGAAAATATAGGCGAATTATCTATGTGGAGGGAGAAATTAAACGCAAAATAATAGATTCTACACACTTTACAGAGTTAAGATCGCAAACCATCCAAAGGTAGTAGAATACGTGAAATGCAACGACAACTCAGCGATAGACCGCGACATTAAAGCACCGACTTTCTTTTGGTGCTCGGATGTTTCCCAAAGTATCTCTGCGATATGGGTAAGATATATGATTCAGGTTGTATATCTGCAAAGCACGAAGCTGAATATACATTCATTCGCTTAACATTATTAATTTCACTTGACATTGTGAAATTGACATTGTTAACAAAGTGGTATACTGCAAAGGCTACTGAAACGCCATGAGAAACCACATCGACCAACAGAATATAGGACAACAATTCAACAGTATCACGCTTAGAATTCAAATGATGACCAACGACATGAATGAATAGTATATAATGATCTCTTATAGGACGATGTTCTGGAGCTTCCCGAAAAGTACTTCCCCAAGGAAAAAGATTTGGGTTTGTTTTAGTGCAAACATCTCACAACACACTCGATATCGAATACAGCCTGTGCGATAAGAACTTCAATTAAATAATTTTGGAAAATCCAATTAAAATAATACAATAAAAAATTTGTGTATTCAATAATTTGTATATCTATATAAAAAAAATTTATTTCGTTCTAAGACAAGGCTTTTTGTTTAAAAACCAGTTAAATATAAAAATAAAATGAAACCAAAAAATAGCTGATTCTTCATGTTGACTATTATCTTACTTCAGACAACAGAAAAATCTTTCTCCCTAAAGGGAAAAATTCCCTGCCTAAATGCATTACTATGGGAGATAGAAATAAAACGCAAAATAATATATATATAATATTATATATATATATATAATTATTTTTTTTTATATTTTTTCTTTATTTTTCTTTTTATTTCTATATATATTCGCACAAAGGAGTACAAATGCATTATCTCTCACGGTGTCGCCATTATCCGCAATGTGTCGGTTCTACTTTATTTGTATACGAACAAAGAAAATGATCGTCAATACCGTTCATAAAAACAGTTCCTAAGTTTTCTGTGGCCGTAGCTTACTTCTCCAATCGGTATATGTTCTCTCTGAGTTTTATGGTCCATATGGCTGTTATTTCTACTCTCCATATTTTTCGCCAGCTTTGTTGTTTGCCTTATTATGTTCTTATCTTGTCTTTTTCTAAACTATCGGTCTCTTTATTCATCCTTATATGCCTTCTTTCTTCTATTAGTAGATCTGTTGCGATTGTTCCTGCTAAAACGGGAATGGATGATGCTTATAGTGTACGGTAAGCAGAAGCTGTGCATAAGGAATATGTTTTTGGCACTGCAAGTATTCCATTTCTCTTGTTGAACTTCCTGTCATTTTATTTTTTCCATCCAATTTTGAAGTATGTAATAATTTGTTATATATGTACTATATGTAACTTTAAAAGCTAACACTCAACCACACTAGAATTTAGCAAAAAAAAAAAATTTTATATATTTGTGTTAAATTTCCTACATTTTTTCTTCATTATTTTAGTATCCTTTTGTTTGAGTAGTATAGCTATTTCTTTTTTACAGTAGTGTCAAAATATGATTAGGACGCTTAAGGTTGCGCTACTGCGTTTTGCTTCGCTTTTCTACGTCTGCTGTCTGAGAATGTTGCTGGTCTGTGCCCCCATTACAATTTCAGTTGTCAAAACATAAAATGTATACAAATGTATATATTTTCTGTTTAAAGCCTCAAGTCGCAATGGCATACACATTACGCAGTAGTAAAATATGTAAGATTAATTTCAAATTACCGATTATTCATAGTTCATACATATACATATATACATACATTTATCCATATGAAGTCCAAGTTTATTTTATATACATGCATATATACGTTTTTCATTTTCTTTCCAGCTGGTACTTCCGCAAAATAAAACGTATTGAGGCTGAAAAGAAATTATTACTGCCAGAAAACGAGCATGGAGCATTTTTAATTAGAGATTCCGAGAGTCGTCATAATGATTATTCGTTATCAGGTAAATTAAACATTAATTTCATACCTACCTGTGAATATATTTTTTATTTTTATTTTATTGCAAATTAGTTCCTATACTTACATGCATACATCCATACATACATACATAATAGGAAAATATTATCGAAAAGTAATATTTAAATCAAAAGTGTTGTAGATTATATTATTAAAACTCAGTTGACAACATCTAGTCATCTTGTAATATCAATTCTTTATGATGATTTTCTTCAACTAGTTTTATTTTTTTTGTATGAATAAGGTATTTTAGGTACCTCCATTGTCTTGTTGCTAAAACCAAAGCAGTCAGTAGACCTTCAACCAAACTGTTTAGAAAAATAATCCCTAACCCTCTATGTTATGCTTAGTATATTAAAAATCAATTGAGAATTATAAAAACACAATCATAGCAAGGACTGAACATTTTTTTTCAAACTATGCAACAAAAAAATTTTATTCGATACGAATAATTTATCTCTTATTTATTTTTCATATTCAATCGATATGAAATTAATTTTTTTTATATATTCATTATACAATTGGTCACTATTTGACTAACAATAAAAGAATTCGCTATGCGAAAATAAAATATATTTATTTATTAATTTACTTTATATTACAATTATATGAATATAATTATAATATGGATAGAAACACTGGCAGCTAAGGTTATCGGCTAATATAAAATATATAAATTGAAACAAATTTATTATTATTATTTATTACTATTAAAAAAAATATCAATAATTTGGAGAATTGACGGAATCAAAAATTCCAATAAATATTGAAAATATTTATATTTGTAATCAAAAAGTTATTATTCTTTTGTTTTCTACTAAATTTTAACCATTGATTTTCTGTTAAAGTTAAGTAATGTATTTTTCATTATCCGACGATTATTACGATTTTATATTACCAACATTATGGCTTAACTTAGGTACTTGAAAAACCGCTGGTATATTATTTTTATTTCATTTGTAATTGAAACAAATAACATGACATTGTTTCCTTTGAAGCAAATATAAAACCTAACCATACATACATACAAATGTGTACGTAAGTGTATACGATAGGAGAGCATATATTGTATGAGTAAGGCGATTTTCATATTGGCAAAATACAGTTAAGCTTTCCTGCATTTTAATATACTATTATCTGGATTATCTCGAGCATTGGCCCATAACGGGTTTTCTGCGTTGTGAGATCTCTACAATCTTCTTTTCCTTACTTTTGGCATACAGCTGCAAATAATCAAAATGATTGTTATTATTTTCTACTATTCCCTACTTTAGTGAACTTCCGAAATGTAACCCCATGGGATTCAGGTGTATGCAACTGATCGTTCATAATTTTTTTTTCTATATTTGCGTGTGAGAAGTGATCCCTGTTTTTTAAATATTCAACTTATTTTTATATATCGACAGGCTCTTAGTTAAAGCCTTTTTCCTTGCAGATAATCTGTGCGACCAGTTCAGGCTACTCAGGCCAGCTTGAAACGAACTTCCTAGATTCTGTACTATCCAGCTCTCATAGTATATTCGACTTTTCCCGTTTCTAGCAATCTCATCCGCTTTAAGAAGCTGTGGTAGCGAAAAGAACCAGGTCGTAGTTGGTACCTTCCTGTAGAACCGATTTTTTAGCAAGCAATAGAAGGAAGTTTAAACTATAGCTTTCCGGAGATTTCAATGTAGAATAGAATATAAGATTACTTGTACAAAATTTTTAGGGGTTGCAAGATTCACTAGTTTATAGTTGGAGAAAGCAAAGTCGCGGGTTGTAAACCTCAACAAGATGCTTCCGATAAAGCATCCTTTATAAATAGATAAAGGGATTGTTTGTCTATGTACATTTTGTTTATAGTTTGTAATATAAAAATTAAAAAAATTTAATCAGAAATTTTTGAATCGCATTATTCTATAATTGCCTACGTCCTTCTCTTTCAGTTCGTGATGGGGACACAGTGAAACATTATCGCATTCGGCAACTAGATGAAGGTGGTTTTTTTATAGCAAGGCGCACAACTTTCAGGTAAGTTCAATCCAAATGTAAAAAATCCGTACATGAGTATATATTCTTGACTTAAGAACTTTAAAAAAGATTATATAAATCTGACTTTTTAGTTACATTAACTTTGACCTACATTTTGACATTTATGCAGTAAATATAATTTTACTAGGGTGTGGTGACATCGTTGGGTGCTATGAGATCTTCGCTTTTTAAGTTTAACTTTTTTTGTATTTGAGTTTATAATTTTCAAAGTTGTTTTGAAGTAAATTGTGTGGTAAAAATTGGCCGTAAGTTGTAACGCAGCAGGAAAGAATTAGTTTCTTTGTTAATTAAAAAAATAAATCCAACTATAAGTATTCTAAAACAAACGGATTTTCTTTATATACTTTTTTTTCTTCATAAGTTTAGGTAGAACATTTGAAATTAAAAATAAAAATCACAGGGTTTTCACTCTGTTGTTAAAACACTGTTCTCTTGCATGTACATTTTTCTATATGTCATATAACTTGAAATTATATTACAGAACTCTGCAGGAACTAGTTGAGCATTACTCGAAGGATTCTGATGGACTGTGTGTTAATTTATGTAAACCGTGTGTACAGGTAATATATACTTATATTCATGCATCTAGTTTTAATTGCAAAATAACTACCTATAATCACAGTGGTTGGACTGACATTTTGCTTGATTGTCGGAGCAATCTGCTGTCTTAGTTTTAATTCCCAAGTTCATAAAGTAGACCTCTATACATTTGCATCTTTCCCTTGATTTTTAGTTTATAATAACTAGATGTGTTTGACATTTAAATAGGCTATTTACGCTGATCATTACTTAAATGCATTTTTAAATAAAAAAAATCAGTTTTTAATAAAAATAAAAAAAGCAGCAGTTTTGATTATTCCCATAAACAAAATAATCACAAGTAACTTTAAACAAAGTTACACAATTATTTTTAAATAATTTCTTACTATTTGATTAGTTATATGGTGGGTGCATCTAACCCATATCCAACATATCTAGTATATCTCTCAAGATATGTAAAATCCATCGCTTCCAGATTACAACGTACTAGAATATCTAAAAAAAAACTGGAAGGGGATTTAGTATTCGGATACAAAATAGTAGGTTTACTTTTGACAAAGAAATAATCTGTGAGAGATAGATATGTTCGTACCACATGATAGGACCTATAATATGCTCCCTACAACTGCAAAATATATGCATAATTTTAATTTAAAAATCGTTTTAAATTGCATTAATTATAATTTGCAAACACGAACGTGTGTATTTTCACATAGCATTTTTCTCATGTTTCTTTGAGGCCAAATTATTATCAGGGCATTAATTGCACATGAAACGATTTTAATGGAATAGAAATAAAACTTACTTATCTTGCATGCTTCCATATAGATTGAAAAACCTGTCACCGAAGGATTGTCACATCGCACTCGTGATCAGTGGGAAATCGATAGGACGTCACTTAAATTTGTAAGAAAGTTGGGTTCCGGACAATTTGGTGAAGTATGGGAGGGTCTTTGGAATAACACTACATCAGTAGCTATAAAGACTCTAAAATCAGGTAAATTGAATTTGACTTGTAGATGAAATAAAACTGATATCTCTATTCTTATTCCGCACTTAAGGCACAATGGATCCAAAAGACTTTTTAGCTGAAGCTCAAATAATGAAAAAACTACGCCACAATAAACTCATACAGCTGTATGCAGTTTGCACAGTTGAGGAGCCAATTTATATTATAACAGAATTGATGAAGCACGGATCTTTATTGGAGTACTTGCAAGGTAAGTTTTGTTAAAGTGATAACCACAGTTTTCAAAATTTAATTAACATTTTTATTAAAAAGTGTTTAAAAAAGTTTATAATATTTTTTCTTAAACTAACACATCCATACATATCAATGTAAGCAGATTGAAAATTGTATTATTAGCGCATATATGTACATGTTTTCAAGTAAATGTAATGACATTTTTGTACCATCTTGCAATTAATTTTAAAATTAAGGTACATGATATTTTATTAAAAGGTTTTCATCTTTTGGACCGCTCCATTGCATTCATATACGTATAATACTGTCAGTATAATTTCACTTGTTTAGCTATTGCAGGTAAAGGTCGCAGCCTTAAAATGGCATTGCTCATTGATATGGCGGCACAAATTGCTGCCGGTATGGCTTATTTGGAATCACAGAACTATATTCACAGAGATTTAGCTGCACGAAATGTATTAGTGGGTGATAACAATATTGTTAAAATAGCCGATTTTGGTTTGGCACGGTAAGCCACAATAATTTATTTTACATTTATTTTTCTTACAGTCATTATACAATTAGTTTTGCATCGGTTGACAACCAATGTATTCGTTAGACAAAAATAAAACTTAATTAATAAATAAATTTCATTAAATGATGTTGTTTTCGTAGACTTATTAAAGAAGACGAATATGAAGCTCGCGTCGGTGCTAGATTCCCCATTAAGTGGACTGCTCCAGAGGCCGCAAACTATTCCAAATTCTCCATTAAGTCGGACGTCTGGAGCTTCGGTATATTACTTACAGAATTAGTGACATATGGACGTATACCATATCCAGGCTAGTTGTTTATAATTTTGTCAAAATTACGAAATTAAATTTAATAATAAATTACAGGAATGACAAACGCAGAAGTATTAACACAAGTTGAGCATGGTTATCGTATGCCACAGCCACCAAATTGCGATCAAAGGCTTTATGAGATTATGTTGGAATGTTGGCATAAAGATCCAATGAGGCGACCGACTTTTGAGACCCTACAGTGGAAATTAGAGGATTTCTTTACATCAGACCAAAGTGATTATAAGGAGGCACAAGCCTACTGATAAATGCTTTGCGTTGCTTCCAAATAACAAGCACTTAAAAATTGAAATATGTAAGTACTACAACTAAAATGTTATCTTTTACAAATTGCAACAAAAACATCGCCAACTGCAATGAAGACTGCTGTATCAGCACAAAGAAAAAACTACAACTAAAGTAAAGTTTTCTATTGTACAAGCTGTAGGATGTATGTATTCCAAATGCAATTAGTTTACTATTTTAATAGAAAATGAACTAAAATACAATTAAATTTTTACATACACAATTCCAAATGTTTGAATATTTGAATGGACTACCAAGTAATGAAAACTTAAATATTAAAAAATCCATGAGAAACAATTAAATGTAAATAATAAATTCTTAGTATTAGTTATGCTTACATATATATATACGTATGTATGTATGCAAAATGCTTTTGTAAAGCGCAACTGAAACAATAAAAATAATTATAAATGGCAAGCATTTGTACAAATAAGTTCAAAATAAGACTAACACATGTATGTGGATGCACTTTATTTCAAACCCAAAAAATTCAAAGCGAAAAATTTAACTACATACACATGCAAGTTCAAAAATAAGAAGCATAAAGCATACGTAATATTTGCATACATATTTTGAAAACTACAATGGTTTTTATGCAGTGTGATTTTTTCCTTTACACTACAGACTTTTTACTTTAGCCTAATTGAATGTCGACAGATACTTATGTATGTATATAAGTGACTCAAAATGAAACTGGGACAAACATAAAACTTTTTCGCTTTGTACCAAGATAATTAAAATTGTAATTTAAAAGTAAAGTAAATTATAATTCTGAAGTAAATGTAATTAAAAGCTTTATTTAAGATTTGCAATGCTTGTATCGTGTAATGATGATATAGACGTTTTTGATGACCCGTGCAAACAAATTTCGTTATGTTTCGTACCGTTTTTCCTGCTTCACAGTATTTCATTACTAATCGTCATATGTCCATTGATATTTGGACATGTTGTATGCGCATTTAAAAATTGGTTTTTTCAAATATTTTTTTTTTTACAAGAAAGAAGAAAAGTTAACAACAGACTGCACAAGTGTCAATTTGAGCTATAGCTCACATATATCCAACAAAAGCTACCAACTTTCGATTGTAATGGGGGCCGCAAATGATTAATTTGTTATAGTTATTCTTACTCCTTTATGCTGCTAAATAACTTTTATTCCTCTTAAACCCCCTGATAATGGTACCCTAACATGGTAATTCTTTGTATTAGGAATTTGTAGGATCAAAATATTAAGAAATTCTCATTATAATTAAAGTATTTTTTATGTTTACGCCAATGATATAAGTGAAAACAAAGCAAATATATTAAACCGCTGATATATATATGCTTAAAAAACTAAGTGTTTGTAGAAACATTAAATTAAAAACTTTATATATAACGAAAAGTAAAATAACAACGTTAGTGCAGGCTTGTTTCTTCCGTGTTACAGTTCTACGTGAAAATTGAATAGATTTTGGTTGTATAAAAATGTCAACCAATATTAATGAATACTGTTGGAAAATAAAAATCTACCAATCAGTTGTCAAATTTTCTATCCGTTATTTTGTATTCAAAATACATTTTGCTTTGCCTATTAGATGCGTTCTTTTAACTTGTCTGCTATTTGCAGTCTTATAGTAGTATATTTCTTATTTTATCATTTCTAATGGGGAATTTTTAACTAGGTCGGAGCAGTAAAGGCAAGATTAAAATGTACTAGAAAGAATACTAACTTATTAATTTTTTCTTTGTTATTCTTCAAGTAAAAATGTTATTTTATACATGATTTAGTTTATAAACCAATTAAAAAAATTTACAACGATTGCCCAATCGATTATGCTCGCACTGTTCTGTTTTGTATATTTTTATGACTAATAAAACTGTTCTGACATGTCCATCGATGTCGACAATTTATTTTTAAAAAATTATTATTTTTTTGTTTTTTGTTTAGTAAATATAAGTGGTCGACGCGGTGGTACAACGAATGATTCTTGATCAAAAGCTTAATTACATTTACATATACGTGTGTTTATATATATATATAACTCAATACGGTATAAAGAAACGTTTGTTTGTAAAAGAGAAATAAAATGATAATTCAAGTGATTGTCAAATATATAACAATTTGTTTCCATACTATTACAGCTTATATAACATTAAAATGTGAGTGAAATAAAAATACACATAGTACATATGTAAGGTACATCTGCTTATGGCCATAAGATAAAATGACAAACACTCATTGTTGGCTTCTGTAACAATCAATACTGACAGAATGAAAAATTTTAAATATTTTTGTCGAATTTTTGAACAGTTTTATTACACAGTATTATAATCCGCAGATAAAAATTATATTTTATACTGCACATATGAGCAGTTTTCTTTAAAGGGGGTGCGACTCTATTTCCAGAAAAAAATTTTAATGATAAATATAAGTATAATTTACTATAAAATTTTTATTGAACTTTTTCATTGTATTTCTCATCACAAATTTTCATAACTAATGATACTGCAAATATAATTAAATCAAAAATGGTTTAATTCACATTTCTCAAAGTATACTAGTATTTAGTTGAAAATTGTACAACATAATTTCTTTAGCGCAATTACATGACAAACAATTTTGTAAACTCCAGCAATTTCGGAGTTTCTCCCCTAAGGAATATAAATCCAGTATATGAAATATAAAAAAATACTACGTTTTAAGAACTTCGCTTGTTCTAATTGAGATCTCGTAGTTAATATTTTGTAAATGTAAGAATTTTAGTTTTTGCTGACGGTATCAATTATTGTTAATCAGATTAAAAAATGATCGCCCTATAAATATAAAGCAATTCAATCATTTATCTCCATATTTTCGAATTATTCAATCATTTTCTCCACTTTCAAAGGAAACGGCTCTAAACAAACATTTTTTAAGAATTACAACTCATTAAAGAAAAAATAATAGGTTAAGTTTTAAAATCAAATGCATACATACATACGTATGTACATTCTTTGGCCAATTGTATTAAAATTGAATAATTATTTATAAATATGTGTACGTAGTATGCTTTTATATAAACAATTGTAATAACTAATTATTAAACTATATAATAATACTTTTCCATTCTATAGTCGCCATTTTTTTACTTATTAATAGAAATATATTATAAACACACTACAATACATAAGTATTCGTGCATATACATATAAACATAAAGCAAATGACTATTATATTCATATATACATCCTCATCATTTACATACATATATAGTGAATAATATTCTCACGTTAATTTACATATATTATTTAACTTAAGCAAAATATTAAAATCAAATAAAATCGTCTAAAAAAGTGTAATTAGTATTTTTACCTTGTTTCTTTTTTAGAGCTAAGACTTTAATGCGTTTGCCTGAAGAAAGACATATGGATATATGTATATATACATATATATGTAATCTCTTATAAGCCAAATGATTGGCTGTTTTGAAATATCGCCTTTGCTCTTTTTACAATAGAAGAGTGCGCTGAAGTCACAATTTAGGACATTGGTGGTAATTATATGAATATGGAGTGCATGTATAACCAAACTGTATAACACGAACCATAGGATTATATAGATACAAACGGAATAGAACGCAGTTGTATGTAGGGAGCCCAATTGGTGATTCTAGATGTTATGTAATAAGATATATAAAGAGCAAATGTTCTATTTCTCTTATTACCTGAAAAATTTCAATCATAATTAGGTTTAGCACTGTTTGCGATTTTTACGCAAATCTCTTGAGAGTAAGGACATTTGAAGGCCGAATGTTTTTAATAGTGGACTTCTAAGCCACGCATGTGAGTGTAAAATGTATTGAACAAGAAGAAATAACTTTGAAAATTGTGAAATTAAATAAGGCACTGTAGATTATTACTATTATTAATTAATTTTTTTTTTTTGTAAATTTGTGGGCTGGTGAGAAAATGGTTTTATTACATAATTATACCAAACAGTACACTTTAGAATCTTGCAATAACTATTAAAGAATTGCATAAAAACGACAATTTTTTAAGGAATTTAATAAATTAATCTAAAATATATAATCGGTTACTATTTGATTTTGTTGATTTGACTAATTAACATGCCGACTCCTTTATGTATGCGAACAATCAGTAAAAATCCCACAAAAATAGCTACCATACATACGAAGGTTGCAATACTTTCGTAAATAAAACGCGGTGCAAATATTTTCCAAACCATTAAATGACGGCAATGTATGCTGCATGATAGCATAGAAGAAAATACCTGAAAAATAAACAATCTCATAGATATTAAAAAAATTGTATTTATTAAAAAATACGTATATCACATTTACCTTAATTCCTTGCAAAATATAAAACTGTGTAGCTAATTTGAACGCAGACCCGATGAAAGTTGATTCCTGTTCAAACAATATCAGTTCACCTCTAGTAATGTCAAAACCAAAGCATTCATTAGATATATCAATTATTGAGCGATCATTTAAGCAATTACGCTCATTATATGGTCGCCCCGTTTGCCGTATTACTCTGTTATAATGAGTCTTTATTATGTTTGGAAAAAGTGCAAAAATAGAGAACGTTTCACTAGACAATAACCCGTATGTGCAGAAGAAAAATATGTGACCGGAGAATGTATTTAGTAACACCAAAATTCCAGATATAAAATTAGAACGGCCACTGCTTGTGGATCGCCCAACAAAGGCAGCTCTCCAATCTATTTGTGACATCGTCGTTTGATGTGAAGTTGCGAAAAAGCAGAGATGAGCCAATAAAAACCAGGCAACTATAGCAGTAAATGTTGGCCTTACACAAGTTTCTAGAAGAGAAATTTGTTAAATAAAAATTATTTATAAAATAAGTGTAAATTGAACAATTCGTAAAAAGCGCAGGAAGAAGTTAGACAGATTATAAATAATAATGATGTTTAGTTAATTCACAGTTATGATATTCGCTACAGTATAGTATATATTTTTTTATATTTTCCATTTCACTCTTGTATTTTATAAGCACAGTATTTCAATATATAGATTTGGGTTTTGGTTTATAAAACTTGCATTATTAGAGAACGCCCTATTTGGTCTAATACCACGTATAAATCTTGTGTAATTCAGACTTTGCCAGTTCTACTGCGGCATACTTATAGTTAGTATGCACACAGGCAATGTCTTTTGTATCTTAGAAGGCGGGTAAGTATTTAGAAGTAAGAGTTGACATCATACAAAAGTTAGAAATTTCTTTTTTCATTTAATTGTTCCAAACAATAGAGAAAACATTTAAAATATAAATAAAAAAGACATAACACACGAAAATATTAAAATTCGAAAATATTAAAATATTCTTTATTAAAGCTTAAAATGCATTTCACAAAAAAAAAAATAATAATAATAAATAAGTGGTTTGCTTTAATCGTAAAAGAATCGAATTATACAAGTGAAAACTGCAGATTTATTTTCATTTGGTTTTATTAAATTCCTAAACTTGATTTACATTTTATAATTTTAGTAAAGAGATTTCGAATTATCTAATGAAGCGAAATCGCAATTTCGCAAATAATAAAATAGTAAAAAAATTAATTATAACTTACCAAAATTGTCTGCAGTTCTATATCGCAAATTTGCATGAAGTAAAAGAATAATAGCACCTAACGCAATGCAAGTAATAAGGCCCGTGGACGATCTTGGTTCCAATAACACAATGAGAACCATAGCTAAGAGTGTTCCAAATGATATTATAACTGATGAATATATTGTTGCTAAACCGTAAACAACAGGAATTTTACTATATCGCCCTCCATCATTTCCTTCATATATTTGTTTCATTCTCTTAAATATATCGGGTACAACACTGCCAGTGCAAGAAACAGATGTGGATAACAAATTTTTCGGTGGCAATACGTAGGCCATAATTGGTGATGATATTACTACAATGATTTGTAATACAAAAAGCGTGTAAACGATTACAGCCATTGCATCAATATGTGTTTTTTGTATGTTTTTAATGGTACTGTTTGACAAAAATATATGGCCGCCAGCACAAATACTTGCTATTGTAGGGCCGTAGCGGGCCAGCAGAACATTGAGACCATTTCCAGTCAAATTACCACAAGAGCGCAAATAGATTCGAACCAATGTCGTGTATAAGACGATGACCACAACTGATAAAATATATGTACTTGCACTTGATGGGTTTTTTAGTGAAAAACCGTATGTAATGCCATTGTTAGTGAAATCTGCGCAGTTGCCTTGTTCTTCGCGACAACGAAATAGAGATGGTAGAAATCGTATTAATATAAAACTTAGAAAAGTCGTCATGAAGAGCTTAAATCCTGCTGATTTGAAGAATTGTTGATATTTGAATTTATTTTTAAAATCATCCGGAAAGGTTTTCTGCAAAAGCTCATAAACCATTGTGAAAATTACAGACACTAGTAGATAAGACAGTATCTTTCCTTCTTGAATGATGAAACTATTTGAGAAAAACATACAAAACAATATTACCAGGACCACTCGCATTGAAAAATTGCCTGGATTTTTCATCTTCTGCCAATTGCTTGTAATTGCTGGCCAGTTCCGCACAGTATGAAAAACTAGAATCAAAGCACTTATTGCGCTGGTGAAAAATATGATTGCATGCTCCTCCGTTTTGAAAGTAAATTTTTTATAATATCTGTATCCAAACACTCCGGCTGCAAAATTTAGAAAATAAGTGTATGCCATCTCTTTTGGAAGAAAAATGTAGTAAAAATCGGCAGTTCTTGTATTGGCAATTAAAATAAAAGAGAAAAATATTGGTAATAATGTTGCGATTAATCCATGTGACATCTGTGTAGCATCAAATTTAACCCACACCTCGCGGCAAGTACTTAGAATTTGTCTCAAGTTTTTATTTAAATCCTCTATAAATGATTTAAAGGCAATTTCGTTATATATTGTTTTCACACGATGTGTTAATAATATGAATTCGGTCTCTATGCTTTCTATTTTTTCTACATTAAATGTGCGTTTATTTTCTAATACGTAATTAAAGAAATAAGTATATATTTGATGTGCATTTTGCCAGGCATGCAATACTAGTGTTTGGATTTTAGTCAAGTGTGGAATACGTATATCGGGAATAAGATTGAAGTTTATCAATCCCAAATTAGAGTAAGGTATAGGTATACCAAGAATCGTAGCAATAGTTGGTACAAAATCGATCTAAAAGAAAGTAAAAACAAAATTTGAAGTTCATTAGCGTTTTATAAACTACATATATAATAAAACTATAACTATAACTTCTGTGTATTTATTAAACAAAAATATCTTTTGCAATAATATGTAACAAGGCCCTTATTGCCTAATATTTTATAAGTTTGTGCTTTACAGACCCAACGGTCAATTTTTTCCTCAATCGAACAGTGTCCACAAGCCTACTACAAACTCTACTTTTTATTAATTTCAAAATAAAAAAATTTTGTTTAAGTTTTCAGCTCACGATATTATTTCAATATCATACTTAAACATAAGACCTCTTTTTTTCTAATTTTTCTTTTAAAGTTTTGTTCTTAGACAGAACATCAAAGTCTGTATTTCCACCGATTCCATTTATCGCTCTCAACAAGAGAATAGACTTTGCAAAATAGGTTTCCTTATAACCTAAACGTGCGTACATTGGCATGTGTATATATATATACATATAATTACCTGCTGCAGTGTTGTGTTATCAGAATTTAAAATATTTTTGAAAAAGTTTCCTTGTTTTGTATAAGCAAATAAAAGAGCGTTAGTTTCATCTTCTGTGTCACCTCCATGATCTCCAGATAAAGTCATTCCGTGATCGCCCATTACAAATAGTGTGGTTTTATCGTCCATATCAGCTATCACATTCCTAAGTTGAATCAATATATAAGATCTATCACAAATTACTTTATTATATTAATATAGCATGCATACTTAATAACGTCATTCATTTCATTTAATTTACGTGACATTTCCTTATGAAGTGGTCCATACTTGTGGCCGCAATGATCGACTCCCAGAAAATGTGCAATTAAAACTTGCCAGTCATTATTTTGCATTTCTTCAGGTAAGTGTTTTTCAATATTATGGTCAACGGAATCTAGATCGAAAATATCAAAACTTGGATACGAATACGATCTCATAAATCGGTTGGGATATAAATCTGTCCATGTGCTGTCTCCCAAAAACACCACGGGCAGTTCACTTTTAACCATTTGATCAATAATATTATCCTCATTTATTTCAGGCGAAGCAAAATTCGATCCCATATCAATAAAAGTTGGCAAACTACCAGTTGTTATACCTTTAAGCCTTTGCAATGTAGTTGTAGGAGGGTCAGCTTTGAAACGCATGAGCCGTGTCTGATCTGGCATATGCTCCAAGAGTTCATGCATTACACTAAATTTATTCTCATATGGTAAGGACTGCGTGACGTTCTCTTTATATACACCAAAGTCATATTTTAGTGCATCAATAAGTAATATTATTACTTTTGACTTTTGGGGTAGGCATAAATTGGTAGATGCATTTACATCGTTAAATATTTCCACTACAGCACTTTTTGAGAGTACGTATTCCTAGTCATAAATAGAATAATTAATGAAATGTATCATAATAAAGACATTCAAGTAATTACATCGCTAGGATCTAGTGATAAATGCCGGCAGCTGCTCATATCATTTTTGGAAACTCGCGACAGAAGAAAACCCTTCGAAAATAAATATACGCCAGATGCAATAAGATAAGCGAACCACAGGAGCACAAAAGAATAACTTATTGCAAATTTCATTATCATTTTATTTTACTTCTAAGGACCTTGTAATCACACTTTGTTACATATCTTCTGTAGAAGCGAATTGACTACAAAAACCAGGCGTATTAATTCCTGAAGTCAAGCAAATAAAGGCGATCAAGGTCTGTATTCGCCTCGAAAAAATTTTACTACTATAGTGAATTCGCCTTAGTACCGTCAGTAATGTATATTTAAGTGTAACAGTGATGTTAAAATGGAGTACGATAAGAATCCCTTTTCCCCCTTACTTCATGCAAAAATCTAAAGTACATAAACCGAAATCAATACAAACAAAACACTTTCAGCTGTTAGAACAAACTATGGTTTGTCTTAAAACATTTATTAAGGATTACATCAAAAACATACTTCGGTTTTCTAAAAAATTAGAAACAATGGAAAAAGCAATTAGCATTTTTAAAAAATTTAACTTTCGATTTGAAATACAAGAAAGTGGATACAAGGCATTGTGAAAATTTTCAATACATCGCATTATTAAGTTAAAAAAACACCCTTCCGCAAAATCACAATTCAGTACTGTAATTTTTTTAATTTGTAATCTAACATGTAGCATTTTAACATGTAACGCCACTGCTAAATACTAGTACAAATTCTTTTTCACCTTGATATACTGCTATCTACGCGAATTCATTACCAACTTGCCGTGGATGTAAGTAAAAAGTGGAATTCAAACATGACGAATTAATTACAAGGTGGCGAGTATAATATTTGCTCTCAAGGCGAATTCATTACCTTGAATTAAACAAATTATCAAAGGCGAATTATCAAGACGAATTTAAAAACCAGTAAGAAGAAGTCTCACGTACAAAGTATATGGAAATTATATGTAAAACCAATATAAAACACAAATATTTGTGGATTACGGTGAATATTTAAATTGTATTTGGATAAAATTTAGTTATATAAGTATGTAACTACGGAAAATAATTATTTAGATTTTCTTAAAACTATTACATTAAATTCGGTATTTATATGTGAATATGCAGTTATTTTTTATATTGAAATTATTTTGCTTTATTGCAAAAAAAAACTAAAATTTATACATATGAGTTTCAACATAAAAATACTGTGTTAGGAGAAACTGCAGCTAATGCTTTCCACGTGTCACATCGTTTAGAGAAAATTCTTATATTCACAACGGCCTATATAAAATAAAAGTTTTATTTTTACAAATGTTTTAAGCTTTGTGTAAAAGATTTCGTGGATTCCATAGGAAATGTACATACATATGTATGTATGTATTTCTGTTTCAAAAATTCTACCTCACAATTGCAAATATGAAAAAGTTACTGTGGAAGCATTTCTGATATCACTAAATTTAATACGAAGTATATCGGATATATAAAAATGTTTTAAAAAAGTGAATATATAAAATAATAAATATATATATACATATTTTTTTAGTAATTTTTTTGACTTTAACAAAATTTAAAATTTTATTGTGTATAATTTTTTCTTTGGGCTTTAATATGTTTAATATTGCGAACACATTCGGTGCTCTCCAACGGGAACAATAAAAAATTATATTTACAAGCAAAATAAAAACAAAACCATTAATAATATGTATATTAAAAAAATAAAATAAAAAAATTACTTTACTTTACTTTTAATAAAGCCATCTGCTGTCGATCTTGCAGTTATGAACTGCATATTTTAATAATACATATCTGTCTATATATATGCCCACAATGTTTAGTTTTTGGTTTAAAGTTCATTCTCACGTTACCAGCCGGTGTTAATTTATGTACCATTTCAAGAAAATAACTATTTCTATAATTTTTTACTTGTAATATTGTGGTGTAATTTATTTCTGGAGGGTGACCATATTTATCACAGTGAGCTATTATCGCTATTTTTTGTTCTCTTTTTCTTTTTCGTTTATTTTCTTCTGATCTATGTACATAGGTATATTTCATTTTCTAATTTTTCAAAACACATAAAAATTGGAGGTATACGCACCACGATAACAGCGATAGAAAGTGTTACGAAAGGCTGAATCAGAATTAACCTAGCCTAATTGTTATATCCTTTATAGGACACAAATGTGTATTATATACAGAAAATCAGTAAACAAAATGGAATACGGCAAACATCTGACCTAAGCGGGTATAAAAAACGCCACCGAACATTAATAATATGTTAGTAAGTTCAAGGAGGCGAACGATTAGTGTACAGGTGTAATCTGGTTACCTACTGAGAGTAAGCTCGTGATCACGGAATACGGGCCACTGCTTTATTCGCGATAATAATCCGCATCTCTTCTGGCTAAAGAAGCGGATTAAGCGTAATAATAAACACACACTTACAGTATGCTTCGTTCGTTTAAGCAATTCTATTTATTAAATTTGTTATAAATGCAAAGTAACGTACATATGTATATACAGATGTATATTAAATATGGAATATTTTACAAAAACCCGAATTTCTATAAACTAGTCAAATAATATTGATCTGTAATATTACACCAGGATAAAGTAAGGAGTGAACTTGAGTTGCCAGTTCCAATTTCGTGTCAAGTTTTCTAAACGGACTTTCCTTTGCATTTAAGATTTATATCAGTTGATTGAGTGTACTAAAGCTGGCTGAAGTTTTGTCGATCTCATCAAAGTTCTTTTTCATTTTGGCTGACTCGGTAGACAATTGCATTTCAGGAGAAACTGCGAAATATACATTATTGCCATTATCGTATATATGACTGCATAACTCATTCGCTTGAGATTTTGTTTGGTTCGCGCATTGTGCAATTAGTTTTGATAGCAAGAGTTTCCTGTAAAACGGAAAGTTTAATTATTTTCGTTACTTAAGGTTAAATTAAGTTTTATATTCATATGAATTTGTTTCCACCAAAAATATCCCAATAGCTGCTAATTGCTACACCAAGAATACCAAAAATCGTTTATCTTGGCAGTAACCTTAAAAACTATATTTTTCATTGGACTTAAAATTCGAAAAATAGTAGTACGAATACAACCACCTAAGTTTTGAATTATATAAAATTTATTTTTTATGTGTATCCCTACTTCCGGCAGTCACAAAAAAATTCTTTTTATGCATTTTTATCATGAGCTAATTGTTGATCAAATGATTAAGAGACGAAGACTTGGACTGTCTTTCCCCTTTTGACTATAACAGTGTTTCATAATTAATGTAAATCTGATCTCATCGAAATTAGCATTTTCATCAACTTTTAAAAATTTAGGGGGGTAAAAATCGTTTATCAAGAGAGTATGTACATATAATATTATGAAAGTAAATAAAATTGTAGGAAGGTTCCATTCAAGAAGGTGGCCATTAATCACGAAATGATGAGAATGGGGGATCAAAGCAGATGTAGCTTTTCTCGGTAAATAGCAAAAGCATTTACTCCAAATGTTTGGGGACGAGAATGATTAGGGAGTAACATGGTCAAGTGTGTACCGCAAACTCGACAAATTTTATTGTGGAGTATTTTGTACGTTTCTTATATTTCATTAAGGGATTCAATTGCGAAAAAAACGTATTCTCTAAGTATATATGTATATAAATATTTTAACTGAACTTAGAAAAAATTCCCGGGGTATCATTCCTGACAGCAAAGGTAAAATATGGAAAATAGTAGATAATATATTTTCCAGTTTTAATTAAAATAAAAATACTGAGATAGAAAAGAAAATGGAAGATGATTTCAAGTTATCTGTTACTTCATATATAAAAATTGAATCGACCTTTCATGGAACCTATGATGGTCTCTATTTGCATCTGTATATAAATACATATCTACAAATCGTCAGTTCGTTATTTTTTTGACTTATGTAAGTATAAGCTGACGATATATGTGCATATGTATGTATTTTTATTATATAGAAGTATTTTTTAATATTTTAAATATTTAAATTTCCATTTACCTTAGCATTAATGGATCCGTATTTATGTTTTTAACGTGTCCTAGTTAGTTATTGATTTAAATAGAAATAATACTGTAGTCAATATGTATGTATATATATATTACTTATGGTTGGCATGCTTTAACAAAATAATAGAAATTTTATATAAAAGCCCATGGGTACAGATAAAATAATTATACAGTAATACTTAATCTATTTACTTATTATTAAAATTTATTTACTATCATGCATCATGCTAGTTGCTTTTATATTTATGCGTTAATTTAGACTAAATATCCACCTCCAATACTATCTAAACTTTTTTTATCAACAAATTTTTTCGAATATATATATGGTAAATTATAGACATTCAAACCTCGTATGGCACTTAAAGTCTGGCGTTCATCGTAGGGTGAAATTACATAAATACGATAAAGATCGTAGATAGAAACAAGATTCTGCAAGTTTCCCTCGCGTAAGGTTCCAAATTCTTCTTCGGATGCTGTATAAATTCAAAATTAGTATTCCAATAGGTTTCTTAAAATATTTATGCAATTGATGTTAGGAAATTTATTAATACTTACAAATTGGTGTTAACGATAGCTGAAATAACAAATTTTTATTGATACTTTGATTAAGACCGTTATATGTGTATAAATATGAATTTTTTACGAAATTTTCATCGCAGCAGATTCCCGGAACTAATATTCAATAAAATATTTATTTTTATTATTAAAAATGCAATTTCTTACAACAATTACAATCAGAAAGAATAGAAGACGCAGAATAAATTTAAATATAAAATTCCTTAAAAATAATGTACCACGTTCCTGTAAAATTTTATTTAAGTGATATAAATCTTTCTTAGATGTAAAAAATTACTTGAAGTTAACAAGAATCGTAGAAGTGATGCCTCTCAAACAGTTCATATTATGATATGAATTTTTTTATATGGAAATGTTTTTTAACCACAAGAAAATATCTAATCAGTTTAAGAATTATTATTAGAAATACAAGTAAATTTCGTTTCAGTTAAAAAATTCGGTTTAGAAGATAGTTTACATCTTATTAGCTTACAATCTCCATCTGTGATCCGTTTCTTAGAATGATTGCCGGTGAATCGAATTTTTAATGTTTCCAATCTCAGTTCATCCAAAATATGAAGTACGGACGTTTTTCGGTTTCAAGATTTAGAATTTAATAGAAATTGGAATTACAATTAATGGTCTCATAAATATGGATTAAGGAAATAAAATAAATTCTGGAAGCCTATTAAGCAACCATTTAGGAAAAGTTTACTAGATTGTATGGTAACTCGTCAAATAAATTAAGAAGTACAAATAAAATATTTGTATGTATATAGCAATTGTGCTAAAAACATAGATATGTATATTCCTTTGCTGTTCTCGTTAGAACTTTGATTTTATATAAACTTCTCATTTACTTTTAATATTTGTTCATCAATGATCTGATAAAGATCGCTGTGATGTACACGTACTTATATCATACTTACATCTGGGTATTAAAATTCATGGAATCTGGAGCGATTAAAATATTAAATAAATAGGAAGTTTGGTATTCCAAATTGTAAATAATAAAGATATGTAATATTTTCATTACATTATTATTTATATTAACCTTTTTAGGCATTCCTATCACAGAAGCGCTGTAGATGAAGACTGATAACAGATAAAATAGTTTCATCCTGTTAGTTTTTAATGAGCACGTCACTCTGTTGCGCTTAAATCTTCACTGTATGCTTTCCTTTAGAATTTTCATCTTTTTATATACCAAATCTGAGTATTATCAAACATTACGCCATATGTATGCACATACTCGTATATACATTGGTATGCATGTGCGTATGCCATCACCATAATTCCTTTCCTTTTCCTGAGTTCAACAGAACTATTATTCACACACATATACGCATGTTGTCATGTATGTATGAATACATGTGTGAATAGAATACTGTTTGCACGCAACATTGCCAAGATAACCGTATTGCATTGTGGTATACAATTGTGACCGCACAATATTTGTTCTGTTATTAACTGCTAACCAAATGTTATTGTCTTACGGATTTGCCATGCTACAAAATGTTACGAACCATATGATCAAACAACACTCAGCAGCCATATTTAACATTTGTTATTAACACACAATATGCATGCATGGATGCATGTGTGTGTTTAATCAACTTAACCGCATATTATAAATGTGGTAAGTGACAATGGGAATAAACTTCGTCGTTGACCAAAAAAAATACTTTCTTTTCATAATATTGCTTTAAAACCCCAGAAGGAAATATGGGACTGATATATACTATACCACATATATACAGATGTATGTTATGATACTCATTTTGGACACTGTGACAAGCACTACTCTGTAATTGCAAAACATGTTCCGCTAAAAGCAATTGAGAAGATACTGACTTTTGGGTTAATGTAGAGATATTCGATGATAGAGATATGACCATTATTATATTTGAAATAATGGTCAAATGGTATTTAAAGAAAATCCCTCCTGAGCTAGACCTCAATGGCCTTTCCACTGTAGTAGAATAATGATGCCGCATTATAAAAAAAAATGTCTAAAATGAAAGGCACTAGAACACAGAGATGGTGAGAGGAATTTGAGTGCAAGCTTTCTACAGGGGCTCTGTGCGTTTATACATAAATACATATGTTTGTAAATGCGCTTGTGTGTAATACACACATATGTTATAAGAAGAAATTTTTATAAAACAAAGTGAGCAACAAGTCGATTCAATGTGTCATTAAGGAAGACTAATGTCTTAATTGCATTGCCCATTTATGGATCGCTAAGTTGAGTATGCAAGTATAGTAAATTACTATTTCCCATCTAAGCAACCTACATATATACATACATCCATATGTAGGTTTGCACGTGCACATTTTATGTATGTATGTATGTATGTACATACGGATGACTGGCTGCATATATATGTATATATGTGGATTTTTTGGCGCAGCAAAAAACTATCGTGCTATATAAGTGCATACACAACCACGTAAGTATTAATGGACCCCCTCGAATTTAGTTTGGGAGAAGAGCAAATAAATCTTTATATTATTATAAATTGAAAATTTCCAGCCTTCGTTTCAATTGTCGGTAATGTTGTTGTATTGGTTCTAACGGTTGGAAGTAAAAATATTTTCATTTTGGAAAGAACTGATCTGGCAACAGAGCTCAATAGGCTAAATACCTTCATTAAAATGCACCAGCTCCAAAATTTAAATACTCTGTTTTTGAGCACAGAAATAAAAAATGAAAATAAAACATTAGCAATGGAACGCAAATTATGAAAAAACAATTTACAAATATTGTATCTACATGTGGAATTAAACATATTTTCTCCGACCCCTTTAGCCCACAAACCAAGTTTGTACCAGGCTTTAAAAATACCTACAATACAATTCTGTGCATCACAAAAAAAAGAGATAAAACAAATAAAATTGGTCTTCAAGCAGGCATGTTTACATTACCTTACTAAAAACATTTTATGTCTTTTCGTTCACATTATTATTTTATTGTTTTTCGCTTTTTGTTTAAGCCCAACTATTTGTTTACTCAATTTGTAAGAAATAAAAAACAATTGATTTCGTTTTACTACTTGCCACTTTTTACGATTTACTATATTAAACTATTCGCAATGCTTAGGGAACCTAAAAACTACATATTTTACCTTTAAGTGCATTTTTGTTATGATTTAAAAAGAAATAATAAAGAAAATGTATAAAACAAGAAAAAATAAATAAAATATTAAACGCGTATTCTCATTTTCTCTGTTCCTGCTCATATTGATTTGCCTTATGATTAGAATTACAAATTAATTTATATTAAATTTATATTACTAATGTTCTTTAAAAACAGCACAAAATTGACGAAAAATATCGTCAATAATGAAGAAAATATAGAAAGGACAACAAACGAAATCAATTTCTCAGCATCATATACTAGCACGATTCATATACATACATATATGTATGGAAGCTGATTCTCTATTCCATCTGTAGATGGTTTGTGATCTGAAATTTATTACGAATTTCGCAAATATTCTTTAAATTAGCAGACGACAAATCGCATCAAATTTCTCATATCACAGTTTTAGATTGAATTAGCTTGGCTATAATTACAGTTATTTAATTACTAAGAATTGCAATACATAATAACTTTAAATTGCAACTGCTAATATTATTATTGTTTTTGCGGGCTCAAGTGAATGTTTATGAGTATTACATTTGCGCCTAATTTATTACTTCATTCATTTTTATTTCAATTCATCGTTTCACTGTAATTATTTTTTTAGATACTAGAATTTTATATGCAGCATTTTTTAATTTGCTAATTGCTAACGAAATATCGAAAAAATAATATACATACATATGTATGTATGTGCATAAATGTATAGAATAGAAGTTGAAAATTCAAAGTTCCAATTCAAAATCCCATTCGTTTAATGTAGATGCATGTCCAAGGAACAACCAAATATAATTCCGTAGAATTGCTTGATATCCATGCTAGGATATCCGATTTTGTTTAATTAATTCAGATATGTTTTAAAATTAAACTTCGTGTACAATCATCCAAACCAAAAATACACGTTTTAATATGAATTTATGTATGGACGTGCTTGGGCATACGAGTACAAATACGTACGTATTTAATAGTTCCATATGCAAATAAATGTTCAACCACAGAATATGCAGTCACAATTCGTGCACATAACCAAAAGCATATTTATATCTGTGCTCACGTACTTGCGTTCATATCCAGACGTAGGAATTTCCTCTTTATTTATTGGCTGGCGTTTGTAGCAGGAGTTGCAGAGCTGCATTTTAAGGTTTTAATTTTAATGTTTGAGCGATTTTTAATATTATAACAGCAACCATTTTACAAATTATAGACTTTTGACCATAGTCAGATAAGTAAATTCAGACGATCGACAGGTGGATATTTAGTGGGAGGTTATGCGAAAGATATCGTCATGGTGAGTCAAGCGGTTAGTATGTATTGTTATGTGAAACCTAAATGACGTTTCTCTCTATTACTTTTGCAAGGCCATTTGAAAAAATCACTCCACTCGGATTATAAAAGTAAGTGTAAAAAAGTAAAATTCGAAATCAGAGCCTCAGAAAAAGTAAAATAAAACGGTTTACTTGTAAAGCATCTTAAGATATATATCGGATATAACCACTTTAAATGGCCGTAGGCCATTAAGTAGACTATCTTTTATACTAGATCTTTCTTTGTTTTTAATTTTCGCTTAAATGGGAAAATCCATAACAGTTTCAACTAAGTTAAACAAGTCCCTAATTTAATTGAACGACACAATTGTTTGCCTTTTGATAACTGGAATAGCAAAAGTCCATGAGATTTCAAAGTGCCTATTATTTTCCTAAAAATAACAACTCATTTATTAATAACAAATACCGTATTTGTACTTAAAATTTGGCTTTCGCTGAACTTTTTCGTTTATAGAACAATTTTCACAGGGCTTTCGCATTATAAAGTACCGCATAGGAAAATAATCATCTGCTTATTTAAAGTAGGCATGAAGTGTCAATCATACGTCAAGTGCTTCAACTGGTATTTATGTATGTTCTAATCACAATTAATACTTTGTTGAAGTGTGAACTATTTTAAATCAGATAAAGCTAAAGAAAATTTAACAAAAAACATAGCGATTTCGGTAAAAGTATTCCACTTACCTCAAAATTTAAAATTTGCAAAAGTTTGCTTAGTTGCTTCTAAACTCCAATATATTCTTGTGCAAAGTGATCTTATTATAAAACACAAATATATTTACACATGTTAAATTTGACTGAAATGTTTAATTCTATGAATTTTTTTTATTTTAAATAGAATTTTGTTTGTACATTGAACAAGACAAAATAACAACATAAATTGAGGGCCACATTTATTATTTTCCATCTCAAATTTGTAGAATAGTATTTGTTCTTTTTTAAGTAATAGGTAGTGTAGATATTGTTGCGAATAGTAATCTAAAACAATTTTTTATTTTTTTTTTAATTCAATCGAACACTTAAAAGCTAATCGTCTGTCATTTTTTACCGCCAACAGCGGATGTTTTTAGTACACGATGCCCAGGTGCTGTGGGTGACAAACTTAAGGGTGAAGGTATGTCTTGACGCTTATCTTGGATAGACAGTGGTATAAATTGCTGTTGACGTTTCTTACTAAGCTTTTTGTTATCATAACCATGTTCGTGTTTTCCATATAAAATCGCCAAATGCACGACACAAAACAGGCCAAGACTCTGCCAAAATAAAAAAATTTTACCAAAAATGTTATAAACGATCTCTATATGGTTGTAACTACTTTTGTATGAACGTATATACATATTTACATACATATTCATTTACATAGGTATGAATGTACGTATATATGAGCATAGAGTATAAGGAAGTTTGTTATAGATGCACCTGAAAAATTGCAATAATGGCAGCTCCGAAAGCCGTTATTAGCAGTGTGTATTTTATTTGTTCTGAAACCACAGCCAAACAACCCCTCTTATAATGCGTATCACATGCTGACTCGTAAGCATGTTCTGGCCTGGAACAACATGACCATGGCAAGGATAAGCGGCGGTAATCCAATGGCCCATCCACACCACAACATTGTAACTATTCGAGAAATATTAAAAGTTTTAGATCATGATATGTATGTTCCACTAATATGATTCCAATATATGATTTTTGTAGCAAAAATATGTATGTAGTAACCTTTAAGCATAAACAAATAACCAAATAACTGCAAGTAAAACCATACTAGGTCAAGAACTTTAAACTAGAAACATACATTCCACAATTATAAACTGAAGACCCACCGCCAATGTGTCTAGGTCACATCGACTATCGGCTAACCCTGCATACGATATTTTTTATCAAGAAGACAAAAGTTTAAACCCCACCAATAATTTAAATATATCGCGAGTGATAGGTAATCTTATGGAATAAAATTCGTAATTGTTAAGATTGTATTACATGATGCCATTCCCCTATAACTCACCGCGTACTGTAGCACAAACAATTGTAGCCAAAAACTCGCTCCCGACAGCGCGAAAAAAATTGTAAAAATTGAAAAAATTTATGCAATTTTAATTTTTGTGTAAGTATGCGTCAAGATCTGGCATCTCAAATCCAAAAGTTATGTACGAGTGAATATATCTTACGATTGAACCATATACATACTTATAAAAAAATTGTATTCTAAATACTACAAATCTAAATTAAAAACTTATTCGTTTTGTTGCGTCGTTAAGCCAATACAGAAGGTCGACTTTTATTGTTACTAAAGCAAATCTCATCAGCAGACAGTCCGGCATAATAACTCCAAAACTTATGTTGCGCAGATTGAGAATCTCAAACAGGTAATCATAGCAACCCTGAAAACTTTTCAAACCAATAAGATATATAGAAACATTTATATATAATAAAATTTGTTTGTTGTATATTTTTTGTTGTCTTCAAGAGGCGAACTCTATAACGTTCTATTGCATGTGGGAACGCCCTGCCTGTATATTGGGCCCTATTCTTGCTATGAAATACCTTGTTGATTAAAAATTGTTAGTTTTTTATATTTGCATTCTTTATATTTTATTCTGCTACAACATCCTTTTCTATTTCTAGAATAACTCTTATTTACCGGCTTTATTTCCTCACATATTTGACATCATCTAATATAAGCAATTTCAATACTCCGAAAATTTATCATTTCTCGTCCACAGTTTGAAGAACATAAATGAAAATAGCAGGAAGGGACTACATGTAGGTATTATGATAATAGCAATAATGGTCAGCGCAAGGATATCAATAAGAATGTCTTCACTGAAAACATATTTAATTGTTTAAAAATTCCTACATTCTATCACTAAGTTAATAAGTTCCGCGAAATTATTTTTTTAATATTTATTTATATTTTTATATGTGCTTATGAACGATCACCCACCTATATACGTATATATATACATACATACATACATTTTATATATATTTATATAATATATAATAAATATATGTACATACATATCTGTAAGGTTATGTTGGCATATAAATAATATTTTTATGTTTAGGAATACCTGTGACTGCATTCTGTTCCATAAATGTTGGTTGTCAACTTTGGTTCTAGAAAATTTGTCCAAGAACTCAACAAATGAATCATCTATGTAAATCTCTACCGATGACGGCAAATGTTCTCTCATGGCTAGAGACCAACCGCACAACAAGAACTGTATTAAGATGTTTATCACTAGGAATGTAGCAAACTTTTTAATAAATAAACGAAAAATATACATATAGATATGTAAATAGTGAACTATTATGGTTATTTAATAATAATTTCATATTCATAAATACGTAGATATTATGAAGGTATGAAAAAGGTACTTACCATACCCAAAAGACACCTTTTTTTTTGGTTAGTGGCCTGACAACCTATCCAACACAAAATAAATGTTCCAGGCCCTAGACACAATAATAGAGCTGCTGGAGCCCAGAGCCTATTTTGTACCACTCCATAATGTCCTGAATGGCCCCACAAGAGTGATGTTCCCAAGAATATTTGAGCACATCCCGTAACCTACATGCACATTAAAATAAATTCTTATATAAATTCATACACTTTTATATTATTATGTTTACGCCCTTTAGCATAAACGTTTATATTAAGAGACATCTGTTTCCGTTTCTTACTTACAACTGAACATTTTACTTAAAGAAATTTGTATCCCGGACCTTTACCACCTATTTTCAACACACCTTTGCCTACTTATCGATGTTCTTTTCAATACTGCGACTGGGTTTATAGTTTAATAACACTGTATAATTTTGAGTAAATTTTTAATAAACTTGTATTGCAGCATTTAAATCAAACATTATAAACTTTGAAAACAATATAGTGGAAATACACATAAATGGAGAATAATGTTCGTTGGCTGTGGTGGCGTATCATTGCCGTCCAATTAAGCCTGACATCGAACAGGAATATGTTCTATACTTGGCTCGCTGTTTACGACCCACAGGTTACACCATGGGCTAATGTGCTTTCGGATTCTGTAGACGACGTCGTTTAGCATCTTCCGAATTCTCAGGTCCATCACACCTCACCAGCGTTACAAAAGTTAAAAATATCACATCACCTGTCTTATCAGTTTTACCACTTAAATTCAACTTAACAGCAGATATTTCAAACATTTTATACATTTCGTTAATGGCAGTATATTGAAGTTAAATCCCGTTTCTGGAAAAGGCATTGCCTAGTAGGTCCTTTTCTGTTTGATGTTTGTATTTTAATAAAAATTTTTGTCTTCGGATATGTTTTAGTACATCGCTTTTGTTGTTTACATAATATAATATGTGACTAATAATACTCAAAACTTTCAAAACGTTTGACTTAATTAGCCTTGCATATTTATAATCGTAACTATAAAGCGCTATCGTAGGTATTTATTTGGATTATTAGGCTTTTTTACTCTTACTTTGTTGCAGTGCTTCATACATACATATATTTTATAATTTTTAAATTTAAACTTTAGTATAGTGTTCACTTAATGAACATATGAATACACATTCATACATATGTATGTATTGATGTGTGCAGATGTATGTTTTCTGCCTCATATGTGTACGTATTTACGTAAATGAGTATGCATGCAATTATGTGCAACATTTAAAAATTAATATATGAAGGTGCATATACAAATACATGCATATATGTATGTACATCTGTACAGTGATACAAAAATTGTAGTCGTTTGTATATTGCGCAATCATATATCCTGTTATATATCGCTGACCTCATGTGCAAAGGCCCTAACCCACTTTGTTGTTACAATACAGTTTTTAGTAACTTTAATATACGCATATTTATATTGAGTTTATACATTAGAATTACAAGGAAAACATTAAATTAAATATATAAAATCTATTGCAATAAAAATGCGAGTTGTGGCCCTTCTACAACGATATGATTATATATATATATATATATATATATATATATATATATATATATATATATATATATATATATATATATATATATATATATATATATATAATATATATAAATATATATATTTATATTTATTTATTTATTTATGTGTATACTTATGTATGAATATATACATATGTGCATACATAAAAATATGTGTCAATAAAAAAAATTTGTTTTACTTTGTCCAATATTTACGGATAATTTCATGTACATACATACCGCTAGTAGGATAATATAACAGTAAACCATATATTTAAAACATTTTATACGTTTTGTTAATGCCATTTCATTAGTTTTAAATGAAAACGTCTGTTAGTGGTAGTACGAAGTTAAATTCCCGTTTTGGATGGGATGTTGATTGGTGGTTGCTTTTAATTTGATATTTGTTTTTTAATTAATTAATTTGTCTTTGTTTATGTTTTGCTATTACACTTTTCTTTTTTACATAATATATCAAATGAGTATTTATGTTCATAACTTTCAAGATACTTTGAATTATTTGTTGCAGCAGATTTTCAAAATTAAATTATAAAAACAATTCAATTGAACTAAGTAATAAAAATTATAAGCAATTTGTTGTGGAAATCAGTAGCCAGATTTTTTCTTACATGGCATTGTTATACTGTTTTCAATTTAAACAGTGGCTGCATTATCTATAACCATATTTACGCAAATAAAGCAAAAGAATACATGGTTGTTTTTAGAATAGGTATCTCACATAATTATGATATATGACAGATATTTTGCTATGAAACAATGCCGAATTTAAAAAAGTTATTTTAGAAAATATATGAGAAGACAACTCTAATCAATTTCAAAATATTTAAAAAAGATTTTATTATGTAAATAAAGAAAATAATTCATCTCTTACAAAATTCTATTACATTTGCAATTATGTTCAAGTAATATAAATAGATATATAAATTATATCGTAAGTATTATGAATTTGCTATGTGAAATCGTGGTTAGGTACATCTTCGTATATAATTAAGTTTTTATAAATTAATTTTTCTAATTTACTATTTTGATAATCTATTACATAAAAATTGTGTAACCCCAAAATGTCACCACGTTTTAAGACATAATTGAACATGCATCTGATATCAACTCTGTAATTCACATCCAACTTCGCGTTGCACAATTCTTTCTTTTCTAATCTTCCGGTCTACCAGAGCAATATTAAAATGGTGCGTTTGTAAAAAATTTGCGTTAAGTAAAAATAATTTTCCAAGAAGTTTTGTTTATTCGTATTAAAAAATAAATATGTTATGTGTAAATAAAATTTTGCATTTTTTAGACTAAGAAAAGGCGTAATGGTGGACGTTGCAAACATAACAGAGGGCACGTGAAAGCTGTTCGTTGCACAAATTGTGCTCGTTGTGTTCCGAAAGATAAGGCCATTAAAAAATTTGTTATCCGCAACATAGTGGAGGCTGCAGCTGTCCGGGATATCTCGGAGGCTTCAATTTGGGATGGTGAGATAAATCTGTTTATATATTTTTCTATTTGACATTAATACATTTTTTTACAGCTTATATCCTTCCTAAATTATATGCCAAGTTGCACTATTGTGTATCCTGCGCTATCCACTCCAAGGTGGTCCGGAATAGGTCGAAGGAGGCCCGTCGTATTCGTACCCCTCCTGTCAGGACTTTCCCTAAAGATATGCAGCGTGCCCAACCCAGAAAGTAAATAGGCTAAGAACTATTGAGAAATAAACGCTATAAATTAGTACGTAAAAAAAGCATTCTTTTGTTACCAATTTTTTTTTTAGCGGTAAGCTATTTTTTTTGGTTTTTACTGTCATCAATAGGAATCCTCGTGTGGTTTTCGTAATGATAAATAATTCTGTAAACATTTAATTCGTGCAAGATTTATTTCCAATTCTATGACATTGCATAACGATGCAATTACCCGTTTGAAAAATTCTATGAATTACATATTTCCTTAAGGACTCGCTGTAGCATGTTTAGATATACATAAAGTTGTGGACATATTTTTATACCTTCAAACATTTACAACGTATTCAAAAACTAAATGCAGCTTTATTTTAATTATGTTTTTATTTATTAGTAGAAAAAAAAAATATTTAAAAATAAAAACGAGAATGCACAAAATCCATTGGGATGAGTGTTTAAATAGGTTTTATACATGCGCTGTTATATATGTTTTTCGCTAATACCACTTCGTTAGCCGTCCATCTGGACATATTTCCGCCCAGATTTACTTCAGAACAGTTTTGAAGTCATGCCTAGTTCGTTAACTTGAACCAGCTTTACGCCTTAAATGTCCCAACAACACGCAATGGGGTGTAGATCATATGATTGTTGAGGTGAATACAGTCTGGATGCATAATAAAGCATCTACGGATGCCTTCAGATTTTTGTTTAAAAAGGTGCTGATCCATGGTGCCATAAAAAGAAACTCCTACACCAGAGGCTGTCATTGAAACAAAAAATTGTATAGCAATATACGTAGCTCCACAGGCAATAACTAAGCACTTGTGTGCCACTTAATTAATTAGATTTTTTCACTAAATGTTTATTTTATCAATTAATTTATATTTATTTTACTTTTAAAATCACGATTTCATAAATGGAAATAATTTTTCAAATTCTTACTTTTATTTTGTTTATTTTACATTATTCGTGTCTACTATATATCTCTCGCTTCAATAACGCTTCGTAAACAAACCACATATGTGATTTTTGTTTATAAAAGCTTCCAACTCTGGTTCACTAGCCACACAGCCGTCCGGTTTGGCATATTTTCAGAAAAAATGAAATAGTGTGAACAAATTGTGCGATTTTTATGACAGCAAAAGTTTGGTGCGTCCAGAATTTCTTTTGGTTCAAGCAGCTGAGCAAGGAGTTATTCTTTTGTGATGTAAAACAAATGGAAAAATTATATTATTATTAAAGTTTTGTTCATAGTTTAATTCATTGTGACTGTCAAAACTTTTCTACATAATCAAACATATTGAATTATGAGGACAAAGAATACAAAAATTTACTTGGCTTTACCGAATTTGAAATTGCAATAGTGTCCACATTAGTATTGCAATTTTTGCATTTCTTATGCATTCTTTTCTCTTGTTCTTAGTGAGAATTGCAAAGCAAAATATAATTGCAGAGTATATGAAACTCTGTACCCTTCCCAAGCTTCTTCCACTCTTACCTAAAACAACCAAGAATTTCTGCAACAAAATTGCATGTGGACAGGGACTAATCAAGGAGGTTTGATTCATTGATTAGGATATATATGTCAAATCGCTTGGAACCATATTACTACTGTTATATTTGATTAAAAGTTACATTAGAAATATGTATGTATAAATCAGTCCTTGTTTCAAAGAAGTAGAAAAAATTTAAATGGTTGTCTGAACATAGTATTATTATTTAGTTTCCAACGTTGCCACCTATTGTAGTTCATTATAAGCAAAATAGTTCAATAAAAATTTGGTGCATAATTTGTAATATATGAACGCTGTACCGAGTACTTGCAAATATACATAACTACAATACTTATTTCATTTTACACAATGCGAAAATAGTTAAAGTCTTGGTGGTACATAATAAGTAAAAAAGCAAAAATTTTAAGGTTTTTTAACTTGTTATATTTTTACTATTTGAAACAAGTGAGTTCATAATGTCTGTGCATTATAAATTTAAAAGCACTCTTGATTATGACACAATAACGTTTGATGGCCTCCACATTTCGGTTGCGGACCTAAAGAAAGCAATCCTTCAGCAGAAGCGTCTAAGTAAAATTACGGATTTTGATTTGCAAATTATCAATGCCCAAACTAAAGAAGGTAAAGAAAGTATTTGATGTCGTGGCAGCTAATATCTATATATACATTATTTTTTCAATGTATATCAATTCCATTTCAGAATATCAATATGAATCTAGTTTGATACCTAAAAATACCTCGTTAATAATATCGCGTGTACCGGTGGCCAATCAGGCTAAAAAAACGTGGGATACAACGGTTAGATCAGTGCAGCCCAGAATATCGTCTAAATTAGAATCTACCAATTTGTTGAAAATGGAAGGAAGTGAAGAGGATAAGATTCAGGCTATGATAGCTCAAAGTAGTGTTGAATATGACCCAAAAAGGTAAAATTTTGTTATACATACAAGCTGGTATACAACAATAAATTTGAGCCCATTAATTAAAGCTATCAGAAACTTAGAGGATATTCACAAATCGGTGAAGTTCCTTCTTCTTATCGCTGTAACAAGTGCAAAAAAGGAGGCCATTGGATCAAAAATTGTCCGTTCATCACAAGTAAAGAACATTCAATGGAAAAAAGAACAACCGGCATCCCGAAATCCTTTAGGGATAAAGATGATAGGTAAAACAATAATGAAACTATATACATATACATTTGAGAAGAGTAAAGTAAGATATAAATTATTAAATATATGCACAGAGCAATAATGGCCGATAATCAAGAACCAATAGTGGAAGACGATAAGAGAAAGGAAATACCAGAAGATCTTATATGCAGCATTTGCAACGATTTGTTTGTGGATGCCGTTATGATTCCATGTTGCGGGAGTTCTTTTTGCGATGATTGTATGTTAATATATTTTCATAAATGAGTGCATTTGTATGTAGTACTTTTTCTATTGATTCCGTTTTTAACACAAACATTTAAAATAGACTTAAGTCAAATCAAAAGCTGTTGACTAGATCTTTTAGAGGATTCTGAAATTTTTATAGTTTGATAGATTTTTGTTATTTTTTTCTGGTTTTTAAATACAAAGTTGCATTGGAACTTAATGATCTTATAACTTGGAAACCAAGGCTAACCGTTATTTTCTTATTTATTTTTTCGATTCTTCTTCGGATATGATACTTTTTTACTTTTACTTTTAGTAAACTGAATTTAATTCTCAATATTTCGTTAATTTTTAATTTAATTAAAAGTTTATGTCGATTAGAACTATTTCTTTAGCAAAATTCTGTAATATATATATATTTTTAACATTTTTCAAAAGAAAAGAAAAAGTACTGCCGAATGTAGCTATTTGCATAAGTCTTTTATATATAATTTTTAAAATAGGTGTTCGCACGGCCTTGCTTGAATCTGAAGATAACGAGTGCCCTGATTGTAAGGAAAAAGGTAGTTCACCAGGGTCGTTAATACCAAATAGATTTTTGAAAAATTCTGTGAATGCTTTCAAAAATCGAACGGGTTATAAGGCAATTAGTCAAGTGAAAAAGGGTAAATGTTTACAAAGTGAATAATATATATTTACGTATCAATTAAAAAACTAAATTTTAGAATTAAATAATCAATCACAAGATGAACTAGAAAATAAATCAAATGAGACTACGATTGATAAGGATGTAAAGAATGGTAAAGGCGAAAAAATATTAGATGCTCCTTCTGAAAAGAATGAAAAGGACAACAGTTACGGAAATACAGAATCAAATGCAAAAGAAGCGTCGGCTGAAACGGCTATCACTTTAAAAGAGGAATCTGTTGAATTAACCCAAAAAACTTCAAACGTAATCAATAGTCCTACTCATGAAGATTCTGATTACGAAGACAATATTGTTGTAACCGTGCCATCAGCTTCCGACACTCGTACAGAAAAATATCTTACACGACGTCACGGATCACACCCTAAACCACCGGGTATCGATCATAATTCTCCTAAGTCTAAACATCAGGTACGTGCTCATAACTATTTTAGTTAATAAAACTAATAACATTTCTTAAATTTATAAAAAAGTTGTCCCCTTATCAGGAAAGTAATTCTTATAAGTCTAATGAGCATGCTAGTCACTCTGGTAAGGAATGGGAAAACCAAAGTCAAGAAAAAGTACGTGAAAATCCAGAGAACAGAAATAATGAACATTTCATCTATGAGAAGAACAGAAACTTATCATCATCGAAGATAATAGAAAATGTTCAACCGCCTGGAGCTAATGCGCCTTCAGTTAATGTATATCCTCATCAAACGTATGATATGCAACAACGACCGATACGACCAATTACTATGCATCCTGCATATCACAGCCATATGCATCGGCCGCAATTATATCCTCATTCGAACATGCCTCCACATCATCAATCACATCAATTGCGGCTACCGATGCCGCCTATTAATTCATATGACTCAACTTATAATCCAATTTGCAATGTAGCACCAGGGTAAGTGAGCTTCTTTGTAGAACTGATTTTTGAACAACAGAAATTTTTTTTTTTAATTTCCACAATAATGGAAAAATGAGCATACATACATATGTTATGTACATCTAATATAAATACTACGCATCAGATTCTATATGAGTATAAAAATGGAGTTGTATAACTTAACATCTTAAACTTCATGTAAAACTCAAAACATCAATATACAACTGTTCAATACACAACGATAACATGTTCCAACCGTCGTCAGTAAAATCAATTTCTTTTTCTCTGAACTATTTAAAAAAACAAAAAATCATAAAAAAATTAAATATATGGTATAGTATTGTAAAAAATTCTGAACTTATGCCTTAATAATTTAAATACTAATTTTTCAGTAATTTATGCAAAATTAAATAATTTTTTTTATGTGTGTACATATGTATATATGTAGTGTAAAAATCCAATTTTTAAAGTTGGCTAACTAAATAGGAAATAAATAATTCAGAAATATTGATTTAATTCGAGCTTTGGCAGTGGCGTCCAAAAAAATTAAAGAAATAATTAGAATTGTACATAATTTGTGGCACGATTATTGGCTAGTTTGTATTTCGCAATATCAGCTGCTTTTCATATAATCTGTTGCCCAGTATACTAATCCTATTAGCGTAGGACAATACCAGAGTTCGTGTTCAAAGGTACCCACCCATTTCCTCTTTGTCCTAACATAAAATATTCAAAAAAATATTCTAGTATTTGCTGAGGTACTATTTAGATATGAACAATGTTTCATATTACAGCGTTTTCGTTTTTTACCTTATATATCAACTATCATTGCAGAAGTCGTGAAGACTTTCCAACATTAGTTTTTCTATGTAAATATACATGGCATTGCCTAGATTCATCATCAATATGCGGCTGCAAATACACGACAACCCTCATGTAGTGTCTCATGATTCACTATTCCACACAGTAGTATGATTCATCCGCACGAAGATTTAATCTGATTTCATGATATTTTAAAAAAATCGATGTAGTGAATACAAATGGAAAAATATTTCATTTTATGAAAATTTTCATAAAGCTTTGTAAATTATATGACTTGCTGAAAAAAAATATCGGTCACACAGAGGAATTTTTAGAACACACTATCATACATTTCCAGTAGACATATAATATATGACCAATATTATGATTATCCTACACAATAGTCAATCATGACGGTGCGATTGAAGTCGATATGCATAGTATTCTTGTATGATATATAATTTTTTTCAATGCATCCGAAATTATCCAATTTCTTACTAATGATTTCTCATCGCAAACTCTTTTCGACTAATGAACATTTTCGAGTAAAAATAATACAAATTCCTAACAAATGTTAATAAATGAAACTAGCGTGTGTTGCCAAACTGGTCACAAACTCAAAATGCAGACTAAATTTGTGTACTGGTGTAACAGCAAGTATTGGGAATAACCAATATAACTTGGACATTCAACTTTTTAAAATAAGAGAATGCACTGGCATATTTTAACTTTTACATACTACACTCATTTAATCACACGTTTTATTTACAATTAGTGCTTGTACTACAAATATTTGAGATTTACTCTAAGCACTACAGCGGTGAAAGAAAAATGAGCAGGTAGTTTTTTTTCTTTTTTTGGAAAATAAATATGTACCTTGAAATGAATAGCAGCGATGTTGGAGAAAATAATACATCTACATCGCAGAAACATTGAAAAACATATTTGTATAAGTTTATATCTCGCCAAATAGAATGAAAATAAATTGGAAATCCCTTTTATTTTACAGATTTTTACTCATTTTACTTTGTTGTTGTTTATGATTTGAGTTAAGTGAACTTCTAGAACTTTTTTTGTTGTTTAAAATAATTAAATTGATAGTTTATTTTGTAACAATTGCAATACTATGAATATACTATATTAAAAAGTTTTAAAAGTATTTAAGGTATCTTTAGATGGTAATATATGTATTAGCAGTTTTGTATCAACATTTTTATATGGTACAATAATTGCAAAACAAAAAAGTGATGTTTATTTGATGTTCATCAGTTCATGTAACTGTATTGTTTTTTATTATTTTTTTTTTAAATTGTGTTCTTTTGTACTCTATTTCATTGGTATTGAATAAAAATGAAAAATACTTACAACAGAGTCTTCTACTCTTTTCTTAAATACGAAGAGAATTTCATAAATATTCGTAATATTCGATACATTCAAAATGAGCATTTTATGGTTCCCATTCCTTGTTGTCTGTTGTCGAATAGTATAGTCATTCCATTTGCTGCAGTAGCGATATACCTGCAGAGATGCAGTACCATTTTTCAACTCTATTTACTTTGTAGTCGTACTAGATTTTCGTTCTCAGTCGTTTGCAAAGAAGCATCTTTGAGAGAAATTTGCTGTAAATTACAAATATTATTATGTTAGGATATAAATAAATTTGTAATGTTCTGAAAAGCAAAATTCAAACAGTTTATAAGCATTGCATTTTACAGTTTTAATAATTTGATGTGTTCTATTTTGGATTCACACATTTGTTTAGTTAAGTTTTGTAAAGTTCAAAAATTTTACATGATACCACAAAAAATAGTATATACATACATATGTACTTTTTTAAAATTTTTTTCAATTAATATGACTAGTTTTTTTTAAATTAAATTTTGAAGTATTCAATTCAGGTACAAATATATAATTCCATTCAACTAATTCAATTATAAGGACTTTTATCCAATTAAAGTTTAAAAACAACATAATTTTAAAATTATTATTCATAGTTCTCTTAAACGTAATATTTAAATAATAAATTTAATACAGGGGGTTTTTTTTAAACATATTATTAAAAAATATTTCTGCATTTATTTAATAAGTAATGAGTTATGATGAGAAAATCTCTATCCATTAGATAATATAAAAAAGTTTGTAAGATTTTTCTTATGCTTTATCTTAATGTCAAAAATATCTACACGTGGGGATTTTTGACTATCTAATAAGTTCTTTTCGGTTATAGCCAAGTGGTTATTTATATATTAAATAAATTTATTACGCATTTATTACTTTGTACTCAACACTGTTGTTCACTAGTCAAAGTTTTTATCAGTGTTTTAAATAAACTTAAAAATGCCAGTGTCCGCTTGTTAAACTTCAGTAACAACAATCGTATGCAAAATAAATTAATATGGCAATGCCACGTTACTACAATTTAAAATCCATAGAATAACTACAATGAAGAGAGGGTGAGGTAGAAATTTTTTCGTATTATAAAGGAGTGATTCTCTGACTACGATGGCGGAGTGGTTTGAATATTTGTCTTGAACAAACATAAAACCAACTCCTAAGCCCATTTTTTCAGCAGATGAAATCGAATTATTTTTCAGAAGGTTCCAATAATATGTATTATTCATAGCATTTTCAATAAACATCAGCTTTCCTATTATGTTTGGACTTACATATCCATTCTTAACAGGTTGTGTAATGCTCCTTGATTTTAGGTCCCCTTCCTGCACACGGATTCTCGTTTGAATAGATTGAATTTGAACTCATCTGTAAAAATTACAGTGCTGTTTTTATGAATATATTCATTCGCATACAGTAGCCGTTTTTGCACACTACCTCTGGAAAAAAGAAGTTTCTTACGGATAAAATATGCCTTCAAAACTTATGGTTGAAGAAAGTTCCTAACTGTACATATGTTACGTTACATCAACTATTAACCTATTCTTAAGATCCCTGGCTATTTCAACAGATGAAACTTTTTGCTCTTTTTTCACAACATTTAACCCAATGTTTTACAACCATAATAAAACTAGTTGTAATTTTGTTCAGTAGTTGTCAGTTCGGTATTATGATTTAAAACTAAACAAAACAATAAAAACTAGTTAGTTTTCAGTTGTGTTGCAAAATTTTTGGCTATTATGGATTACAACCAATGCAATTACTGGTTGTGGAAACTGCCAAATTTTCACAACTGATCATTTGCACTTGTCTTGTGGTTGTCTTCCGCCGAATTTGCATCAAAATGGGGAAAAATTATAAGTTTAATATTTATGAAATATGGAAACAAAAATTAATGCATAAATGATATCTGCCTTCAGCAAAAAAACACAATGCGCAGTATAGTTTTAATATATGTAGGAGGAATCACATTGCCTCGAATAGTTGGTCGCAAACTGATTTTTATTTCATTTAACAAATAGCAAAATGCATCTTTATTCAGGCGAAAATAGCTGATGAATCTGAATAATTAAGTTCATTTTTTTGTAATAAATGTTCTATTATGTTCAAAAAACATTTCTTACTTTGAGTATGTAAAATAGATCTACACTTATATCCATTTTATATTATACTTTGTACACTTTATTTATTTTAATTATATTTTTCATTTTTCATTATTATTTACTTATATTTTTTTTCTTGAAACGGCAATGAGTGACAAATTGGTTGTCAAATTTCCATTTCGTAAAGGAAAGGAACGAGTTAAATATAACGAGAAGGTTGAAGGCTATACTACTTTTGGTTGTAATACATAATAGCAAAATGAAGTTTAGTCTAGTCTACTTCAAGACAACACAACTAAACTGGTTGTCAATTCATAATCAGGGCGTAACATTTTTTGATTCACTTGAGCACTATTTATTTTTTTTGGACGCCCACTTCTACCAGGTTTTTTGAAAGTTTGTGCAACATGATATACAGTACTGTACGGCTTGCTTAGTGGATTCTTGATTCTGCGTATGGATTTCCCATCTTTCCACAGTTGTATTAATGTTCCGTAAAAATCTTTTGACAATTTCTATTAAATTAATTTAAAATGGATTTTTTTGTCCACAAAAATTTATATATACATATATACATATATACATATATATATATATATATATATATACATATATAGTGTTTATATGCATATATTTTTTTAATCTTTAATTTATATAATATGTTAACATACATGCATAGTTACATATATATACACATATATTTCTTTTTAATAAAAGTGGGTTATTTGGTCAGTTGTATTAAAATTTAATTTTTATTAACATTTATAGAAGTTACTGTTAAAACGACTTTGAAAAATAGAAAAGTTTTTATAAAGAGACGATGAGTGTATCAAAAAGTTGGCATTCGCTAATTCGTCACCGCGCTGCATAATACGATTATATAATAAATATGTATAATAGCAAACATTTTAGGAATGATCAAAATTAATGACGTTGAAATATTTTATGGATAGCGGGCAAATGCATAATATTGCAGAATATTTTTATATTATTAAAGATTATACAAGTATAAATTTGGTTTTCATATCCAGCCTAACTGTGATTGACTGCTTGCAGAAAAAAATAGGAATTAAAACCTTTATCTTCCATTGCATAACATATTTTGATATAGTTCGAGTTCGTATATCACCATACAACAATTAATGCGTTTATGTATAACCCGATACTTTGGTATTTTAATGGTATATATTTCGTTTTACTTATAAGTGCAGAAAATATTAGAAAACCATAGACTAGCAACAACATGGATATACAATATTCAAGGATTGTTGCAGATTTTAAGGGATTTTGTATATATGCGGCACAAATTCGAGTTCACATGCCATTATAGCCAGCTTATATGACATTATAATTAATTTTGAAATATTCTAAACTAATATAAGGAGTAAATGCTTTTAAGACTGGGTTTTAGATATAATATAATTAGGTTTTTAATCTAATTATCTATATAGTTTATAAATCATAATAAAACTTAAAATACTGTGATAATAAGTGAAATACTGTATCTATTCAATACATAAAACATGTATAAAAATTTGTAAAGAAATTTAATATTTTGTTGAAACCTATTAAGTTGTAAACAATTATAATATAAAATAGAGATTTAAATGAAATACATACATAGTAAGTATATGATTTAATACCCTTATATGCTGTATATGGTTATATAAAGCTTAAAAGTTTTTTATGCTGAAATCAAATTGTTAATGATTGTATTTACTTATATTAGAAAAAATTAATACAAACTTTATTTCAATACAAATTTAAAAATAATAATAAAATATCTAATTGAATCATAATTATTTGTTATTGATCAACCGAATAGAGAAATTATAATAAATTATATACATAAGTAAATATTCTACGTGTATATAATTTTAATAGTTAAACCAGAAATCATTTCACTAGATGTATAACCAGATACATATTTATAACATTTGGACTGCTTTTCTGTTCGCGGTAAGTCGTTGCAGATTGATAGAAAACTGTTAACAGTGTAAGTTGATTGGCCCGAAGATAAAACTGTCTTCACATTGGAAATGTTTAAAACGGGTGGTGGCTGTGTCGCTTGTTTGTTATAAAAATATCTTGGCTTAAATGTATGTATGTATTTTTTTCTATTTCATAGGTATCAAAGATTCCCATCACCAATGCCAAACCGCTTTAACTACCCTATTGGAGAACCAGAAAATATTAACCTAATGCGTCCATTTAATAATATAGCATCAGTTTATGAAGAAGTAGCCGCTAAGGTTGGAATTGGGTAAGATCTCGCTTTCAAAGTAATTCAAAGAAATAATATTTTTAATTTTATTTTAATCTATGTTTAGAATAATTGATGATCCATTGGAAGCGTTTAATCGCATTATGAAAGAGAAAGAGAAAAAAAAGGATGAACGTCGTTCACCTGATCGTCGCAGAAGATCGAAAGATCGTCATGTTAGGGGTAATTTTCGTATATCTCCTTATAACAATCGCATTAAAGATCATGGGTATTACGATAAAAGAGGTCGGTCGCGAGATCGTGAAAATGATCGTAGATGGCCTCGATATAATAAAGGCATAGAGAAGGAGAGAGAGCGAGAGCGGGACAGAGAAAGAGATCGTGATCGTGAACGTGAAAAGGATCAAGTTTATAGAACAAGACGTTCTAAATCCTTAGATCGAAATTCTAGGTAATATATTTTTTCAATATAAATAACATATGAAGAAGGAAAGTACTTGATTGGGTTTAATTATGAGTACAGATATTAATCTCATTATTCGTAACATATGTGTTGTGCCAATAAGACATTTCATAGTTCGCCAATAGGCTAGGATGCATCTTGAAGTGCTTAAAAGATATAAGTGAAAAGTGCATCATTCATGAAGACGAAAGGTCACATTCCGTAATGCCGCATTTAAAATATGGCGAAAAAGATGAGCTGTTGGAACAAGATAGTAAATAGATAGATAAAATCAATCAAATACGTACAAGTTATCCGCATTTTATTGAGGGCAATGATTAGGTTTCTGAAATTTTCGTCAAGCTTATTATATTTTGAATCAAGACTTAGCGTCTTATTGCTTTTACTCTTGAGTTAATACAATATCTCAGCTCTACCGAAAATCAATTATATCAAAATAAAACCCTGTACTGGAAAACTGTATATTTTATGTCTAGAATAGAACAGAAACAACATTACTTTTCGATGTCGACTACACTCTTTTCCTCACTGTGTCTTTTTGGGTGGTTCGGTTGAATCTATAATTAGAAATTAGAAACTGATACGAGCAAGCTTTTGTCCAATTTTTACAGAAGTTGCTAAACATTTTAAAAAATTAATCAAAAATATATAAATAGGTGTTAAGAACAATAAAAGCGTATTAAGTGGAATGTAAACGATTTGAGCAAGAAGAAATTTCGATTTAAAAAGTAGAATGAACCATTATTTTTGATTTAAGCTCTTATATTCAATCTTCAAATCAGATATATATATCTTTGATATGACGAATGACACCATGAAAGTTAATGAAATCGATGCCTTGCAGATTTGACGGCAATGTCTACAGGAGTGCATCGTCTCAGAATTTGTTAAACAATGTTCAATACACAAAGACACAAATACATAAATTAAATAAATTAGTTTTTCTTTCAATGACTTAAAATATGTGTCTGTTACTGATATTATTTTAAATGTAATTGAATTATTTTAGATCTAGATCCCATTCTCCGCTTAACAAAAGATATAGATCACCACAGGCTAGTAAAGTACACACTACACATGAAAAGTAAGTATAACATGTTATATACATTTTGTTAGCGTTCCTAATAAATATTTAATTTTAAGACATCAACACCAATACCATCAAGCCAAATTTAGGATAGATGAACAGCAAGAGGAATTATATGAAAGGTAAAATTATTCAACAAATGATTTGCAAATTTGTTTGATAGTATGATTAATTATAGGCCAAAAAGAGGAGATACTGCTGCTGCTAGATCATCGGCTGTTACTTCGAAAGCATTGGATACAAGAGGTGGCAATAGGCAACCAATAGATCACGATGACAAGAATATAGGATTACGGTAAAACAATAATATACGTTTAAACACTCACTAGTTTTTTAATTTTCTTGAACAATTTAAAAGGAGGTCTTATAGCATTAATGACGAAAACTCAGAGCCACCGCCACCAGGATTTGAAATTCAATCATCTCGTAATCCATTCCACACAAATAATATTGGTTCGTTACCGCCCACTATAAGTCAAAGGGATCGCTCCCAGCGTAATAATACCCCTGATCTGTATGAAAAGTGCGTGTCACAGGATATGGAAGAAAACAAATTTTATAATATTGGCGGTAAAACGGATCAGATATTAAAAAGCAAATCCCAAACGCGTTCAAGATCGCGTTCACAGTCCATTGTAAAAGTAAGCGACAAACGCCGGAAAATTCATAGAAGTACGACGCCGAAAGGAACGCCTAATGACGGATATCTAAAAGGTGACAAAGATAATAATTTGATTAATAAAAGTCACTCTCATTTTAAGCATGTAAGCGAAGAAAGCCATGGCAGAAATTACAAAGATATGAATGACCACGAACTGAAGCGCCACAGCATGACACCACCCAGACAAAAAGATACTCTAAGTGATCAACATCAAACATCTTCAGAAACCGATCATAAGGAAAAGTCAGAAGGTAAAAAAACTGATAAAAAACTTAAGGATAGAAAGAAGAAGCGAAGAGAAAAAAGTGAACGTAAAAAAATTAAAAAGGAAAAAAAATCTAAGAAAGAACGGCATAGAATGAAGTCGGAGGAAAAGGATAACTCTAATAAAGGGGAAGAGAAGGGCAAGCTGAATACTAGCACCAATAGTGTTGACAATATTAATCAAAATCACTTAAACAAATTAGAAATGGAATGTAAAAATCAGATAGAACACTTTAGTACGGGGAAAGACTTAGTTTCTAATTCTGATTTAAAAAATGAAAAAAACGGTTCGTTTACAGCTCAGAGGGAAACAAATCCTAAAAACCAGCAAGTCACACCACAAAACGAAGAAAAAACTCAATCTTCAGATATTAAATGTTTTGATGCAGTTTTAGATATTCATGAGTACGAGACCGATTTCGACGATAATAGTTTTAAATTACAGGACAGCTCAAGTAAACTGGTTCCAGAAGCATCAAAATGGGAACTTGAGGATCCAGCAAGCGGTACGATCCAATTGGACGCAGACAAAAATGAAATTATTAAAACCCTCGATCTTACAGACAATAAGGTAACTAACGATGTTATTGTGCGTGCAGAAAAAGCAATTTTTGCACGAGCAATTAACGCTATAAGACCTATAGAAGTTCGTACGAAATCGATATCGAAAGAAAAATCTTCCAAATGTTTTGGTGACGACCGAGAGGGCATTAGAAATATACAAATAACATTGCCTGTAAATATTAGCAAGGATCGTTCAATTGCAATGAAAACGGAAATCAATGAAAAAAAGAAATCAATCAAGGATCGTCTAGGAAGTAAAGTAAACCAACCGATTTTTTCACAAATTTGTGATTCTCGACGAGAAACCGATCATAAATATAAGCATGGTTTCCCAACTACCGATCGCAATTTAGAACGTGAACGTAATCGCTTAGATAACAGAGAGAATAGCAGAAGAAATGAAAGCGACAAACATTATCGAGAACATCAAGGAAAGGACAGAGACCGAAGTCATGAAAGGGAAAATGATAGAGAGCGGGCCAGAGACAGGAATAAGGAATGTGTCAGACAGCGAGAAAAAGATGCAGATAAAGATATTAAAGTTCATGAAGCTGATAAAAACCGCGAACGTACTCAAGATCGCCATTGTCGTGAGAACGATCGCAGTAGATACAGTAAAGATCCCAAAATACCGAAAACGGACAAATCACATGTTCCCGAGCGGGACCATCGGGATTATGAAAATTCTTCACGTAAAGATTATCCGACGAATTCTCCTTCTGCTGTACAAAAAAAACGAAGTCTTTCAATTACAAATTCCGATTCAGAATGTGATGATCGCAAAAGGAAACTTTCTAAAAGCGACAAAAAGTCACATAGGCGATCAGAAACTCCGGAAAGCGACGACGGCAAAAAGTCGAACAAAAAGAAGAATAAATCAGAAAAAAAGAAGAAAAAGAAAAGTAAAAAATAAAAAAGCTATTGTCAAATGTATAAAAACACACAACACACACAAGCATGTTGTGTTTCTGAGCAAAACCACAGGCGTACATATGCGATGAAAACATGAATATGCATATATGTGGACACATGCTCACATTTTGCATTCAAATATATATGTTATGCAAAATGAAACTTATAACATTATAAATACATACATAGATATTTTAAAAGAATAAAAAGAATATACTTAAAATAAATATTAAGCAAATTTAATTTTCTGTTTTAATAAATCCTAAATATGAGAATTTTCACAAAATATAATAAATACATATATATATTTTAATTTAGATCGCTGTATTTATTTATATTTTATATTCCACAAACAAACGTTTATATAATGTAAATATTTATTGATATAAAAATATAGTTACACATAAGTGTGGAGTATATTATTATATGTTTGTTTCACGGGGATCGATGATAATGGTTTCTGAAATAAACAAATGTCAAATTAAAACAAATTTATTAATATTGAATTTAATTTCTTTTGAACTCACGATCTTCTCCGTTTGCACTGTTTTGCTGGAAGTTCCATACTTTTTCACAGTAAGACAATCTTCTAGAAAAAATAAAAATCCCACTGAAAGTGTCAAACTTCCTAAAATTATTGCATTAATTTTTAAATCGTCTTGAACATATTCTATTGAATAGAATACCATAATGCCTTTAAAATAAAGAATATATAATAATACATAGAAAATTAAGCAAATTGCAAATAAAATTTTTAAGTGACCTTGTACGAAAAATATCAAGACACCGAAACGTAAGAAGAATGTATCCGTTGTTGTTAAATCCTTTTTATAATTAACCATTCTATAATTATTTTTAAATTAAAAGAATCTACCTAAAATTACTTACATATGTTGTTAAATGTATACGAACCTGTCCAATAAACAAACTGAAATTATAAAGGTAAAACCAGCATACACAAAAATGGCAAAGTCGTTTCCTTCAGTTGACCATGAAACATTTTGTAAAAGATTCCACTCGTTAGAAGATTTTTGATTTAATTTCAATAGCATATGGGCTTTATTGTCCGTAATTTTTTTAAATATTAAAGCGGCTATACATCCAATCTAATGAAAAGTATAAAAATATATATAAACTCTTTTATTATTTACATACTGGACATAGGAGTGTACATAATATGTTTATGAATCTATGTATGTACGCTATATGACCTAAAAAGCGTACAAGTTGTAAAATTTTAAAACTTATGCTTCGACCGGACTGATTCATTTCAACTAAAGAATTATACTAAGCAAATCTTAAATACATCATTAAAAGTTAAGAGTTTTTCTCTAATGCAATTGTTAATTTTTCTCACAAATAAAATCTGTGGGAATCGAAGGGAAGGTAAGTCGGTTTCCTTTGTTTGCTACTCAATATGTATGTATGCCTGAACATATGTATTTATGTAATACGAAATGTGTAGTTTTTAAAGCTTAATTAACATATGTTTTTATTTCACACTACGTGCATGTAGCTGGAAAACAGTATCTATTGAAGTACATACACATATATTTGTACATTTGTTACGTTCGAAACTCTTACTCTTTAAATATTTGCAACGATGCAAAGGGAATTTCATTACATACCTAAAAAAATTAACACCCAACAGATAGTATTTTGTACAATAGTACAAATATATTGTATTTTGTATTTTTCGGGATATACGTGTTTTTGCACGTGCTAATAAAGATCATCAATGAACTTTTAGCTAAGTTTTTTGAAAAAATTCGAAATTCAAAGATTTTTAACTGCTACTATTTTCATCTCTGTATATTTGGGCATGGCCGTTGCTGCATAACGAACGAGCTGAATTGAACGAATAATTTAACGAAAACATCCGCTTATTTTGCTAAGCATATGTAAGTATGTGGTTTCTTTGCGTCTCGAACACACACTTATATCAGAGTAGTAAATTTATACAGTACTGAATTAGAAAAGTGGGGAAATTATATGTATTATTTTTTTTCACCACGCTTACGTATTTTACTTTGTTATAGTTATTTGGGATTTTAATTAAGTAAGCTTTTAGAAATTTTTACTTTGTTGTAAGTTATCAAATATATTGTTTCGTCTTTCTAATTGTTGTTATTGTTGTTATACTCTTTATTCTTTGTGGTTCGGCAGTATTGTCTTTCTCTCGCGCTAATTGACTCAAAAAGTTATCAACCCGCTATTTACATCTCTATATTCTTATTTGAACCGGTAAATGTTTTTTTGTGGTGGTTTTCTTGTGCTTTAGTTTAAGCATTAATGGCAACATGTTTCAATTCGCCTTGTATCAAAGTTTTAATTTGCATTTCTGTAAATAGGGTGCCATCTATCGACGCCGTCGGTTTTCCGTGGACATAGAAGCTACTTTTAGTAATTAAATTCTTTCAAAATAAGCAGCACTAAAATAGGGGTGCTTGTTATCACAGTCGAAGGAAAAAGTAAAAATTTTATTTATTACATATTTAAACTATTATCGAGATAGCAATGAATCGAGCAATGAAATTTATTCAAACAGCGACAAATATTTCATATAACCACTACAACAATCGGATTTTTGGTCAAAAGTGTACAGTGTATTCTAAAAGCCATGTAATGTGTAATGTATATAAGGCCGTGTCACTTGGAGAAATTATTCAATATAAATTTATTTCAGACATTTAGATCTATTCCTATTAGGAAAATACCTGTTAGAACCTTTCATTATCAGCAATTTAATTCTAATGAAAAGATTGTGGGGAAGTGGTTGATTACATGTGGAGGTATGGTATACTTAGCAGTAGTAATTGGTGGAGTTACTAGGCTTACCGAATCGGGACTTTCTATGGTTAATTGGAAGTTATTGGGCGAGAAAAGACCACGAAGTGATTCAGATTGGAAAGAGGAGTTTGCAAAATATCAGGAATATCCCGAGTTTAAAATGTAAGTAATTGTTATATGAATTTTATTTTTACTAACTTTAAAACTATAAATCAATGACATTTTGTGAACTCAAATTAATGGGCTATTTCTAATTTAAGAATACACGAATGAAAATGTAAAAATTTTGCTTTCACATAAAACATTTTGTAGTTATTCAGTTCTTATTGTATTAAAAAAAGTGATAATATTATAAATTACATGTGATAAATAGGTAATAATAATGTGGTAAATATAAAATATTCAAATTGTATACATTTACTTATTTATCGATGGTTTATTTTAGACTACAAAGCAGGAATGGCGAATTCTGGTGCTCTTCACGGAAGGTAATTCTGAGTTAAGAAGAAGCGCTGGGGAATAATATTGTATATTTTATATACTCAAAGGGGTATTAGCTAATATGTATAGAACAATTTGTCAGAATTGGAAGAAATTAGTAATACGACGCGGTGTATCATCAGGTGTGAAATCCCAAAATTTAATGAAATGATATGACTGATGGTGCTAAGCTGCAAATGAAGAAGGAAAGAGTATGATTAACACCGCTGAAACAACAGCAGCAGTTATAAATAATTTATTTAAACAACAACAAGACTAGAAAATTTTCTTGAATATTTTATTACAAATAAAAACTTTTTACATCTAAAAATATATAAAGGTGCTTAAAACCAATTATGTAACATTTAGAAGTTTATTTCAATATGCCTTCTTTATGTTTTGTAACTTTTTTTAATTTAATTTATCAATGATTAGACCTGGACACAAAATAATTTCTTAGTATTTTTACATATTTTGCAAATGAGAAATTTATATTGATTCCCGTTCGCTTAAAGTTACTTTCTTTAATCAGAAATAAGCATAATGAATATAGAATAATGTTACTTTTCTAATAATACATACATATGTATATGTACATATTCTCAGGATGATAGTAAAAAACTCATCAATATTAAATGAAAACTAACTAAATTACATGGCGAAACTATAATTCAAGAAGAATATTTCACAAATTAATGATAATGTGAGTTGTGGATAATCGTGCCGTATAAAAACTATGTATAACTAAAATAAGGCGAGTTCGATTTTTGTGAAAAATTCGCTTTAAATAAAATAATTTAATTCAATAAGACTACTATAAGACCATTTACTAATTGAATTTTTTGCGTGCAAAGGAAGGAAAATAAAGCACCATTGCTCTCAATCATCTTTTTATATAAAATTTTCCAACTGCATACATCGAAAGTTCATCAACATGCAAGTTACTTTAGTACAAAGGCAAGAAAACCAAATTTATACTTTTAGAAAAAAGGAAGCTCACTTTGATCATAGTGGTAGAATTCAATTAATTATCTAATATTTTGTGGTACACACTAGCACAGTCCAAAAGCGATATCAACTGCAAAATTTTTTCTGGTTGAGTGAGGAATGTGATGCGTTACTTTTACATGTGTTCCAAACAATTATATTGGAATCACAAAAAAATTTTAATGAATTAGTGGAAAATATGGTTGAGTTTTTTTATTATTTTTTTAGCAGTAGTTTCAAATTATCGTAGAGATTTTTTGTTATAATTTTGTTGCATATACTGTTATGAATGTACTTTAAAATTCCACAACTTCTATAAAAATTTAATTGTTTCAATTTTTAATTTTTTTACTTTTTAAATTGTGACAAGTGACAAGTTTTGTAATAAGCCTGAGTTTATACTAATTTTTAACAAAAAATAACGAAATTCAAAAGGCTAAAATATTATATAGAATGTTAAAAATTACATGTCATTCCCATATATATTTTCTTGCATATATGAAATATCTGTGAAATCTTGCAGACTTGTACGCCGTTTATTTTATGTAAAACCTCAACACTTTTTCATATTTTATATTTCGTGGTCGTAGCGTTTTATATTAAAAACTTTTAATATGAAACACTACGAGGATATATTAACATCTTATATCCCATATTTAAATTTTTTATTTTATTTTAAATAATATGCAAATTTACTATCTTAAATCAAACAAATATATTGTGGCGTTACATTATCTGAAAAACAAATACATTTATTTAAAAATGTCGATGGTATACTATTCTTAATTTTAAAATAGAAAGATTTTCAGTTTCTGAAGAGTAAAAACTATTCTGAATCTGAATCAGTAAAAACTTAAAAAATTTAACTACTTTGAAGCAAACAAATATTTTATATAAGTTAACAAAAATCACTATAAGGTAAAATAGTAAAAATCAGACAAAAATAAAATAAATAAATAAAAATTAAAAGTTGTGAATTATAATTAATATATATATATTTAATTACACGCATCCAGTACGGCAAGACAGAAGAAAAGCGGATTAGAAAATGTTGCTTTCGACTTGCAATAAATTATTAAAAAGTTTTAAAATTTTGTACAAAAAAACATTAAATATAATATTGATGAATTTCCCAATTACATTTTATTTAATTAGTCATCTTTTTAAAACTAATAAAAACAAAAAATGAAAATGTATCCGCTAGTAATTCCCAACCTATAAAAAAGGAATTATTGTGCAATGCCGGCAGAATATATACAATAGAAAATAAATCGAAATGATACAGCGAAGGAAGCGCTTAAGAAGCAATATGCACATGATCAGTGGCAGAAAAATTGGTAAATAAGCATTTTAGAATCTTATTTATGAAGAAATTTTATAGCCTAAGTTTTTTTTAAGAAAGTAAATAAATTTGTGTAAGTATAACATTAATTTTATTCCTAAGTGTACGCGGTAGTTTTTAAAATTCCATATTTAAACATTATTCTTTGTATTATTTTGCCAAATATATCCATTAATAAGTCCAGTAATAGATATTTCGGGTTGTTTTTAAAAAACCCCTAAAAAGTATCTACACTTAAAGTGATAATTAATTTCGATCATCATGTATTTCTTTAGTATTGATTTTTCTTCTTTGTGTTGTCAATAATCCGTTTTTAATTATCGCAACTCGAAGCGAAATTACAATAAAATTTTTCAATTTTTTATAGGAAAAATCAAAATATGACGTTGGAGGAATTTAAAACAATTTTTTGGATGGAATATATACATCGCATGTGGGGTCGTGCAATAGGAGCTGTGTTCTTATTACCAGCTGCATACTTCTGGAAGAAGAACTATTTCAGTCGTGCATCGAAAAAAGTAATATTATTATTAGGTGTATTAATTGGATGCCAGGGTTTGATGGGTTGGTATATGGTAAAGTCAGGATTAGAGAATCGTTTTGACAATGTTAATGATGTTCCACGTGTGTCTCAATATCGATTGGCCATGCATTTGGGTGCTGCTTTTATTCTGTACACTTTATTTTTATCACAAGGTTTAAAGCATTTGTTACCGCCAGAGACCTTTACTGCTATTTCAGGCAGAACAATAAAATTTAAACGGCTTGCATACTCTGCTAAAGGATTTATATTTCTAACCGCTTTTTCCGGTGCATTTGTGGCGGGTTTGGACGCTGGATTAGTATATAATTCATTTCCAAAAATGGGTGATAAATGGATTCCGGATGATATCTTAGCACGTAAACCAATTAATAAAAATATAACTGAAAACCCAACCACTGTACAATTTAATCATCGGATTTTGGGAATTTCCACTTTGACACTTGTATCAGGAATGTGGTTACTGTCAAAGAAAACAAAACTTCCTAGGAGAGCATATTGGGCTATGAATGCTGCAGCTTTTACTGTGTGGCTACAGGTCTCACTCGGCATAACTACCCTTCTACATCATGTTCCCGTCCCACTTGCAGCTGCTCATCAATCAGGATCTCTCCTTCTACTCTCATTTGCCGTTTGGTTGTGTCATGAGTTGAAATGTTTAAAATTCATACCAAAATAATAGAAGCTGGTGAAATGCACATAAAAAATATGGTAAGTTTGTGTTTCCACAATTTATTATTAAAAAAAAAAAAAACAAACTATTTACATATGTCACATAAGGTGCACAAGTATGCATTTTATTCCCGACGTTGTAAAGTAACAAATTAAAGAACTTGAAGAAAATGTAAGAAGAAAAATTGTATTTACATTTATAAATAAATCATAGCTATGTTAATAATTATACATATATATGTATGTATGTACCAATGTACTAGAACTTATTTATAAATTAGAAAATTTCTTGTTATGATTTAAAAAAAAAAATCCTTTAATTTTTATTATTAAAACTAGGAATAACGATTTATACATATTATTTTTAAATAAATTAATTTTGTGAATATGATTAAAATTTACAATTTTGTTCAAAGTACAAAAGGTCAAGGTCGTGAAAATTAGAGTACAGACAAATTTCTTGTATAAAATTTAGAAGGTAAGACAAATAGCATACTGATATCCCTCCCACATTTTTCAAATGTACAAACTTCGTTATCATTTACATACATAGGACTGCCTTTTTCCTTTAATAAAAACGTTTAACAACACAAAATAACCGAAGTATATCAACAGAAAAGGAGAATCAGAATGTTAATGGTGTTAAAAAAAGCCTCTCATTTGCCACATTTTTTAATATGGGAAACAGCGGACGTAGAGTTGAGTTAAGAAACATACCTATTGAATTACGACAGAAGTGATAGTACCGCTAGTAGTACATGGAATGAGATAATTGTGAGATAAATTGATAATTGTGTCATATTTGATACACAATTACTGATAAATCTGTGAAATACAAAGTGTTTAAAATGAATTTGGAAGTATGTTAAAAGGCGGCGTATTTGAAAGAATATTTAAGAAAAATCAACCTAAGTATGCGAATGGGTTATACGGTTGAGGAAAAAATCCTTGAAATGGATTAGCTGTAGCTTGCAACGGCACTGAAGTTGTTACATACATAGTCTGAAGTGTAGGTATTATTTGTGTTGAGTATAGTGTTGTGTAAGCAGTTTTTGCACCAAAGGTTAATTTCAAAACTTTACTTTCGGTTTGCGTAACAATTGTTTGTTGGACTACAGGCGACGTTATTGTTTGAAATTGCTGAGGAAGTGCCAATAAGAATGGATTAATTGTAGAGGGGGATAATATCGGAGGAGGCGCAGAAAGAGTTGTGGTGTCGACAACGAAATCAGTTCTCTCAACGACGCCTTTGGCTTTTGATAAAGTTCGAAATGTAGTTGTTTGCCCACTCATAATTGGTACCACATACGATTCCCAAAGAGTCTCTAACTTTACTACTGGTTTTGAGTTCGTAATTATATTTTGTGGTAGTATATTTTGCAGGTTTGTGGCAAAGTTGGTTTGTATTTGCTGTGATGTCTTATTAAACCGCTTGATATCAAAATCGTTTCTATTCGATTCTCCACTACCGTTTTCTTGGTCACCGAATTCCAAATCTAAATTTATTTCAGATCCCGCTTCATCCAAATTGCCCACAAAATCTTTAAACCCATTAAATTCCTTAGTGTCTAACTGAGGAAAAGTAGTCTTTGTAACAGTTATGAGGCTGGTCAAGTCAATCGTATGAACTAGAGTGTGGTAAGTAGTTTCATTGTGGTTTTCCTTGATGACTGGTAAAATTTGAGTCTTAAGTTTTTTATTTACAATACTGAACGATTCAGTTATAGTTTCTAAGATTGGTGTAAAGTTCTCACTATCTATATAAATAGGAGATAGAGTTGTTATACTACCAATCAGATCACCTTCCGCTTTTGTTGAAGCGGCCAGAATATTTTCAGTTAAAGGTTCATCATCACTTCTTGGTTCTATAGATGGTTCAGGTGTAAGGTACTTTTCAATAGTTGATGTTACAGTAATAAATCGGGTCTTCTTCAAAACTCCAGCCTAAGGTTAATGAAGAAACGGAATATAATTTAAAATGAAGATCATCATAAAAATACAAAATGATTTTGTAATTATACTTGTGTGCATGGTCATTGCCAATGAGAATGTTTCACCTGATATTTATGTAAAATGGCCCCCTAAATCCGAATATGTATTCCGTTTTTCCCCACTATATGCCGTTTTCGGTAGAGCGTGAGTTTCATTTAGGACATTTTGCCGGTAAATTTTTTAAAGCACACAAGCAGTATTTATATTCTTTCAGTTAGTTTTTCGCAATTGTGAAGTCACCATCCAAAAAAAAAAAAATACTTTACACTGTATAACTAGCATCGTTTTACTGTATAACTATACCACGCGAATGTACAAACAGTCATGATCGCTTTTATGTTTTTCAGAAAGTTGACTTGCGCGCAGTTAAATCCCCTTCTTAAATTTGCATAAATTGCCATGTATGCGATCTAATTGTTACAGTGGCTTGATGAACGCCTAGTAGTTATCATCTGGGGAAACGAAGTTCATGTTCGGAATGAGGAAGCCAAGTTCTAGTTCAAATTATTTCTGACCGCAATTTTTTTTAGCAGACCAATGTTATTAATTATTACCTGAAATATAAATGGTTTTTTAATTGTTGCGATTTCATAGTAGGTGTCCTTAAAATCTACTGGTGTTGATATTTCTACATTGATGGTTTCAGTAAAATAATTGGATTTTCCTTCTTGGTCAATATTGTTTAAGATAGGTCCATTTTGTGAGCCAGATATTTCTAAATCGCTTTGATTGTATATAAAATTTTGGTTCATATAGCTACCAATATTCTTTTCGCCCAAAGCTGCATCAGCAGGAACATTTAAATTGGTATTGGTAGAAGATGTAACGTTGTTTAAACCCACCGGATCATTTGCTTCAACTGGTGGCTTCCTTATGTTAACTCTTGGTTTTGGTGAAGTTTTGTATTGCCATCGGCCTGGTGTTCGATTAAGTTTTGTTATATGCAAATTATTGTTATCCAAGTCAGAGTTAGAAATTTGCAGTTTTGGTCTAAATGCCCTTCGAACTGCTTGCTCAGTTGTTGTGGCAACATTGGAAACGTATTTGGGTTTGGAAGTATTTGAATGCTTCTGTTTATTTTTTCTGCAAAAAAAATTATAGACACTGTGTTTTACATTTGTATTTTTTTGCGCCAAAAAGTTGAAATAAGTTTTGGCTTCGAACTTAACGTAGCAATTTTGTGTATTATAAAAATTATAGGAATGTACGCATGCTTATTGTTTCTATGAAAGCAATTCATCGTAAAGTACCCTTGTAGTTTGCTAATCTATATTTATATACACATATGTATCAATCAGATAAAGTATTGAGAAAACATATTTCGCTATTTCTTTGTGTAGCATCAATAGGAAAAATATTAATTCTAAAAAATTTTTAATTTGTCGTATGTACTTTGACATATATAACGAGTTATCCATTTCGTGGTTTCAAAAGTATAGGACTGGAATTCGACATCTGCCAATCTAAGTTGTTAAACCAATTTTTTTCTTTTCAGTTGAAAGATTTACATTAACGAAAAAACATCGCTTAACTATCACGCAATGCATGAAATTATCAAAACATACTAGAAAAATGGTGATTCTGAGATATATGCTGGAAAAATATGACCGCTTATTGAGCAAATCCTATTATTTGCAAAAATTTAGGAAAATGTTTATAAAGTGATCATTTCCATGCGATCAGGTGGTAAGAAAGAATTGGTTTGTTTCATATTTGTTTAATAATGTGGGATATATAATGCCATTTCGATGCGAATTTTCAAAAATTGCATGGAATCACAACAGATTTTCGTTTGAATGCATCGAAAGACTGTGTAGAACAATGAGTATGGGCCTATTCTGTTGATTAAATCGTGTAATAACTTATTAACATGTATGTGTTTTAAAACGTGGTTTAATAGAAAAGAAAGCTGTTGAATAAGCTGTTGATAAGTAATACCTTTTGGGTTTATTTCTCGTTGTTGTAGATTTTACAATAACTTCTTCTTCAGGTTGAGATGTTGTGGGAGTACTGTTTCTCTGGCTTGGTCCTTTTTTAGTGCTCCTTCGGGATGTTGTAGATGAAGATGTGGTACGTTGTGTAGCTTTGTTGCTTACGTTATGCTTTTGAATTGCTATTGGAGCAGCAGTTTTCAGTACTTGCAAAGTGCTAGAAGGCCTTAACTTGTTTTTTTTATTTTTATGTGTTCTTGATGCTATCTTTGAACTGGAAGCAAGACTACTGGCGCTATTTTTTTCGGGGGTTATAACGACAGGTGTTCTCGAGTTTTTATGCGTTGATTTCAAATTTACAACTCGAAAAGTCTCTTCTATAAACTGCGGCGGTTGACGTGATAGTAAATCATATTCAGGACCTTCTACATCATTATCTATTGTCACTGATGTTTTAGCAATTTGACTAAAAATCCCATCATTTTTGGAAATCGAAATAGCATCAGATGATGAGGTACTAGACACAGCATTAGCAGCCATGATCTTATTTTCTATTGGTTTTGAAGAATCTTGTACTTTTGATTTTACATTTACTGTTTTTAATTTTGTTGGACTAATAGCATCATCCGATATTATTACCGAAGCTTCTTCTGGTTTCGTTTTTATAACAGGTGCTATTATATCTGGCGTTATAACTATTGTAATCGTAGAAAAAATATATACGTATTTAAATATTTATTTAACTAGTTACCTAATGACGGAGCACTTTGCGGAGAAAATACCATTACCGTATTACCAATAGTTGTTGTAAAGTCCAAAAATCCATAGATGGTCTGTGTGAGTAATGGGCCTTCTTCATTGGACAAAACGCCCAGTGCTGTGTTTTATAGAAGATAATATAAAAAGTTATAATTATATCATGTACTTGGAATAAATCCAGTAAATAAATTTTTTTATCTCTTAGAAATAAAACCAGGAATAACCGCCATAGTCATTTGATAGGTCAGTTAACCAAGAGTTCCCTACCACTTTGCTGACAAACTTATTAGAAATCAAAAAATTGTATAGAATTCGCATGAACATCTAAATGAAATTCTACAATTATAAAACTACATCAATGCTGTCCATATGGGTACTAATTTACCAGTGCTGTATAAAACTAAATTATGATATAGGACGGTTTTAAGATTTTAGAGTTCTATAGAACTATGCGACCAAAGATGAACAAAACAACTTTGGGAGTACATAAAAATATAAGTTATTAGAAATCCTTATCCAAAATTAAAAAATAATTTTTTTCGTGTGTATATGTAAGTAACTACAAAAATATGTGAAAATAAAAATAATATTTTTTTGCTTACCATTAAAATATACAAATAAGAGTGTGGTCCAAATATGCATTTTGTTTATAAAAGTTCGTGAGAATGAAAGTTAACTAAGCCTGGATGATTTGTTTGTCACAAAAACTATAGGAGTTTGCGCACAGTTATCTACAAATAAAATTTTAAAAGTTATTAAGCAAAGTACAAAAAATATTTATTAATTTTCACAGTATATTTCACACTGCCACAGAGGTGTGAAATCGGTAGTAATAGAAAAAAATTTGTTGCTATCTTCTCTCTAAAACAAATTGTACGACCTTAATGTCTACGGAGGTTTGATATGAATCCATTTTAGAATATGCGGAGTAATAAAAAACTTTGTAAGTCATCTGTATTTTGCTCACCGAGTGATATGTCATTAGCACAAAAAATCTTTTGGATTATAAGTTAAAACGGAGAACAAATTCCACAATCTAATTCTATTAAATATTTTGGAATGCAGTAGGATAAAAAATTAATTTCTGAACAGCATATTAAAGCTGAAAAAGAACTGGTTACTCAGATGAAACTCTCAGTAAAGTCTTGAAAATAAGCCATCGTTAAACCAATTTAGATATATGGGATGCAACAATGGGGAATTTCAAGCCGATATTGCAGTAATACCAATCTAGGATCATAATAATGTTAACGAACTCGTCTTGGTACATAAGTAATAATAACTTTCATAGAGATTTAAAACTACTTTTTGTGCAGGACTATATAGGACTATTCCCTTATATTTTTACAAGTACAAGTCATTTAACTCTTACTCTTTCATTAGCACTACCTTTATATTAAACTATTAAATTTAATATTAAAATTAGGGTTTGCAATCACAGTAACGCCGTTGTTATTGCTTTATTAGAAGATAGTGAGGAAATTGCAATGAAGGAAGGTTTATATAAAAGAAAAAAAAAATTATTTTTACGAATAATTTTATAAGAGTCGTTTATTTACATTCGTTTTTAAGCAGTTCGCCTGAAACATCCAAGGAATAGAAATTGTCTTTGTCACAATAAAAAAAAATTAAAAAATTGAAATAGATAATGCCAAATAATAAAATAACACAAGAAATTTATTATACGCGTACTACGAACGCACGATCCTGCGAAAGTAGCTTCGTTGCTGAGACGAGTAAACATTTGTTATTTGCAACTTCAACGTAATGATGATCCAGCATATCACCGCACAGTGTAAGATTTCATTAATAGCTAACGTCTTTGGAAAAAAGAGTGCAATGTGAAGTCACATACGAGTAAAGGTGTGTGATAATAGGTAAGGAATGTGAAGAAAAAATTCTAATAATGAAAATTGTTTAGCTTGAAATTTAATTGTTTATCACTTTTATATATTAAGCCAGGGAAGATTTGAGAGTATGTGGAATTGTTCTTCCAGCGGAACATTGGCAAAAATGCTTTCTGGGTTGAGTATACACAATTACGATATAGATACGTACATATACATACATATGTATATTATAATGTACATACATAAGATTTATGAATTGATTGACTTTTTTTCTTAAACTCACAGATGTATTTATCATTTTTATTTATTTGTTTATATTTTTACGTTTAACTTTGCTTTACCTCAAGGTTGTGCACTTTCAATAAATGTTTCTTAGATTTTTTTCTTTTGATTCAAACTTAATTGAAATTAACATAATTTTACAAAAACAAAAGCAATATGAATAATGGTCTAATTATATGGATGTGTGGATGTATGCTTGTATTTATGTATGCACAGTATATCTCAGTGGAGTAACGGAAATTATGTGAAGGATATAAACACTACTCTATATTCTACCGAAAGCATACTTGAAGTATAATTAGTTACACATACAAACAAGTCTTTGTTATCTTTATATCGTTAAATATAAAATTTAATCGGTTGGAATGCTGTTCTTATGCTAGCCATTGGAATCTAACGTTGGGAGAATTTAAATTTTCTACGACTATGCGTAGCAAATTTACCTGGTTCAGGACCACTTTGATGTATCTTATTAGTTAAAACTAATTAACTGCCTATCAGGAACAAATTAAAGTCGTAACTTGACCTCGACAAGAGGTGGCTTTGCCTTCAAATTACTGGTGTATGTATATTTTGCAATGTAGTATAAGATGCTGATTATCAGCCAATCCAGACAAATTCTTTAAAAATATCCCTTTTCACATGGCAAGGGCCAAACAAAATATACGCCAATCGGTGACTTTCCATATATTTTTAGAAAATGTTTTAATTATTTAATTTTATCATTTGCATATAAATATATCCGCCCACAATCCTTTAACATCACAGAGTGGATAAATAACAATATTTTTTATAGATGTATTATGGTCTCTATAAAGGCGAAATTACCATTGTTGGCTACTCCACGAAAAGTACTGTAAGCTGTTCCAAAAGTAAGAGGCGCACAATAACCACAAAAGGCAAAAAACAAAACCAACAAAATATATCGAAAATTTTTATTTTATCAAAAAAAATTCAAATTTTTGCTTCAACACTACTTATATGTTATAAAAAAGGGATGTGACATCATAAAAGCCGAATTTATTACCATAATAACTAAAATAAAATCATAATTCATTTAATATAACAAGAAAAAAAATTTTAAGAACAAAGGCATACATGTGTGAATATGGGTATACTCATCTATAAATAAAGCTAGTCTTAGTTTAATCTCAAAAAAAAAGCAACGAACATTAAAATTTTAATACTCATTAGTGATTTAGTACGTATAAAGTCGGTTTATATAAGAGTTGTTTTTATTTAATTTATTACGCAAACAACAACACTTTTCTTTTTAAATTATGTAAAATATTATAAGATACGTATTGCTGTGAAGTAAAATATGTATGTACATACTTTTTGGAAAGAAAATATTCTTTTGTAAGCGCCGTAGATGCGGTAATGGCAATAAATTATAAACAAGGCTATCGATATCATTGAACCATGTCTCTCTTGTATATTTATATTATTAAATAACTATGTTTCTTTGATTAAAAATTTACTATCTGTGGATATAGTTAAATTTTAGTTAATGAAATTTCCATAAAGACGCAATTGACGAGGAACTTAATGAAGATTGTACATTGATTTTTTATATCATTATATAAATTCAAGAAAAATCTGAACATTTTCACTTTGCATGAAGAAGTTTGATGTAAAATATCAAGAGTTTCGAAAAAGTTTAAAATATTTAATATTAAAACCTATTGTATTGAAGCAAATGCAAACCAAACCGTCCATTTGTAAACCCTGACGAAATTTCAACAGCAGGAAATTTTTACACGTATAAAATGTAGCATCAAACAAACGTCCTCAAAAGAAAATAAAAACTTCGGTAATCATAACTTAGAAGGACGAATTAGCGAAAAATGGCACAATATTTTTTCCAGAGTTGGACATACTTATTGGCACGCAATAAGTAAATATACTAGTATATGTATTTTGAAAAGTTACTTTAGGTGATGTAAGCAGAACAAGTTTTCGGTTTCCTGACATGAAAAAGTGTTTTGGTTTCACTTGTTTGAAATCCGAAAATGTTTTGTAAATATCACAGAATTAATACAATCTAACGGTAAATAGATAATTAATTATAACCAAATAATCAACCGCCAATTCCGAAACACATAAAGTGGACACATTAAAAAATTAAAACTTAATAACTGTGGTATTTTTATTATGATCACTGCTATTCCAATGTGCACGAATGTATTTATATTGGTTTCGCGTGGGGAAAGAAATAAACGTTGAGTCAAAGCCCAACCAGTGGTAACAAAAACAATCTAATCGTTGCCTTAAACTAGTTACAATAAAACAGCAAATTGCACTATTGATTGTATAAGCATAACTAACTGTAGACTATGAGATATACGGTGGTATTTTTTGCGCTCATTGCTGGTATTGCCAAAATTATATTAAAAAACCATACATACAAAAGTACACACACATGTATATACACTACATATTTACTTTTCATTAATGTAATACTTAAGTTAGGGGGTATATATACTACACTATATTTGTAGTCTGTTTTATGTGAACTATTTTAACAGTTTGGTTTAGTTTTCTATTATAATTGACTTATTATATTTTATATCGAGATTTGTCCTGTTTTAACATATATGCATAGATTTTTATGTAGTACTTGCTTTTGTTTAAAAGCTTCACTATTAAACTTTCAATTTTTTTACTCACATTATATTTTATTAATTGTAAATTCTATTAGTTAATATATTTCAGTAATATAAGAGTGTGTACACATATACTTATATACTACGACAATGCATATACACACACATATATATATTTATGATGCTTGATATAATCTTAAAAATCCACAAAAGAAAATATATACATATATATACACGAGAAGCACTTTTTACACCCGTAACAAATTACTTTAGCATAGTTACAATTACCATCGGGCGCGCGATCATGAGGCGATACAAAACGACTTTTCTGCAAGAAAGCCAAGAAAACAATGAAACTGGTTATGTTAAATTTATTTGAAAGGCTACCATTTTCGATTATAAATTTGTTAATGCTGTCTTACCAACTAGCTGTCCAGCTTAATAATGGCTTTTGATTGTACAAATGAATATATGTACATGCACACATATTTCTGTACATTCGTTTACGTTATATGGAATTGTAAAAAATTTACCATAACATATTTTTAATATCTCTTTCTTACTTTTATTAAATGAAAATAAAAACTTCACACTCAAGAGAAAAATTGTTTGCCCTGTTATTATATTATGCGATTGTTGTGTATTTATAATACATACAAACTTACTGCTATTTTCAGATTCATACACTTCAAAGTATTAAATGCAAAATCTTTATAATTTTTTCTTTCCAAATATAAATATATTTTTAATTTGCTATATCAGTCTAATAAGAGTAAATATTTTAATCTAATACTTCGTTCGAAATTTTACTTCTATATATAAGTATTTTGTTTTCAATTTAACGAATAACATATACTAGTACATTTCAAAAAACTAAATGAGACAGTTTAAAACCGTGGCAATTTTTTAAATTTAATTTTTATTTAGCTGATTTGGCGTATCGTTTGTTGTAATTTATATTTAGCTTTTATTACATAAGTCTCCCATTATATATGTACGAAGAGTGAAACAAATATTATCAAAAACTTTTTATTTGGTCTTTCTACCCTCCAAAAAAAAAAACAATTTATGTTGGATTGCTGACAGATATTAAATACATATCTTGGTATCCTTATCTAGATGATAGCGATAAATTTAAACAATATAGCAATCAGGTATGAACGTGCTTTATACCCTATGCTTAGGAGGCGATCTACTTCGAAATTGTATAAGAATTGCTAAAGCATACAAGATGAGATCAAAAAATAAGCGTTATTTTCAAATTTCGTGAATTACGAATGCTCAACTCTCACATTTTTTCGTTTTCTCTTGGTACACATGGCTGTGATATATGTATGTTGGCAATATCAGCTATTTTCTTTTGGTGTGCTCTTCACTTGTTTGCATTCAAAAAATAAGCATCAAACAACCTATTAAGTTTTGTGTAAAAAATGAAATTAAATGTTGACGTTTAAAATGGTGACTGTGACGTTTGACAAGCCCAATATGAGCAGAAAACAAGTTAAATTGTGATATAAAAGGTTCAAGGAAAGCTCAGAAGATGTCAATGACGATTCTTGTCCTGGTTGCCCGATCATGTCAACAACCTATGAAAATATTGAAGCCAAGCAATTTTTACGGGTACGTTAGGCATGGAAGACGCGGCAGCGAAGATTATTCCAAAACTGCCGAATTTTGAGCAAAAGCAACGTCGCATGTACATCACTCAGGAGCTGTTGAACATTGTCAACGACGTAATAACTGGTGACGAATCATGGGTCAGAATCATGAATCAGCTACGACGTTGAAACCAAAACCCAATTATACCAATTGAAGCGTTCAGAAGAATCAGGAATATCAAGGTTTTGCTCACGGTTTTCTTCCATTGCGGTGGCCTGTTGCATTAATGAATTCTTGCCACAAGGCCGTACGGTCAATAAGGAAGTTGTGGAATAACCAATAATGGATTTTACACCATGATACTCCACTCGTTCACACATCCATGCTTGTGCGTTAGTTTTTGGCCAAAAACAAAACCGTAATGATTAAAAAATGTATCACAATTCGTATGCTTAAAACTTTCTGGACCAACGCAGGACCAATATGTAGCAGGAGCTTTCTGAAATGGAAGACGTATAAAACAATTTCAAAGAAACTTATGTACTAGTTGATGAAGTTTTAGACGGAAGCTCTTCAATAAAACTCCATCTCAATCAGCGGAGAAAATAATAGCGACAACTCGGATGGAAACGTTTGCACAACTACTTCTTGCTAATCAACATCTGAATGTAATTCTGAAGCCGTTCTCTTAGCTTTCTTTGACAATTCCCTTTAAAAGTTTTTTTAACTTTTAATATCACCATTACAAATACTAAACAAATTTATGAGAGAGAGCATCCTTTAACTTTAAAAAATATATATATTTCATTTTAAGCCCTCTTTTTACTACTCTAGACAGTCGTACAATTCATTCACACGAAAATCTGATCCGATATTTCAAAAAATAACATCGAAATGACGTTGCTGTTTCATCCTATCTTACAAAGAAGATAGAAACAATTGTTTCTTTGTTGTTTGCTTGTTATAAAAATCGGCCATTTTTATAAATTATTCGTCATTCCATTTGGTTTACCGCATTGAATTCGCCTTATGCTTTCAGAAAATGTGTTTAGTCGATTGGCGTTATAAAATCAAACTTTAGCGGCGGATTGGTTGTAATAAATGTCGGCGGTAAATGTGCCGGCTGTTTCTTCTTCATTAAACATACAAAAAAAAAAGCCAAATCGTAAAAAGAAAATAAAATTTAAGAATGTTTATAAAATCAGTAGTAATAGATGGTTTTAAATCGTATGGAAAGCGAACGGAGATAGTTGATTTTGATCCAGAATTTACGGCTATTACAGGCTTAAATGGCACTGGGAAATCTAATATTTTAGATTCCATATGTTTTGTTTTGGGCATAATGAACTTGGGGCAAGTAAGAGCAACATCTCTTCAGGATTTGGTTTATAAAAGTGGACAAGCTGGAATTACTAAGGCAACCGTTACATTGATATTTGACAACACCAACCCCCGCCAATGTCCTTTTGGATACGAGAAATGTAGGGAAATATCTGTGACAAGGCAGATAGTTGTAGGTGGAAAGAACAAATATTTAATAAACGGCAAACTTGTTCAAAATAAAAAAGTTTCTGATTTCTTCTGCTCTGTGCAACTAAACGTGAATAATCCGAACTTCCTCATAATGCAGGGGCGCATAACAAAAGTTTTAAATATGAAACCACAAGAGGTAAACTATTAAACGAATGCAGTCTCATTACATTATAGTTATGATGCAAGGACTTGAAACCCAGTATTCACTATTCTACACACTTTTAAAAATGGCGTTTGAGTTGCCACATATTTATAAAAATGATGCTAAGGAATTTTTGTTTAGCTTATGTAAATTAATGGTACTATGGTCGAATGGAAACTTTCATTTTATGACAACTTTTATAGTTTTGAAAATCGTTCGACTTCTAAACAAATCTTCCTCAGACGCACTTTTTTTACACATTATCCTTTTCTTGCAATTGTGGGGCAATAGTGAATACTGTCCTTTGCGGCACGAACGGTCGTCTTTTACTTTCATATAAAAGTTAAATATTAGAAAAAACTAAAATACAATGTTTATAGCCAAATAAATTGGTTTGGATGGAATCGCTTAGCGAGATGAGTAGAGGTGTATTATTTATATTATCTTATTTTTATTATTTTAATGTATTATTATATTACCGCAATGAGATACATACGTGCGAATCGAAAAAAATTATTTTGACAAAACATTGAATTTTAAGAAGAACATGGCATGTTTAATTGGAGTTGCTTTTTTATGAAACGGCTGATATAAAAATAGTAACAAATTTTTTTTTAATATATTCAAGTTTAGTGTATTTTTATATATTAATATTAATAGTATGATAATATTAATAATATTAATACTATATGTATTTATTTATTGCATTTGCTATTTATATACATTTTTTAATTTTATACTTTTTCACAAGACTTCAACAAGAATTGAAAAAATTTCCATTAGTATGTAATATGTACATAATATAAAAATATAGCTATTATCGTAATATATATTATCGTACAACATGCAATAGAAAAGGAGCTATACGGAACAGAATGGCAAATCTGTCAAACGGAAAAACTTCGTCAAAAACGAAACGCAAAATAATTGAGCATATATTATTAACTAATATAATTTTCTTAAAGTTAGCTATAATTTATGTGTAACTGACTTTATTGATGCAACATTAGGATAAATTATAAATTAAAACCAATTTTTATTGTAGATTCTTTCTATGATAGAGGAAGCTGCCGGTACCAGCATGTACGAGACGAAGAGAGAAGCCACTACTAAACTTATTGAGAAAAAGGATGCAAAGGTTAGGGAAACAAATGCACTTTTGCAAGAAGAAGTTGAGCCTAAACTAGAAAAGCTAAGACGGGAAAAAGTAGCTCATCTCGAATTTCAGAAAATTTGCCGCGATATTGAATATTTAACTAGAATTCACATCTCTTTCAAATGGCTTAAGCAAAAAGAAGCTTTAAAAACAATTCAGGAAAATATTACACGGCTAACGAAACGAATTGAGGAAGCCAAACAAAATATTCTTGATAACAATTCGAAGCATGAAGATCTTGTTAAGCAAATTAATGTTTTGCAAACCCAAATTGAAAATGAAAGCGGAGGTAGTCTTAAAGGAATGGCGGAAGATTTAGAAGTAGAGCTTAAATTAGAAGCAAAGTTGTCCGGAAATATAAAAGCAAGCCGTGAAGAAATTAATGAAGAAGAAAAAAGGTTACTCCTTTTATTAAATAATGTTAATGAAGATGAAAGAACTTTGAAAAATAAGGAAAATGAAATGGCCCAACATGAGAACTTATTTCAGGTACTAAAGGAATCGGAGAAACGAGATTTACTAGCTTACGAGAAAGCGCAAGAAAACTTGGCGGCAGCAAACCAAGGCTTAACTACAAATGACAGTGGGCATGCGTCGTCTCTTCAAGATCAATTAATAAGTAAGTACATAATCTTCCGTTATGTTTTTTAATTTTATTTTATCACATAAGTAAATTGAACTGAGAATAAATATAAATAAATGAATAAATTTTAAATTATAAATCCCTTAAACATAAGTCCAGCATACACAGATATAAAATTAGTTTTTAGGATTAAAAAACTAATAAACTTAAAAACTGTTGTTCAGGATTTCTTTTAATCAGAATTTTATCGTTTTATAACTGAAAAATTAAAATCGTAACAAAACAATATTTAGAAAAAAAAATAGTTTACATTAAAGCAACACCATATTTAACACTCAGTATTTAACATTACAATAACCTTAAATAGTTCAATGGCAAACTATTTTTAACCAAAAACATGCGACTTTCTTAAATCAAGCTCTTTTCCTGCGCCATTTCAGAGGGTATTTATATTTTTAACCAAGTAGTTGAATACCCTAACGACTTGCGATATGGGATTTATCAAACATCAAACCTCTTTTTTACAACGTAGAAACCCTAACTGATAAAGATCGTTAACAAATGGAGTTTGCTATGCAGAAAATAGGAAATGTTACGATACGATCAATTGAAACATAAAGTTGTTGTAAAGAGTTGTAAATAATAAAAATATGAATTGTTATAAAAAAAATTTTTGGTTATACTGATATGGATGTGAATTAAAGTCGTCTGATGAATATCTGTTGCGTTTAGCGAAAAAATAAGTTGGGTATCGCGTATCTGCTACAAGGATGTGAGTTATAGCTATTAACGAATTCAAGTTGTGAGATTATTTCATATTAAACCGCCGTCATGTCAGAAATTGTTTGTGTGACCGACTTTATTTAGATTATCTGAACCTATTTTAGCTATCTTTATTTTATTTACGGGAATTAGAAAAATTTTTAGTTATTTAAACGCACTGCACTACATTCACAAAAGCAAAACACATCAGAATATTTGTGTCACGTTTTCTGTACAGTATTTCTGCATTTCAGCCAACTAAAGTGTGCGATTGCTATGGCAGACCCTCTATTAAGCACTCCAACTTGGTGTGATTATTTGGTAATATAGTATTAAGTATGTACAATCTTTCTTTTAACGTAGTTCATTTCTTGGGTATGATCTGCAAGTTATGTACGAAGATCAAATGAGAGGCGGAGTATACTTTATATTTTAAAATGTAACATTTTCATTAAAAACTTTCAATGTAAAGTAAGTCTTAATATTTTAAAAGGTATAGCAAGATAAGTTCACAAAGTGTATAAATTCTGAATAAAGAATATAGTTTTTTTACATTCATTTATTAGCAGAGCTTTGTCTTAATATTTGACGCAAAATTTATTTTAGAGGCCAACCAATGTGCCAGTGAAGCTCATACTATCATCAAAACATCTGAAATGGAATTAAAACACTGCAAAAATATGTTAATACAAAAAGAGAGCGAAACTCAAACTAATGATGTTGCGTACAACGAAGATAAGAAGTTATTTGACAGTCTCACTGCTGATATTAATAGTTTGACGGAAGAAATGAACAGTATGGAATATAAGGACGGCTGTTTTGAGGAAATGCAGGAGAACAAGAGGAAAATTCAAAATGAAATTAAGAATCAGGAATTAGAACTGGAGCGTCGCAACTCCTATCGCTATATTTTGCAATACCGCGATCCTGAGCCGGGGTTTGACAGGTCAAAGGTGCACGGTATGGTTGGAAAATTATTTAATGTTGTAGATGAAGCTTACGGTTTAGCGCTTATGATTACTGCTGGTGGAAGCGTATGTATTAATTCAAGAAAAACTAATATTTCACTTTATAACAACTTTAATAAATATAATTAACAGCTTTATAGCTATGTGGTAGATGACGATATAACAAGCAAAAAAATATTGCAAAGAGGACAGCTGCAACATCGTGTGACAATTATTCCAATAAACAAAATTTCGCCTCATCCCATTAAAGAAGACACTGTGAATTTTGCTAAAAGTTTATTCGGTGAAGAGAACGTCTACTCAGCTCTTTCTTTAATAGAGTATGATGAGTACTTCGATCCAGTAATGAAATTTGTTTTTGGACATACACTCGTTTGTAAGGACTTAAATATTGCTAAACAGGTGAGTTTGATTATTCCATAAATAAGTGTATATATTCCCTTAAAGTGCAAAAGTTCGTAACAATCAAAAAAATTCAAACTTCACTTTTCCTATAATTACGATGTCAACAAATGCATAAGTCGAAAAGAAGTAACAATACCTTAGTTTAGAGAAGAAAATAAATTAAAACAAAGTTTGCATTTGTTTTTTATACAGTCACCGTTTCTACAAAGTAGTGACAAAAATGCTGAGAATATTTAATTAATTGTAATTATGGAACCGCTAAAAAAGTTGAAAATGTTAATAAAAAGTGTAAAAATAAAACGAATGAAAATAAACCGATATGTCGATATACATTTTTAGCAAATTTTCCAGGAATATGGTGACAGAAGATAGTATATATCGACCAAATTTTCAAAAGGTTAACCACCTGCGAATGAACTGGGTACTCAAAACTAACTAGCCAGATTCTGTTAACTGCAAATGAGCGTTGTATTAGGTTGTTTGGAAATAACGTGATTTGTTCAAGGGAGTGATCAATTTCTCAGTGATCGGTCCAAAGACTTTATCTAAAACTGAAAATAGAGATATTCAAGAAACTAAAATGGAAGTTTTATATTGATCATTAAAAAAGTAATTGCACTAGGTTTGCGATTTAATTGTATTGAGTTATGGTGATTTACTACTTCAATTTATCTATATTTCTTACGTTGGTTTTTATTTTACTACATTTATTATTATTGCTGCTTTCAACCGTATTGCTTTTCTCTATTTCTTTTAAATTGATTAGTTTTCACTCATTTCTATTACTGTGTATATTTGCAGGTCACTTATCACTGCAAAATACGTTGTCGGACAGTAACTCTAGATGGAGATGTCGTTGACCCAGATGGCACATTATCTGGTGGGTCAAAACCAAAAGGCGGAAATATTCTTATTGAATTGGCAGAAATAAAGAGTATGGAGAATGAGATAAAGAAATATAAAAAGGGCATAGTAGAGATTGATGATCAGTTGAGACGCTTAGATACTACATCAAAAGCATTTAAGAAACTCAAGGAAACCTTAGAGTTGCGTCGACATAAGTTATGTGCATGTAAACAACGCTTGAAGCAGACAAATTTCCATCAGCAGCAAGAAGAGATTTTATCACTTAAGGAACGCATTAAATCACTAAATGATGAACTCATCAGAGCTAAAGAAGTTCAAAAATTGGAAATTGCCAAAGTTAAAGATATTGAATTTAAGTTATCGGATGCTAAAGGTTTTCGAGAAAGGGAATTAAAGATAGCAACGGAGAATTTGAAACTAGCTAGAGCTAAATCTGAGGAATCTAGTAATAATTGGAAAAAATATGAACAACAATACGAAACTTTGAAGTTAGAAATCGAGTCTTTGAGTAATGAAGTTAGTAGTTCTAAAAATAATTTAAAAACAATAAATGAACAAATTGCTAACAAGAAAAAAGATTTAAATGAAATGCATTTAAAAAATACAGCTGCAGCGGAACGAATAGATCAGTTAAGAAAAAAAATCAAAGAGCAGAAGGACAAGATTTCTTCACATAATAAAGAATTAAAAATGTTTTTCAATAAATGCGAAAAGATTAAAACTCATAACGACGACTTAAATTTAGAAATTAAAAAGAAAGAAAATGAAGTAAGTAAAGTATGCACCGACAATAGAGATTCGTTAAAAAAATTGGAAAGTATGGAAACAAAGTATCAGTGGATAAAAGAAGAAAAAGAATTTTTTGGCATTAAAAATACACGTTATGACTACTCCAAGGAGGATCCCGTTAAGGCTGGCGAAAAGGTGAAAATGATGATACAACAAAAAGAGAAAATGGAACGTAGTATAAACCTGAAGGCAATACTTTTATTAGAACGTGAGGAGGAGCAGTATCAGGAGACTATAAGGAGAAAGGGAATTGTAGAACAAGATAAGAAGAAGATACAGCATATTATATGCAAAATGGATGAAAAAAAGCGAGAGAAGGTGGAAAGGGCTTGGAAAGTTGTAAATGATAACTTTAGCAGCATATTTAGCTCGCTATTGCAAGGAGCCCAAGCATGTCTAAATCCTGTAAATATGAATAACCAATTGATTGGGCTTGAAATCAAAGTTGGTTTTAACGGAGTGTGGAAAGAATCTTTAGGAGAATTGTCTGGTGGTCAGCGTTCCCTAGTAGCGCTGTCATTGGTTTTAGCTATGTTGAAATTTTCTCCAGCACCTCTTTATATTCTTGATGAAGTGGATGCGGCTCTAGACATGTCCCATACGCAAAATATTGGTAATATGCTAAAAGCGCATTTCACATCATCACAATTTATAATAGTTTCTCTTAAAGATGGAATGTTTAACAACGCCAATGTTTTATTTCGAACGAAATTCGAAGAAGGTGTATCTGCTGTTACTCGTACGATAAACACAAAACCTTCAAGCCGCAAATAACATAAACAACTTCTAAGATATCTTTGCAGCGCAAATAAAAATATACTTACTTTAAATTTAAAATATTTTTTTTTTATTACCTGATAAAGTGCATACCCCAAACTTGTTATTGTGGATTCTTGGGCATGTTAGTGTATACTGTATATAATACCTACCGTACTATCAACGTGGCTGAGTCCCTTACTACATTAGGAAAAAGGGTTAAGACTCTGAGATTGCTAAATTGTGGTATTGCAAATAATCGCACTCTTACTCTTAAATTATAGCTTCTATCCTGTCAGAGGTTGCATGTCGTCGGCTATCCTTTTGAACTCTGGAATGTTTCTCGCTTTTTTGAAAGTATCTGTAAATGAGAGCTATTAGTGGATTTAATGATAGCTTTCGACTTTGGTCGTCTTGTACTTCGGAATCAAAACATTGGACCCTATTTCTTTCTCTTTATTTCGATTCATTTCATTTCGTTAAATTGAATATAATTTATTTATTTATTTATTTTATTTATTTATAAGTAGATTTTGGTATTTAGTTTTCCGATAAATTTAAAAATGGTTTTTATATTGTTGTCTGAGGGCTCATGAGGAGCTTTAGTCCCTTGTTTAAAAAAAATGTGTGTTTTAAGTTAGGACATGTTGAAAGAATAGGCATCATCTCTTTGACTGAGCCAAACAAATAGCAAGTGTTGGTAAGGTGTTTGTTTATGATATGTGTGTGTTTGTGGGGATGCTATGTGTCATTCGTAGTTATGTGGCTGCGGTATGGTGTGTGTTGATTGTACAGTAAGGGTAACGCAAAGTTGTGGACTTTTATTCCTACGTGCCCAGGAATCCAAACTATTTTAATTTTGTTATCAGCTTATATATCACGAATTTTGCATATGGATTGCTATTTAGTGATGGATGGATAATTGATATACTAACTGAGTATATTACAGACTTATTTGATCCGGTCGATCGACGGCAGCATATGCTAGTTTTTTGTTAGCAAAATTTGTATAAGGGTGGTTCTGTAGGCATATGCGCGGGCTCTGATTATTTCGTTGCGAATGTATTGATGTTGTTTAGCTTTGATTTTAAACTGTATTTCTAGCGAAATAGGCTTTAGTCAATGTTACTTCAAAAGTGTTATTTAGTGAAAGTTTAGAAAGTTTACTTTAGGCAATAGAGATTTTTTGAACTGTAGCATATGTGCATGTCATCGGTAGTTTTCTTTCGAAAATTACTCCCAATATGTTCAATTTAGGCACGTAGGAAATATTTGTGTGGCTAGCGCGTATAGTTTCAGGGTAACAGTTCTTTTTGTGCGGTTGTGTCATATACATATGTAATCATACTATTATGTTGGCAACACTTTTCACATATCTATAATTCCCTTAGTTGAAGTATTATTGCTTTTCTTAATATTCGTAGTAGTTTGTGCAATAAAGAGCTCTTTTTACAACAGACAGATATGTAAAATATATGTCTTTGGACCGATGATGTGAACCACGTTTGAATGGCTATGATTAGTTGTTTAAGTATGCCACTGATTTTTTTGTTATTGTTTTTAGATTAAATACTGGGTGGGCCAAAAGTCACAATGGGGTTTAAAAATTTAATAAGTAATAAAAGTAATAAGTAATGATTTAAGTAATAAAATTCTATTATTCTTGTTCTTTTTTCAGTTGTAAATCCCTCCATTATTTATTCTCCAGATGTTATTTATATAATCTTAAAAAAAAAAAATAAACAAAAAAGTTCGTTTTTTTAAACCCCATTGTGACTTTTGGCCCACTATGTATAATAGTCGTCAGCGTAGAGACAGTCTTCTATGTTCTTATAGTTATTAATTATAATAATAATTATAAAATATAATTATATATAACTGTTTTGATTGTAACTATTTTGATTGTTAAGTTTTTAACACATTTTTTTTGATATTTCGTCAACAACTGCTTAATGCCTCGTTTGACTATCCTACTCAGTCGCAGGATGATTCATCACACGAAAATGTTAGTTGTGTTCAAAATAATTAAAATTAAAAAAGAAAAATGAATTTATAATAAATTAAAGCATAAGCAAAACTTTGCAAACATTAAATTTTTCCAAAGTTTTTTCTTATTTTGCGTCTTATTTTCTTTGTTCCGCTGCTGGAAGTACAAACAAACCTTGAATGTACGAATACTATCAATTTATGAAAATTTTCGTAAACTTTTACAAATCGTACGATTTGTCAGAGAAAATCGCATATTTTTATGTCATACTATTGTATTTTTTTACCACAGATCTCAAATTTGACAAAAATTACCAAAAGATCGAAAAAATGTATTGAAAACTATATATTATTTCTTTTTCAACAAAATATCAATTGCGATTATGAATTGAAGGAAGTAGATAAATATAGAGGATTCTCCTTTTCTGTATAAAATTGGTATAATGAAACAAATTGTCTTGATCAATCTATGCGTTTCGAAGTCCTTAAATTCAAACTATTTGTAAGTGAAATGTGAAATTCATATAACAAAGTTGTAGTGTAAATTACCTCAACAATTACGTATTATTTTCAGACGGTTTCCTTTGCCCTAATAAGAAAAACCATAGCAACACTTTATTATTATTTTTAATTTTTCAATTCTATCATCAAATACAACTAGCACAAAATGTTTTGGGGCTGTAGTGAAGCATTAGATCTGTTTAGTGAATATTTAAACGCCTTTAGAATCAAAAATGGAAAGAATATGGGAAATGGCGTTGATGAAATTCAATTAAATATATTACTGCTTGGTGCAAGTGATCCCAGACATATTATTAAAACTTTAGGAAAACTTTACATCCACAAGTCGCAGGGAAAGATACCCATTTTACACTTTTATGTTATCGAAGGCTGTGTGGAGATATTAGCAAGAAATTTACTTTTACTTGGCATTGCATTGGAAAATCCGGACATTTTAAATATTCGAAGTAAAGCCCATTTGTTTATGGATATTTATGGAAATTCGCTAATACGTGCTTCATCTTATCATTATTTAATGGCTAAAGCAAAGTCATTGCGCAAACTTGTTACTGAAGATGATTGTATGAGGAAATTAACAACAATGCTAAATTTTGATAATATGAAATATCGTGAACGTGATAACTTGGAGAATGTTTTCAATTTTTGGTTATCAAAGCAAAATGAATTTAAAATACAGGAATATTGGAATGCCCGCGTAAGGCAGTCATTGGGTATACGCTTTGATTACAGAAAGGGCCAGTTTGACTGGGATCTAAATATGGTACTTAAGGAGCGAGGTGGAGCACAAATATGCACACAGGTAGGATTTTTTTTCATAAATTAACAAAAAAAACTTGATTATACTTATCGCAACAAATAACGAAAGTATGCAAATATTTTCAAATGGTGAAAATACCTCGTTTTTGTCCTGATTGTTGTCTGGTTTTCACTTTTTATAAAAACGCGTTTAAAAAATTGACTAATGAAATGTGTATGAAATTTTTAACCCTAAACAGCTTCACAGGAAATTCGCTGTAAATGGAAATGCAACCTAAATGCATTTATTAAGTTTTTAAGCACTTCGCGAGTCTTTACCAATATTAATTCCTACACCAGTTATTTTTTCGCTCTTTGTCACTAAACGCCAGAATAAAAATTTAATTATGTTAATTACAACAACAAGTTTATACTTTTTTGGAAGGTTGTTTTATTCTATTCCAACTGATTTAGAAATATTGTCAAATTCTGTATCAAAATGTTAAAAAAAATAAAGTGAACTAAAAGACCTTTATTATTTATAAAAAATTATTTGACCACTATTAATTCGTTCAGTGCATAAATAAAAAATCAAAATGTAAACAAAAATTTTAAATGTACTGTTACAATAAGAGAATAGAAATGAATGCAGCCAAAAAAAAACTTTTTCAGATTCATTTTATTTTACTTCTCATCATTTCTAAAAGTGGCAAGGCGGAAAACCTGTTTGTTATCAATTTCGAATTTTAATAGTCGATAAATTCAAATCCGGAATAACATATGGGCAGATATCGACCGATCTTGAAATCCCGAGATCTATACTGCAAAGTACTGTTAGAAAATATGAAATAAGTCCAATAATGTTTCCAGCAGATGCCGGACTTCTAGAATAAGTCATCACGATAAAAAACCTTTGGCAAATATCATAAAAGTAAAGATATAGTCCTAAAGTTGTCCGAAGAAATTGGAAAGAAATTGGAAACACGTGAATGGACATGACTGCAAATGAAAATCATTGGTTATAATTTTTATAAATAAACTATAGGTTAATCTGATTTTACGAAATCAACTTGATACTTTATATAATTTTTTGGGGCAAGTAAAAGGCATTGCTTACCGCGTTTCAAATGAAAAAAGGTCTATTATGGACTAAAGAGAGACGCTCTTTGGTGTAACAGCAATGGGACAGCATTATCTTTAGTGATGAATCCAATTTTTATGTATGTGTTTGTGATGCAAGAAAAATAGTAAAGGAAATACGGCTTAAATCAAACAGCCATGCTTTCAGCTAACGTTATGGTATGGATGTAGGCCCTCCAAAGGTACCGCTTAACTCCATTTCATACATGGAATCGTAAATGCAGACAAATATATAAAAATCCTGCAGGAAAATCTGATACCACCGCTCTCAAAATTAGCAGATTGCGGGATATATGTACATATTTCAATAGGATGGAAAAATAAAATGGAATCTTGGTCCTCGATTGGCCATCTTCTAGTCTATACCCTAATCCGATAGAAAATTTCTGTGCTATTATGTAAAGACAACTTAGAAATGATATCCAACCGGATGAAGTTAAAATTCAGGAAATTTGGTGTTCGATAACCACAGAAGGCTGCCAAAACATGTCAGTATCATGCCAAAGCGGGTCGACACCTTTTAAAAAATTAAGGTCGCGTAATTATTACTGGTTACAATATTTTTAAATTTAAAATAATGAACTTTCGTTTTTGTTTGTTTTTTAAAAATCCCTTTTTTAATATGCAACTTTTTTAATGTATGTATATGTAAAGAGAATGAAATGATCTTTAAAAAAAGTATAAATTTTTTTGCCTAGTGATTATCGTTCCGAAAATATACATATTTTAATAGCACATTGGCGAGAAATGCTGTGTGTACGAAATAATGGTTAGTGCTCGTAAAAAAACACATATCATACATACGTATATTCACATATACATAGCTACACGACTTCCGCTGTAGCTAATCCGAACAAAGATAATGCTGCCAAGTTTTAAGAGTTATATTGTATTTAAAGAGGAAAACATCGCAAAGTATATTTTAAATAAATTTAATTTTTTCCAATTTTTCTCTACCGTCGTACTGAAAAAAACCTTGTTAAGTGAATCAGATATACTATCGCTTAGCTTTAATGTGGTTTTCTGGTACGAGGTAGATTTTAAGTTCCCCTTATGTGCTACGAGCATGCTGCAGATATTTTCCTTTAATTATGTCCGGACTGTGTGACTGATATCCTAAAAATGCACTTTTTCAGCAAATGTGCCAATTCATAAGTTGGATTGTTGTATGATTTCTACAGGATCGAGCTGCGACAATACCGTTTCAAAATGTTAAGTTTTTAAATTGTGTAAGCAAAATACATACGTACTCGTATGTATGTACATATATATGTATGTAATTTTAAGTTACACATGTGTATGATGTACATACAATTGATAAATTAAAATTTCCAACATGTAAAATAGTGATCTAGACGTCGAAATGCCTGAAGCATTAAATATATTATTTGCATTGCTTTACGTGGTAGCTGAATTATTGCACGCCGTAATATGAACTATTTGTAGTGACCATTTCAGATAGCAATGGTGACAACTCTAGTAGTTTCTAAAATGTTATAAGCTTTTAACCACTAAAATTAAGCCACTTTTAAAGTATACATACATACATACATATGTATGCAGATATTAATATGATGCAATATAAAAAAATGTACGATCGGGCATACTTACATATGTATGTATGTACATATTTATATACATATATGCACTAAAGTACTACGATGCCAATTATTATTTCTTTTTAGGAATATAATTTTTGGCGTGAAACTGGCATTGCTTTTACTTTTCCAGAGTACGAGTATAGTAAACCAAATAAAACATTTGCAGCTGGTGTAACCCGTAACGGCGACACATTTTTTCATTTTAATTATGTAGGTGACATCCAGACAGGCCCGTTCCCAGCATTTGGTTTAGGAACAAGCGACAAACGTATGCTAAAATCTTTTCATGGAAAAAACGATTATCGTTCAACAGATGTTACCGAACGTAATTTGATGGAGTTGCTACACGAGTTAGCATATCAATCAACATACGAACACGATATAAGCCAATCATGTAAATACGGAGCAATTGCCCTTAAAATGGGCCTTCATAAGTATGAGCATCGGGAGTATGATACTGAAAATGCTAAAGAATATGATAAGCCATGGTGTGCTATGGATGGAATTAAAATATATTTTATGTCTTCATTACCACAAAGTTGCTCAAGCCAATGGTCTAAATTCTTTGATATTGCTTTTGTTGGGCACCACTATTTTACGTTTCTTCAAGACACTTTTTTTAATATTTTAAGGAGGCAGTCTCTTTTGATAACAGAGACAAAACTGTTGTCAACTTCTCCAAAAGATAATATTATTAATTTCGAGCAGAAACTTATAAATTTCGCTCAGCGAAATAATTTTAAAGGTGTCATCAACTACAAAACCCAAAACTCTAAAAATTCAATTTTAAAATTTAAGAGTTCGGAAGATACTGAATATATATAAGCACATTACAATAATTAATACATCAATGAACACGAGTTGGATTTACTCCTTAACAGAAATGGTACCACGTTGGATATAGTGATTCGCTCTCCCGAAGTCTATTGTTTTAAATCAAATTGTGATGTTAATTTGTATCACCGATAATTTAAAAATTTAAATTTTGTTGACAGGAAGAAGGAGCAACTCACTTTATATTATTTCTTCATTGTTTACCTGCAGTGTACTTCTTCATAAATATATGATTATATTAAAACTTACAGTATCTACCATTGCATCTATTATATAAATATTGTCAGGATTATAGATTATATTCAATCATATATCTGCGGCATTCTGATATTAAGTAGACCAAGTTCTCGTTATGAAATATTTCTGTAGAATAGCTTTTTTTTATATATACATATATGGGAAATTCCGGATTTAACATTGCTGGTATGTAATCGTTGTAGGGGTGCAGTAATGTGAAACAAAGGATACTCATGAACACTATTTTCAGGAACACATAGCATTAATTATTTTCCGGCATACGAGCAATCCAATATAAATTCTTAAGAACACTACATGGCTCTCAAATAACTCTTTAAGAGAAATAGTATATCACCTTTTATGCAACCGACGATTGTTTCTAGAGTCAAAATAAATCCTAATCTCTAAAGTATATGAGGATTATCCGCCCTCTCCTTCCGAATATTTTTTCATTCCTTCTTTGTATAGCCCCAGTTTTTCTACCCACAGCCATTTCTTACTATGATTTGTTATTTCGAACATATTCTCACTTTAAAAAAAGTCCAAACATAATTTGCCTTGAATTATCAAAAAACATAAAAAATGTGTTCAAAAACGAATATAAAGCAAACAAAATTCATAAAAACGCAACTTTTGCCTATGAAAATATATAAAGAGCCCTTATCGAAGGTCTGACATATTTTCACAAAAAAGGTAGATGCTGAGGTATTAGGAAGTCGTGGCTTTGCCAAAAGCTAGGCCTACAGAGGATACATTTTTGCAAAGTGTTAGTTATTTTGTCTACGAACGTTAGTGTTTGTAACTTCTAACATTCGATTATTACATCCGAAACAATAAAAAAAGTTTTTCGTGCTCTTAAGAATGTTATTGATGTTGCTGCTATTTGACAAAGCTTCTCTTATAATTTTTTGACTACATGCTGACATTCCGCTATAGAACCTTTGTTATTCGTAAAAGTGATAGATAAAACATTTACTTGCATCTTAGAAGAGTAACGCGCACCTTTACAACATAAGTGAGAATTTTTACCTTAAAACTCACACTTAAATTACGTTCAAACATTTGTATTACGCATTTGGTTTCAGGGGAACAAAATATTTCAAATAAGGAAACCAGTTGCTCACAACAGATCATTCTAACTAGTCAGTTTGAAATTTTACGTCAAACCGTTGAGACGTTTTAAATAATTTGCTAAGTTACAAATAAAAATAAAAAACAGCAAAACCTGTCAACGCAAACAAAAGCACTTTATTATAAATGCATATGCACGATCGGAAAACTAGGCAGAATAAACTTTGTGTTTAAACTCTAATGAGATTTATTAAAACTTTTTATGAATTTTTAAAGTTAAAAAGGCATTGCACATTATTATTATTCTACGGTTTTTGTTAAATTTTTGTCAGTTACAATAAACAGCTTTAACAGGTAATAAAAATGATATTTACCAAATATTACTAATTTTATATTATCTTAAAAGCCGCGTTCATATTACATAAAATTTTTCTGAAAGAACAACAAACAAGCGTACATTTGTTGTCAAGCAAAAGCAAAGAAAAAATAGATGTCACCAAAGCAAATACGTAATCATTTTAATTTTTCGGTCTATAGGCCTTGTTTCACTATCGCACACAGTCGAATAACTCCACACGAAAGTGATATCAAGTCATAGCCTTATACTTTATGAAAACAAATGAAAATGGGGTATATGGTGGTACATCATATTATCCATGTATTACGAAAACATATGTTCAATATTTGTTCCATACAAACAAAGTAATTTATACTATTTGGCGCGGTAGAGAAGAGTTGATTACCATACAAAGTTAAACTATAAACAAAACTTAAAAATACACTTTTTGCACTTTTTGGGTATTTTGCGTCACAAAACAATAGTTTTTTTTATCATTTTATGAAAATTTTCAAAAACTTTTCCATGTGGTATTGGACTGTCAAAAAAATAATACGGTTTTAGCTTACATTATAATACTTTTTCATAACACATGCCGAATTTGATATGTGTTAATACTGTGTGGGATAGTGAAAGAAGGCCTTTAACGTAGCACACTGCATCCATGTTTTTCTAACAACTGTTAACTTCATTCCTGTGTTCTTTAAGCTTTTTGCAAATTATTTTAACATTCAAATAAAAAAATTGCAAATTACATTTAAATATTTTTGCTCCCCTCTGTACTATCTGCATTAAGATGACAAAATATATAAATTATTTAATCGTATAAAAGCTTAACTTATCTGGCGACACTGTTTGCAATGTAATTAAGGGAAAGTATATTTTTTTACGAGCCAAATGATGTTTGCTTGTATTGAGATAAAAAATAATATAAATAAATTTTATGAGAATAATTATTTAAATAGAACAACAACTCTCTAAATCACATTTTAAAATTTTATGACGAAAAGTAGGTGCGATAAGCAATTTTTTTGTGTAGCTTGTTTAACTTTAATTATAATTATATACTACATGTACTTATATTTTCTATACTTCAATTTATCTAATAACTGAGTAATGTATTCTCGAATCACCACAAGCACACTCAATATTGCATAATAAAAATTTTACGAAATAAATATTTGTGGTTTTTATATAATAATTCAATTGAAAAAATATGTGATGTGTTAAACATATGATTAAGATTTTTAACTTCACATTCCTTTTTTATTTATTTAGTTAAATTCTTCTTAATGGATTGGAGTATGCTTACTCGGTTTATTTTCTTAATAGGTCTACTCTCATATAAGTTTGTGATTTTTTTGAAAAATATAGAATATCTGTTTCAAATATATTTATTTTGTGCCTGTGTTCAAAAATATCATATATTTAGTTCCGCTGTGAATTTTTGTAATATCACTTTATTTAAAAACCTTCACGGTTTGGTGTTTATTGCTAAGAAGAGTCTATCAACTCTGGTTATATGAATAGAAAATATGCACACATAATTGGTGGTAAAAAACCGTAGTGCTCAGCGTCTTTTTAATGTGAGTTTAAAAGAGTAACATCACAACATTATGACTAAAATATGTTTAACGATCCTCGTATGATTACGAAGCATGCACCATGCACTTTGCCTTAATGATCTAGAGCTGCTATTTGAAAAGGCCAAACACAATGGATTTTGCAATTGTTGTTCGAAAAGCTTTTTTATATTTTTTATTTAATTTTGTTTTTGCTTTGCTCATTTTTTATTGTTTTACGTTGTTTGCCTTTAATTCTTAATTATGAAGTAAATTTTAAAGTTTAATAATTTATCAAGCCATTGTGTCATATCATTTTGCATTCCGCAAAATTCCACAATGTGTGAATAAATGGCAATACAATAAAGTTATACGCCCTCAATATGCGATGCATTTAGTTGCAAAAAGCAGTAAAAATCGTTTGAAAACCGGATAAAGTAGGAAAAGTTATAAAAAGTAAAATTTGTTGTTTTACTTATGCAGTAACTTCTACTGCAATAGTGTTTTTGAAATATTGTGTAAGACTAGTAGATAAAAAAAATTATGAGAAGTATGACTTGCAATAGAATACAACATGCGAATACTGATTCACTGCAGTAGCTTTCGATGCATATAGTTCGTTTCGAAGTCTGTTCCTAACAATAAACCGTTTTCAATTTGTTAACTTCATATATAAAAGTACATACATATATAAAAGTCGACTTAATTCAAATCTCTTTTGCTGCTCTTCAGACACCATGTATGTTAACACATGTGCTTGTATCATCACTGTATGTGACATCACTGCAATTTATATTTTCAAAATCATTTTCAATCCCAATTTTTCTTGTGTAAATTAAAACACACAGTCCAATGCACTTGTGGTGCAAGGTTGCACTTATTTGCCAACTGATCTTTCCATGACTGCATACATTCTTATAAAATTACTAACTGGCAGCAAGTCTTATTTATAGCAATATAATTGTTATCCAACTCATACATTTTTATTTGATTATTCTAATAATGGTTTGTTTGTTTTTTTTTTTACTTATAGACACAACATGTTATTGTCCTTGAGAAATATTTTACGGCTTCTAGAACACAGTAAAAAACTGTAAACTGTAAATATTTCAGTGAAAGATTTTGGCAGATTTTTTTATTTTTTATTTTTTTTTTTGCTAACCATTGAATGTTGTTTATTTTATAAGCAGTTAAATTAATAAATTATGGCAGAATCACCTGCTGCTTATGAAGGAGCTTTTGTTAATACAGCATATGTGGAATCCAGATATGCATCGGTCGTTTCCATACCCGGTGCATATCGTAAATCTAACGATGACAGCGGCTCGGGGGCGTCCTCATCGAAAAATGATTCGTTGCGAATTATCATGCCCACAGAAAAATATTCAGAGAAAAATGGAACGGATTTAAATGGAAATGTAAGTGAGCAATAGAAAGAAATTAAAAACGAATTGATAAATGATAAAACGTCCTTTTTGATAAATGTCGCAAAGTATTTTCATAAGCATATGTAAAATGAATTGTTCATTATATGTATGTATGTATATAAGTTTACGTATTCGTGATTTTGCTGGAGAAGAGAGTTTTTCTCTTTCAATTATGTACTACAGAGTATTTCGAAGTTCTTTGTATAGTATTCTACAGAAAATGATTGATTAGATAAGTGAATATCAATGGAGAGAGCAATTTTAGCAATGAACTCAAAGTTAACCTTTTAAAATTTTTTCATATTATGTCATACATTTGGCGTAGGATGTTAACAAGGCCAGTATACACTATCCAACCCAATCGTACAATTTGGCAAATATGGCGTGTCTCGTGGAAGAGTATGATAATGTGTACTAAAAATGAATCTGTGAGAGCGATTTTTTGATATGTAATGCGATTTGAAAAACTTTATGAAAATGTTCATAAAATGATCATTTCCAATCGATCAGAGTTTCATTTCATTTAAGCATGTGAACGAAAAAATTTTCTTGCTTCATATTTTTATGACTGCGTTATGGTTACAACGCCACTTTGTGGCAAGTGTTTAAAATATGATCGAATCAAATCAGATTTTCATGTGAATGAATCGAACTCCTGTGCAGGATACTTAACAAGGTTTAACTTGATTTCAATTGCTGAGTTTTTAGACGTTTTTATGCAGATTCCCCTTGATCACGTTATATTTGTTATCCAATTCTCTTATGTCTATTTTAATAAATTCGCACTCGAACCTTCAGTTATTGTCTAGTCCATATATTTTAGGCATCAGTTTTGTGTCATTTAATAATAGTGTACGATAAATCTTTCCAAAAAAAAGTTATGATGCTAAGATGACATGCCCATTCCAATCCGCTAATAATCTGGTAAGTGCTCGTCGCTTTGCTTCTCGAAACAGGCTTTTCCGTTATTTTTAATTTCCGTTTGCTATTGCTTAATGTTAGTTGAATTTTAACTTTTATGTATTCATTTTGTGGCAACATATTGTTAATCTTTTTAGCTTAGGAATAAGGCAGTAAAAATGTAAAATTGTCACCTCTTCAAAAATATACGCTCCTAACTTTATACAAAATATCTAATATGGAGATTTTTCAGAAACTTACGACGCGCAATGGAGATGTTGAAAAAAAGCGGTCAGCGAAACCAAAACGCGCTAACTGGGGTAATGATATTGAGTTTTTAATGTCATGTATAGCGATGTCTGTAGGCCTTGGTAATGTGTGGCGCTTCCCTTTTACTGCTCTAGATAATGGTGGCGGTGCTTTTGTTATACCTTACATAATTGTATTATTTTTAGTGGGTAAGCCTGTTTATTACATGGAAATGTTATTGGGTCAATTTTCCAGCCGTGGCAGCGTAAAAGTATTTGATTTTGCGCCAATAATGAGAGGTACCCTCATATATATATATATATATATATCATATTTTCTAATCACATTCCCAATACTAAAATGTAGGTGTAGGTTATGGTCAAGCTTTGGCAACTGGCATTGTAACCACGTATTATGCCACTTTAATGGCTTTGACACTACGCTATTTTATTGACTCTTTTTCGCCTACTTTGCCCTGGAGTTTCTGTCGTAAGGAGTGGAGCGACACGTGTATTGATTCGGAACTCAAATCTCCCGATTACGTACACCAATCAAGTCAAGGTGTGAAAACAACATCGGCAGAATTTTACTTTATGTAATTAAATTTTATTTATCTATTCATATAAATATACATACATATATACGTATGTATGTGTAGTACGTTTATACTTTAATAATAATGAAATATAATTATGTAATTCTTTAAGAAATATAATTTTACGTGAGAAAGACACTATTGACGATGGCATCGGCTATCCCAACTGGAGCTTAGCCATCGCTTTAGCTGTTGCCTGGATAACTGTAGCCATTATATTGATAAAAGGTGTCAAAAGTTCTGGCAAAGCTTCCTACTTTTTAGCCATTTTTCCCTATTGTATAATGTTGATATTATTAATTCGTTCTTTGACACTGCCTGGGGCTTTAAATGGCGTTTTATACTTCTTGAGACCCCAATGGGATAAATTGTTGGATGCTAAGGTAAACGATCTGTCTCACATGCACATAGATATTAAAAAAAATCATTTAAGGTCTGGTATGCAGCCGTCACGCAAGTTTTCTTTTCATTGGCCATTTGTTTTGGCAATATTATTATGTATGCTTCATATAATCGTTTCGAGCAAAACATTAAAAGGTAATTAATTATGCTTCGAGAGTATATTTTCAATTTTTACATTTAAATCAGTATTTACAAGTATCATATTGCTGACATTTTTTTAAACTTCTAGAGACTGCAATATTATAACCTCTCTAGATACATTTACATCTTTGCTCTCGGGTATTATCATATTCGGTATATTGGGAAATTTGGCATATGAATCGAATACCAGCGACATAAGAAAAGTGTTCAAAGGTGGCCCCAGCCTAGCATTCATATCGTACCCAGATGCCATTGCTAAGTTTAAATTTTTGCCACAGGTATGGAAATGAACAACCTTCAACAGAAACTGAGCAACTCATTGTTTATCTATCGCTTTAGTTATTTTCAGTTTTATTCTTTTTAATGTTATTTGTGTTGGGTATTGGTAGCAACGTAGGCATGACTTCGTGTGTGCTGACTGTGCTAAAAGATCGCTTTCCCAATATCAAAAATGGGACTATAGTTGTTTGTATAGCGGTGGTATGTTACTGTTTGGGACTGCTTTATATTACACCAGGTGGTCAGTATATATTAAACTTGTTGGACTTTTACGGTGCTTCGTTTGTAGCGCTAGTGTTGGCTATATTTGAAATGTTGGCAGTGGGTTGGGTATACGGTAAGAAACTTTTAAAAATAGTTTACATATGTATATCAATAGTTATTTTTTTACGTATGCGAAACTGCATGCATAAACCAAACTGATCATAAATCACAGCTATTAGCCATATTGCTTATCGATCCGGTTCATACAATTTGGCTATCTCTGTATACAGTAAAATGGTTGCAAGGCGGACATTGTTTAATGCTATCTCAATTTCCGCCATTCATAATAGATTTCGGAAGTATATCGACAATACTTGGAGAAGTTATGAATAGGAAGAAAAAACCAAAATTTGCATAATAATAGTTTTAAAAATATTAAGATAGGAATTTCCTTGACCTCGTAAAATGTCTAGAAACCGTATAAAATGAGGTCGAAAGAAACCAATGAACTCCTATAGGCAATATGAGACCGGCAGCGAAACAGTGCGTTCTCTTATTCTTAAGTTTTATTTTTTATCTATTTAATTAGGTGTTAAACAATTCTGTAAAGATGTGCATTTTATGTTGGGCATTAAAACGTCTATTTACTATCGCTTGTGCTGGAGCATTGTAACACCTCTAGTTATGGTTGCTATTTTAATCTACACTCTTGTAAATTATGAGGCCCTACAGTACAATGGATATACTTATAAAAGCGGTGTATACAGTGAGTTTAAATCACATTTACTATTTTGAAAATATTTATTATTTTTTTTTATGTATTCTAGTTTTTGGCTGGTGCTTATCGGCTTTCGGCATTGGCCAATTGCTCATCTGGGCTGCTTATGCAGTCTACATGCGTCCCGAAATTAGTATAAGTGAACGGTTTCTTAATGCTTTTAAACCGAAACCTAACTGGGGTCCTTTGGATCCCAATGTCTTGAAAGTTTATAAAATATGTATGGACGATTCAAAAGAAGAGCAAATGTTTAAAAAGAATGGATTTTGGCATAAAGTTTATGACAACGTATTTGGTTAAACCTTCAAAGATTTATTAATAGATTGTTCATGAATTTTAAAAAAAAAAAAACTAATTATATATGGATTTCCAGTAATTGTATTTCGGCACTTTTATGCAGTTAAGCTATTTATAATAATGAACAGAAATTTTAGAATTGATTATCGATTTTGAAATTATTTACGCCGCAAAATTAAATCCTTTACTAAACTGTTTAAGTTATATTTTTAAAATTTTGAGAAGGAAGTACTAACCAACAAAGCAAAATATTTCCGCTAAGGAGTTAGTTCATGAACTATCAAACACTTTAGAGGAATTGGAAAATGAAGAGAAACCAAATATTTCAAAACATATTTCGACAAATAGAGTAGTGGAATCTTTACAAGAAGTATTAGATTTTAAACTATTAATTTTTAAACTATTTAAATATTCTTCTTTAGAGAAACGAGCTTTAAGAGGGAAGCGGCAGAAAAATATGTAAAAGTGTACATATACATACATATATTTCTCAATATAATTTTTTAATTGAAATGTTAAGATTGCCAAACTTTACATAGAATTTAAATTATTTTTTATAAAAACCCTAGTAGAGTTAAGAAAAAGAACATCAAATTTAATCAAAAGTACTTTAAAATTGTTCAACAAAAAGTCATCTTTTAGCAATCGGTCATTGTGCAGCGCCGCCTCTTAACTGTACGCTTAGGGCAAGGTTGGCCGCCATTCTTTGCTTCGCTAATAACATAACGATAACGTTCCGAATAACCTAAACCGCAACGTACACTACATTCTGACCAATTCGACCAGTCAGTCATGACACAGGCTTCCGGCATACTGTCATCTTTATCAGCCTTCCCGCGATTAGCTGATGCTAATGATAAGGAGATGGTCGGACGGGAAGTAGTTAATAGAGGCGCATCGTGACCGTTAGCGAATATGCTGCAACTGTTAATACAATCATCTTCAGTTAGAAAGTTATTGCGATTTCCACGACAACCACCATAAGTAAAGGTCCCACAGCGGCCAGTGTCCTTGTTGTACGCATAACGCATGTAGTTTCCACGGCAAGGACCAGAATCGTACTGCTCAACACAAATGTCTATCAATATTGCAAAATTAAGCATTTATTTCTCATTCATACATATACATATTTTTATCTGTACATGTGCATATAAAATTTTTACCTTTTGCAATGTCATAAGTAATTGTGCAATCTTGAGCCACTGTGCATTGTTTTTGTTGATCCAATTCTATACGTTTAGTACAATTTTCTTTGACCAATTCATCCTCTAACAACAAAATACGTCTACGTATAGTTACACCTTTACCGCAAGTTGCTGTACAAGGACTCCAATCGCTCCATTGAGTGGTGGGGCACATAGGATCTGGTAGTTCAATCTGTTCAAAGGTGCATTCGGGCTGCATACATTTTTGTTTCTCTACCACGGCTACATGAGGACAGCGTTTACGACCAACGTGGTTGAGGAAGTTACGAGTGCGCATTGTAATGCCAATGCCACAGGTAGCCGAACACTCAGACCAAATGCTCCAGGGAGTGACTTGGCAAATTCCAGCGCCATCACCATTTTCATTAACTAAAGAAATTGATTTAGCTAAATTTTCCCCTTCATCATCATCATCGTTTTGTGCGCTAGAAAATGGTAAAATACAAAATTTTAACTTTCAAAGCGACAAATGATGAACCCGTAAAAATACGTACACACATTCCGGTATATCAGCCACGCACATTTCCTTGGATATTAATTGTCTGGAACACTTCGCTTTTTCGGCTTTATCTGGGCTTACATATTGACGGGAGCGCATGCGTATACCTTTACCGCAATTAACCGAACAAGGTGTCCAATCACCATAATCACTTACCCGACATTCCACTACAATATAATACATTAATTAAGTTTAACCATAGATATTAACTTAAGTCTAACGCTTACTTCTAGTATCTTGATCTTCACTATCATCAGACACTTCTAATTGCAAAGCGTGTAGAAAATCATCGTCACAATTCCTCGATATGACCTTTTCTCTTCTGATATACAATTTAGCCAACGGAGTCATATCTTGTGATTTAGGATTGTAGAAAGGAGAGCGTGGATCTTCTGGATACATGTTGGTTATGCGATACATACGTTCTCTAGGTTGGGTTTCCAAATTAGGAGACATATAATTAATACCACTGTCCGTACCAGCATCCCAGGGATACAGATCAAAATCCAAGGACTCCTTCCAAGAACAGTCAGCAGTACATAAGTCTTCACCATTAACACCAACCACCCAATCAGGAGAGGGACCAAACATAGATACCAGGGAAACTTTATGATGTTTGCGATCCACACGGAAAGTTGAAGAAGTATTTGAATTAACATTAGGATACCAAAGCCCAGCAGCTTTAATAAGCGTACGCAATTTTGGTCCTTTCGCTCTAAGTTCCGTCTCTAGACCACTTGGAGAACCAAATTCAGCTAAAAGCTTAAAACCATCAGTGGCTATATGATTTTCGCCCCAGAAGGAAAAATTGGCTTCATGGGATGCACCCACAATATCAGAAAAATGTGTTAACCAGACGGTGAAGGGAAAATCCTTTGGATGTGTTTCATTGGACCAAATACCTTCAAAAACAAACTGCATATACACAATAATATAATTTAAAATAATTTAAGGTAACTCTCATAGGATTATTTGTGGACCTACACTGTATTTGGCTTCATCACAAGCACAACATTCTTTATGTATGGTCGTGGCATCTGACTTTTTTTCGCATATAACTTGTGTCAACTGACCATCATCGGAAAACCATGAACGAGCTCCTTCATAAACCATGGCCGATAAGGAAACACATCCCGAACCAGCTTCAGGTGCTACCCACATAACTTGTATTTCGGTTTTTGGTAAATCATCAGCTTCAGCTACCGTGTTAACACAATGATCACTGAATTTTGTAAGCGAATCGGTAAACAATTGGAAACGACCAACACGTTTGGGATTTGCTGGTATGGGACGTCTACCGCCAATATGCGCTTCTGCGGTTATTGTGAAATGTGTAAAGTGTTGGACTTTTGTATGCGTACGTGAGCCGAGTAATAGTACTGTAAAATACAAGAAATGAAACTAATTTTATTTTCTTTCTTAGAAAAGAAAAATAAGTTTCAAATACTGAATTGAAGCAACCTATTCGAGGTAGGTAAAAAATTAAGTTTTTAAATTGCGAAATAACGCCTGCTACAAAAATTAAATAATAATAGAAAGATTTTTAAGGAAATAGAATTGTCCTCCTCTTTCCAGATTCCAAATGAAGATTTGTGAAACAACTACATCAAGACATAAAGACATAAATGAGTTGATTGTTGTTAGTAAACAATAATTAAAAGTGGGACATAATGGAGTGAGTCACATTTTGGCATGAGCTTAAGAAAAAATTTGTATGCCTAATTATATATTTTAAAATGGTAGCAAAGGGAATTATATGTATTCAATGTATTTATATACACTATACAACAGAAGTCAAGGTATACCAGCTGAAAAAAGTAAATCAAAAAAATTTCATTTATATATTATTTTATTTTATTTATTTATATTATTCATAAGTAGTGAAAAACAAAAAAAAACATACTCTACCTAACAAAACAAAAGCTACGTATGTTAAAAACTTCGCCAACTCAATGTTTTTGAACAGCAAAAGTCTTGGTGCCTCCTAATAACAATAATGTAATTACGAAGGTAGGGTAATTTGTCATAATTTTGTTTTAATCCCAGTATATAATGGGATATGCCTTAAGGCGAGAAGATTTGATTTAATCGATTTGGCATTGAATGCGCTAGTATTTTTGTGTAATTTGGATATATTTGCGACAATTCCGCTTATTCTTTTTGCTCCATTTATGTAGTGTTTCTTGAGGGCTGTGCGTACATTTTATACGGCGCTTTTTATCGATCTAGGTGCCGTATCTGCCCAAAAATTTTTGCGTGTAGATATATTCAACTCCATTAGAATCTATATGGTTTTTTGTTACGTTCTTCAAGAATATGATCACTAATGGTGTTTTATGAATACCGTTACAAAAATAGCGTTCCAATAGGTTTTTCCACATAATGTTTTGTAAAACTTTTGAACTTCTTTATTTTAGCTGGAGTACCATGACTTATGCTGTAGATTTTCTTGTCTGCTTAAAGCTACTTATTTATTATCAAAAATCTGAAAATTAAAGGAAATTATCTTGGCTTTAGGTATTTTAAAACTGTTGGTAAACAAAAGAATATATGTGTGTAAATATACCTTTTATAGTATCACATTCTCGTATATTCAAATCCCATTTCAATGTGATTTATTATTATTTGATACGTATAAGATTTTTTCACAGTTTTGATCTTGAATTTATTGTGGTAGAACGGCTTGTTTTTTATCTTGTTGATCATGAGAGAGAGAGATCAGCTGTAAGCCGTAATAATTTATGCGCTCTGGCATCACTATTAAACGTTTGAAAAATGATTTCCTACCACTAACGAGGTGAATTCACATTTTAAACAACAATGAAAACATAAATGTAAATATATCAAAAAACTACTTGCAGTTAAAAGAAGCATTTTTGTATAGAAATACATGTTAAAATGCGTGAATTCCAGAACACAACTATCGATGAATTCCAGAAATGTGGAGAAATTGTGATATCAGTCATCCGAAGCAAATTAGCTATGACCTGTAATTTTTGCCAACAAATATTTGAACAATTGCAGGCTTTAATGAGACATTTGCGGCTGGAACACAGTGATGAATTACAATTTCCCAACCAAAGTAAGGAAGTAGAAGTTTATGCTATTGAAGAATTAATAAATCTGACTGCCCAGTCATGCGCTCCAGGTGTGGATAGAGAATTCGACATAATAGAGGATGGTAAGCAGTTCAGTGAAGCTGATGTAAAATGGCTGGATACAGGTGTAGAATCAAAAAGGGGCGAAGAAAGCAAATTGGAATGCGACGATAAAATAAATTTGGTAAATGTGCCCGATTTGAAAGCCTTAGAAGAATGTGATGTCTTCCTCAATTTGATGGATGGTATAACATGTTTTCAAGATAAACCTCATGAAAACACAACATATTTGAAAACAGATCTGGATATGAAGACACTTTCTATATCTAATACATCTATTAGTGGAATAGTAAGATCCAATAAAGAACATTTAGACTATATACCAATGGAAGAGCGAAGTGATGTGCATTCAAAAACAAGCAATGTTCAAAATAGAAATAAAAATCAAATAAATACAAATACAATACAATACAAAACAAACCAAAATATTACAAGTTCCAATGATTTCACTAAAAATAACCATTTCAAAATTGGAGGTCTTTCAAATAATTGCAAGGTGTTATATAATGCTAAATTATCTGAGAACTACTTTTCAAACAGTAACAAGTTTATTATAAACTCAAAATGTAGAAAAATATTAAAAAATTACGATGTAATATTTAATAAGCACAATGAATTTGGAACAAACTCTACATATGAACACGACTTTGTAAAAAATACCAATGATAATTGGAATTTTATTATTAATAATAACATGGACTATTGTCTCGATTTAGAAAAGCAGCTGCCAATAAAAAATGAGTTTTTACAAGAATCTCAGGAAAACACAACATCCCGCAATGAGACACCATTCTCTGAAGACCTTACAAAAATCCTAACTGATGCACTCGATGATGACTTAGATTTATTAAATATTAATTTAGAAGGAGATGTTATAGAACCGCTTAATGAAGAAATACTTGAATTACTTGAAAGAGAATTGGCAGAAAAAGGCGTTAACGAAGAGGTATCTAAGAAATATGCACCAGTTCCTGAAATTAATTTAAAGGAATGTGAAGTAAGTACAACTTTAAGAAAACAAATTGGAAAACCTATTGTCAACGAAAGCCGTGAAATAAAAGACAGAGCAAAATTTGCGAAAATAAAAGCAGAAAAATTATTAGAACCTTTAAAATTATCCTTCAAGCAATCTAACCATGCAAAAATTATTACTAAAAAAAAAACAACTTCGTCAAAAACTCCCTTGCAAAATAGCTCAATTGGAAATATAAGTAATATAAAAAAATTGAACAACTTACACCCATTAAAGCTTTTAGACAAGACCTATCGAGAAAATAATATCAATAATTTAAATTCACGAATAATTAAGGTAGAACAAATTAGACCTCCTACAAATCCAATAAAACGTCTGTCAGAAAAGGAAAATATAGAAAACAATGTGGATAATTCAAAGATTCGAAAAATTAAGGTAGAGCACTTTTCACCTCCTATATGTGGTATAAACAACATTTTAAAAAAAGAGGTTGCAAAAAATAGTGCACAAGAATTTAAATATCCAACAGATATTAAAAAAATCACTCAATGCGAAATTGTAAAAACTCCCTCAGAAAGTAAATTTAAAACAAATATTTTAGTTCAAAACAATGAGATCAAGAGCCAGTTGCAATTGCAATCAAATTATGCCAACATACAGCAACGTACTAAATTTAAAAAGTCACGCAAAAGCAATTTGGATCAAAAAAGTTGCGCATTAAAGCAATCTTGCAAACAAAAAAAGGTTTTAAAACACGTTTGCAACATTAAACAACAAATATTTAAATCCATAGAAGCAAGCGAATGTGTAACTAAAGTCATTAACAACAAATCTCCTACAAACACGGGGAAAAAAGATAAGTGTTTTATAAAAAATATAACAACTTTACCGAATGTTGACTCTATATTGCTAAACTCTTTAGTTTGTCAAAAGCCCGATAGACCCACCACTACACAATCATTAAACAAAAATTTAACCGATAGCGAGGAGTCTTATTCTTCAAACAAAAAAGCAATAAAAAGACGCGCTCCAGAATCTCTTTCAATTAAAAATGAAGCAACGAAACGTCAGCAAAAATACCCGGCAAGAGAACAAAACAAAGAAATGGAAATGGTAAAAAAGGTAAAAATTTTTATTAACACTATAAAATTTTTCAATAATTTGAGAGACTTAGTGTGAAAAGTGTTTAAATGTAAAACAGGAATAATAACCGACTTACATTTATCAACTTTTTTCATTCACTCATAAAGAAGTTAACATCTTCCTATATAAAACTTAAAAACAAAAAACCCAACATCTTTTCAAGATGGTGCTATCTCATATTGATTCACTCATCATCTTTCTATTATTTTTGTGTCATCTCTAGGAAATAAGACTAAAAAAAAGATAATAAAAAGATATAAAAAAAATAAGATGTAAAAAAAATAATAAAAAAGAAAACGGCACTCTCTTTAAAAAATTCTGATCTACTATTAAGAATATACTTTTCGCGAAAACATCAATAACGAACATCAGTTCGTACATATGTATGTACAATGGCCCATAGACTTCGTACATATTCTGCATATTTTACTGTTCCTAAAAAGCTAATTATTAATTCCATTTCTTTAAATTTTTGTTTCCTCAATCACGTTTGTACGGATACGACAGATTGCGGATTTAAGATGCTCTAATGTAAACGCATTATTGCATTTTTCAACATCTTTCACACGTTCCTGTGCAAGTATTAATTTGTATCTATAACCGACTTAGAACAAAACATATTTATAAAGAATTCTATCGCCATTAGCGATAGATAAAGTAATATTAGTTTTAATATAAACATTTTTAAAAGTCCATCCCTTTTAAGTCCGTGCATTAACATAGATTAATAATTCATTGCGACTTACTACGTGCGCGAAATTTAAAAAATGTACTATTCAAATGCACATTAATTTTTTACGTAAAATGAAAAGATTTTGAAAATTAACTACGGTTAAGGTTCCAAACAAATTACATTGTAATAAATCTCAATAAAAAAATATTGATAAACTTTCTCCCAAACAACTTATCGGATAATATGCTACATTGCATAATTATTCATTAAGGACTATAATATTAATTTAAAATTTTAGCGAGATTTAAAAAACGAAGATTTTGAACAGTCCAACCATAATAAGGCAAAGGCTGAAACAGTGGAAATGAGAAATACTTTACTCAAAGAAGTTGTGAGCATATTTAAAAAGAAATATATTAAATTATGCGTAATGTTACCGAAACTTTTCATTTAAATGTTTCAGAAGAATCATCCACCCAAATTAAATGAAAAAACGCCAAAAGGGAATTCAAATGAAAATAAAAAAGAAATATTAAATGAAAATGTAATTCAAGACTTCAACTTTTGCGAGGATATCAATTTATTGTCCAAATTTGGTGTAAGTATTTTTTTTTTTTTTTTCTTTATAAGATATTTTATTTTGATTTTAGTTACAAATTATAAAGTTACCGGAAATTGAGGTCAGCATTTGCTTGGAGGAAAGTGATCAAATGTATAACAAAGCTAGTAAATTCGCTAACATATATAAAAACTTTCCAAGACTTTGGACGACAAAAAATATTGAATGCAATATAATAAATGAGGAATTAAATATAAATTTTAAGCATCTCCTAGTGGACACAAACCATTCATATAATTTGAATTTAAGTACTGCAGAAATAAAACGCTTGGTAAATCTTATACACTTTTGGTATGCACATTGCAGCAAAAAGAATCTTATGAAAAAGCAAAAAATTTCCGAGTCTGTAAATAGGTTTTTAAACATATTTAATTTTTTACCCAAAACAAGTCCCCGTTTCTACTACTGTGAAAATTGCAAGGAACATTTCACTACAGATAATAAATATTATATTCACCGTGAATCTTCATGCAATTCAGTGACAAATAGAGAGCAATTTGTTAAAAAAAACTGTCTCCAAAATCGTATAAAAGCGACAATTCTACATAAGTGTATCATATGTGGCGATACATTTGCAACATCCAAATTACTGTATGAACACAGCAAATCCCATTTAAAAACTATCTATAATTGTGATAAATGTGCACTCGTATTTGCCTCTGACTTTGATGCACAGAAGCATATGACCTTTTGTCATACTGGCTTAAACCATACGCCACAAAAGCGTCTACTGCGGTCATCAAAGAATAATAAACCGTAATCATGAGCACAACACACATATGTACATATATACAATTGCTAAGTGGGCGTAGTATTGCAGGCAGTATTGTGGAGGATTAAGTGAAACTTAACTTTGTTTTTCAACAAAAACAAACGCAATGTGAACACAACTTTGTCTACATTTTTAAACACTTTATATAAAAAATTTAATTAATATAACACATTTTTTTCAATAATAATACATTTCATTAAATATTTAATCATTTTTATTTTTAAACTATCATTATTGTATTGCATATCTTTAGGGATTTTTATTTATTAATTTAAGTCTACTCTTAAGTATAGTATAATATTTACATTTTTATAAAAAACTACCTTTAGCAAAATGAAATAATAAGAATTTAAATTGAAAAAGGTATAACTAAAACATTTCAACAACTTCGTCAATAACTAAATATTTTTCTTGAAAAATTGCTGATAACTCAAATACTCACAACTTATATAAATTTTTGAATACTTGAAATATGTTGTATATAATGAGCAGTTATATGTATATATAATTATGTTCTAAAGGCAGTTTCAGCAGTTAAACTGAAAATAAAAGGTTTTTAACAAAATGTATATATAATTTTTATTTGAATAATAATTTAATCATGTAATCAATAAATAAAATAAATAAAGTCATTTTCATGAACCACTTATATAAATTTTTGAATACTTGAAATATGTTGTATATAATGAGCAGTTATATGTATATATAATTATGTTCTAAAGGCAGTTTCAGCAGTTAAACTGAAAATAAAAGCTTTTTAACAAAATGTATATATAATTTTTATTTGAATAATAATTTAATCATGTAATCACTAAATAAAATAAATAAAGTCATTTTCATATTGGAAATAAATTCTATTCTGATCATTCTTCAAAGTTGTGTGACTGTAGAATTTGAAAATTTTTCATTTTATAAAGCGATTTAATTTAATCTTTTGTTTTTTATTTAATCACATTCTACATTTGTAGACTTCTCTCTTTCTTTCTAAGATGGAAAGAGAGAGTATGTGTAATTGATTTTGAGTTTTTCATTTCGCCATACACAGATGAACTGAAATTTGTGTGCATTGGTATTTTGAAAAATAGTTAATTAATAATAATAAATTTAAGACAAGATCTTACAACTTGATGCTAAATAAATCAAATTGCAATAATGAAATGAAATGCATTATTGAACGCAATACCCACACCTTGTCTTTGCCTAAAAATTCTCTTTAGAGTGATTGTTATTTTAAGTATTTTTAACTTTTGTATTCATTATCATTCTCCGCAAGGAATTTAAAACATGTACTGTGAAACGCACAAAACAGCAAAATACTCGTATAATCTAGTCATTCGTTTCACTACTGTCACGTAAGTTAAGGGGTTTTTATTACATGTGACCGCTTACATTTTCCTTACAGTGACCAAAAAGTCTTGCAAAGTTCATTTTTGAAGAAGTAAATAGTATAAAAGAACTTTTTTCGAATCTTTAAGAAGGCAATTAAAAATTGTATAATTATAAATTCATTATATATATACATACATATATATATATATATATATATGCATATATAAAATACTTCTTTCTTAAGTTTATTTTAAACTTAACATCGTTTTTCTTATAGATTTTTTTTAATTCATTTGGTTAATGCCTTCAGGAATTTGAATTTGATAAAATGAATATTGTTTTTTATGGTTTCAACAAACAAAACTTACGGTTGTAGGCCTTTCCTGGCACATAACCATTGGGGCCTTCAGCCACAATTAATTTGTAGCCATTGTCACCTCGTGTACGTCGACCATGTGGCAAATGAGTAGGAGCTCGAGTGCACGCATTTACAATGCTAATTGTCAGCAGCAAGTAAATGGAAATTATTTTTAAACACTTAGGCAGCATTTTAATTAAGCTTTTCTATTTTGTTTTCTATTTACTCTTTTTGATTCTAATAATTTTATTGCTTTAAGAAGACTGAAATTAAACACGACGGACACAATTTAAAAATGTTTCAATTGAATATGGCATCAGATGTAAATACGACTGCATTAATGTTTAAGATGTTTCACAATTTTCAACTTTAAAAAAATAATTCTAAGAAGTATTATTATCACACCCTACATATAAGGTTGCTCAAGAGGTCTTTTCTTTCTTTCGAAATAAATTATCATAGTAGAAGGCATTAGCCTTTTAAGTGCTGCTCTTAAAATTACAAGTGCTTTATAATTCCGATATTCAAGTCAATGAAGCAACGTTTGTGAGAAGACTAATTTAAAAAAAATTAAACTGAAGGAAAAATATATTTTTATAATTCAGCGTTTCGAGATGAAACACTTTGTCTTTCATCTACACATACAAATGTATGCATATAAGAACATAAAAGCAGAGTCGTGCTAAACATCCATATAGAAAGGGGAATATAAATAAATTATTTTAGAACGTAAGATCACTTTTTTCTCTTGTCAGTAGTCTTGTAATTTCAATTTAATTTTTTCCACAAAATTGAATGAATTACTTTATAATTGGGTGTGCTTTAAGATAATATATTGAATACTTTTGTTTACAAATCAATTAGAATTAATTTTCAATGGAAACCAATTGAGCCGTTAATGTTATGTGATGTGAACAAGGCCTAAAAAAGAAGGCAGCTGTATCGGAGTGTAAGATATTAAGTTTTACAATAGGTCAGTGCTATGCCGTCTGCTATTTAAGCTGCCATTACTTAAAAGCCTTTGCCAAAAATATTTCTTTGAAATTAAAAAAGAAATGATAATCAGTTTAATGCCTGACTTTAAACGGAACATTTAAATATAATTAAAACAGAATGTTTTCAAATATTTTACTTCTCCATTAATCATTATTACCTTCTTTGGTATTCCAGCAATATATTCTACTTATTTTTGTTGAATTTTTTATTAATTTCAATATTTTTGTTCATTAAAGAAGTTCAGAGCTCACCAAAAATTAAGGAAATATTTTAATCAATAAAAAATTTGGGCGAAATATTCGAATAACTACAAATGTAATGAAAATGTTTTCACATAGAGTACTGATAATAACATTTATATAAATTTTCACGACTAAAAACGAAAGTTCAAAAACTCAATCTGTGATTGAAGAAATGTTATGGAAAATCTAGTGTAAAGTTTTGTACAGGAAACAGGATTTTCTTTGCTAACCGCTTCATGACTGATAATATTAATAGCATTATAATACATTCTACTAATTCCATTGCGGAACGCACACACTGCTTCTGTACCTTGATGGCATTCAATTAAACTGAAACTTTTTAATTCTATATTGATATTTTGTTATTTACTTTAAGCAATAGTTTCTTTTTTTTATGAAAATTTTTAAGGCGATATTCCCCACCGCCTGCCAATCTTTTCCAGAGATAATTTTTTTATTTAAAAAACTGCTTGAGAAAGATCACAAAGATTGGCTTTGAAATGGCGTAACAAAAATTAAAAAGCAGATATTATGCGGAAATATTTAATTTTTTAAATACTTCACTCGAAGAGTCCTCTCATCAACCGCAGATGCTACGCTCCTGATCTGCTCCACTGTAAAGCTGAAATAGCTTATTAAAAAAATTGAAAATATTAAAAAAAAATTAGCAAGAATCCGTTTGCGATAAAATACGAGAAGCATTTTATGCAAGATTTTCATTTAGTTTTACAAATGCATTATGGAAACTTTTTACTCAAATGCATTCTCGCTCGCTCACAAAATTTTTGTTGGACACATTTCCATCAATGTTACCATTACGTATGTACTTTGTTGCTTCAATGCTCATGAAACTTAGAATATAGAATTTAACTCAAATTCAATTTGCCATCGATTTTAATTTGTGTTTTCTTATTGATCTTTAAGGTCAATTCAAACAAAAAATTACGCTGATTAAGAAATACACATACTTTAAAAAAGAATATAAAACAGAAAAATAATCAATATTTAGTTTTAATTAAGTAAAAAGGGAAATTTAAAAATGCAACTATTAAGTGTGTTCTGCTGTTAACTAAAAATATAACAGTTTTTGTCCTTTATTCTTGTGAATTGTTATTTTCAACAAACTAAATAATTTGGTTTTCGTAACTAGTAGGACGAAAAATTATAAATTTATTTTCGACTGAAAACATATCCAAAAATTATATTATCTATCATTGTAAATGACTGCCTTTTACTAAATTTCAGGAAAGGTTTATTTAATCGTAATTTATGAGTCGTGCACTGAATCCCGTGTAATTTCTGCAAATAACTCTATTTTAAGTTAATTTATATAATATTTCCAAATCAATAGATCTACCGTAATGTTGAGAGGAGGCCATATTGGCATAGCAAAATCGGAAGGAAAAAAATTATTTAATTAATTTTCATCTACAATGTAAATAAAATTTTGCGATTTATGAAACCACGTATTGAACTTGTATTAACGCTTTCTATAAGATATAAAACAATGCAATTTTAATTTGCCAACTGTAGTAATAATTTTATGAAAATTTATGGAATTTTATTTCAATTTATTATTTTTGCGGGATTGCACTAATTTTCTATTTTTATTTATTTAGTTTCTTGTGTGAACAACAATCAAAAACTTTGCCATATTATGATCATATTCTTAACAATCAATTGAGAATTAACAAAACACAATAATGGCCGGCTTTGAAAAATGTTTGTCTAATCTAAACAAGAAATAAATTCCATTCAATATCAATCTTGCAAATCATTATTATTATAAAAATTTGGTTACAATCTGAAAAAAAAATGTTAATATATGAGTTCAAAACAGTCACTTTTAAAATCACAATATCACATTATATATTGATATTATATATCACAATATCGATTATATATTATAACCAAGCTGAATTTGAACATGAATTAGCCTTGAACTTGAAGTATTGTAGTACGCATACATGCACATAAATTAATAAATAAATGTAAAGAGAAGTAAGAAAATGGTTTGTTTATATACAGTAACAAATTTAAAATTTATATCGTGTTTATTTTTGGCTTATTAGGGTTATTTTTTTATTTAACTAAAACCTTTTAAACCATTCTCCAAAAATAATGGAAAGATATTTATTTGCTTAATACAGGGGATGAAATTTCTATAACATTATTTTCCGACCCCATAAAGTATTGTGGATCCTTTTAAAAAGCAAAGTTGATTTAGATCGGCCCGTATGTCTCTTTGTTTCGTTATTGTGTTTTGAGCTTAAATTTTGTCTAAAGTCAAAAATTTTAAAAAATCCATCTGCTTCCATTTTCCTCCGATTTTACCTATGTAAAAATCAGATAAATAAAAGAAATACAGCCAAAAAATTATTTCATACATTTATAGTTAAAAAAAATATGTCGTTGAAACCACAACAGTTATTAAACCAAGAACAGTTATATGACAAATGCGCCACTTTGCTCGCAGCCGGACTATCGGTTTAATTTCAAAATTGGAAGTAGGTAGACAAGCGCATATATTTTCTAACATTCAGCCCTTTTGTAACTTTGATATTAAATTATTATAAAAAATAACTTATGAATTTTCGAATAACAGAATACAAAATTATTATATTTTTTAAACAACTGCAAATGAAGCGGATCAAACCAGGAGTTTTGTGTCTTGTGGGTTGCCTAATGTAAGAACACTTTTGCATGGATTGGTGGTTGAGTTTGTTTATGAATTGTTTGGAATATGTATACTCATGTAAACATGCATCTAGCTATATAGGCATATGTTTATATATATGTACTATAGTAAATTTTTCGATAATTGCAGTAAGTTTGTATCGATACTATTCTCGCATATGAAGTATTTGAATGAAGTTCTTTTTCACAGTTTTTTTAAGAATTCTAACACATGCAAACATTCTGTTACGCGTAATTTTTTTGATTTTATAGTTGTTGTTATATATTTTTGGTAATAATAAATACACGAGCTTTGAAAAAATAGACAAATAATCTACGAAACGTGGCGAGAAAAATGATAAAAAAAAACTTTATATATTAATTATATAAAAAGATATGTGAAATGAGCTAAAAATAAACACAACATAAGAATACTCTGCCCAAACAAAGCAACTATAAAATCAATATCATTCGCCCTGCAGGAAATTTATACCAGGTAATAGGGAGACCACTCTAAACTGGTGTCTTATTTCTTGTTTTATCACAATCCTAAGTTTTTTCAATTCAATTAAACAAAATGGATGACCAAATTTATATTAAAAATTATTAATGGTGAATTATTTCTTAAAAATTATAAACTTATGGGCAAAGATAAAAATAAAGTACGATATTTATGGCACGTCAGCCTATGTATGTAGATATATAGAGTGGAACATAATTCAATACTAAAATGTTAATATGGGAGTTTCACGGTGATCCAACAAGTCTGTAAAGATAGAGAAATATAATTAATTAATTAATTAATTTGAATTAATTGTTTAATAATTTACCTTTAGCTATACTCCACCAAGGCAGTGTTACATAAGTCAGAAATGCATTTAAAGGAGTCGATTGCTGACGACGATTCTCCTTCCAAAAGTGAAACGATTGGGCAAATCCACGACTAGCCCACAACGGATTGTAAGCACCATCATCGAGCTCTACAAATACACAAATGGCAAAAAATTTGTATAAAATGTGTTAGAAACGAATACTTGAGTACAAAGGAGGCAACACATTGCTTTTAAAGGAGTTTAATAATAAAACGCTTTAAAATATTCGTTCACCTTTCAATGTTTTCTTAGGTAAATCACACCAATAATATATAGTGGTACCATCTGGTGTGCGCCGTTTGGGAACTAAATTAATTGCACGATTATAAAATGCTTGCATGATAGCGGTGCGCTTAGTTCGCGGCAATGTAGCGGTAAAATTGGCAGGTTGTCGTATGTCTTCATCCTCCGCCAATGGCGGTGACAGAAGAGAAGTGCTACATGATACTAAATTATTGCAATTGCCATTACAATCATTTAATGAGGATGGTCGAGATTGCGACAATGCTCTCAAGTCTTTACGCAATTCCCCAGAACTTAAAATAGAAGAATTATTATGAATAATTTCAATGGTGTTATCGTTTTTGCAGGTTTCCGTTTCAGGTTGCAATGGATGGCCATCGGCTGTTGTAGGTACTCGAACAAATTTTTCAAATATATTCACTGTAGTTTGCATTTGAGCTTCATTCGAATTAGAATTGGACATGTGTGAGTGTGGTAGTGGTGATGTCGGTATCATGGTATTGGAAGCTTGATCCACTACTGGCAATTCTTCTTTTCCTCTAACAGTAATCATTGAGTCACTTTCAGAGAGAATGACCATTTTTTTTAAGCTTTCACAAATGTTTGTTACGTCACCACTGCCGTTTAAGGAAATTGCATCATCCGCTATTTCATATTCTTGGCAGGAATCATTTGAATCGTTTGTCGCTTCCTCTAGTTTAAGGGTCGGCTTGATTTGTTTTATTTCAGGATTATTATTAAGAGTCTCTCTTTTATTTTTTATGCAAGTTTTAGTTTTTGTTGTGCTGCTGATATTAGATTGAACTTTTGGATTTCTTAATTTCTTGGGTGAAACCTTTGCCAATAGGCTAGTTTTGGTCGCTTTTTCTTTAAGTTTCTCTTTAGTATCTTTTTTCTGGTCAATGACTTTGTCATCTTTGTCTTTGTTTTTGTCTTTCCTTTTCATCTTCTCTTTCTTAATGACTAGAAAGTCCGTTTTCCGCAACCTTCGATCAACTTCGCTTAAAGAAGAACTTCTTCCAACTGCAGAATTTACCTTTTTGTCGCTGAACTTTAAGCTACCTCTCTTTGTTACCACCAATTCACTTTCTATGCTTAAAATATTTTTTTGTTTTAATTTGGATTTTTTATCCGGCATTTTATTTAAACAGGCTGGAGTCTCGTTTGCGAAATCCTCACATCTAGGACAGTAGATTTCGGACATTTGCGGTGTATTTTTATCCGAACTAGTTGACATCCAACGTTTTTTACATTTTTTACCAGTCTTAAAACAGTTACCACCACATCCAGTACTTTTATCATTCAGAGACGATGGCGATGTCACAATTATACCATCAATTGTTGATTCAACGGTATCCTGTACGCTTTTGCGTTCTCGAAGTGAGATTATATCCTGTATTGGCGAATTTTCTTTCTTGTTATCTTCTACTATTCGATCATTTGTTGTTGTTACTTCTTTAACACTCGTATTGGTTACTTCTCTTTTATCTAATAAAGTTCTAAGCTCTTCACAATTAACCTTTGCATGAATTTTTGTCTTGGACGCCGAGAAAGCAGGATGGAGATCTACAAATAAATATAGATCGTTTGTTTGCACATTAATTTCCGTTTATCTAATTTTTAAATGGCGCAATATAAAATTAAAAATTGCCAACATAAAATGATTCTAATTAAAAAAAAAAATTACTTTCGTGTAAAATAATAAATGAGATCATGAATTTCTTATTTCTTTGTGATTTCAGTTTGTTTTCATTGAGCAAATCACGTTTTGGGTAGCAAAATGGGCAGAATAGTTTCAGGGTGTATGTATAGCTTTTTAACGATGTTTTTTAATTTACTGTTAAGGATGTAATTTTAATTTACAATAAAATGTTAATCCTTAAACTTTAAATAAATGGTGTTAATGAACTATAACACTGATAAAACTAATAACGCCCTTAGAATTCGAAAGATCGACAAGAAATGGGAAATCGTGATTCTTCGTCCCCACTAAGAGCTGAAACAGCAATTTACTCAGGTGTTCTTAAGCGATGTACCCAAAAACTATTCTTCGTTTGTCCAACTTCTTTTATCGCCTCTACAATTACTGTTCGAAGTTTAATCACATTAATGCAAACTTCAATCTAATAGAGTTCTAGTAATTATAAAATGATTCATGATAGCTCTTAGAATCTCATAATCTACAATGCCAGAATATTGAATATGTATGTCGTATCGGAACACCCTATATCTATATTATTTTAACAAACTACACTATACATACTACAAAATGTTTAAAAACAGAATGTTTCAAAAGTTTTTAAAACAGCAAACCTAAAAAAATAATGAATGTTATAATTAATAAATAAATAATAAATATTCTAATTTATTTTAGTAGATACATCTTGTACCCTCCTTAGATCTATTGACAAGGCTAACCTCCATAAAAAAGGTTCACATAAAATTCAACACTCCGATTTTCGAGTATTTGCATCAGCCACTTTTGCGTTTGTTCAGAGCGCTATAATTCCTCAGAATGCCAGTATCTAATATATCTTATTACTTATTATTAGTACCACGCGGTGGGTTAGTGAAAAACTCAAATTCAAAATTTTCATAAAGTCCGCACAAAAATAAGGAAATAATAATTACTTTTAGAAATTTATTTGACTGAAAATAAAACCTTAAATTACGTTTCTCGTTTTTCAATACGTTGATTGATTTTTATTACTTCGAAAATAATTAAATGAGTGGATTTAAGTTTTGGAAGTTGTAAAGAATAATTCAATTATTATTTTAAGTCCTATATTAGCAATATTGACAAGCGCGAAAAAGCTTTGATTTAACTTTTAATTGTCATAAAGTATATTAAACTAAACATAGATATTTTATTATTTGCTAATATAAAAAATAAATACAAAAGAAATAAGGAAAAACCAATATTTTTTCTACAATCAAAAAAAAAATCAAATTCAAAACAGAATGCACATCATTTATTAAAAAAAACTCATTTCGTACAAAAATTAATTAAAAACAAAAACCAATATTGCGAGGAATTAGAAAATAATGTTTTGATGCATTCAAAATATCTATAAATTTTTTTTTTGTGTGCAGAGATTGGGTATTAGATGAGTCCTGCTTTCTCGGCAAATCTGTATAGAGTTATTAAATTTTTTGGTATCTATTTCTTTATATACATTTAGAAAGTATATATAAACAAAATATTGAAAGGTTAATAATAATTTGTATTGTGTTTAAACATTTTGTTTTCAGGATAATGGAGAACATTAAAATTGGTTTAAATAATCTTGCAAAAGCATCAAAAAAATTAAAAAAAGAAATTTTAAGGCAAAAGTTTTAAATTAAGAATCTATTAAAATATAAAGATATATATAATATAATGAGAACACGATTTATTACAAGCAATAAAAGTGAAACAAAAAGAAATTGTATTAAAAACAAGTTTGCATATTATGACATTCCTTATTCAGACATTTTTTGCCTGATTAAACTTATTTACATATAAATTTCACTCATGTTCCTTAATTTTTATAAAATTACAAATTATTTTTTAGATGCTTCGAGCCACAATTAACAAATTTAATGAATGATTTTATTTAAATTCGCAATTAATTGAAATTTTGATATTTATTTTAAAAAAATTATATGGGATAAAAATATTATTGATATTATGCAAAAATTTAAAGCATGATCTGTGTTCAAACACAACTTCGATATATATATTTTTTAATTCAAATAATTAAACATTACCATCATTCTAAAAAGTGAATTTCTATCTTAATGAATCAATAATATAGTAACCAAACACTAGAAAGTTCATATTGTTTGTTTGTTTCCTTTTTAATTAATTTTGTTTCCAAGCTTAAGTTAAAATAATTTAAATTTATATTCTTCAACATTTTATTAGTATTATCCTTGTTATTCTGAGCAATAGGTTCTGCTCTTATTCTTTATATTATTAGTCCCACTATTTTCCAACCTTTAGTAAGAAAATACTGAATGAAAATAGTTTTAATAAAAGATATTAAGATGAACTCCAATATTTGCTTATAAAATAGTGCTCAGAATAACAAAGATCCTTACACTTTGAGTAACAGTGTCCTGAATCAGGTACACAAAGAGTAAAAAAATATCTAAGAAATTAAAATAATATTTATAAAAGATCTTAAGCTTGAAAAAATATTAAATAATTTATGTTGCAACACAATTGTTGCAAGCCATGTTACAGATTTGTATAAAAAAGTTTTGGTATAAAATGAAGTAGTATCATCCATTATAGATATTTTTACCTACCAGAATGGAAGTGCTAAATATAACATACTAAAAAAAAGTTGAGCCAAATATTAAGGTGGACAAAATTTTATATGTATAAATATGTGAAATATGAAAATGAGTACGCAATTGCTTCAAATTGCAATTTCAGTAAAAATAATAGTTGGAACAAGCATGCGTTAATAGATTTCATAGAGAATACACAAGTTATTTATGATCTATCAGTTTAGGATCTATAATGTAGTCCTATAAAAAGCAAGTAAAAACGAAAACGAGTGTAAAATAGTTTATGTAGTAACCTTTATATCTATTATATAAAATATTGAAAAAAATAAGGCTTCATAAATGCAAGATACGTTTGGTTTAAAATTAATAAAAAAAATTTAATAAAATACAAAAAGCGAAAGAAAAAATAAGAATTACCATCTCTTAAATCTCCCGCTTCAATTTCGGAAACTTCATTGGCGAGCGAATCTAAACCTTCATTTTCAGATCGAGACTTTGAGCCGGCTGATCCAGACGCTGCATCTGAAGAATTTTTTGTGCGCCAAGCATATCGCGAGAAATTATTTAGATTGGCGCTAGGATCACTTAGGCGACGCTGATGGCGATACGTGCAGTAATCATCGTTTTCTTCCTCCCAATCATCCCACATGTCTGTGGCGCAGAAACTGGAAAATTACAACTATTTTATTAATTTGTTGTAACAATTACAATCTTTCCATACCCTGGTTCACTTGTTGGCGTTTCTACACCAGAACCTTTAGGTTTGGTGACAGCCATTTCGGCATGTCCTTTGCCCTGAGGACCTTTCATTCTTACAAATTCGCAACGTGTTTGGACACCAGCTCCGCTGCTAAACAAACCAAAAGACATTCGTTGTGCTACCTTAGAACTTAAACTGGATTGCTAAAAATTTAAAAACAGGCATTAAAGGTGTACAACAGAAATTATTAAAAAATGAACTAATACCCTGGCATCGTAAACTTTTTTTAAAGCATCGTAACGTATAGAACCTAAAAATATAACACCTTGCACAGCACCATCTTTATCGTTGGCCACTAGTTCCACACACACCATTTCACCGTCTCTCACTAAAATATCACTAAAAACCTTTCAAGGAAGCAATGAACAAAATTTAAAATTTTATATTTATAAACTAGATACGACCTTATTCTTATATATATTCTGTACTCTTATTTTATTTGATTGAATTTAAACAATGTTTTTTAAAAATTTTTATTTTCAATATTTTGTTACCACTGTGTATAACTTCTTCAGGAATTATTTAACTAATAGTGGTAAAGAAAAATTCTAAATATCAGTAAAATAAAAAAAGAATAAGATTCTATATATACATATGTATACATAATATATAAATTAAATTTGCTATTTTTTGTTGTGTCTTATAGGTTTGTGCCTCATTCTTGTATCTCCTCATTTTTAATTATCAGTATGACTAGTTTTCAATGGAACACCAAGTAAACCGACCGAAGATTTGAGAATGCTTTAAAAGTTTAGTGTTGCAATGCAAACAATGAAACTTAAGAATTGACAGTTTTCTGCTAAATGATATTTTCTAAAGGCTTATTTGAATAAATTCGCATTATATTGCAACTAATATGTTGAAAAATTTTTTACCTAATATGCACTTTAATTTTTTCTAGTTCAATCTATGTGTGCAAATTCTTTTCGTTATATTGTTTTTTATATTTGTTTTTCGCATTCATATCTTCCAAGCGTTTGCAACATCAAATAACAAATTTAATACGTCGAGTGTTGAAACGAATAACTACATTTAAACTTACCTCATCAAAATTATCTACCATAAAACATATGTGGGGATACGTTATTTCTTCTCCCTCACCTTTAGTGTCCATTTTTCTTCTGCTAGGACTTGCATAAACACGTTGCGAATGACGACGCAGAACCTGTAACTCCTTAGGTGAAGTTCGAGTACAAATGGCCAAAGTAAGCGTGTAATCAAATTGATGTATGATCATATTAAGATAAACTGTTTCCTCCCAATCCACATCGGGATCTCCAATGGGTAGTTTGCGGGAGTCCTTCCGAAAAACATCAACTTCAGTCTGATTAGAAAATACGTATGTTTATTTATGTATGTAAGTAAGTGTATCATTACCTTTTTCAACTATAAATGCTTTATTATTAATTAATTTTAACTGAACATTTCTTACCTCATATTTTGGCATATGACGGGAAGAACTTTTAACATGTTTCTTACGTACAAAAAATAATAAATCATCAGAATCAATACTGAGGATTGGTTCCGATTGAAATAAAAAGTGTCGCACAAACAAATCCGTCCAATAAGTGGTGCCTTGTAAAACAACAAATCCGCTGTCTGGAAAAATACAAAAATTACAAATTTTTCAAATTGTCTTTTAACGTGCGAATTAATATTTTCCAATATTTATCAGCTGATTAAGTTGATAAATATAAGAATCCTTGCATTTAAAAATTTTTTTTATTTCTCACCTTTACTTTATATTTTTTATAGCACAATCTTTTTGAAATTGAATATAAAATACACACATGTATGTATGTATATAAACACGTGGATGTACATATATTTGACCGCGACGGATATTTGTTGGACATTTTTTATTATACTCTAAAATAAAGTAAAGAACTTCAAAAGAATTGTAATTACTTTCAATATTTTTCAATTTTGAAAAATAAAGTTGTAGTTGACAACACAAGAAATTCCTTTGTATTGTAAATCAGTAGTAACTAATTTTGTGCAGAAGAACAAAAATGTGGTTTATTTTGAAAAATAAATAGATCCATAGGTATGTATGCGATGGATGTAACCTACGCACATATATGGATATGTACATATTTGCATTTTTTATTTTTATTTCGAATTTTTTAAATTGCTTGCTAGAAGTGTCGACCAACAAACTTTACCACTCACATTCCACTTCTTAACGAACAATACAATCACAACAAAAATGGTTGCTAATTATTCTTAACAAAACAAATGTAGTAACAATGGAGAATAATTAGTACCGACCTACCCTTAGGACCTGAAGTGTAAAAGAGAAGGGCACCATAACAAAACCGATATACACATGTTGGAAAATAAATGCTGTGCACTTGAATGTTGGTGCATTTGCATTTTTGTATACATACATACATATGTAACTGGCTGGAATAATCGATAATGTTCAAATACAGACAAATTTTCGCTAAGAAATGTTTATATATATCTAAAATAAAAACATCCATTTCGTAATGCGTTAATAAACCATTTGTTAACTTTATAACTGACTTACCATCCTTGAGCAATTGCCTCATTTCTTTGTTGCGTTGAAAATTTATATCATCCAGCAACTGCTGAAGGGGCGTTTGAGGTTTTAGCAAAACTCCTGCAGCGCTGGCTAGCGACATCATTAAGATACAATTTTAGCTGTTTCTTGAGGTTTATTGTGGTTGTAATAAAAAATGAACTACAAAAGAAGTGTGAGTATGCTTTACTAAAAGGTCACCACATTTTTATAATTTTTGAAATTATCTTTTAGTTTCTATATTTGTTTTACAAAAACTCTCTGCATTTTATATATTCATTTACACTTTGCCTAATGAAAACTAACTGCTTTCAGCAACGTTCTTTTGTTTAGTGCGTGTTGAAGGCGTGAAAAATCTCTTAGCAGCATATTTTAAACAGCACTTCCTTTAAACGGGTAGTTTTTTACATATAAAATAAGTTCAATGAAAATCCTCAGTTTTGTGAGAACTCCTGCTTGGGCCGTAGTCTGCGCAATTACGAAAATAAAGTGATATTTAATAAAGTGTTTTGTAAACACAAAATAAGCGAAACTCAGTGTGGAAATATAGCACTGTTATCATCTGTCAGACATTTATTAGACCAACGCTTGTTAACATATCGTACGTAGAAAAAAGGTATTAAAAAGCGAAAAGTAGTAAAAAATTATTTTCTTTTTCATTATAATTTTTCTTCTTGGCCAGTTTTTTTAAATTTTAGTATCTGTTTTTAATATGTAAAAACTTAGCTTGTAAGGCCTACCTTTTTTATTTCAATAAAACAATTTTTATTACATATTGTATACCGACGTTTCGTGGATTACTTGTCCACTTCTTCAGGGGATTTGTCTTTTTTGATTTATTGAAAATAAAATAAATAGTAACAAAAAATATGAGAACGTGTTTTGGATAGAGGAACAAGCCCACATATATGACAATCACATTAAAACTTCACTACTTCTTTTGTTATCAACAAATGTTCTTTGTAAGCAGCAACTATTGAGGTTAACGGAAAAATGGGGAAATTTTTCCCGCCATAAAAATTAAAATGGCTATTTAGTGTTCCAGCCGTTCTAATCCAAGCAAAACAAAACTTACATATACACTTCCTCACTTGGCTCTACATATATAATAGCTTCCAAATATATTTTAACATGGAATACATTCTCAATTTTATAACGTACTAGCATACCCTGTGCACACTTTGTAGTGCATTGAAATAAAATTAATCGAAACAATACTAAAAATGAAACACGTTTTTGTTGAAATCAAAGTGAATAATACCTATTTTATTGAAGTACTCTATGATAAACAACGTTCTTCGTTTTCGAATCTGTATTGTTCGTGAATACATAGAGAACAGATGGCTTTCCAATGCAACATAAAGTCGTCCATGTGAAAATACTTGAAATTTTAAATTCACCCCGCAAACTGCAGACGATTGGCCTTGTGATTTATTGATAGTCATTGCAAACGTGCCCTTTCACATAACCAAATATGGCTTTTATACTGTTGTGCTATGCTTGGAAAAACACTTTCAATCAATTCTTCCTTGGTTTGAGCAAAACTCTAAAAATCATTACGGAAAGTTATCAATCCATTTTCAACGACTGTCATAGCACCATTTCCAATTTTCAACAATTGCTTGAAAAATGTATCAGCAAATGGATCATTCTGCAGCTGAACACGAACGTTGGATGTTAACTTCATTGTTTAAAGGTGTCTCCATAAATATGATGATTTTAAGCAAGCATTAATTTCATCAGCAGGTGTTGACTTTGGAATGACAGGCAATGTTTGACGAAAATCACCAGCCAATAGAATCAATACGCCGAATTACCTCGAAGATCTTTCAAAGTTCTATCCAAAGCTTCGACTGATTTTTTGTATGCCATTGTGCATTCATCCCAAATAATAATGGAGCATTGCTTCAACACTTTAGCTGTGCCAGATCCCTTTGATATATTACAGGTTGGAGTTTCGTTCACTTTGTAATTCAATTGTAGTTTCAAAGCCGAATGAGCCGTTCGACCACCATCTAACAAAGTTGCAGCAATACCGGAAGAAGCTAATGCCATTCCAATTTTACTTTGGGCATGTATTATTGCCAGTAATGAAATCAAGAAGATTTTTCCAGTTCTCCTCGGAGCATCCAAAAAATAAAATCCAGCAAAAATTTCAAACAACTTGAATGATTTGATCACAAGCCATTTTCTGTTCAGCATTCAATTTCGTTAAATTTGCTTGAACAAATGCATTCAAATGGTTCCGATCGTACTGCTGCTCATGTCGAAAATCAAACTCGCGTACATCGTGCATTGATCGATTTGGAGATGGCATCCCTAATGGTATCAATGCCTTATTTGCAATAGCTAAACATAAATCCTCAATTTGCATTAAAGCTTCATGGTAAATTTCCGGTGCATATTCCATATCTAGATTACCATGTATTTGACGAACTCGATGAAAATATCTTCAGATAAATAATCCTGATATTTAATCCATAATTCGGAAGGATTCGACGGAAAATATGTTGACAAAATGATTGCAAATAAACCACGTATTTGATGTGGATGGGCCGAAACAGCTGCATCAGCCAGAGTTTGATCCCAATGCGTATCACTTTCCAACAAATTCCATTTTTAACATGCTTCACGATACGTTGCACACACTACTCCATCTTCTGTTCTCAATGATTGAAATGATTTTGGACCCCAACATTTACTAAAAGCAATCGCAAATAACAACACTCGGCATTATTTGGATGAACAGTATAGATATGTCCTAATGCATCACTTGAAAAGATATTTGACCTTCAACTCGATTTCCTTACTTGCGCCTCCTAAATTCTTTAATGTATTTATTACAAACAAAACTATTAAAACAACCACTTTATTTCTGGATTTCTTATATTTTTATTGTATTTTTTACAAAGAAAACTTTTAAAGCAACAACTTTATTTAATTTTTGGTCTTCATTTTTGCGTTAAAAACGTTTCAACAATATGAAAACTCTTTTTAAACATTCAGCTGTTGTTAACTATAGAAAACGAAATATGAAATGAAAATCAATGTCAAATACACAATTTAATCATGAAATCTGTAACTCTATAAAACAAAGAACAAATCAACTTGGAGAGAGCACCACAGTGTGTACCACTGCAATTCTCACTTTCAAGACTTTTCAAAGTAAATTGTTGCTTCCTAAATTTGTGCATACGTATGCACGTATGCACACATTCCCATATGCATAGGGTAGTCCAGTGAGGGGTTTCGTTTTAATACCCCAAAGTTGTTAGGTGAAATGGCCAATTTCGGAGATAACATTCCATTCTTATTGAGCGAGATGCACGAACCTATATGCACATTACATTTTTTTTATAAGCCAACTTATTCCACAGTAACAAAAAAAAAAAAAAATCAGAAACTTACATTGACACTGAATTAAAAATTATTGGTATTAAGGAATAAAAGACAGACCTGATCACTTCACTAGAATTCTCAACACCAAAAATTAAAATTTATCTAAACAAAATGACCCTTGTTGGTTCATGCATTGCAGACTGAATCAACAATTTAAAAAGCAAAATTTCTTCCTTATATCGCAAAGTTTATATATCTGTTAATTGCAGGGTTTCAAAAAAATCTACAATTTTATAAATGTGACCGAAAGTTTCCGATGCATATACGACAAATGTATTAACGTATTTGTTCTGTAAATAAAGTAACGTTTTCAATCGCACTCCATAGAAGTATCCTTTCCGTATTAGGGAAAAACAACTCTACGGATTTATTGAAATCTCTTAAACTATTACAAAATATAGAAACGTCGATCACTTTATTTGTAAATCTTGTTAATTTGTTATTAAAAACCACACATGTAAATAATCTGCAGATTCAAATTTTACAAATTGTTCTTAATTTGTTTTCTTAGTTGCTTGTTACTTATTCTTTTATTATAATATTGCTTTTAAAAAATAGATTATCTAATATTGTTTTTTTGTTTTCAATATTTACTTTTTAGTATCTATTTCTGAAATACACTTCCATAATTAAGTATTAGAAATTCATTAATATTTTATTTTTATTTATAATAATTATATATATTTTGTGTTTTAAAATTAGTATAGGGCAAGGAAGGGGAAAAGGGTTTAGGAGATATTGGAACAAATTCTTAAAATTTTAGTATTTTAATTTTATGAAAATGGAAAAATTTTTTTTTTATTTTATATTTTATTTTGTTATTTACGTTTATTACTAGAGTTATTTAAACATCTAGTAATTTTTTGTACTCTACGTGCTTTCTTGGTTTCATGAGTTAAAATGGCCTGTAAATTGTTAACATCCTCAATTGCATCGCCTGAATTGTTTCTACAGATACTACTGCCTACACTTGCAAACGTCTCATTTTTATTAGTTCCCCCTTTAGCAGGATCATTAATATGAATATGCGCATTTGGCTTTTGCAATAACTGCTGACTTTGCCCTGTATGTTTTATGTTTTCAGTATTTGTAAAACGTTTAAGTTGAGATTGTGGTGACACAATAACACTTTTATGTGGTAGCGCTGTAGTGGTTGGTATTCTTGTTGTGCTATTTGATGAGCCATAAAATAATTGTGTAGAATAGCCAGTTGTTGCTGTAAACGCACTTGAACTGGTTGACGCCTCATCGAAATCGAAAATATTTGTTAACTCTGTTTCGTTGTTTTGTAATAATATTTCATTATTATTTACATTTGACATTGTTGTTTCCTCATTCGTTACAATATGTTTGCGTTTAAGATTTTTAGAGGCCGTATTAACAGCTAATAATTTGATAGTAGTTGCATCTCCAGGAAATACAAATTCATTGACACGGTCGTTTATTTTAACACCACTTTCAATATCTACTTCATCATTTAAATTGAGTATGATATCTTCTGGTTTAACTCCTTGATTAATTAGAGCTTGATAGTCTTCGGGCGGCAAGGTAGGCATAACTTTGTGACCACATGATGTACACATGGGTATAGCTGGACTTTTTGATCGCCAGTATTGTAACTCGGTTTTACATTTATTAAGTTCCTTGAAAAAATTATGCAAAAAAAGTACATCTTAAAATCAATTGTTATCACAACAAAATTAATGTTCGGAAAATATATTTCGTTAATTCATTTTAATTTATGAATCGCAAATTTTAATTTGACAATAAAACGACACCGTATTTTAAAAATTTTGATTTATTTTAAAAAATATTTTAATTCGAAGTTCTTTAACCTTTAGTTATTATTTATTTTCTTTTTTAATCTTATATTCATAATTATAAAGAAGGTATTTACACAATAAAATTGTTTAATATAATTTTTATTATATATGTACTTTAATTTAAAAGCATTATCGTCTTATGTTTTGAAATTGCTTAACAGTTTTGGTAGATATCTTTCATTGTGCATCATATTGAAAAAGGTTTATTTAAAAATGAAACAAATTTCTTTACCTGTAGTAATGTTGAAAATTTACGTGACAACTCTTCATTCTTTTTATCATTTTCATCCAAACGGTTAGCGTATTCCACTGTCTGTTTACGCTGTTCAGCTAACATTTTTTGTTGTTCGGCAATTTGTTTCCCCTGCTCTGCAGACTTACGTTTGCAAGTGCGCAATTCATTGCGTAAAACTGACAACTGATTATTGTAAATTTTCATACCCTGTCTAATTTTTCGTATGCCTTTTCGTAAAACCATATTACATTGAGGTGGTGAGGGTGACGTAGTAGGGGTATCAGCCAAATCTGGAGCTATCGCTACAGCTAAAATAATATGATAAATATTTACTTATTTACTCAAAGTAATATAAAATATAACTTAATTAAACATTTACGTCTTTTTAATGTAGTTGGTAATTTGAAAAAATCCTTGCTAAAGTATGCAATGCCTGGCAAAGTCGGCTCAATACAATCTCGAAAATATTCCATGGCCATTGTCGATAAATCAAAAAGTTCATCAGTAACACGATACGGTCTCTCCAAACGAGAGGTATTTTTAATATAACGTAATATAGTATAAACCTCATCTAAGATCTATAAGTAATAAAACAATTTTTAAACACGTTTGTCGTGTATTTTTGCCAAAACTGCGTTAACTTACTGCCCCCGGGAAGAAACAACAATGGCCTCTTTCGATATGTTTACCAAATGTCATCTGAAGCAACGACAAACGCATGTAACATGTTTCAATTATATCACATTCGCAAGCAAGAGGATGATTACGTCTGGCTGATTCACGTCTGGGCATATTTGCCTTTATCGCTTGAAAACGATTATACGTCTTCGTTATCAATTTGGAAAAGGTGGAATTTAAAATGTACATACAAACATCGTTGATTTTATGTGAAACCTACAAATATATGTAATTTAAATAATGTGCAGTTTTAATTCCATTTTTATATCTAGTTGCTATTAGATAATGTATTCACTTTAAATTACATATATGTAAACTTTTGAATATCTCCCCTATTTTAATATTCCTTAACCTGGATTTGCATCATACTTATTTTGTTTAAAATAGATTTTAAAAATCTTGTTTAATCTCGGTAATACCATATAAAGTAGCACTACTTTGCAACTCATAATAATATTGCACTATGATGGATATCCCATACGAACATATGTATACGAGTTTCTTTACTTACCACACGCAATTGCCCAATCTTTTTATACCCCATATATGAAAATATATGAGATATCAACTCCTCGGGTAAGTCTAAGAAATTAATAGTAGGCGGTTGCTGTTGCTGTTGATTACGAGTTATAGGAGAATTAGAAATAATTTCAACATTTTTAAACGCCTGCGTTTGCCGTACACAAGTAGTTAAGACTGCTACTGGTATTAAAGCTGTATTGTTGACAATGTGTGCTGCATTGGATTGCCTTGTAACTACAGGTGATCGCAGAGAGTTTGAATCTTCTGATAAGTGGCCATGAACAATGAAATTTGAAGTACTACTTCCAATCCCGCCACCACTACTGTTGGTAGACATTTGACGTGTAAAGACCATAATGATCTCTATAAATTATAATCTTAAAAAATACCCGTTTTTAAAATATTATTTATTTAAGATGGTCTTAATAAATTTTTACAATTCGCTATTACTGTTTCCAATAAAATCAAATTTTCTGAAAGAAGAACATAAAAAATAGTATTGATATTAAATTGGATTTATAACAAAGAATATTACTGTTGCATTTATTTACATACACTCTGATCGGGTTTAATTTCGTATTATACTGCAAAAAAAAATTAAAAGTACTGGAAGTCAGGAAATAAAACTATTATATGAACAATTTAAAGACAAGTTGCTACCAACAAAGTATTGAGTAAAAAAAAATATTTTTCGGGTATTCTGCCGCAACGTTACCAATTTCTTTGTAAACCTGTATTTAAAGTATTGCTCAACCTGTGTTAATATAGTAAATCTTATTGATAAGATTATCTAAATTTCACAAATTATTTTTTATTATATTAAAAGACAAAAACAGTTTCTATCACGCAAACTTCTTTTTTTTTTTTGGTTATTAATTTAAAAAATTATCCATTCAATGCATATTCTATACTGATAAGTCACAATTCACTCACTATCCTAAAAAATCGTTCGATTTGTCAAATACATGTACGCTGGAAATGCATGATAGTGTCCTAAAAATTCATGTGTAAAACTTTATGAACACTTGCATAAAATGACAATTTTAATTTGTAATATAGTGTAGCACTTACAACGCCATTTTGATACGATTGTTTAAAACAGGATGGAATCAACAGATTCATGTCGAATGAATTAAGCAATTGTGTACGGTAGTACACAGTTTGCCAAAAACGACTTTTTACATTGAAAATAAATTAAATTTTTCGAGGAAAAAAAAAATTTATCAGTTTTTTTTTACATTTGAATTATTTTTTTTAATAACTCATATTTATTTTTATTATTTATAAAAAAAAAACTTCAAAAATTGTATAAATCGAGCGGAAAAATAGTCTAGGTTAGAGCAAAAATTATTTGAGAATTCTACCAAAATAGATTAACGAAGAGTGTGGTATTGTTGGCTCTCATGAAGCTGTGCCTCAAGCTTTACTGCGACACAAATATTCATCGGGTTTAGCAAGCAAGAAACCCTTGCTGTCTGAACAAAATATGGAAAAACGCCTCTCATTTGCTTTGAACAACGTTTGCAAACCCGCAGAATATTGGGACGACGTTATATTTTGCGACAAGAACAAGATAATACTGTATTACAACGAGAGGCCCACCAGAGTATGGCGCAAACCCTTGACAGCTTTGCAAATTCAAAATATAATTCCAACTGTTAAATCTTAAAAATTTTCGGTATGGTTTGTACTAAAGGTGTAGGAGACTTGGCGTTTATTGGGGGCACAATGGAGTCCAAACAATATTTAAATATATTAAAAAAAACTTTATCGGCAGATTTTAAGTTTTACCAGGATAACGATCTGAAGCATAAGGAGCATAATATGCGGATGTGACTTCTTTACAATTGTGGTAAAGTGGTAAATACACCAGGTCAGAGTTCTGACTTAAAAGTAATTGAAAATTTTTGAGTGTTTTTTAGGGTTGCTAAGAGACATCCAGAGAATGGAGCAGCATTAAAAACTGCAATAATGGAGGAATGGCAGAATATTCCGAACAAAGTGGGTCCATTCCATGAAAAACCGATAGCAATATGTTATTGAAGCTAATGGTTATCATACCCAATATTAATTAAGTACAAAATGAATGAAAAGTAATAGAGAAGCCTGTATATAGATTGCAATAACAGTTTATTGACAGTGTCAAAAAGTGTTAATTTGTTTTTGTTGCATTAGTTCTTGCTTTGCTAAGGAATTTCAAGTTTTTTTTTTTTCATAAATAACAAATATAATAATAAAAGTAAATATGAATTAGTAAAAGGATCCAAATATAAGTAAGTGTTTCTATTGAAGTCGAAAAATTTAATTTATTTTCAATGAAAAACTCAATCTTGTCAGACTGTATACATATGTATATATTTATACGAATGCTAATATTGAATAAAAAAAAACTTCACTTTTACAAATTGCAGCAAATTTAGCTACATCTGGACAAAAATTACCAACCCGGCAACTCTGAAAAATATTAACCTGAACAGAAATTCTTGGGGCTCCCAGCGTCATGCTATTAGATAAATATAACAAATGTATAGATTGTCCATCTAGTGGCACCATCACTCATTTGGTAAATCTACATATATATGCCTATCGGTGCTTAAAGCTCTTAAAATTGATAACTGTAAAAATAAGTAACATATATAGTTATACACAATCATATTTACCTCCTATACACTTTATTTTCCTCAACGTCTTCACCTTATTTTGTTTTTGTGAAGTTTCTAATTAATTTTGCTGCTGCCGCTGCTTCTACTACAACGGCTGCCTTTAATGGCTGCTGTTAGATGCTCACTTGTAATTCTGTTTTTCATTTTTCTAAATATTCTTTCTACTTAGCCGTTTTACATTTTATTAAGAATTTTTTCATTCATCAAGAAAACTTTTAAAATTACGCTCATAAGACTTTTTCTATACAACAAATTTCTTCTACTGTAATATGCAGATGTATATAATAATGGCCGACTTTACTCGTTCGCTATGCAATGTAAAATAAAAAAATGTTTATATTGATGCCACAATCCTGGTTATTTTATGGCTTTTTAAAAGTAGTCGTATAATTAGCAGCCATGAGTCTTTTGAACAGAGTTGAAATTTTCATAAATTGAACGGAGTTTAAATGAAATGAAAGGATTCATACATATGCCAAAAACAATTTAAGAACATATTATTAACTAATAGTAAACACACACTTATGTGAAAACCATTTATATATTATATATTTCACAAAAAAAGTGTGTGGCGGTAGTTTACATCGGCTGATGAAAATGCACTCTTACAAAAAACAAGAGTTAGTTTAGGCCCCTATTATGGTTCACAACAGTTGTAAATTTGATGTTGGAATTTTGAAATTGCGATTGTGGTTTACAACAGTTGTAAGATGCATTTTTTGAAGAACAACCCTTGAAATACACAGCATCTAGATGTTGTAAACCATAATCAGAAAAAGTATGTGTTGTATTGTCTGCTCTACAACACAACACTTAGGTGTTGTGAACCATAAAAGGGGCATTAGTTTTTTTATTATTGTGTTTACACTTCACATATTTTACTCTTACAGCAATAGAATAAATTTTTTTGGTAAATGAATAATCGGACAAAGAAGGGTAAACATGTAAAAATACCGTTATATTTCACAGTCGAAATCAAAGTAGTTTTTTGCCATACGCATTTCCAAATGGTAAGAGTTGGCAAAAATATTAATTAAGTGAAAAGGAATCCAGGTGGAAAACAACCAACTGGTGAAATAACACAATAAATAGTTAAAATAAATTTGGAAGGTAAAGCCGTTAAGGAAACAAATGAATTGGTTGGAAGAAGCCAATTTACTGTCAACGATTTTGTTAACTGTCCAATAAAATCTTTTTGAAATTCGTTTTCATTGTAATTATTTTAAGCCATTGTTCACTGACGAAAGCAAATTTAATTTATGTATATGGATCTGACGGCAGGCAATTCCTGTATCGTAAATCAAATATCGAATTTAACTTTAAAAATGTAAAAAATACTGTAAGGCTTAGAGGAGGTTCTGTAATGGTTAGGGGGTGCATGTCTAGTCCTGGAGGAGGCAATTTGCATTTTATAGATGGTATTTATAGATGGAGCAATTTGGCTTTAGCAACCTTTTGAAGCAAAATGTAAGCACCTTTCGTGGAATTAAGTAGAAGAGTGTATCAAAAAAATTCAGGTCATTAGCCCAGCTGAAGGAAAGCATGTTCGAAGCCTGGAGGTCAATAGAATGGGAAGTATGCCAAAACTTTATCAAGCCTAATCCCAAACCCTACAGGGGCGTTCTGGACAGCAAAAAATATGCAACAAAATATAATTTTCTTATTTTTGTATTTTAATTCTTTTGTCCGACTGTTCGCTGACCTATAGAATTTCAGTTAATTTTTCTTTAAATGTACACTTATCGTTAGAAAAGTTGTGGTGTTCTATTATCCACAGATGTATCTGAAATGTATACTCGCTTAAAGAAAAAATAAACAATCTTAAGCACATTTTATTTTTGTTACGAACACATTTACGCTCGACACGGTGTTGTCCGATTATGTGTCTGTTTATTTGTATGGGTGCATTCGGATATAATCGTTTATAACGTTTCAAATCTTAAAAATCAAATTAGATTTTTGTATATTTATGCAAATGTGTAAGTTATTTGAAGTCTGCAAATTAGTTTGTGCTTTATTTGCTAAAGGCAAAGCCACCAATATGTGAGTTTTTGTATAGCAAATAACCAAATAAATAAAAGTATGTAAGTAAATGGCGAATGACTGTAAAGCATAGTTTCAAATAAAATAACAAAAAAACACACATTAGAATATCTACAAAAACAATTACATCAATTTTTATGATCTATTCGCAGCACATCCAGATGTTTGAAAATGTATTTAAAGTACATGTATAAGTGTATATAGATCCTATTTATACATATATTATCTTAAGCTTAATAAAAATTTATGTTTCAACTTAATTTCTTCTTCGCCGTACCCTTGAAATACGCCAAGCATTTGGTTCTTCATATTTGTTATATAATGGTTCTAAACGCTGATTCTTTTTGAATTTACTTAATTTTGTGGGATCAGAGAATCTAAAGAAAGATGGTGCGAAATCTACTAACCATTTGGGATCACAAGTAGTTACTTCACGCATATATTCCTTTGTTGTTTGCACCAGCTCGTGATATATAACCCATTCAGGTTGTCGATTAAAGAGAGCACTTGATGGATGTATATAAACAACTTGTGAGTCCACCAAGGTACGGTAACCTTCTTGTGGATCTTTTTTAGCAGCATTTCGAAAGAAACCGGAACATATGGCCTTTTGTATGCGAACGGAATTTTTTCCAGCAGATACAACATCTAATTTATGTCTATCCATTATTCCTAATAATTGTTTGCGCACATCCTGTGACCTTTTTAAGGTTCTAATTTGCACGAAGTTTTCATAACACCAGGCATTAGAAAATTTATTATTTTTCCAACTGTTATAGACAGCCAAAAGCGTTAAATGATCTCCTTCGATTTGATTGAATTTGGCTTTTTTCTGATCAGCTAAAGCTTGTTTATCCTTTGGTCGATAGAAAACATTTTGAACACTCAACATAGAAACTATAGTTAAAATTTCATCTGAACACTGAAGAGCAACCGACATAATTAGCATTTTTGAAAGATTAGGTTCTAAGGGAAATTCAGCCATTCTACGACCCAGACGTGTCAGCAAACCTTCGTCGTCTAATGCTGACAGAGAGTGTAGCTGCTCTAAAGCCATTACTAAGGACTCCACCGGTGGTGCATCCATGAAATCAAAATGCAGCAAATCATTAATACCCATAGTTTTCAATTGCAAAACTGTAGTGGCCAAATTTGTTCGCTGTATTTCAGGCACCGGCGTAGGTAGCATTTCATCACGGTAGGCTCTTTCTGTGTAAAGGCGATAGCATTTTCCAGGACCTGTACGACCAGCTCGACCCGCGCGCTGTTTAGCAGCGGCCTAAGAATAAAAAACAACACTTTATCTTCTATAAAACAACATAAAACATATTCGCTGCACTTACCTGTGAAATAGGTGTTACCACCAA